>OX451740.1:133269296-134469296 GCA_948472305.1 Vicia faba | reverse complement strand
CATTAGACATCATTTTCTCCGTGATCATGTTCTTCAAGGAGATGTCGAGGTAACCTTTGTAGATACTCATAATCAGCTTGCCGATATCTTCACCAAACCTTTGGCAAGAGAACCGTTCTACAAAATTCGACGAGAGCTTTGCATACTTGACGAACACGACATATAAGGTGCATTATATCCTTGTTATAATTTTATATATGTTTTATACATGCTATATGTGAATATATGTTATGTGGTGTTTAATTTTTTAAGAAAAATTTGGTTTTGAACTTTTTTTTGTTGATGCAAATCGATTGCACAAAGTGTAAATCGATTTCTCAGAGTATTTTCAATTTTGTCCATTATGTTTCAAGTGCAAATTGATTGCACCTTCAATGCAAATCGATTGCACTCTGTACGTTTCTGTTTTATTTTGATTCTATTTATGTGCAAATTGATTGCACCTGTAATGCAAATCGATTGCACCTACTGCAACTAGCTTTTATGACAAAAAAATTGTGTTAGTCAGAATTCCTCTCTCTCATATTCCCAGGCCAAATACACTTTAATACATCCACTAATTTCCTATCTACCCAAATCATTTCCAAATCTCAGCTCACAAACACCTTTCTCTCTCACAAAACCTATAATCCCCAAAACCCTAAAACTTCATACTCATGTCTTCAAGACAAAAGAGAAAGGTTCCAGCTTCAGAAAAAGGGAAGAAAAAGGTTGATTCAACATCTAATCCATTGCTTTCATCTCTCACTGAAGAGCAAGAAGCCAGATTCACCAAAGACTTTCAAAGGAAAATAGTATCCAACCCCAAATATGGTATGCTATCCTCCTTTCCACAAGAATGCTTTTCCTTTCAAAATGATCTAGCTGCTTATGGTCTCGAACCATTAATTTCTCCGTTCGGTCCATATTACCGGGATTTGGTAAGAATGTTTTTCAGCAATCTAACACCCCAAAAAGGAAAAATGGTCACATATGTGTTGGGTACTCGTATCTCTCTAACTCCTCAGGTTGTTGGTGAGATCCTTCATATTCCTTACACTGGAAGTTCCCTATATGATCCTGAAAACGATATATGGGATGACTACCGGAAAAAGGATTTCTTTTACAACATTGGGCGGTTAAGTGAAGCTGAATTTCGCGCCAAACGGATTCGTAGTCTTGGAGGAGTAATTCCATCCAGAGACTCCTGGAGTGCAGGTAACCTCTATATAGACGATCACCTATATCATTATTTTTTGGTCTATATTATGTTTCCAAGAGCTGGAAACCACTGCACTGTTACCGACTTGGAAATGCAGCTAATCTATGCAAGAAAGAAAGGGATAAGTGTAAACTGGGCAAGGCTTATAATGGTGCATATACTGAGAGTCGATGAAAAATCTAAATTTCTTCCATATGCTTATTTTGTTACTTTAATTATGGAGGAATTTGGTGTGGATTTTGTTGGGTTTTGAAAAGGTGAATATGGATCCAAATCTAAACAAGATTTCCATCAAGAATGTTGACTCCAGGATGGGCGTGCGTTACAATTTGAAAACAAAAACCATCACTTACATTGGTGAAGATATTGTTGGCAATGAAGGAAATGACCAAGAAGTCAAAGGCGGTGAAGCTGTGCCTCCTCCTACTACTGCTCCCTCTGGTCCAAGCAATCAAGAGCTTATGGATTACATGTCTCAACAATTTGCTTCCATGAACACCAACATCAACAATCAATGGAGTGCGATCAATGATTCCACTACAACCTAGATAAATGAATTTCGCACGGATGTGAATCAACAATTTTCATACCTTTACTCTTATCTTCATATTCCACCATATGATCCAAATAATCCAGCTACACCTCCTCAACACTACACAAAACCTCCAATTCAACAATAATTCCTGAATCAAGGCTCTTGGTCCTATAACCACCCGGACATGCATCACCCTTGAAGTTCTAGCTAACTCTTTTTTCTGTTATGTCATTGTCTTGTTATTCAATGTTTTTTTTGTTTAATTTCTGTGTAATTTTTAAACAATTTGTGTTACTTGTTTAAATTCAAGTTTTTATCGATATATTGCTCTATTACTGTTTGTTTTGTGCATCTTTCCCTTCTTTTTGATAATGTCAAAGGGGGAGAAAGATGTGGTACTTTATGCTTGTATTTTTCCTTGTCTTAATTTTTAAGGTACTCTCCAACCAAGATGAAGAAATACAAAGGATTTCAACCTTCTCATACATAGGGGGAGTTTTGCATCTTAAGGGGAGAAGCTCTTCCAGAAAGTACATCGCATAAAGCAAGATTGTTTGTCATCATCAAAAAGGGGGAGAATGTAAAATCAAGCTTCTCAAATGAGCTTTTGTTTTGATGAATACAAACCATGATTGACAAAGAAGGCAAAGATTTATGATCAAGCTCAAAGAATCTAAGGACAAAATCTTCAGTTCAAAGCTCTCAACAACTTTCAAGGTATAATAATATTACTTACTTTGATCTTAAGATATAGATGCTCATTAATGAAAAAAGAAATGTTTAAAACATTACTCAAGTTTTTCAAAGTTAAAATTTCATTTTTCACTTGAGTGCAATCGATTTGTATTCTAGTGCAATCGATCGCATGCTCCAATTTTTCAGATCTTTTGCTTCTATTGCTTTGTGCAATCGATTTACATTGCTTGTGCAATCGATTGCATACTTAAAATTTTCAAAGCGGTTTCTTTTGTTTCTTAGTGCAATCGATTTACATTGCTTGTGTAATCGATTGCACTCACTTATTTTTTGCTACTGACTTTACATGCAATCAATTGACACTGCTTGTGCAATCGATTGCACACTCAAAACTTTTGAAAATATAGCTGTTGAAACCTTGTGCAATCGATTTACACAAAGGGTGTAATCGATTGCGTGCTGCACGATTTTGAAAAACAGCAGCTTTTCACATGACTGTTCATCATACCTTTTCATTGAAACCTTTCAATCAAACTTGGCATTTGTTCATGATACATTTTCAGAACTTCATGTTGTTTCAAAAGGGTGTTATGAACATATAAATATTCATTTTCAAAATCTGTTTAAACACCTCTTCCATAAATATTTTCTGAATTTTCAAAATACAAACTCAAGCATTCCTTCACTTTTATGCATAAGTTTTCTGCACATTTTCATACATCTTAAAACAGAAAGCTTTGATCAATTATATCTTGATTCATTGTACAATATTATTATTGGAAGAGAAGATCATACATTGTTAAATCACTCCAAGTGATCAATACTAATCAACTCACTTAAACTCAAATATTGATAGTTACTTACTTATTTTTCCAGGATTATTGGAAATAAGTTTAAGTGGTTTTTGAAATCTTGTATTTCCAGGATTGTTGGATACAAGTGTTGTCACTTTGAGAGGATTGTTCTCATAATTGACATAGTGAAAGTCCAAGAGGATTGTTCTTGGTCCAAGAGGATTGTTCTTGGTTGTTTGGTAGTTCTTGTTTAAGTTTTCCACAATAAGGAAATCTCTTTCATGTTGAAAGGGGACTGGAGTACTCTTGGACTGTGAGGGGAACCAGGATATATCGCCCGTGTCTCTTTATTTTTCTGAATTTTAAGCTTTCCTAAACTCACCTTTAACCAGAAAAATAAGAACCATCATCACTAATACCAGAATTTTTAAAGTACCTAATTCACCCCCCCCCCCCTCTTAGGAACACTTCGTACTTACACCTAAGACTTCCAGGAGTTCATCCAAGCCTTTTGGCAAGCCAAATCGTGCCCAGAACAAGCCACCCAAGTCACACCGGTATTGGTAAATTTTTTAAACTTAAACCTTTAATTTACGCATTATTGATCGATTTGATGCATATATACATGTTCATGATGACATTTGTGACTGTTTAGAAACATTAGTTGCAAGCTGTTGTACCCCAAAATTTGCCCTCCCATATTCTTCAAGATTTGCAAAGTCAATGCTTTAGAAATTCCCCAAGGGTTGCACAGTTCAAGGGCCTCTTAACAGTCAAAAATTAGGGTTTTGGTTCTGGAAAAGAAAATGAAGTTTCCAAGGGTCCAATCAAGTCCCACATGCTTATAAACATTGTCAAGTATCTTCATGCCAAGTTTCAAGACTTACAGCACAAAATTGCACAGTCAAAAACCCTAATTGCACTACAGTCAACTGTAGGGGCAAAATGGTCATTTGACAGTCAAAAGTTCAAATTTTTGGTCAACATCTTATTTTGAAGCCATAAACATCATTTGATCAATGCTTGATCATGATTCTCAAAGCTTGGCTCAAAAAGTCTCAAGATGCAAAAGTTTCCATATTTGGACAGTTGAAAAAGTCAACTGTAACTTGACCAAGGCATAACTTCCACATGGATTATCAGAAAAATTCCATCCAAAGCTCATTTTGAAGAGAAAGACATTTCCTACAACTCCTCTTCACACTTAAAGTCCAAGAAATGCTCTCACAAAAAGTTATCAATTTCAACATTATACAAAAGTCAACAAAAAGGGACTTTAAGTCAAAGGCCATAACTTGAGAGTGGTAAATCAAAATGACATGGGACAAAAGGCATTGGTTAGAGGACTTCAAGGCCTTTCCAAAATGTCCAAGAACATGATCAAAGCTTAAAAATTGAGCAATATATGCCTTGTGGAAGTTGGGAAATTTTTGGATATTTTGAAAAGTCAACTTTGCTTCAAGTGTCCTAAAATTGCTAGTGGGCCACATTTTCTTCCAAGATTAATCATCCAAAGCATGTGCACGACCATTTGGCCCAAAGGGAAGTTACTCATCATTTTTATTTATTTATTTGAATTTTTAATTGCTAATAATTCATTTAATTAATTAAAATATGGAAAAAATACCAAAGCAAACTTTTTAAATCTTTTTATGCATGGAATAACCTCAAGATTTCGTGCATGATCAGATAGGGAAAGAATCAAGTTGATTGGACATGATTGGTATCAAATATGCATGGAAAAGATTGAAAAATATATGCATAAAAATAAAATATCTTGTACATCAATGCAAAGGTTTTTTGGATCCAATTTTCAACCCTAATCATTCCATACATAAGCAGGATGCAAACCCTAGTGCTAAAGACCTCCAAGCTGCGCCCAAAAGCCATAAACAAGTTTGCATTTTTTGGCTAAAATTTCAAAACTGAAATCACGATTCTAAGGCTTTTCAAGATCAAATAATCATTCCATTGCCTTCCTGAGACTTCAAGGAAGGTTTTCAGATCAAAACCATCCATTCTAACGCAAAGAAACGGTAGAACGATCGTGTCCTGTACAGGATTTTTTCCATATGCTTGCATCATGATTCATGCGTTTTTTGTAGTTTTTAATATTTGATTTACGTTCATTGGACCATTCTGAAGCTAACCATATAGTTTGATTAAGTTTTGCTTGCCCATACACGATTTCACCATGGAAGATGGTTAGGGTTACAAAACTGTGAAATTGGGGGTTTACTTCTATGGAAAAATTGAGACCTGAGACCCACGCCATCAGAACCAGAAGATCATGACCAATGGATTCCATAACTCGCGCCTAATTTATGACCCAAGGATTTCTATTCGCTATTTTCATATGTACTATTTAGTGGGGGTTTAAAACCCCCGCTATCTAACTGTTTTTTTTAAGGCCAAAAGTGAATGGATGGGGAAGACGATGACCTGTCTCCAAGTGATAGGGTAGTTTAAAATTTAGCGCGTTTTTTGATCCATAGCGTTAGTGCGTTGTTTTTTGTACATATTAATTGTCATCTATTATTATTACAAAGTTACAATGCAGCATAGATGGTGGAAAGCAGCGCTGGCAACCCCTGGGACCTGGGTTCGAATCCTAGGTCCCCCTCCTCTCTCCATATTATTTTTCTAACCTTACTTGCGTGCAGCTTCAATCCAAGCGTTCACCATACGTCCATCATCCAGGCTTGCCACGCGCTTATTAAGATCAATCAAAGGGCTATGATTTGGAGACCATCATGGGCATGAGTCAACAAAGCCACACGCCAGCATAAAAGTCAACCAGGCCAGAAATCAATTGGGCCAGGATTACTGATTATACCTCCAATTTGGGGACAGAACCCCCCATGGTTTGCTTTTTTATTCTTTTTTCATATTTTTCTACTTTTATTTGTTTTAATTAATTTCCCTTTAATTCTTTTAATTAATTTATTTTCATAAAAATATAAAAATAATATAAAAACCAGAAAAGACAAAAACAAAAATATATTTTATTTTAACATTTTTGTAAATTAAATCTTATTAATTAATTAGTTTTATTCTAGGATTAATTTCAAGATTTTTCTTAATAAATTTAAAATTTGTAGAATTAGGGTTTTAATCAATTTTTATCTTTTTCTTTTCCTTCACCATTAATTATTAATCATTATATTTTTGTAAATAAAATTGTATTAATTAATTAGGTTAATTTTAGATTTAATTTTAATGCTTTTCTTAATAAATTAAAAAATAACTAGAATTAGGGTTAATTAATTAATTTCATTTAGTTCTCATTAAAAAAATTCTTAAGTACAAAAACTCAAAAAAAAAAATTTCTTTTCATTTTAATTTAATTAATTTATTAATATAATTTAATTTCATTAAAAAGGGTCCAACGCCCTCGCTTTCGATTTTAATTCCAATTCGCGCATTTATTTCCTTTCTTATAATATTTATGTAATTCTCCCGAAGCCGTGTAAATTAAACATTTATATTTCTCGCATCTTTACTTTATGTCAAATCGGGTCCTGGATTTAATTTGGCGATGTGGACCCGCGCCTTTGTAATAGTTTAGGAACTTTAATTTTCCGCATCTTTTTTAACTGCTAATAAATTGCATGCAAGAATGAATGTCAAAATAAAAGCAATGCGTAGATCACCCATGACATGACAAGACAAAATATCTGAAAACGACACACCAATCACACACCACCCCTAGGGTACGCCTCACTGTTGCCTTGCCTCTCGAAAGGTGATCGTCGAGTAGAGGATGTTTTAGTAAGTCCTCATGATCCGGGAACCTGGCATGAGGGTAGCTTCTAAGGTATCTTCCTATTGCTCCGGTGATCACCATGTCTCGAACCTTCGAATTGACCCGAACACCTCCAACGGTGGTGCTACCCTACCTCTCAATGGTGGGATGGCACTACCTTAAGGACATTTACACAGCCTAATTCCTTAGGGTAGGTAGATGACTCATAGATACTTGCTCTAATTTCAAAACAAATCAAAAATACTTTTCACACCGACACCTTTTCAAAAAGCTTTCGAAAGCAACTTTTCAAACACTCTTGAGGACTGATACAAGAGTCGAACTGAAATTTTCAAAGAAGCTTTTTTAAACCCACAGTTGAAAAGCAAACAAAACACTTTTGAAAACACAATGAGCAAGTATCTAAGAGCCCATGGATAACCATGGATAGAAAGGGTGCTAACACCTTCCCTTTCTATAATCTACTTCCCGAACCGAGAGCAATCTCTATAAGGAATTTTTCTGTGCTTTTGTCCTTTCCATTTGGAGAAAATAAAAGACGGTGGCGACTCTTGCTTCCGCGACATTTCGCGAACCAGCGTTAAACAGTCAGTTCCAGATCCACCGATCACAGAACTGGCGACTCTGCTGGGGACTTAACTTAAAGTGAGGTGTACCTTAGGGTTTAGTTCATAACTGTGTTTTCAATTGTATTGACTTGCTTGCTTTAAATTGTGGGACTGTCTTGGGAGTTCTATAGATCTTAACCCGGATCTAGGGATACCTTCTTAGAAAGTAGCAACAAGGCTGTGAGGGAACTGTGTGGGGTATACCGACATGGTTGAAACAGTCTGCTACGTTGATGTGACACTTTGGTGTGTACCGGTAACCCTTGAGTTCAGTCAAGGAGAGTACGGGGCCTCCGCGTGGTGTCATGAAGCATCAACAGACCTTAGGAACCTTAATTGAACTATCTTGGCCTCTTTAGGGTAGTGAGATAACTGACTTTGGTGCAGTCCGAGGTTGGTTGATACTCGATACTACACTCAATTGAGGGTTGCTTTCCTGGAATATTTCGGTCGCCAGTTCAGTGGCTAAATCGAAACGATGAACAATGAAAGCAATCCAGTGATATTGGGACCCTTAGAACCCAGTTACTTCTAATAGGACAGGTTGAGCCCACCAACTTCAAGAGGGTAATACCCAGACCCCATGCTGGCCTGAACTCTAAGGGTTTCTCTTGTGTGACTTGTGTGCCTTCCAACTTGACCACTTGCATACTTGTTATCTGACACTTGAGTTTCTTGCAGGTTTTGTTTATAGTCCTTAATGGGGACTCATAACAGGGTTTACTAAGTTTCTTGCAGGTTTTGTTGATAGTCCTTAATTGGGACTCATGACAGGTTTTACTTGAGTTTCTTGCAGGTTTTGGTTTGCAGTCCTTAATTGGGACTCATAATTGGGTTACTTACATTACCCCATGCATAACATAACATCATACCATTGCATACATCCTAACCCATTTCAAGGATCTCAAGGGCTTGTGATGCAGGTCATGGTGAATCAACTATCCCAGCAAGGGGCAAAGAGGATTTATTTTCCTCTAGCCAAGGTTGTCAGGGGCTATGACCCACTTGATATGGTGAGCTCTGACTCTTGAAGAAGGTTCCCTTAACCAAGGTTGTTTGGAAATCAAAACCAGACATGATGACTAAAGTCAGGGGCTATGACCCACTGGATATGGTGAGCCTTTGACCCTTGAAGAAGGACTCTCAATAAATATGAAGCTCCTTCAATCAAGCTACCGGACCTAAACTCTAACAATTTTCTTGTTTACCCCGCGAGGTCCTTGAAAACATTACATGCATGTCATACATATCATTGCATTACAGGTACCCTCTGTACAGTCACTTACCATCTCCGCTGTTTATTTCAGCAATGGCTTCCCAACAAGATAACCAGGACCTTCTTGCTCAAGAGACTCGGTTCGGGGAAATTCTCCTGAATCTATCCAAGGGGCAGGAGGAGCTAAGGACACTTCTCATGGGGACTTTGGTTAGGAACAGCGCTGAGGACGAACGGCTGAAACACTTGCAAGCTGAAATGGATGCAATGAAAGCCCAAATGCTGGGGCAGGGGACTGCCATTCAAGGGTTAGCTCAAAGACAAGAAGAGCTCGGAGTTCTCATCAACCAACTGCTTCAGAATAACCAACTGGGGCAAACATCTAAGGTTGAAGGGCCAGTCATATTTCAACCACCTTTGAGACAAGGAGATAACGGGAGAGCTCCTCAAGTGGCTTCAGGGTCACCAACTCAGCAGCAACTTCACCAGCTTTAGCCAGACAAGCCCAGGAGGCAATTCACCCAGCTCAACATGTCGTTGTTTCAAGCTTTACAATGCCTGTTGAGGTTGAATCTGATCACATTAAGGGCTCATCCCCAGAACCCCAACACAGCATCTCCTATCTATGATCCCAATAAATGGTGTGCCTACCACTCTGCGAGTCCAGGACACGATACAAATGAATGTTGGGCTCTGAAGAACAAGATCCAGGACCTGATTGATGAAGGAGCATTGGAGTTCACACAAGATGGTCAGGCTGAGTTTTTCTACCATCCCTCCAAGGCTCACTATTTGAAGTAACGAGCCCTGAGATGAAAAGACTTTTGTTCATTTGATTGTTCAAGTTGTAACTTTCTTTTGACTGTTCAAACATTTACTCATGTTAAACATTGTTATTTCATCAATGCATCGCATATGTCTGTTTTGAAGCAATATATTTGTATTCACTATATACAAATTATTTTCATATTTTTTCTGATGATCAACTCTCGATTAATAATTCTAAAGCCTCTTAAGGGAGGATGATGAAAACGATACCACGATCTTTACAGTATGCTTTTGAACAGACCCCGCTGATGAGGTACAGGCATTGTTTTAATTCCTAAACACTGGAGTTATAAGGAAGATAATCCCTCGTCAACCCCTCTGAGCCAAAGAAGTAGGAGTTTTTCTTTTCGAAATTTAAAATCCTTAATCATAACCTGGGGCAGGGTAGTCTCTCAGTTGATCCGAGTGCATAACGAATGGCACCAAGGAGGTCCTTACAAAACAAAGAAAGACAGTGATGGTTCCGAATAATCAAAAAAAGAAAGGCAGTCATTATCTTTCAAAATAAGAACCCATTAAGTCAAAACCTAGGAAGGAGACTTACGAAAACTGGGGCATCCCGCTGACTGTAATTCCAAAAAGGAACAGCTCAGGCAAAAAAAAAAGGGATAACAAAAATCAGAAAAAGGAAGAGGTCCAACAAACCCTCAACAAAAAAAGGAATGACTGCCTATTCAAAATAAATTGACAAACATCTGAACCATCCCCGGAATATCAGAGCAAAGACTTAAACAAGGTCTAACACACGATCAACTGAGTTTAGGTTTGAAGAACATCACGAAGAGTGGGTGGGTACAAATAATTTGAGCCTTTATCCTTTGTTTCTTAAACCGTGAACCAGGCCACGTTATAACCCTTAAAAGTCCTAGCTGAAGCATGGGTTAGTTCGAAAGCATACTGTTACGAAAGGTATCCTGACTCCTTAAGGCTTATGGTAAATACGGAGTTTGACATCACGTTTTACAAACATTCACTTGTTTTATGAAAAGAATGCATTTTCAAAATCTTCAAGACAGACATAAGCTTTGCATTTTTGATATAACATTGTTTGCATATGACTATTTGTTTGAACAACAGGGAAATTCGCACGATGAATACCTAGTGAACAAAAGCACTTCCAATCAAGGGGCAGACGTGATTATTGTCCATCATATGGGGCAATTCAGTCAAGATTCGGAGAATCTCTCAAAATGCCAAGATAGCCTGGGGCAAATCTCCGCTTGAGTCACTTGGGGCATTCCAACAATGAATCTTGCCTGATCAAACACCTTCTGGTGGCATGACAAAACATTTCTAACAGGGGCAACTCCCTGCATTCTAAGAGCGTGGACATAGTCGAAAAAAATACTACGCGTAATCAAAGACCCACTAGGTTGACACACCTAGGCAAAAATCAGGGCTTCCCGGCGAACCAAAAGGGTTCGGGCAAAAATAAGGGATGAATATGAAAAATCTGTACACCCGGCAAGTCGAAAACCTGAAAAGGCGGCTTGGGCAAAAATGGGTATCCCGATGGACTGAAAACCCGAGAGGGCGGTCCAGGCAAAAGTTAGGGATCAAAGCGTACGACTATGTCCCGGCATCTAATCACCAGTCTACCAGAAGATTTGTCAGCTACCTCCACAAGGTATCTTCTCCCCTCACCTCAGAAACAGGGGCAATAATGAGTCGTCCAGGCGATCCGGTGGCTCTGTCAACCAAAGTCCCAAGGAAAGGTTAATACAAAGATGATTACCATCTACCTTTACAAATTCCAGATCGTGGGTTAATATCCGAAACCAAACAAGACAATCATCCACTTGATCATCATCAGGCAACCCTACACCGGTTCCTTCTCAACTTCCAGACAAAGTCTTACACGGACTCATTCATAGGTAACCCTACATCGGTTCCTCCCAAAGTCTTACACGGATTTATCTCAAGATGACCTTACCCCGGTTCATCAAGAAGTTTTACACGAACTTATCCTGCAGTAACCTTACCCCGGTTTCTCCAGAAGTCTTACACGGACTTATCTAAAGATGACTTCACCCCGGTTCATCCAGAAGTCTTACACGGACTTATCTCATGGTAACCCTACACCGGTTCCTCCCAAAGTCTTACACGGATTTGTCCCAAGGTAACCTTACCCCGGTTCCTCAAGAAGTTTTACACGAACTTATCCCGAAGTAACCCTACACAGGTTATCTCTTTCCAGACGTAGTCTTACACGGACCCATCATCAGTAAACCCTACACAGGTTTCCTTCTCAAAACTCCAGATGTAGTTTTACACGAACTCGTCACCTAGAAACCCTACACAGGTCCTCTATTTTCAAAAATGCAGTTTTATACAGACTCATTGTCAGTAAACCCTACACAGGTTTCCTTCAACTCCAAATGCAGCTCCACACGAGCCCAACCTCAAAGTAACCCTACACAGGTGTCCTTCCTTCCAAGATGCGGTTTTACACGAGCTCATCATCAGGCAACCCTACATAGGTTCCCTCTTTCAGCTTACAAAAGTTATAGTTCAAAACTTCCCCAGGAGAGTCCAATCCAGTTTCCCCAGGAAAGTTGGAATCATCTCCCCAGCAGTAAGCTTATCCCCAGTAGATTCTGGAAGCTTATCCCTCGCAAGAGCACGAACGCATCTCCCGGCTTTATTCAAAGAGTTATTTCCTCACCAGGATATAACTGGGTTATCCTCAGCCAAAAGCCACGGAAAGAGCGTCCTCGACGAAGTCTTCTTATCCCCAGCAAAGTATATTAACACTTCCAACACAACAATGGTATCCCCAACGAAGTTACCATCAACATTTCAGGAAAGTATCTCTCTCCCCACAGAGTAATCCATTCGCCAAGTTTATTCCCCAACGGAGTTACCTTCTCCTACCGGCATTCTTGCAACTGTCATCCCCAGCGGAAATAACAAAGATCTATTCTACAAACATCAGCCCAGGATATGACTTCCCGGCACCCGTCAAGGATTTATTTTCCTAAGACGAAAAGATACATTCATAAACATCGCACTTCCATACATCATAGCATGCATATACGCATCATATCTTACCAATCTCATTTATGTTGAGAACATCATTGCTTGATCCATATCACGCATTGCATATGACTGACCTTTACCTTTCAGGAAGAATTCAGTTAAGTTCTCAGCTATATTCAAGACCTAGACCGGTTCAGCTAAATCGACCCTAAGATTTTTCTGTTTCTTATCCAGTCAAAGGCCTTCTCTGGTTCAGTCAGATCGACCCTAAGATCTCCCTGTTTCTTATCCAGTTGAAGACATTTCAAGACCTAGACCGGTTCAGTTAAATCGACCCTAAGATTTTTCTGTATCTTATCCAGTCCAAGGCCTTCTCTGGTTCAGTCAGATCGACCCTAAGATCTCCCTGTTTCTTATCCAGTTGAAGATTTCAAGACCTAGACCGGTTCAGTTAAATCGACCCTAAGATTTTTCTGTTTCTTATCCAGTCAAAGGCCTTCTCTAGTCCAGTTAAATCGATCCCTAACAGATTTTCCTAACAAAGACTCAGTAGAAGACATCCAAGATTCTCTCAGCGTTACTGTTGAGGTAGAAGTCGCCCAAGATTCTCTCAGCGTTACTGTTGAGGTAGAAGTCGCCCAAGATTCTCTCAGCGTTACTGTTGAGGTAGAAGTCGCCCAAGATTCTCTCAGCGTTACTGTTGAAGTAGAAGTCGCCCAAGATTCTCTCAGCATTACTGTTGAGGTTGAAGTCGCCTATGGTTCTCTCCCCGTTACTGCGGAGGTAGTAATCGTCCCCAGATTCTCTTAGCGTTACTGTTGAGGTTGGAGTCATCCAAGATTCTCTCAATGATACTGTTGAGGTTGAAGTCGCCTATGGTTCTCTCCCCGTTACTGCGGAGGTAGTAATCGTCCCCAGATTCTCTCAGCGTTACTGTTGAGGTTGAAGTCGCCCAAGATTCTCTCGACGTTACTGTTGAGGTTGAAGTCGCCCAAGGTTCTCTCAGTGTTCCTGTTGAGGTAGTAATCATCCAAGGTTCTCTCACCGTTCCTGTTGAGGTAGTAACCATCCCTGGTTCATTCATCACCTTTTGAAGCTCTAGATCCAGCTCCTGTAACCAGTCAGGACACATCTATACAAAGAGTTTGAAGACCAGCTCCTGTAACATGCCAGGTACTCATTTTTCTTTTGCAGGTACGCAAGTTCTCGCTAAGGAATCTCTTACGCGATCGACATCCAGATGGCATCTATAAGCTCATCCACCATCCATCATCTCTTAGCATGGCACCTATGAGCCCATCATCCTATCCATCAATCTCCAAATGGCATCTATAAGCCCATTCCCCACATCACACTACTATGTGAGCGCAAATTTCTGGGCACTCTAGTGTTCAATCATCTTCCACCTTCGGATTACGAAAGGCACGTCAGCCAATCTGCATCCTCAGGTCTAAGAAGATTGAACAGGGGCAACTGTTGTACCCCAAAATTTGCCCTCCCATATTCTTCAAGATTTGCAAAGTCAATGCTTCAGAAATTCCCCAAGGGTTGCACAGTTCAAGGGCCTCCTAACAGTCAAAAATTAGGGTTTTGGTTCTGGCAAAGAAAATGAAGTTTCCAAGGGTCCAATCAAGTCCCACATGCTTATAAAAATTGTCAAGTATCTTCATGCCAAGTTTCAAGACTTACAGCACAAAATTGCACAGTCAAAAACCCTAATTGCACTATAGTCAACTGTAGGGGCAAAATGGTCATTTGACAGTCAAAAGTTCAAATTTTTGGTCAACATCTTATTTTGAAGCCATAAACATCATTTGATCAATGCTTGATCATGATTCTCAAAGCTTGGCTCAAAAAGTCTCAAGATGCAAAAGTTTCCATATTTGGACAGTTGAAAAAGTCAACTGTAACTTGACCAAGGCATAACTTCCACATGGATTATCAGAAAAATTCCATCCAAAGCTCATTTTGAAGAGAAAGACATTTCCTACAAATCCTCTTCACACTTCAAGTCCAAGAAATGCTCTCACAAAAAGTTATCAATTTCAACATTATAGGTCATTTTCAAAAGTCAACAAAAAGGGACTTTAAGTCAAACGCCATAACTTGAGAGTGGTAAATCAAAATGACATGGGACCAAAGGCATTGGTTAGAGGACTTCAATACCTTTCCAAAATGTCCAAGATCAAAGCTTAAAAATTGAGCAAGATATGCCTTGTGGAAGTTGGGAAATTTTTGGATATTTTGAAAAGTCAACTTTGCTTCAAGTGTCCTAAAATTGCTAGTGGGCCACATTTTCTTCCAAGATTAATCATCCAAAGCATGTGCACGACCATTTGGCCCAAAGGGAAGTTACTCATCATTTTTATTTATTTATTTGAATTTTTAATTGCTAATAATTCATTTAATTAATTAAAATATGGAAAAAATACCAAAGCAAACTTTTTAAATCTTTTTATGCATGGAATAACCTCAAGATTTCGTGCATGATCAGATAGGGAAAGAATCAAGTTGATTGGACATGATTGGTATCAAATATGCATGGAAAAGATTGAAAAATATATGCATAAAAATCAAATATCTTGTACATCAATGCAAAGGTTTTTTGGATCCAATTTTCAACCCTAATCATTCCATACATAAGCAGGATGCAAACCCTAGTGCTAAAGACCTCCAAGCTGCGCCCAAAAGCCATAAACAAGTTTGCATTTTTTGGCTAAAATTTCAAAACTGAAATCACGATTCTAAGGCTTTTCAAGATCAAATAATCATTCCATTGCCTTCCTGAGACTTCAAGGAAGGTTTTCAGATCAAAACCATCCATTCTAACACAAAGAAACGGTAGAACGATCGTGTCCTGTACAGGATTTTTTCCATACGCTTGCATCATGATTCATGCGTTTTTTGTAGTTTTTAATATTTGATTTATGTTCATTGGACCATTCTGAAGCTAACCATATAGTTTGATTAAGTTTTGCTTGCCCATACGCGATTTCACCATGGAAGATGTTTAGGGTTACAAAACTGTGAAATTGGGGGTTTACTTCTATGGAAAAATTGAGACCTGAGACCCACGCCATCAGAACCAGAAGATCATGACCAATGGATTCCATAACTCGCGCCTAATTTATGACCCAAGGATTTCTATTCGCTATTTTCATATGTACTATTTAGTGGGGGTTTAAAACCCCCGCTATCTAACTGTTTTTTTTTCAGGCCAAAAGCGAATGGATGGGGAAGATGATGACCTGTCTCCAAGTGATAGGGTAGTTTAAAATTTAGCGCGTTTTTTGATCCATAGCGTTAGTGCGTTGTTTTTTGTACATATTAATTGTCATCTATTATTATTACAAAGTTACAATGCAGCATATATGGTGGAAAGCAGCGCTGGCAACCCCTGGGACCTGGGTTCGAATCCCAGGTCCCCCTCCTCTCTCCATATTATTTTTCTAACCTTACTTGCGTGCAGCTTCAATCCAAGCGTTCACCATACGTCCATCATCCAGGCTTGCCACGCGCTTATTAAGATCAATCAAAGGGCTATGATTTGGAGACCATCATGGGCATGAGTCAACAAAGCCACACGCCAGCATAAAAGTCAACCAGGCCAGAAATCAATTGGGCCAGGATTACTGATTATACCTCCAATTTGGGGACAGAACCCCCCATGGTTTGCTTTTTTATTCTTTTTTCATATTTTTCTACTTTTATTTGTTTTAATTAATTTCCCTTTAATTCTTTTAATTAATTTATTTTCATAAAAATATAAAAATAATATAAAAACCAGAAAAGACAAAAACAAAAATATATTTTATTTTAACATTTTTGTAAATAAATCTTATTAATTAATTAGTTTTATTCTAGGATTAATTTCAAGATTTTTCTTAATAAATTTAAAATTTGTAGAATTAGGGTTTTAATCAATTTTTATCTTTTTCTTTTCCTTCACCATTAATTATTAATCATTATATTTTTGTAAATAAAATTGTATTAATTAATTAGGTTAATTTTAGATTAAATTTTAATGCTTTTCTTAATAAATTAAAAAATAACTAGAATTAGGGTTAATTAATTAATTTCATTTAGTTCTCATTAAAAAAATTCTTAAGTACAAAAACTCAAAAAAAAAAATTTCTTTTCATTTTAATTTACTTAATTTATTAATATAATTTAATTTCATTAAAAAGGGTCCAACGCCCTCGCTTTCGATTTTAATTCCAATTCGCGCATTTATTTCCTTTCTTATAATATTTATGTAATTCTCCCAAAGCTGTGTAAATTAAACATTTATATTTCTCGCATCTTTACTTTATGTCAAATCGGGTCCTGGATTTAATTTGGCGATGTGGACCCGCGCCTTTGTAATAGTTTAGGAACTTTAATTTTCCGCATCTTTTTTAACTGCTAATAAATTGCATGCAAGAATGAATGTCAAAATAAAAGCAATGCGTAGATCACCCATGACATGACAAGACAAAATATCTGAAAACGACACACAAATCACACACCACCCCTAGGGTACGCCTCACTGTTGCCTTGCCTCTCGAAAGGTGATCGTCGAGTAGAGGATGTTTTAGTAAGTCCTCATGATCCGGGAACCTGGCATGAGGATAGCTTCTAAGGTATCTTCCTATTGCTCCGGTGATCACCATGTCCCGAACCTTCGAATTGACCCGAACACCTCCAACGGTGGTGCTACCTACCTCTCAATGGTGGGATGGCACTACCTTAAGGACATTTACACAGCCTAATTCCTTAGGGTAGGTAGATGACTCATAGATACTTGCTCTAATTTCAAAACAAATCAAAAATACTTTTCACACCGACACCTTTTCAAAAAGCTTTCGAAAGCAACTTTTCAAACACTCTTGAGGACTGATACAAGAGTCGAACTGAAATTTTCAAAGAAACTTTTTTAAACCCACAGTTGAAAAGCAAACAAAACACTTTTGAAAACACAATGAGCAAGTATCTAAGAGCCCATGGATAGAAAGGGTGTTAACACCTTCCCTTTCTATAATCTACCTCCCGAACCGAGAGCAATCTCTATAAGGAATTTTTCTGTGCTTTTGTCCTTTCCATTTGGAGAAAATAAAAGACGGTGGCGACTCTTGCTTCCGCGACATTTCGCGAACCAGCGTTAAACAGTCAGTTCCAGATCCACCGATCACATAAGCGTTAACACAGGATTTAAGTTTCACCATGGCTCGGGCAGGAAGCTCGTAAATCTTTGCATTCAATGATACATGCCTCTTTAGGTGAAACTAACCCTACCATTGAGTTCGTAGAGTCCAATATAATCGATCTAGGCTTTTTATTTTTTCTTTTTGATTGATTTTGAAGGGTTTTAGAAAAACACCCTATCGGAGATGATGGTGTTTTCCACCCTCCATGGTGGTTTGACTCCTCTAACTCCGTTAGCCCTAGGCGTGGCATGTTTCAATTGGCCCATTTGAAATTCTTTGGCCCAACCCTTGTGTGTGTGTTGAAGTTTATTTGATTTCTGATTTTTTGGATTTAATTTTATTTTATATATATTAATAGTCACATGTTTGATGCACAACAACAATTGGCTTAGTGGTGAAGGACATGGTTAGTGATGTTGAAAGCGTGGGTTCGATCTCAGTGTTTAACATCTATTTTTTCTGTTTTACAAACTAACACGCATATTTGATATACTTTTATTAATAGTCATACTTAAACACAAACAACACAATGGCCCAATGGAGGATAGCACGTCTGTGAGACAAAGGGGGTTGGTTCAAGTCCCACCCCATGAAATTTCTTTTTACTAACCCTTTTTCTTATTTATTTCCATTAATTCATTTTCTTTTAATTAAAACCAACAATTAGTAATTAGGCTATAACTAGTAATTAGGTTTTCTTTGGCATATTTTTATTGTTAAC
Source organism: Vicia faba (assembly GCA_948472305.1). Lineage (NCBI taxonomy): Eukaryota > Viridiplantae > Streptophyta > Magnoliopsida > Fabales > Fabaceae > Vicia > Vicia faba. The sequence goes on along the minus strand of OX451740.1, from coordinate 134,450,766 downwards.
TAATTAATTAATTTAGAATTAGGTTTTAGTTATCTTTTAACACTTAAATTATTTTCTATAAAAAAATACCAAAAACATTAACTTAGAAATTTAGGTCTTTAACATTTTTCCTAACATTATTTTTCCTGTCTTTTGTTATTTAAATTCCTAGAATAAGTGTATAGGTTTGCACAACTGATGTAATAGAGTAAATTTATTTTCTCTCTTTTTTTCTTCTAATTATGTATCTCTCCCAAAGCCATATAATAGCGTAGGAACTTTACATTCCACACTTTAATTTTCGAAACATATTTAACTGTTAGTAAAATAGGGTTTGTATGGAAAGACTAATAATGAAACGATATCTAACCCTAATTTCAAAGACTAACATAACTGAAAACGAATCACCTCGCACACTTACACCTCTAGGGTAACCTCCCTTATTTCCTTTCGACAAAATAGTCATGTCCCTCGAATGTGGGGACGCTTTAGAAAAGCCCCTCAAAAACAAAGATCATAGTCCCTCGATGATCCTTTCAATGTTACCTTCGGTAAATGATCTAGTCCCTTAACGAAAATTTCTAAAGCATCTCTACTAGTTGCCTTCGATGACTGTACGATGACCCAAGCATGTCTCTTCACATCCAACAATAGGGCTTCCTACTAAATAATGGTATGGAAGCACTATCTAAAGGAGAAGTAAATTACAAGAATGGCCTTGAGTAGGTAGAACACTGTTAATCATTTTCTCACAAACACTTTAAAACAAAACATTTTTCACAAATGCTTTCCAAAATATTTGCAAGAAAACACTTTGTACGTGTTCTTGAGGACTGATACAAGAACCATTACAAAGTTAGGTGTGCTTTGGCTTTTCAAAATATTTTTCAAAACACTTACACAAAAAAAGAAATTGTTCAAAAGTGAGCTAGTGATTAAGAGCCTGTAGATAAATACAGATGAAAAGGGTGCTAACACCTACCCTTTTCATAACCTACCCCCCGAACCCAAAATGTTGAAGGTCTTTCCTGTTCTTTTCACCCTTTGCTTTTTGGATAAAAGAAATGTCGGTGGCGAATCTTGCTATCCGCAACATTTACGATAAAATGCAAAACCAAGTTAGTTCTCCCACCGTATTATAGTTGCATTGAATACATCAATGATCTCCTTCATGGGGGTCTACCTCTGAGGCCATATATATGAGGGAACTGTCCATATTTCATACTACGACTATCTACACATACCTTATTGTCACATCAATAAGATATTGAATCAATCTCCTAAATGTCACCACTTGGTAAGTCTCGTCCAACTTCACTCCTTATGGCTCTTATTAGTCATAAGAGTGATACACCCAAGACTTACTCACGCTGAGTACAATTCACATGGGTTGGCTCCCTAAGCGTCTAACTTCCTTGGTATCTCTACATGTGATTGACTAATCAATACACCTTTAGGAATTTTGAAGGCAATTTTATTGATCCGATTTGCATTAATCTTGCAACTCCTTTCTAAAGCTTTCACATCTACAATGGCATACAAAATGGGATTCAGGATTTACTTAGTTCCAACAATGTGTGAATTCCATGCTTTGTGTTTGTACAACTCAAACATTACATAGGAAGATAAAAAACAAAACAACTTTTAATAAGTCACCAAATATTCTTAACAAGCAAATAATACACACTCCTGGAGAACCTTAACATTCTCACGTACTTATGAACTTGGATTCCCCTCCGAACTTAACATTCACTTTATGTTTCATCACACAGAGGTTACATATCTAAACGACTCACAACTAAAAACTCTTGCCACCAACTTATGAGTTCACGCAATGTAGTATGTCTCCCGACCCATACTTAGTTTCGTACTCAAGCTTGGCTTGCTCTCAGTTACTCTCCCCATACTTGGAATCTCATAACACAAAACTTGTTTGCTCAAATAAAGGAGTGTGATTCTCCACAACTACCACAACATAAGATTATAAAGCACACGTACTTGTGACCAAGATACTACTATCATATGCATTCTTATCCCTAAGGTACAACTCTCTCTACTTCACCCTGTACTCGAGAAATCTTTAGCTTTGAACAATCATTAGCTGCATGCCCCCTTACATGAATCTCATCCCATTGTAACATGGATGTCATAACATTGTCGTAACAACTTTGCATTAGCATTAAATATCTATTGGGATACCCTAAACCTAATATCCATTCTAAGATTGAAATGATTTGGTCCACCTTCCATCTTTCTTCAGGTGCATAAAAGGTTCGCTTTGTGTAAGCATTCATTTCCTCAAGCCTTCATGCATACTCTTCCTCTGCGATAGACCCTCGATGAAGTTACTGAATTTTAATACCTCTCGAGCATTCAACCATTTTGAAGGTACCATTCTAATCTAACTTCCTTGAAGTACTTCCATTCCTTTAAGAAATTTTGGTGGCCTTACAAGCTGATACACCGATACACCACCCCGCTAATGAGCTTTGTAGCATACGAGAAGAAAAACTACCTTTTCTTCCTCACTGCATAAAATTAATTGCAAGACTTATTCCATATAAGTGGGCCAATCTTGTGTTACTAATATGCTCACATATTTCTCAAAATTCAGGTGAATTCATCTAGTAAAAAACCATTAAATTTCCTACTTCGCTTGCATTGTTTGATAGCTTGAACTGTGTGCCACTCTGTACCTGTCACATCACCTGAATCACAACTCTTTTTATTACCGCTGGTATATCAAACAAAAGCATCAGTCATATTTACTTCCAAAATTCTTGGCCTAGTCCTACACTCTGAGCACAAGCACTACTACACCTTAACAATCCTTGTGGTCGCCAAGTCATGATCCTACCTACCCCATACATAGAATTAGGTCAATTAGGCTCAATGTTATATACCATAACATTAAGAATAATGTTGGCAATACACACATATGAGGCAAGAATTGATTTAGTTATGATGTTTCAGGGATGGGTCGAGAATCGACTTGCTCTGATACCAATTATAACACCATGTATAATATAAATCTAGAATAATATCATACACAATGTTAATTGGTATGATACAAATTAAGTTCCTAACAGAATCATTTAAATATACATGCCTAAACTTTATATTACATCATGTGACACGTGATATACAAAAGTTCCTAGTAAAATGCTAAGATATATACAATGGAACTATCTTGAAACATCAAATTCTTCAAAACTTCTTTGCACAACTTTACCTTTATATATTGCCTTGATTGACCTAAAATTTTTACAATTTAATGGAGTGAGACAATAATCTCAGTGGGTTCTCCTATCTTATGGTCCACTCGACTCAAAAAGGATTAATATACCATACTTTAACTCAAATCATTCAACTTTATCCTACGTGTATACATTCATGCGATAAAATAAAAGATTTAGTATCTATGGGATTTCACTTCATATGGAAATATATAAACTCGGGTTCATGTAACCCAATAAATCACTACTCATGAACGAAAACACTGAGTATCTTTCCTCAACCAATGCTACGTCTGGGACTATGGACATGGATCCAGAATCTCTATCATGTCGAACAACTTTCTCTTGTCTATCCTATGTCTAGAAAAATGGGACACGATTCATAGAGGTCCGCTTTATAAGGAACATATTTTCTTGATAAGCACCTCTCACATAGGTCAAGACACGGGTCACGAACTTCCCATGATAATTGAAATAATTTCCCTGACAAGCACCTCTTATATAGGTCAATACACGGGTCACGGTATCCATCATTCAGAATACTTTTCCCGACAAGAACATCTTACATGGGTCAATACATGGGTCACAATGTCTATCACAATTAATTTCGTATTTCCCAGTTACTACTCTATGTAAGTCTCGAACTCGGGACAAGCATTAATATGGTTTATTCCTAAATATGTGATTATACTCAACAATCACATATCATAATATGTTTCCATACAAATCCCATTAACTCGCAAATAGACTATCATTCACCATCCATGCCAATCGTGCATTCTTGTAGATGGAACAATTCATCTCAAGTGATTATTTGCTCATGGGTATACACCGAGGTACCTTTCACAACAGATAATTACAACCTAATTTATTCCTCATAACCTAATTTTATCTTTTCTAATCATTTTAACCTAACCATGATCCTAGGTTCAATCACATTCTTATCATAGAATTCAACCAATTGTTGTTCATTTCAATTTATTTCATTTCTACAAAACATGGTACACATAAGGAAAGGAAAGTAAATTCAGTTTCCAAATATCAAACATGTATCATCAAGAATAATGATGAGATAGAGCTTTAAACAATATTTCCAATGCGTTTGATCACGTCTTAATCCGAGTTATGAAACTCGAGTTATGAGGAAAATGAGGTTTTAACAAAATTTGCCTCTCCTGATTTGAATCATGTTATTTTCCTGATTCGAATCAAAACTGGCAGAAGGATTTTTTATGAAATTTTGACTTATGATTTGACCATAATTCGAATCAAACCTGGTTGAGCTGAAATTCTCAAATTTCTTCCCGAAAACTCACTTTTAAACCCATTTTCTTCCGCCTCAAACCATCTAAACCATAACCAATCATACTGCAACATATTCAATCATTTCATACCATGAATTTAATCACTTCTTAAGCTCATTAATATCTAACCATACCAACACAACTCATGTTATCAACATATCATGACAACAAGAGACAACAACAATAACAACCTAGTTTCATCATATGTTCCCATAACAACAACACAACAAGAAATCATGCCTCAAGGAAATAACAACAATAACATAGTTTCTTAACATGTTCTCATAACATCAAAACAGCTCATCTTTAAGACATAATCTCATCAATTCACTACAACATCAATATTCAACAACACAACATAACATATCATCATGGTTACTAACAAAAATAAGATATAACAAGAATCACGTTTCAATCACCAAACTCACAAACAAGTAAGAATTTACCAAAATCCTAAACTCAATTTCATACATAATTCCCCCAAAACCCATACTGACTATGTACCCCCCCCCCCTCTTATTCAAGAAGAAGATGATGAATTGAGATGAGATGAGGTGAAAATTTTTATGATGATGATTCTTCCATTTCTTCAAGAGCTTTCTCCTTTTCTTTTCCTCTTCTTTTGTCTTTCTCTTCTTTCCTTTCTATCTTTGGAAAAAGATAAGAATGAAAGGAAAACATATGGTTAAAGAATAAAAGAGAAACAATTACTAAACTTGTTTGTCCTCTATTGGTTTTAATTGAACAATGGCCATTTTGCCCTTGCCAACTCCCAAAATTTCCAAAATGTCAGTCTTCACAATTACTAAATTACCCTTTCTTACTAATTAGTAAGGATTAAGAGAATTAATTAAGAAATAATCTCTTATCAGCTTACTAATTACTAATATTATCCCAATTGATAAAGAATAAAGCATTTAAGATAATATGGGATATTACAATATCACACTCTTGAAATAAAATAGTGTCATGAAACCAGTACAACACTTTCCTCACAAGTAGCTTTCAATCACAAGGCACTATGATAACTCTAGTGAAAGAAAATATTTGAAGAGAGAGAAGATAGTGATAAAATGTTAAGAAATGGGAAAATTCCAAATGCTAGTGTGATTTTAAATGAGGAAAGGTATCCTTTATATAGAATAAAATGTGGCTCAAACATGAAACAATCCATAGGTCGAATTAATGGGATAATTGATTAGGCACCCCCAAATAATTGATTGTTAAGGCTCAAATAGAAGGTTTTGATATATAGCCGATACCAAGCATTAAGAGAATGTCCCAATCGATTTTAGACTAAACCAATCAAGTCCTAATCAATTAGGTTAGTTTTCTAATCGATTATTTAGTTACAAAAAATGCTTGCAACTAATCAAACAATCTCCTAATTAGTTAGATATGCTCTAAAAAAAATTTTAGGTATTTTGTTAAGTAAAGAGAAACCTAAAAAGTATTTTAAGTATGTGTGAATTGCCTTAGTATATTAGGATTTACTCACCTACTTTCACATAACCCATGTTACTCAGACAAACACGACCAAGTAAGCTTTCACACCTCCTCTCTTTCACAACTCCAAAGCTTTCAAGTTTCTTCATCAGATATATTGATCATTTAATAACTTCATTAGAACCTTAGATATTCCACTTTAATAAGCTTGAGATATCTTCAAGTTAATCACCATTATCAAATAATTGGAAAGATATCACCGCCCACTTCAACATTCGTAATCATTGTCATTATCAAAACACCAAAAAGGTTATCAACATCAAGATCATCAACTTCATAATTGCTAGAAAATAGATCTATGGTTCCCCCTTTTTATGATCATAACACATCTCTTGTGGAGGTGGAAAAAACAAAGAAAAACATGGGTAAAAGATTGTAGTGGCTAAACTCACCCTCACAAATTTAGAGACTATACTTTACTCCCCCTGAGAGTATACTTCTCCTCATTTGGAATTATCAAAAAGGAGGGAAAAAATTAAATAGACCATATTTAAAAGGAATGATTTACCTGATAAAGAGTTGGAAAAATAGGCACATAGATGTTGTGGCGCGAAAAATATCTAAGTATACTAACGGTCGAAATAACTATAGAGTTACCACCGAAGTTTTATTTTTAAAGAGAAACATCGATAAAACTCTTTTAAGAAAGAAATGGTCATCACAACAAAATCGGATTCGGGAGTCGTTTATGCAAGGGGAAGGTATTAGCACCCCTCACATTCGTTGTACTCAACGGGAACCTTCTACTTAGTTTTAGGGAAAGGAGTGTTTAAAAGTTTTTTGCAGTTGTTTGTTTATTAAATAAAGTTCATAAAATGAAGGGAGAATTTAGTTTTTATTCATTTTGCTCAAAAAGATGTTTAATCTTGCTCCTACGTATTCCCATGTGTAATGGGAAAATAAGAGCCTCGTAGTTCGTGAGTACAAACCATTTGTTTGCTGGTTGATTTTAATTGTGAAAATGTTTTGTTTTTGTTTGGATTTGGCAAGGGCGTAAAGTATATTTTTGTGAGCTATAATTGATTTTAGATGCGGAAAAGAATAATTGAAATTGGGCAAAGCGTACTGTTGTACCCTAAAATTTTCCCTCTTATCTCTCAAGAATTTTCTGACAAGATCCTTCATGACATCAGGTTTGCAGCCCTGGTACTACAATTTAGGTTTGGAATTGGCACAAGGGCAAAATGGTCAATTGAACACTGAAAGGTCAAAGTTTGACTTTTAGAATAAAATCAAGTTTCAAGAATCATATTTCATCAAAACATGTTGGAATATGAAGTTTGTTTCATCAAGAAAATCAAAAGTCAAAATTACTTTGGAAAAGTCAAAATTCTAAATACTTAGAAGTTTTTCTAAGTGTTTAGGAAAGATGATAAGTTCAGAACTTCTGGCAAGATTTTCACCATGATGCAAGTTGATTCTGGAAGAACTTCTGACATAAGAGTTGTAGATTTCAATGAGATCTAAAACATTGCAGAACATAACTTCTTCTAGAAGTGCTGGTATTTCAAGTTATAAATCCTTGAAGACACGTCCGTGAAACTGAAGCATTCAGTAAATTTTGGGCATTTCCAAGACAGAATTTGGTTAGAACTTCTGGGCCAGTTTTCACAAAGGTTCAATCAGAATTTGCAAGAGTAATTCAAAGAGGGTATGCAAAGCATGTTACAAGCTTTCTGAAAAGTCTGAAAACTCCTTCAGAACATGCTGGAGCAGGGAGATTCAAAGATCATAAGTTGGATGTTTGTTCTAAGTTACGCTGATGTTGAACTGCTGATCCAGATTAAGCTATGATACATAATATAATATTGCAGGTTTTCTATTTTGATAAATCTCATCATCATTTAATGCTCACACCCACTTTTGAGTCTTTATCCAAAGGATTTCCCCACGTGTGATATATAAGTACCATTGTTGTTCTTGAAGAGCAAACTTTTGTACAAAGTTTATGCTGGGCCTTTGCTTTGCTTTTGCTTCTGAGGGTACTTTTCCTTAACTCATGCTTACAAATTTAGATTAAGTGTGGCTAAAGCTATTAACCACCCTACTGTGTGCCTTGAAACATACTTGTTTAAACTTGCTTCAAGAATAAGTCAGCGCCAAGCATATGATGGTTGTACTCTTGACTTCTCCAAGCTCCAAAATCCTTTCCTATAAATTAAACTTCATTTGCAATAGTAAAGCGAGAGAATTTTGAGAAAAAAGCCTTGAAACTTTGCTAAAATTTCAAAGAACTTAAAACTGTAAACACAAAATACAAAACATGCTAATTTCTAGTTTTTTTGCATCCAAGCTCTAAATTTCTTTGTGCATTTCCTAGTCAAATCACCGACACAACTTCTGATACACATTTAGAAGCCTTCCCAACTTCTGTTTTCAGACTGTAACATGTTTTTCATCAATCTCTATCTCAAGAATCAGAACATTGATTCTTGGATGATCCTGAATGCTCCATCCATTCATAGTTCAAGTTAAGGGTTGTTCTAGCTTTCTGAGAATTAAAGGAAGCTGACCAGAACATTACAGCAGTCAGAACCTGGTTCTAGGCCACAAAATAATTTCCAGCTGCAAGGTAAGTTTCTTCTGACTTGTATCTCCCAACTTAGGCATTGATAGGCTTGCATGTTCATAAATCCAATATAGACATCCTGACTCTGATTTTGTACATATGCATAAATTTCATGTATTTTTTGCCTAAGTAGAGAGAATTTCAGTTCAGAGCTTCTTGAGGAAATTAGGATTCAGAATTAGGAATAGCAAAATTCATGCTTGCTTATGATTTATAGTTCTGACACTTTATATTTCTGAAACCATGATGAAACCTGCCATAACTGCTATGTGTGCATTTTCTGTTTTGTTGAGAAATGGCTAAGCTGTAGATCCTCTGACTGGCATGGAGAAGAAAATGAAATTCATCATCAGAGTTTACTTTGTAATACATGTTTATATTTTTGCTTCTAATACCAAATGTATTGCCACCCCAGTGGTAGAGAGCGCATTCATAAGACATTAGTGTTAAGGGTCCTGAGTTCTAACCTCATAAACACCTTTTTTTATGTTTATTTCCTGACATTTTTTTACCCCTTTATTTGGATCAGAACTTCTAGGTCTATTCCCTTTAGTTGTTTGTCAAAATAGTGACCTTGGACCAGAACTTCTAGATATTCTCATCCAATAGTATTGACACTTCACTTGCCCACTATCAGAACTTCTAGGTCTCCAGTTGCATTAGAACTTCTAGTCTCTCTCAAAGGACCAGAACTTCTGACCTACCAGTGACATCATAACTTCCAGATTCCCAGGTGCACTAGAGCTTCTAGACTCCCTCAACAATCAGAACTTCTAGACTTTCCTTTGTTCCTAGCAACCACAAAACTTCAGTGTATCCAGACCCATAACTTATGATCTTTCCCATTTATGCTAACATGTTATTTGTGATTTACAGCGCACCAGAGTCTGAACTTTTTCTTTCCCCTCTTTCAGCAATGCGCTGATTCTAATTCTTTCCCGTTTTGTTATTTTCATCATCACTTCTATTTTCATTAATTAAAAAACACCAAAAATATTTTTATATTCATACACTTTGCTTTATTTCTTTTAAGAAACAAAAAGACTAAAATATTTTTTGAGCAAATTTATTTCTTCTCTTAACAAAAACAAAACAAATCCATTTTACATTTCTTGTACATTATTTCAATATGGTTGTGATAGATAATTAGGACTTTAATTTCTTGCAATCCCCATTTGTAAATTTGTATACCCCATCCCCCTAATGATTGTAATAGCGTAGAATATTTACTTTCTGCAATTTATCGCTTTCATATAAATGCTAGTAAAGTAGGATTTGTATGGAAAGATAAAAACAACAAGTAGACAACCCCTAATTAAAGAGTAAATGCATGAAAATCAAATACACTATTCACACGTGCACCCCTAGGGTTAACTCCACTTGTTGCCTAAAAAACGGTCATATTATACATGTGAGACATCTTAGAAAAACAATAAAAAATACAAGATCATAGTCCCTCGATGACGCTACGAATGTTGCCTTACAAATGATCTTGGTTCCTCAAGAGAAATGCTAAGGTATCTCACAACATTGCTGTCATGACTATACGATGACCCACGCCCGTCCCTTTTACATCCAAAGATAAAGCTTCTTATCAATCAATGGTAAGATAGTAACATCTAAAGGAAGAGGAGAATAACAAAGACTTTTGAGTAGGTAGAAACGTTCTTAGTTGCTTGCTCATTTTCAAAACAAACATCTTTCCAAACACACATTAAACACTTTAAAAAAAAGAAATATTTTCAAAAGTCCAACACTTTATATACGCTCTTATAAGACAAGAACCATTGCAAAGTTTGCCTAAGCGAAGGAGCTTTTCAAAAATACTTTCAAAAACCACCACAAATCACATTTTCAAACAAAGCAAGTGATCTAGCAAGCAACTAAGAGCCCATAGATAACTGTGGATTAAAAGGATGCTAACACCTTCCGTTTTCATAATCTACCCTCCGAACTCAAGAAAATAATCTCAAAGGTCTTTCTTGTTCTTTTCACCCTTTCCTGTATTTGGATAAATGAAAAGTCGGTGGCGACTCTTGTTAACCGCAACAATTGCGATCAAACGCAAAATATCCCAAGTTAGTTCTCGCACCGCGTTACACGTACGCTAAGCCTTCAATCACTCAAAATAATGATTCTTCAAATAAAGTGTGCGCTAATCCCTCAATCATTCGATAATCGGGTGAACATACATTCACTCATATCTTCCCATTTGGATTAGATATATATTTACAGAGGTATTTGATTAAGAAAAGAAAAAAAGATATATTTTTAATTTTAACTTAAACATATTTATGTTTTTGGTATTTTTAATATATTTGATTTTTTATGTATTTTTAGAATAATAATTAAAAGGAAAATAAACTAAACTAAGTGACTAAACAAAATGAATAAACTAACCTAAGCTACATGGATAAAATACAGTAGGATATCAAAATTAAAAAATATAAAAATAAACTAAACTAAAAATAATAAAAAATAAAAAAATAAAAAAATAATTTAAAATAGAGAACTAAAATGGGTGCATAAAGCATTGAGGGTGGTGTGAATAATAAGGTTCGTACTTGGTTGTGTAGGAAAATTGTGATACAATATGAAGTGGAAATTAAAATTTTCCTTTACTGATCCTTATATATGGGCATGGTCAGTGATCAAAACTACTAGCTCTTGTGGCGATTCAGAACTTTGATGTTGTGATCACGAGTGTTGATGAAGAACAACGCCTCTACTCAGTCCACACGAAGAAATTGCTTCTGGTCACTGTGCTAGCTACTTACGAATGAAAACTTTGAGTGAGAGAGTGAGACAAAATACAGCTAGGGTTTTAAGATCGAAATTTCATCAAGTGAAAATGCTTCAGCACAAGGATTCTATTTATAGAACCACTTGTGTGGGCTACAAGCTAAAAGCCATATTAAGGCTTCAAATCACCCAAATAAAAAATGCAATAGCATGAAAGATGATGGATTTAATGCATTAAAAAACTCTTGAATCGCTTAAAAAGTGTCATGTTTATGCAACACTTTATATTGGCGCTCTCGATGCTGCACACGCATGTGCGTAGCTTGGTGAAAATAGAAAATATATCACCACACCACTAAGACTAAAACATAAAGATGCTTACATAAATTGTGACATAACTTGTTCAATAAATTCACGATCATCGTAACAAGCTTAAAATAGTTCATGCGAGAATTGATAGATACAAGCTTACATATATCATGCAAGGAGTAATGATAAATAACATGCCCAAGCACACTATCAAAATATATTCCAATGCTAAGATATTATGCCATGTAATACAAATGATGATGAAACACAAAAGATTAAAACATGAAGTCACTATAAACAAATGGATTGAAAACACTCATTGGTTCACAACAAAAAAATTAGAAATGAATATTCATGGGATTGCATTACATAACAAATATATCACATAAACACACAATCAAATTATAAGTGATATATATAAACAATGAAGTAAATAAAAACTTACTAGCAAAGAGATAAGTGAAACTATATTACATCACCTGACAAAAGATGAAGGATGCACTTACAGAATGAGGAACTTTTGAACTAAAGTTAAAATAGTTTTAAAGAACGCCTTAAAAATTTTAGACTTCAACGTTTTTAACCTATTTATCTTTTCCAAAGATCCCATTTGTGGGCATTGGATTATCACGAGACTTTGCATCATCCATTTTTGATAGAGCATTATTTGTCACATAAATATCCCTTCTTAGAGTAGTCTTAGAGAGTATAGTCACTTATGGTGATCTCTCCGAGAATATATTGTCAATTTGATATCATTCACATATTTAGGGTCATCTTACTCCTCCTCGGGTTTCACCACTTTAGGATGATCAGTTCCTTCTTTGGTGTCGTTGAGTATGTCTTCTTTAGATATACCTACATCATAAAAAGAAATATCTTTCTCGAGTTATCTAGGGTAAGATTCATCACGAATGACAGGCATGGACTCTTCAATAATAAGTAAAAATAGAGATAGTATTAGAAGAAGGATTTACCTACACTACATTTACCAAGCATGGCACCCTGGTTTTTGTCTTCATAAATCATAAACTCCTTCTTCATTTCCACAAAGTTAATGAATAAGGGATGTTCTACCCATTGTATGCCTTGAACATCCACTATCAAGAACCCATATTCTTTCCATGGAGCCAATACATTTTTCCTACAAGATCAATTAAGAGTGCTCGGTACCCAATTTTCATTGGGTTATTGAGGGTGACTGGAAATCATGTTGCACTTAGGAAGCCATGTAAAATACCTTTAGGAACTAGAAATCTCCTAAATTTTAATTTCACAATGGTGTGTTTTTATATGGTTTATTCAAAGACTTTTTAAACTTTTAGGGATCAATAGCAAATGTAACATTTAGTTGTAATGCCTTGTCCAATTTTTCTTTAAGAGTATTAGTCTCTTTTTTCCAAATGTGACAAGTTTTCCAAGTGAACCACGAGGGTTCTTCGTCCCGATTCTTAATTTTTTGAACATTTATCATAACTTTCTTTAGAGCTTCCATTTTCTTTTCAGTTTCTAAAATATTAGCTTCTAAGTGTGAAAAGATCTTTTATGTGAACCTAACTTTTTAAAAGTATATACCGCTTCTCTATGTAGATTTTCAAAAGATACTTATAAATCTGAATAAGATAATATATGAACATGTTCATATTTAGAATAACTTACATTCTTTTTCTTCTTTTGACGTTGATGGGCCGAGAGACAAACTTTTGCGTCTACTTCACTTTCACTAGATATTTCACCACTTGAGGAATCATTATCACTTTCCCAAGCAATATAAGCTCTTCTAGACTTGCTAGATTTCTTATGTTGACCCTTTTCCTTGTCTTTGTCAAGAAATGGACAATACGACTTATAATGACTGGTTTTGAGAAAATTGTAACATGAACCTCTTGATTTTCCTTTCTTGTTATCATCTTCCTTTGAGTACCATTTCACAAAAAGTCTCATTTCTTCATCATCTGAATTCTTGTCGTCACTAGTTTTACAATCACTTTGCTCAAATGTTGAGGACCTCGAACTAGAAGTCTTTAGAGAAATGGACTTCTTTTCTACCTCCTTTTCTTTGCTTTTCTCCTTTTAGCTTCTTCTCAAGCTTTTTCTCATGTTTTTCTAAGCAAGTGAGTTCTTGTTCATGTTCTTCAAGCTTACCAAACAATATAGATCATTAGCTTCCTTGATTGCAGTGACCTTAGGTTGCCATTCCCAATTAAGATAACTCAAAACTTTTTTAGTAGCAATATCATTGGAAACCGGTTTCCCAAGTGCACTCAAACAGTTTATGATATGAATGAACCTCTTTTGCATGTCGACAATGGTTTCACCATGCTTCATGCGAAATAGTTCAAACTATTGTCTCAATATATTGACTCTAGCTTATTTGACTTGATTAGTTCCCTCATGGACAACTGGCAATTGCGTCCCATGTAGGTTTTATAGTCTCACAATGGAAAACACGATAATATTCATCTACTCCAAGAGCGAATATGAGAATATTTTGTGCTTTCCAATCCCAAGCCTACAACTTCTTATCATTATCATCCCATTGTGCTTTTGGTTTAGGTGTGACAACACCATTAGCGTCAGTCACTATAATTTGATTATGACCTTTGATAATGGAATTCCACACTTCTTTATCATACGAGTTGATATGGATACAAATACAAGTTTTCCAATAACCATAGATTTCACCGGGGAAGATAGACACTTTATTGTACGTCCCTTTAGATTCAGAAGCAATAATCTAATAAGTGTTTTTGAAGCACGAAATGAATCGGAGCTAGTGATACCACTTGTTAGAAGATGGCAACTTGTCTATAGGGGGTGAATAGATCCCAAGTTAAAAATTCTTTTCCAAAAATTAATTTTAAAACATTGGCAAGCAGAAAACACCTAGATCATTTATCGTCTAATCTAAACCATTATCAAAAAGCTCGGATATGCGTTAAACTAATGTTATATTAAATGATAATGATAATCAGTTGAGACAATATATTTTCACAAACAACATGTTTGAGTATGATCACAATAGAAACATGTTTCCAATGAACAATAATACAACAAACACAATGAGGAAAATTATAAAACACTTGGTGTGCAATTATTGTTGGTATGATTTTCCTTATTATATTGTTGATTTCAAAATCCAATTACACTCTTATAGATTGTAATCACTCAACAAAAAAAAATTGAATTTAACAAATGTTTATCTAAACTTATCAATTGCACAATTAACGAATTTAATAATTTGCAATTAAGGTTTCCTTAGGAGAAGTCAACTAAACTTTGACCAAGCATAACTTTCACATGCTTCATCTGCTTTTCCCCAACAAAAGCCCATTTTGAATGAAATTAAATTCTCTACAACTTTGTATCTCTATGCTCAAGTCCAAAAAATGCATCACTTGAGAGATATAAGCCAATACGTTATAGGTCATTTAAAAAGTCAACAAAAAGACACTTTATTTCAAGGTAACTTACATTAAGATAAATTCTTCAAAAGTAAACAAGATTAACATAGAGATTGTAGAGGACATCTTGAGCTTTCTAAAAAGTCTAAGATCGACTTCAAAAGATAAAAATTGAGTGAGTTATGGCCATTGCAAATTGGGAAAGTTTGAGCAAATACATGAAGACCAAAGTGAGCAAGCTTGATATTTTGGACTATTGGGCCATGGTTTTTAGGTTCAAACGTGTTTATGCCTTTCATATACCTCTGAATTCTTTCATACACCCTTTGGCCTTGTTTTATTTTAATTATTTTTAATATTTTTGATTTAATTCATTAGTAATATAAAATAAATAAGATAAAATCATATCTTTTTGTACAAGAGTCCAAGCCCATTTGTTTTTGCCCTAAAAATTCTCTATATATTCAGGCATCAAGACAAGAACAAAGAACACAAAATCCTTGCACCACAAAATTGTCAAAAACATCAAAATTTCCCAAGAACCCTAAAATTCTGAAACCCTTATTACACTACCTTTCACCGCAAGCTTGTGATTCTAATCAATTCGACTCACTCCCAGGGTAAGCTTAGATCATTTACAATGATCCAAATGGACAGAAAACACTCATGCAAACATCACGATTTCATCCATATTTAAATTTTTGTATTTTTTATTTTACTGCATTCTAATGTTTACTAACATTTGCTATGTGTTCATGAGGTCTAATAATGTTAAATAGAGCAATCGCATGAGTCACATGCATACTACACTGCAAAACACCATGTTTTCTTCGATCTGCTTTACTTGCCTCGTAGCTCAATCTACAAGGATCTATAGCCAAAACTAAGCCCATATTTGAATTCAAGAGGGTTGAATTAGGGGGGGATAGGACATTTTGGATCATTAACTATTTCTTTTTCGAAGGGTTCAAGAAAAAAGTCACCGGAGAAGACGACTGCAGCTAGGACTCCGGCGCTTCTCCGACCAATGTATTTTGTTTTATATTATATTTATTTTGTTTAATTATATTAATGGATGAAACAGCAACTCTAGTGGCAAGAGCGCGCGTGACAAGGCATTGGTACTGAAGGGCCTAGGTTCGATCCAGCCTTTTGACATTTTTTCTCTAATATTTCATATGTATTGCAGGTTAATTATAAAACATGTTGAGAGAGTATCCTAGCACCAGCGTGCACTTGGCCTGGTGGTATGCATGTTGCCTAGAGATACAGTGGGCATGGGTTCAACACCCACCTCCAACATTCTTTTTTCTCCATTTTCTTTACTAACTTTATTTTCTTTTTCTTAACCCTAATTTCTTAATAAACCCTAATTTTTTATAATCAAGATTAAAATAAATTAGGTTTAGTTTTCTTTCTCATAAATTAAATTTGATTTTTATTATTAAAACTAATTAGGATAATTAGTTTCGATTAATTTAATTACTTAACTTTTTTCGATTAATTAAAATCAACCTAGACTTTAGGGTTTGTTTAATTTAATCACTTAATCAGTTTTTTTCAATTAAAAGAAATTAGGCTTCGATTAAATCATCAATCATTTTTCATCAAACAATTTCTCCGTTTCTTTTCCTTTTTATTATTTCGCGTGCTTTACTATTTTCGCATTAGTTTTTTTATTATGTAATTTCTACAGAATGTAATAGCTTAAATTAGGGTGTTTGCTTTCTTTCTTTCCCCAATTTTTCCGTGGTTTTGTACCCCCTTCCCTAAAGCTTTGTAATAGCGTATGACATATATTTTATGCTTTTACTGCTTTTCCTTATTACTGCTAGTAATTTAGGCGTGTATGGCAAGATCTAAAATGAAACGTTAGAAAATCCTAATCACAAGATAAAATAACTGAATTGAACCACTATTCACACTTGCACCTCTAGGGTAACCTCACTTATCGCCTTTCGATTAAACAGTCATGTCCCTCGAACATCAGGACGCTTTAGCAAAGTCCCTCTGATACAAAAGATCATAGTCCCTCGATGACCCTTTCGATATTTCCTTCGGTAAATGATCTAGTCTCTTAAACAATAATTGTTAAAGCGTCTTTACGAGTTGCCTTTGATGACTGTACAATGACCCACGTCTGTCCCTTCACATCCAACGATAGGGCTTCCTACTAACTAATGGTAGGATATCACTATCTAAATTAGGAGGAAATTACAAGAAATACCTTGAGTAGGTAGAATATTGTTAATCACTTGCTCACGCAAAACATCTTTTCACACAAACACTTTTTCTGAAATATTTTCAAAACAAACACTTTGTATGTGTTTTCAACTAATACGAGAATCATTACAAAGTTCGCCGCACTTAGGCATTTTCAAAATATTTTCAAACACATACACAAAAGCATTTCAAATAAATTGAGCTAGGGAAAAGAGCCTGTAGATAGCTACAAATGAAAAGGGTGCTAACACCTTCCCTTTTCATAACCTACCCGTCAAACTCATAAAATTCTCGAAGGTCTTTCCTGTTATTTTCACCCTTTACTTATTGGATAAAATAAAAGTCGGTGGAGACTCTTGTTATCCGTAATATTTGCGATAAAACGTAAAACCAAGTCAGTTCTCCCATCGTATTACAGAACTGGTGACTCTGCTGAGGAGAAACTTAAAGTGACGTTACCTTTAGAGTTAGATCAGTTTTAATGTTTTCTTTATTTTATTTGTCTGATTTATCTTTAAAGGATGCTTGGGTTTTATTTTTTACAAAGATCCTATACCCGGATCTGGGGGCATTTTAGGTAAGTAGCAATAGATCATGGAAACTATTTGGCGTATACCGATATGGTTGAGATGATGGCTACATTAGTGCGGCACATTGGTTTGTACTAGTATCCCTTGAGTCAGATGGGGAGCATACTAGGTTGTCGTGTGATGTCATAAGCACTAACTGACCTTAGAACCTTAATTAACCCAACTTAGCCATTAGAAGGTAGTGATATAGTCGGCTTTGGTGCAGTCTGAAGTTGGTTGATACTCGATACTATACTCATTAAGATTTTACTCTCAAGTTTTGTTTGGTTGCAAGTCAGTTTCCATGCTAGAGGAAACTTATGGGAAAAATCAGTGATATTGAGATCCCTAGAACCCGGTTACTTATTTAGGACAGGTTGAGCCAACTGAACTTCAATAGGGTACTTACCTACAAACCCTATGCAAGTTTTAAACCTAAGTCCTTGGTGTGATTTGCTTGTGTTTGATTATCTATTTGAGCATATATCATGACATCATAACATCATATCATGACTATTCATTTCAAGGATCTAGGGGATTTATCTTTGTTTTGTGTTGCAGGGTCATGGCTTCCAATCGTAGGAATACTATCCGGATCAACTTCGTAAGGATACCTTCTCAACTTAAGGAATTAGTCTCAAAGGTTTGCGACAATTCTTAGTTCACCAAGAGACATGGTCATCTACTCAATCTGGTTACTACTAGCTTTCAGGAAGACATGATCAACATTCTTTTCCAGTTCTTTGATCCGAAGCATCACTATTTTACCTTCCTAGATTATCAGTTGGTACCCACAAAGGAAGAATTCTCTAAGTTACTCAAAGTTACTATTCTTGATCAGATACCTTTCACCGGTCTAGAGCAAGTTCCAAAACCTGAAGACGTTGCGGTAGTCCTACATCTGAAACGACCGGACATTGTATCTAATTAGGAAACAAGGAATGGAGTCAAGGGTTTCTTTCCTAAATTTATGATAGAGAAGGCTCAGGGATTTCTAGCTGTCATGAATCTCCGTGTTTTTAAGGATATTTTGGCCTTGTTGATCTATGGTTTGGTACTATTACCTAATCCAGACCAATTCATAGATATGAGTGCCATCAAGATATTTCTCACTCATAATCTGGTACCTACTTTGCTCGGATATGTCCTGCATTCCCTCTATACTCATACTATGAAGAAGCGAGGAACTCTTATGTGTTGCATACCTCTACTGTCCAGGTGGTTTATTTCGCACTTGGCCCGATCAGTGATAAAGAACGAACAAGGCTTGAGGTGGTCTCAAAGGTTGATGTCACTCACTCATTTAGATATCTAGTGGTGTTCTCGATCTCAGGAAGATGTCACTATCATTGGCCGCTGTGGGGCTTTTCCTAATGTACCTCTCCTTGGTATAAGAGGGGGCATCACTTAGAACCCTTCTCTAGCTCTGCGTCAGTTTGATTATGCTCAAAGAAACGGTCCTCACGATATTCTCATCCAGGGTATTGTGTTCGAATATGAGAACGATCCTCAGAATTACCATCCAAGGTTTATACATGATTGGGGAATGTTTAACAAGATTGATAGCAAGACTTTGGGACACAATAATTACGTTCCTCTAGAGCCTTACCTCAGATGGGTGCGGTCTCGTTCTCAATATCTCAAAATGCCATATCCTGCTATCTTACCAGTGATCATAGAGCCTGTTGTTGAAGGGGATGTTCCTTATATTGTTCTTCATCCCGATATGCCTACCGACTTCGAAGAGCTACAAAATTCCTGGATTCAGCTTAAGGAAGAAAGAAACACCTCTGAAGCTCAGTTTTATGCTAGTGAAATAAAAGTATTGAAGCTGACGAAACGGCTCCACGAAGAACAAAAGTCTTAACACCTATGTCAACACAAAGAGGAAGTATCCATGGGAGACTTGAATTTATATTTTTTCTATTTTGTAACTCTTTTTATTGAAATCAATTGTAATTTAATTTTATTACTAAAACTTCTCTTGTTTCCTCTTGTTTAAACAAGTTTTAAATCCCACGATCCTTGAAAAAATCGCATTTGCATATCATGCATCATTACATAAACAGGGTTTCCTATATAGGTTTTCTCATCTTCTTGCTGTTTATTTCAGCAAAAGATGGCTCTTGAATAGACTGTTAAGGAACTCCAAGCTCAGAATGCCCAATTCTAGGAGACCCTCCTGAATCTTGCTCAAGGATAGAAAGATATGATGGCGCTCATCGCCAAAAATAAGAAGACTCGGAAGCCAGTTGCTATTCTCAACATGGGAAGAAGATTCAAAGCTCCTGCTAAACCAGTTCAAACTGCTGATATCACCTCTAATGAAGATGGCAACCAAGAGGAGGATGGTAGAAGTGTCAGGGATGAAGGTGGGAGAAAAATTGGTTCTGGTAAATTTTTTGAGGATGAAGACTATTCTAATGAACAATATCCTCCTGCAAACGATAAATACAAGCAGCTAGAAGACCTTCTTGAGGCTATGGAAATCCATAAAGTGCCTGGATTGGATTTCAGAGAGCCAGTTTTATTTCGGGGGTAGTTATCCCTCACAAGTTCAAAGTCCTTATTTTCTCTAACTATGATGGTGTGTCTTGTCCGAAACTTCATCTGCGATCGTATGTTTTGAAAGATCCAACCCATATTGCTGACAGAAAGTTATGGGTTTATTTCTTTCAAGAAAGTTTGTGTGGTACACAACTCGAGTGGTTTTATCAGCTAGAGGGAACCAATGTTTGTACTTGGGAAGACTTGGTCATTGCTTTCTACAAGAAGTGTCAATACAACGCGGATCTTGCACCGACTCGTGTGCAATTACAAAACATGAATATGGGTTCAAATGAAGGATTCAAGGGATAGGCCCAGAAGTGGAGAGACTTAGCTGGAAGGGTGCAACCTCCCTTGTTTGATCGGGAGCTAGTTGATATGTTCAAGGGAACTCTGACAGGTCCATCCTTTAATCATCTGATCGAGAGTTCTTCGTCTGGTTTTACTGAGCTGATTCTAACTGGGGAACAAGTTGAAAGTGGTATTAAGAGTGGAAAAATTAAAGTGGCTGCATCTTTGAGTGGTGTAAAGAAGACATTCAATAATAAAAAGGAAACCAATGTTGTTTATGGCCAGAAGGGCCATGGTAAAAATGACTACAATCAGTCTGTGGCAGCAATACTGATTTCTAATCATGCACTTGTTTAACAACAACAAAAGGGAAATAGGCGTAGATCAGACGCTCTAGGAAGGCAGTTTACCAAGATTAATATCCCATTGTCTCAAGCATTACAACATTTGCTAAAAGAGGAACTGATTACGCTAAGGGATCCTCCTCAGAATCCTAACACCTTCTCTCCTAAGTAAAATTCAAATGCGAGATGCACCTACCATTCTAACAGTCCTGGGCACGAAGCCAACAAATGCTGGAGCCTGAAAAACAAAACTCAGGATATGATTGACAACAAGGAAAATGAGTTTGATCCTCCGGAGACTCCAAATGTGATTATTGCGCCTATACCGAAGCATGACAAAGGCATAAGTGCAATTGATGATGTTCT
Source organism: Vicia faba (assembly GCA_948472305.1). Taxonomy (NCBI): domain Eukaryota; kingdom Viridiplantae; phylum Streptophyta; class Magnoliopsida; order Fabales; family Fabaceae; genus Vicia; species Vicia faba. The sequence goes on along the minus strand of OX451740.1, from coordinate 134,429,377 downwards.
TTATGTTGTTGTTGTAAGTGAATAGGTAACTCCTCTACCAATTATCAAGAAGAATCTGTTGCAGGCCGGTTTATTTTCAGCCTGTATTAAAAATGTTATTGCTGCATAGACCAACCCAGTGGCTGCATGTTACTGAAGGAAGGCATTCAACGCCTAAAAGACAATCATATAATTCTGATCGAGAAGGTTCCGTCTGTTGAGAATCTATGTCAATACTTATCAGTAATTTTTGGCTCTCCTATCAGGATCACCTCCAAAGGTCCTGTAAGGATTATTGCCAATCTGAAAGTTACTCCTCTGATCATCACTACACCTGGACTTACCATATTCTTCGTATAAATCTATTCCTTGGAACTATGGATCTGACATCTACTACCATGGAGTCAAACAAGAACTACCAACTGTTGAAGATGAAGTTACTAAATTTGTTGATCCCAACATTGACAATATTTCTAGAACCAGTAAAGTTACTAGAAGTGGAAGGGTTTTCTCCCTGAAAATCTCTCCGAAGACTGTTGCTACACTTGTTAAATTTACTTCTACTAAGTCAACTGCTGAGGCTCGGGGAAAAGAGAAAGTGACAAAGCATGCCCAGACGGAGGCACCTAAGGAAGCTACAGTTAAAGACACCTCTAGACAAGAGTTGGAAGAGGTATTGAAGATTATTCGCAAGAGTAACTGCAAAATTGTTGAACAGCTGGGGCAGACCCCATCCAAGATCTCTATGTTATCCCTGTTATTGTTTTCTGAAGCCCATGCACAAGATTTAGTGAAATTTTTTATGACTGCTCACGTGCCAAAAGAGATCTATGCCGATCAAATTAGAAGCTATGTTGCTAGCTTAACGATTGAAAATGGATTAGATTTCTCTGATGTTGATCTAACTCCTGAGAGAAGAAACCACAACAAAGCCATGTATGTCTCCATCGAATACAGGGGCACTACTTTGGCTCATGTATTAGTTGATATTGGTTCTTCGTTGAATTTTCTACCGAAAGGCACTCTTGATAGACTTGATTGCGAAGGGGCCGTACTGAAACCCAGTGATATTGTAGTTCAAGCCTTTGACGGATCAAAAAGGATGGTGCACAGGGAAGTGGATATTCCATTCAAAGTGGGTTTGTAGATCTTTGAATCTACCTTCTATGTGATGGACATTCGACCAACTTATTCTTGCTTACTAGGACACCCCTAGATCCATGGGGCAGGCATTGTTACCTCGTATCCTGTAAACGGAAAGATCATTACTATCTGCAGCGAAGAAGAGTATATGGTTAGCCATTTGAATAGTTTCCTCTATGTAGAGATGGATGTTGAATTCATCGAGACTCCCTGTCAGACATTCAAAGTTATCCCTTCTGTCGCTACTGAAGATGTCTCTACCATTACCAAAGTTACTAGGGTTCCGCCCAGGATGACTTCATTAAAAGATGCTAAAGCTACTGTAAAAGAAGGTGGTTATACTATTTTGGGTCAGCTTCTTAACATCCCTTATAAATATTACAAGTTTGGTTTGGGTTTCACTGCAGAGGGTCAGAGAGCTATTATCCGCGCTCGAGCTGAAAGGCCACCATTCCGCATCAGCAACAATGGAGTCAACATGATAGAAGATGCTGACAGTAATTATGACCTTGACAACTAGATCTTTCCTATCGTTGGCAGCGGGCTTAACAACTAGAAGGCAGAAGACATTACATCTATCTCCTTTAGTCAGGAGTAATAGCTAGATTTTGATTTTTATTACTTTCAAGTTTTGAATTGGTAATATTTGAACAATGAATTTAAACCTTGTGCTTTACCCGAAGCACAATGATTCATTTGTTAAGGGTTGCCATTTCATAAACATATTTTCATTTAATAAAGCCTTGGACGTTTTTCATTCAAGTTTTGTGCTCTCTGTCTTTCTTTTTATTATCACTTTCAAATAGATATGTTTCTTACACACACCTACACAATACATTATAGATCCACATCTACTCTGGATCCCGTTAATAACGGTTCTGCTATTGCCACTTATGACTTTGAAAATCTGATCTATCAAGCCGAGGATGAAGGTGAGGAAGATTGTGAGATACCAGGAGAACTTGCCAGGCTATTAGTGCGAGAAGAGAAAGTATTCAACCACATGAGAAGCCCGTTGAAGTGGTAAACTTGGGTTCTGAAACAGATAGAAAAGAGGTCAAGATAGGTGCCAACTTAGAGGATAGTATCAAGAACAGGTTTATATAGATGTTGCATGAATATGTTGAGATCTTTGCTTGGTCATACGAAGATATGCTAGGGCTTGATACCGATATTGCAGTTCACCGTCTGCCGATGAAAGAAGGTTGTGCTCCGATAAAACGGAAGGTTCATTGTATGCATCCCAAAATGTCAGAGAAGATCATGCCTGAGGTTATGAAACAATTCAACGCAGGGTTCTTAGCAGTGAAATCATATCCTCAATGGGTTGCAGATGTGGGTTTGGTACCAAAGAATGACGGAAAAGTATGCATGTGTGTAGACTACAGGGATCTGAATAGGGCAAGCCCCAAAGATGACTTCCAACTTCCACATATTAATGTTTTGGTCGACAACACCGCCCAGCATAAGGTATTCTCCTTCATGGATGGTTTCTCAGGGTATAATCAGATCAAGATGGCACCTGAAGAAATGGAAAAAACTACTTTTGTTACACAATGGAGAACTTTCTGCCACAAGGTTATGCCTTTTGGGCTAAAGAACACCGGCGCAACATATCGGCGTGCTATGGTAGCTTTGTTCCATGAAATGGTTCACCATGAGAGAGGGGTCTATATCGACGAATGGATAGCCAGATCATAGACTGAAGAAGATCATTTGGACCATCTATATAAGTTGTTTGAGAGACTAAAGAAGTATAAGCTGAGATTGAATCCGAACAAGTGCACCTTTGGGGTGAGATCCGGTAAACTCCTGGGTTTTGTTGTCAGCGGTAAATGTATTGAGGTTGATCCTGCCAAGGTTAAAGTTATTCAAGAAATTCCTGCTCCCCACATCAAGAAAGAAGTAAGGGGTTTCTTAGGACGATTGAACTATATTTCCATATTTATTTCTCATTTTACTGCTACTTGTGAGTCGATCTTTAAGTTACTAAAGAAAGATCAAGTAGTGAAATGGAAGACGATTGTCAGATTGCCTTTGACAAAATCAAGGAGTACCTACAAGAACATCCAATTTTGATGCAACCAGTTGAAGGAAGACCTTTGATCATGTACCTAACACTGTTAGAGAACTCAATGGGGTGTGTACTGGGCCAACATGACGAGTCTGTTCGAAAAGAGCATGCAATATACTACCTTAGCAAAAAGTTTACTGACTGCAAAATAAGATATTCTTTGCTCGAGAAAACTTGTTGCGCTTTGGCCTGGGATGCTCACCGACTAAGACATATATGTTGACTCATACTACCTTGTTGATCTCTAAAATGGATCCCATCAAATACATATTCGAGAAGCCAGCTCTCTCCGGAAGGATAGCCCGATGGAAAATGGTCTTAACAGAATACGACATTAGTATCCACTCAGAAGGAAATTAAAGAAAGTGTATTGTCAGATCATTTGTCACATCAAGCTGTAGATGATTACCAATCTATGAATTTTGAGTTCCCGGATGAGAACATCATGATGGTTACAGATAGTGAAGAACCTGGACCATATGAAGGACCTGAGTCAGGATCCCGATGGACTATGGTTTTCGACGGAGCTTCTAATGCACTTGGCAACGAAATCGGTGTTGTAGTTATCTCTCCTCAGGGTTTCCAGACACCCTTTACCACCAGATTATGCTTTGATTGTACTAACAATATGGTTGAATGCGAAGCGTGCCTAATGGGCATGATACTATTGATCTGAGAATTAAGTTCTTGAGTGTATACGGGGACTCAACCCTAGTGATCATCCAGATTAAGGGAGAATGGGATACAAAGCATCTGAATCTCATTCCGTACTGAGAGCATGTGCTGACCTTAATTCCATACTTCGAGGAGATCACTTTTGAGCACATACCAAGAGAAGAGAATCAGTTGGCAGACAGATTAGAAAACATTTCATCCATGTTTAAAGTCAGATGGGACAATGAGGCTCCCAGAACTACCATTGAAAGGCTAGATGAACCGGCACACTGCTACGAGATTGACACTGATGGAGTAGAAGAAAAGCCTTGGTTTCATGAAGTGGAAATATATCTTGAGGTTCAAGAGTATCCCGAATGGGCATATATCAATTACAAGAAATTCCTACGGAGGTTCTCATCTAAGTTCTTCCTGAGCAACGAAATTTTGTACATGCGCAATCATGATTCAACTCTGCTTCGTTGTATGGACAAGAAGGAGGAGGAGAAGATTATGGAGGATATGCACGGAGGTATCTTTGGTACTCATTCCAGTGGACATACTATGGCTAATAAAATTCTAAGATCAGGTCACTATTGGTCGACCATGGAAACTAACTTCCATCACCACTCAAGAACTTTTCACAAGTGCAAGATCTATGCTGAAAAAGTACATGTGCCTTCAGTGCCTCTGAAAGTATTGACTGCTCCTTGGCCGTTTGCAATGTGGGGCATTGATATGATTGGAGAGATGAAACCTACTGCTTCCAATGGACATCGCTTCATCCTCATCGCCATTGATTACTTAACGAAATGGGTTGATGCTGCCTCTTTTGCCTTTGTTACTAAGAATGTTGTCGCCCGATTCATTAAGCATAACCTTATCTATCGGTATGGCATCCCCGAGTGAATCATCACAGACAATGGTACTAATCTAAACAACACTATGATCACGGAACTCTGCATGTAATTCAAGATCAAGCACCATAATTCTTCTCTGTATCAACCAAAGATGAATGGTGCAGTGGAAGCCGCCAATAAGAACATTAAGAAGATCATACAGAAGATGATAGTGATATACAATGACTGGCACAAGATGTTACCATTTGCTCTTCACGGTTATCTCACTTCAGCTTGGACATCAATTGGGGCAACCCCATTCTCCCTGGTCTATGGTATAGAGGTTGTCTTACCCGTCGAAGTTCATATTTCTTCCTTAAGAATTATGAAAGATGCATCCTTGGATGAAGACGAGTGGATTTAGACTAGGATGGATCAGTTGAATTTGATCAACGAGAAGAGGCTTGCGGCTATTTGTCACGGTTCAGATGTATCAAAAGCGTATGATCAAAGCATTCAATAAGAAAATCAAGCATCAAGTATATCAGGCTGGTGACTTGGTAATAAAGCATATCATTCTACCGCAAGGTAATCCCAGGGGCAAATGGACTCCCACCTACGAAGGGCCATTTGTAATCAAGAAGATATTTTCGGGCGGTGCTATGATACTTAAAACCATAGATGGCGAAGATCCTCCACACCCAGTGAACACGGACATAGTTAAAAGATACTACGCATAACAAAACGACCTGCTAGGTTGACTGGCCTAGGCAAAAATAAGGGCATCCCGGCGAACCAAAAGGGTTCGAGTAGAAATTAGGGATATATATATATATATATATATATATATATATATATATATATATATATAAGATTGTAAACCCAACAAGTCGAAAACCTAAAAAGGCGGCTTAGGCAAAAAAGGGTATCCCGGTGGACTGAAAAACCCGAAAGGGAGGTCCAGGCAAAAATTAGGGATTAAAGCGTACAACTATGTCTTGTTGGACCACTTACAGCCAGCTTTAGTACCGATGTCAAGTTCGAATGGTGCATATCAATTTAATCAACTTCTTCCGACGAGCGAGGGATGAGATGCTCAAAGACATATGGGAAATAGCAGAGTTGAAACCTGACGAGATCATTTACACATAGCTATATATTTTGTTTTCAGTTTGTAATCTCTTCATTTGTCACGACGATTTCCTCTTACTAGGATTTTTGTCCCCTTGTACAACAGTCACATGTTTATAGGCAAACTATAAATATAAACATAACTTCAAAGTTTTAATCGTTTTACTTTTTCTGTTTCGTTTGCAAAAATGTCCAATGACTAAATTGAATGAACATATGCATATGAACATGATTACTGTTAATAAATACATGCATGAAAAACAAGAATAAGTATTTACTCAAGACTTTAGGAGGTCGGATAATGTTCAAGTCATCCATAAATCCCCACAGAGGAATCTCCAGTAAAGTTGCCCCACAGAGCAGTTTCCATAAGATTATCCCCCACGGAGTCATCTTCACCAGCTCATTTTCAACAAAGCATAATCCCCGCATGCCTGAAATACTCTAATCGTACTCACCAACTGATCCCCCGAGCGGACAAAGCAGTATAAGCTTTTCCCCGACAATGTTGCTGACCTACAGAGTCTTAATCCTCGTCAGAATAGGTCACCAGCACAGTTCACAGGAATTCCCTTCTCCAGTTGAGTTTATTCCTCCAACACTGTAAAATCCACTGCATATTTCTCTTCTCCAACCAGATTCAAATCCCTCAGCAGAGCATATTCCTCAACAGAATGGTTCTCCAGCAGGGTTTATTTCCTCAACAGGGTTTATTTCCCCAACAGAACTCAGTCTCCCCAGCTTGAGTCTATCCTTCTGACTACTATAAATCACCGGCAAAACTTCTCTCTTCAGAAAAGGGCAGTCCAAACTAGTATCCCTACAGATTCGCTAGGAAATTGAAAACAGGACTAAGTATCAGTTAATACTAACCTCCCTAGATGAGTCGGCATCCATATAGAAAACTCGGTCAGACAGCACCTCGGAAGGTTATCCATCTCTTTTATCCCCATTCAGGGTATATAAGAATTAAACTCCCCAGTAGAACAATGAACGACCAGTGTTCTTGAACTCTTATCCCCAAGCAGAAATATAATTCCCTAATGGAGTTTCCTCAAACAGCAAGCTGGAATCCCCGGCAAAGGCATTCTATGACAAGATTGAAGATCACACATATTATTCATCCCCAACAATCAGGAATTTATTTTCCTTATCAAAAATGTTATACGAAGCTACTGATGCACATCGACGACACCTCACATTCATACATCGTTTATCATAGCATATGCATACGAAACGCATTAGCACATTCACATTTATTTCGAGATCATCATTATGTAATGCATTACATACATAATGAAATTGCATAAAACTAACTTTTTCTTTCCAGGTTAAGTTCGCGAACAGACAAGTATCTCCCTCAGAGACTAAATCGGATAAGTAGCTACTTAAACATTTTCCCCAAAAGGTCATTCTGAAAGATATCTCTTATACATGAAGTCGGGCGTAGACATCTTCTAGTGCATCATTCAGATGAAATCAAGTGTAGATTTCTTTCTGATATTCTTCTTGAAAAAACTCAAGCGTAGACTCTTTCTGGTACCTCTTCTAGTTGAAGTCATGCATAAACATCTTCTAGTTGGGATGAAATCAAGCGTAGATTTCTTTCTGATACTCTTCTTGGAAAAATTCAGGTGTAGACTCTTTCCGGTACCTCTTCTAGTTAATGTCAGACATAGACATCTTCTAGTTGGGATGAAATCAAGCTTATATTTCTTTCTGATACTCTTTTTGGAAAAAGTCAAGCGTAAACATTTTTTGGTACCTCTTCTAGTTAAAGTTGGGCGTAGACATCTTCTAGTTCAGATGAAGTCAAGCGTAGATTTCCTTTCGATACTCTTTTTGGAAAAAGTCAGGCGTATACATTTTTCGGTACTTTTTCTAGTTGAAGTCGGACGTACACATCTTCTAATACATCATTCAGATGAAATCAATCGTATATTCCTTCTGAAACTCCTTTGGAAAAAAGTTGGGCGTAGACTTCTTCCAATACCTCTTATAGTTGAATTCGGGCGTAGACATCTTCTAGTTCAGATAAAATCAAGGGTAGATTTATTCTGATATTCTTTTTGGAGAAAGTCGGATGTAGACTCATTCCAAATACATCTTTTAAGACAAATTCAGGCGTAGACTTATTATGATCAACAGTTACTCTGGGTGGCATCTATAAGCCCATCTTCGACTCTTCGTTACTCTCTAAATAGCATCCTTAAGCCCATTCCCGATATTATCAACCAACAGTGTTACCTCATGCACATGCGAGTACAAATTTATGGGCACTTAAGTGTTCAATCATCTTCTGCCTTCAAGTCACGAATGGAGAACATGCCAATATAACTATTCAGGTTTAAGAAGATTGAACAAGGGAATCTATTGTACCCCAAAATTTTCCATCCCACTTTCCTTCGAGATATTCTCATGAGGTTCTCATTTACTCAAGTTGGCTCAAGAATTGATCAGATAAATTCTCCTTCTAAGTAATGGGTCCATAACTAGGGTTTGGTACTTCTCAAGTAAGATTTGGTTTTCAAGGTTTCAAGAGGTTTTCATGGTTCTCTATAGGTCTTCAAGAATTCTCATGTCAAGTTTCAATCTTTGCATCACAAGTTTGCTCAGTCAATTGTTCAAATGATGGAAAATCAGTTGTATTGGGTAAAAAGTCAATTATGGTCAACATACAGTCAAGCTCTAAGATTTTGGGTCAACATCAACATTTTGAAGTCAAATTCATCATTTGATCAAGGGTTGATCAGGATTCATCCAGAAGACTCTCAAATCATCAAAAGTAAAAAGTTGTCAAATTAGGGTTTCCTTAGGAGAAGTCAACTGAACTTTGACCAAGCATAACTCTCATATGCTTCACCACCTTTTCCCCAACCAAAACCCATTTTTAAGGAAATACAATTCTCTACAACTTTGTATCTCTATGCTCAAGTCCAAAAAATGCATCATTTGAGAGATATAAGCCAATACGTTATAGGTCATTTCAAAAGTCAACAAAAAGACACTTTTTATCAAGGCAACTTACATCAAGATAAATTCTTCAAAAGCAAAACTTACTAACAAAGAGATTGTAAAGGACATCTAGAGCTTCCTAAAAAGTCTAAGATCACCTTCAAAAGATAAAAATTGATTGAGTTATGGCCATTGCAAGTTGGGAAATTTTGAGCAAATATATAAAGATCAAAGTGAGAAAGCTTGATATTTTAAACTATTGGGCCATGGTTTTGAGGTCCAAACGTGTTTATGCCTTTCATATACCTCGTAATTAATTTATAAACCCTTTGGACTTGTTTTATTTTAATTATTTTTATTATTTCTGATTTAATTCATTAATAATATAAAATAAATAAGATAAAATCATATCTTTTTGTACAAGAGTCCAAGCCTATTTGTTTTTGCAATAAAAATTCTCTATATATTCAGGCATCAAGACAAGAACAAAGGACTTGAAATCCTTACACCACAAAACTGTCAAAAACATCAAAATTACCCAAGAACCCTAAAATTCTTTAACCCTTATTACACTACCTTTCACCACAAGCTTGTTATTCTAATCAATTTTACTCACTCCCAGGGTAAGATTGGATCATTTACAATGATCCAAATGGCCAGAAAACACTCATGCAAACATCACGATTTCATCCATATTTAAATATCTGTATTTTTTATTTTATTGCATTCTAATGTTTACCAACGTTTGATATATGTTCATGAGGTCTGGTAATTTTAAATAGAGCAATCACATGAGTCTCATGCATACTAGACTGAAAAACAACATGTTTGCTCTGATCTTCTTTACTTGCCTCGTAGCTCAATCTACTAGGATCTATAGCAAAAAATAAGCCCATATTTGGATTCAGGAGGGTCGAATTAGAGGGGATAGGACATTTTGGATCACTAACTATTTGTTTTTCCCAGGGTTCAAGAAAATAGGTCACCGAAGAAGACGACCGTAGCTAGGGCTTCGACGCTTCTCCAGCCAATTTATTTTGTTTTATATTATATTTGTTTTGTTTAATTATTTGAACGGGTGAAACATCCACTCCAGTGGCAAGAGCGTGCGCAACAAGGCATTGGTACTGAAGGACCAAGGTTCGATCCAGCCTTTTGACATTTTTTCTCTAATATTTCATATGTATTGTAGGTTAATTATAAAACATGTTGAGCGTGTATCCTAGCACCAACGTGCAATTGGCCTGGTGGTACGCATGATGCCTAGAGATGCAGGGGGCATGGGTTTAAAATAAATTAGGTTTAGTTTTCTTTCTCATAAATTAACTTAGATTTTTAATTATTAAAATTAATTAGGATAATTAGGTTCGATTAATTTAATTACTTAACTTTTTTCGGTTAATTAAAATCAACCCAGACTTTAGGGTTTGTTTAATTTAATCACTTAATCAATTTTTTCAATTAAAAGAACTTAGGTTTAGGTTAAATCATCAATCATTTTTCATCAAACAATTTCTCCGCTTCTTTTCCTTTTTATTATTTTGCACTGTAATACGGTGGAATAACTGACTTGAGTATTTTGCGTTTGATCGTAAATGTTGCAGATAGCAATAGTTGCCACTGACTTTTCTTTTATCCAATAAAGGAAAGGGTGAAAAGAAAAGGAACGTCCTTTTGAGAATTTTCTTGATTTCGGGGGGGTAGGTTATGAAAAGGGAAGGTGTTAGCACCCTTTTCATCCGTAGTTATCTATAGGCTCTTAATTTCTTGATCACTCTAAAATGCTTTATGTTTGTGTATGTTGAAAGATGTTTTTGAAGATGTTTTGAAAGTGGAAATTTTACAATGATTCTCGTATTGTTGAGAATGTATACAAAATGTTTGTTTTGAAAATATTTGTTTGGAAAGAGAGTGTTTGAAAAGATTTTGTTTTTGAAAGTGTGAGGTGTAAAAATGGTTTTAGTTTATGAGCAAGCAATTACGAGAAATCTACCTACTCAAAAAGTCTTTGTCCTTTTCCACCCCCTTTAGATAGTGTTATTTTACCATTGAATGGTAAGGAGCCATATATTTGGATGTGAGGGACAAGCGTGGGTCATCGTGCAGTCATAGAAGGCAACTTGTAAGATGATTTAGCAATTGTCGTAAGGAACTAAGATCGTTTACTGAAGGCAAAATTGAAGAGTCATCGAGGGACTACAGTCTTTTAATCGAGGGTCTTTTGCTAAAACATCTCACGTTTGAGGGACATGGCTGTTTAAATTCGAGGCAACAAGTGTGGGTTACCCTAGAGGTGTAAGTGTGTAAAGTGTCTTGATTTCATGTATTTTACATTTGAATTAGGGTTTTGCTAGGGTTGATTTTAAGTCTTCTCATGTAAACCCTAATTACTAACAATAATAAGGAAAGCGATAAATTGCCGAATTTAAATGTCCTACACTATTACAACGCTTTGGGAATGGGGGGTACAATTTTGTAAATGAGGGGAGAAAAGCAATAAAACCTAATTATCTATTACAAACCATTGAATATGAATAATAATAGAATGTACAAAATTTAAAGAAGAAGAAGGAAATTGTTTGAGTTTTTTTGGTAAAAAAGGTTTTATAATTAACCTAATTAAACTAATTAATTTTAATTACAAGAAAAGTTAATTAATTTTTAACAAAACCTAAAATCTTAGTTAATTGAAATTAAGAAGAACATAAAAACCTAGGTCTAATTTAGTTGTTTCGAAAATAATTTGAAGGTTAATGTTAATTTGGAAAAATATTTTAAAATATGGAAAATAAACAACATCTAGTTCTAAATATTAATAAAAATAAATTTAGTGTTTAAATTGAAACATTTTTAATTTAATTATTTAAGAAAATATTTTTTAGATTTTTAGGTTTAAAGAAAAAAATAGATAAATTAAAATAATGAAAATATAAATAAGAAATAAAAAGAAATGGGTTAGGGTGTTGAAAAGTAATCAGGAGGTTAAATGTAGAAAAAAGAATTAGGCCCATATATATTTTTGTTTGGTTCAGAAAACAAAATAAAAATAAAAAGATGGGTCTGTGCATTATAAAGTAAAAAGGGGGGTGAGAATTCAAAAATGATCCAGGCCCAGAATAAAGTCCAGCGCCTGTATGGATCATGTGTGGCTGGCTTGTGATGATGCACCATGGTCTTGCTCATGTGGAGCGCTGAATTTGACTTGTTGAATATCCAATGATGTTGATGTGAGGCTCATGATAGGCGCGCATAGCCTACTTGCATAAAATCTGAAAGAAACAAATATGAAAGAAAAAAGGTACCACTAGGGCTCGAACCTGGGTCGCTATACACTAATGCCTTACGCGCCCTTCATTTGCCATTGGGGTGGCTGTTTCATCCGGTCATAACACATGTTGAAATAAACTTAAAACAAACTTGTTTCTGAATGGCACTCATACCTAACCTCGCGCCAGTCAACAAAAACACCATTTTTGAATTTATGATCTTGCTCATTTCTCAACCATTTTTAAAAATGTAAACATGAAAGTTGTTCCATTTTTCAACCTGATTTAAACCATACAAATTTCATATGCTATAAATAAAAGATGAATTAGAATTTTGTTTGGTACCAAATAAAACCTAATTTTTTGAGAAAGTTCAACTTCAAAATTCGCATCACTCAGGCAACATAAATAAAAACTAAAGGCATGGTTAGCTTCAGGGAAATGATGTCTACATTTTTCATTTATAAAGTAACCATTAATGGTGCTTGTATAGAGAGTTCAAAGTTGAGAAAACTTACCTCAAAATTGGAAATTGTGTTTGGAGTTTGAGTACTCCTGGAGGTGTTGTGATGATCTGGATAGTTTCACTGGACTCATAGGAAGCTAATGCAACTCTTACTTTGTACTAAAAGTGCCTAAATCTTCTTGGAGAAGTCAAGTTGCAGAGGTGTAAAGTGAGGTTTGGACAACGATGGTGGAGGTGTTACAATTATGAAAAAGGGGTTTGGATGAGTTGTAAATGAAGTATGGAAGCTTTGTGATTGATTTAGAGAGGAAACACACGAGTGGGTTGTGAGTTTGAAGTTTTTAGCTAGAAATTGAAGCAATGGAGGTTTTATGTACAATTATGAGTTTCAGGGAGTTTGTGAGTGTTTCAAGGCTTGTGTATTTGTGTCTTAGCTTTCAAATACTTCCTTTATTTATAGAGGGAAGATTTTAGAGCTTGAAGTAACCAGAATTATAAGATGACATGTTATGGTTTGGTTGAAGGAGAAAAATCAAGTTGGATGAAAAAGGATGGTTTCAAGGATCAAGTACAAGCATGTTCTAATGTTTGTTTGGTGCAGGGGACTTAATTCATGCTTTTGATTTTTCTTGCAATCAGAGATATAAGTTGCAAGGCTTAATGCATTGACAATTTGCATAAAGCTTGCTTTTTCCAAAATGGAAGTGTGACCTTTCTTCCTTAAATGGAAAGTCAACTTGGACAATGCTTGAATCAATTAGACTATGGATTAAACAGTTGTGTAAACATTAAATTATTGAGTGATTTGCAAGTTTGAAGGCCTGCAAAGCAAGATTATGCAACATGCTTGAAGATTGATCATAATGTTCTTCATAAAAATGACCTAAAATTCAAGAATAGATGTCCAACTTCTTCTCTTAAAATCTCTTAGTTCATGATCTCTTTAAGTTCTTGGACATTTTGGAAATCTTGAAACATTATCTACAACCTTGATGTTAACCACTTTGGCTAAATCAACTTGGAACTTGATGAAAATTTGCCAAGAAGTTAAGACAAAAATCTGCCTAAACTTGCTAAAATTTTCACTAAGTGTTTTGTAAAAATGTCATGGCTTCATCAACTTATATCTTCAAATCTAAGATTTTTTGGGAAATTAACCCTAAGTAACAAAGTTGTAGCATTCATCAAGATCTATAACTTTCATGTTGAAAGTTTTCCTTGAATCATTTTGCATCTTGGTGAAAAAATTTCATGAAGTAGAGAAATTATCAAGGTCAAAATACTTAGAATTTTAAATTCTAAGTCTTGGAAATCTTGACTTTTGTTGATTTTTCTTGACTTTCTTGATTCTTGATGATCAAGTTTGATATTTTTGAATTTCTTGATGAATTTTGATCTTTGAAATTCAATGTTGACCAAAAAGTCAAAGTTTGACTTTTTGTTTATCAATTGACTTTTCATCAGTTGATCAAATTTCAACTATCAATCCATTGATCTTGAGAAATGATTTGAGCCATTAAATTATATCAAGATATTTTGTTTGAGTCATTGAGATCATATTCAAGCCATTAGGTCATGTACTAGGTCAAAAGTCATTGATCTGTCATTCTCATTCAAAACCCTAATTTTGACAATTTTACCCCTTTGATGATTTGAATGCTTTTCTTGATGAATTGTGATAAAACCTTGATAAATTGATGAATATGACTTCAAAATGTTGATGTTGGCCAAAAAACATGATGTTTGACTGTATATTGACCAAAGTTGTCTTTTTACCCAATACAACTAATTTTCAGTCATTTGAGCAATTGACTGGGCTAATTTGTGGTGCAAGACTTGAAACTTGGTATGAGCATTCTTGGAGACTTATAATGAACCATGAAAATAATTTGAGGCATCAAAAGTAAAAATACCCTTAATAAAACCAAAACCCTAATTTATGGTCTCAGTGCTAAGGAGGTGAGCTTGTCTGATCAACTCTTTGAGAATCCTTTTAGCATTTGAGATCTTTTGTGAGAATTGTCTTGAGAAAAGAGAGGGAAAATTTTAGGGTACAACAACTTCCCACGTTCAATATTCTTAAACCTGAAGAGTTAGATTGGCATGTCCTCCATTCGTGACTTGAAGGTGGAAGATGATTGCATACTTAAGTGCCCAGAAATTTGCACCCGCCTGTGCATGAAGTAAAATTGTTTGTTGATTATGCCAGGAATGGGCTTAAAGATGACATTTGGAGATTAAATTAAGTGTTGTCAGAGATGGGCTTATAGATGCCATCCAAAGTATCTGTTGATAGAGAAATTATACTAAGTCCACGCTCGACTTTAATCCGAGCCAGAAAATGGCTACTAGAAGAAGTATCAGAATAAATCTTTGGTGGATTTAATCTGAGCCAGAAGATGTTTGTGTCCATCTTTAATTGGAGGAAGTATCAGAATAAATCTTTGGTCGATTTAATCTGAGCCAGGAAAGGTATTCTAAGAGAAGTATCAGAATAAATCTTTGGTCGATTTAATCTGAGCCAACAGAGGTCTTTAAATCTTTAACTGGGAGAAGTATCAGAATAAATCTTTGGTCAATTTAATCTGATCCAAAAAAGGTCTACTAAGATAAGTATCAGAATAAATATTTATTCGATTTAATCTGAGCCAACAAAGGTCTTTTAAATCTTTAACCGGGAGAAGTATCAGAGTAAATCTTTGGTCGATTTAATCTGAGCCAAAAAAGGCCTACTGAGAGAAGTATCAGAATAAATCTTTGGTCGATTTAATCTGAGCCAGCAGATGTCTTTAAGTCTTTAACTGGGAAAAGTATCAGAATAAATCTTTGGTCAATTTCATCTGATCCAGAAAAGGTCTACTGAGAGAAGTATTAGAATAAATCTTTGGTCGATTTAATCTAAGCCAGCAAATGTATTTAAGTCTTTAAATGGGAGAAGTATCAGAATGAATATTTGGTCGATTTAATCTGAGCCAGCAGATGTTTGAAGGGAGTGTTCATCATGTAGATATTTTCCATGTCTTGTTTGAGGATTTGTTGATGATATTGGTCTGTCGATTGATTCTTCCTAAAAAGGTAAAGAGTTAGTTGTATGCAATGTCATGATGTATGGAATTTATTGCACAATGGTGTTCTCAAAATAAATGAGATTGTGTTTCGTATGCATATGTTATGATGTATAAATGTGTAATGTTGTTTATTTGTATCTTTGTTTGGGAAAATAAATCTCTGGCCATTGTTGGGTATGAAGAGTATGTGTATCTTCAATTTTGTCTAGAATGCTTCCGCTGGGAATTCCTGCTTACTTGTTCGAGGAAACTCTGTATGGGATGTATTGATTTCCTATTTGGGGAGTAGAGTTTAGGAACATTGGTCATCCGTTGCTCTACTGGGGAGTTTAATTCTTATATACCCTGACCGGGGTTAAAAGAGATGGATAACCTTCTGACTCGTCTAGGGAGGATAAGGCTAACTGAAATCTGGTCTGATTCTAGGTTTTGCAGCAAGTCTCTAGGGATAGTGGCACTTTACTAGGAAGAGGAATTTTGTCAGTAATTTGTAGTATTCTGAGTAGTAGACTCCAGCTAGGGAATTTGTAGGTTGTTGGGAAAATAAACCTGGTTGGGGAAATAAAACCTATTTGTCGGAGAAGTGCTCTTTCTGAAGAAACAAACTTTCCTGGAGAACTTGAATTTGTTAGAGAGGAGAAACTCCGTAAGGTTTCTTTTTCATTTTTGGAGGACCAAACTCAGTTGGGGAAGAGAATTTCTAGGAAGTGTACTGATTGGAACTCCGTAGGAAAATTACGGGAAAGAGATTATACTCCTTTATTTGCTAGAGTGGTCTTCCGGGGAGATTTTGAGGAATGTACCTTTATTTGTGAAGACTACTATGGAGGGGGTAGTCTCTTTGAAGTAGCTTTGTGGGGATTTATGGACAACTTGACTGTCATCCTAGCTCCTATAATTTTGAGTAAATGCTTATTCCTACTCCTATTTATATATTTGTTAACAGTTAATCATGTTCATATGCATATGTTCATTCAATTTTAGTCATTGGACTTTTTTGCAAACAAAACAGAAAAAACTAAAAGTTTGAATCTTAAGATGTATTTGTATTGATAATTTTGCCTATAAACAGGTGATTTTGTACAAAGAGACGGAAATCCTAGTAAGAGGAATTCGTCGTGAAATGAAAAGAGTACAAAGTGAAAAAAATGTATATATAGCCATGTGGAAGTGATCTCATTGGGTTCCAAACTCTGTTATTGCTCATATATTTTCGAATATCTTGTCCCTTTCCACTGGAAGAAGTTGAGTGAACAATTTGAAATTTTGACTTTTGTAATAAAGCTTGTATGTAAGTCATCCCACAGGACATAGTTGTACGCTTTTAATCCCTAATTTTTGCCTGGACTTCCCTTTCGGGTTTTCAGTCCACCAGAATACCCTTTTTTGCCCAAGCCGCCGTTTTAGGTTTTCGACTTGTCGGGTGTATAATCTTTTGTATATATCTCTAATTTTTTCCTGAAACCTTTCGGTTCGCCAGGATGCCCTTATTTTTTCCTAGGCGTGTCAACCTAGGGGGTCATTCTTATGCGTAGTATTTTTTACTATGTCTGTATTTACAGGGTGTAGGAAATCTTCGCCATCCATAGTGGTTAGGATCATAGCACCACCCGAGAATAATTTCTTGACAACAAATGGCCCTTCATAGGTGGGAGTCCATTTGACCCTGGGATCACCTTATGTAAGAATGATGCGCTTTATTACCAAGTCACCAGCCTGGTTTACCTGATGCTTGATCTTCTTATTGAATGCCTTGATCATACATTTTTTATACATCTGACCATGACAGACAGTCGCAATTCTTTTCTATCAATCAGATTCAACTGATCTAACCTACTCTAAATCCGCTCGTCTTCGTCCAAGTCTGTATCTTTCATGATTCTAAGAGAAGGAATTTGGACTTCAACAGGCATGACAGCTTCCATATCGTAGACTAGAGAGAATGGGGTTTCCCCAGTTGATGTTTGCGCCGATGTACGATAGCCATGAAGAGAAAATGGTAACATCTCATGCCAATATTTGTAGGTTACCACCATGTTTTTCACAATCTTATTTATGTTCTTATTGTCGGCTTCCACTGCGCCATTCATCTTAGGTTTGTATTGAAAAGAGTTGTGATGCTTGAGCTTGAACTGCATGCAGAGTTCAATGATCATGGCATTGTTGAGATTGGTACCATTATCAT
Source organism: Vicia faba (assembly GCA_948472305.1). Classification (NCBI taxonomy): domain Eukaryota; kingdom Viridiplantae; phylum Streptophyta; class Magnoliopsida; order Fabales; family Fabaceae; genus Vicia; species Vicia faba. The sequence goes on along the minus strand of OX451740.1, from coordinate 134,411,617 downwards.
TGATGATCCTCTTATGGATGCCATACTGACATATGAGGTTATGCTTGATGAACCGGGACACTACATTCTTGGTAACTGAGGAAAATGAAGTTGCTTTAACCCACTTGGTAAAGTAGTCAATGGTGACAAGAATGAAACGATGTCCATTAGAGGCAGTAGGCTTGATTTCTCCGATCATATCAATTCCTGAAATTGTAAAGGGAGAAGGGGCAGTCATGACATTCAAAGGGATTGAAAGCACATGAACCTTATCAGCACAAATTTGGCACTTATGGAAAGTCCTCGAGTGGTGATGACAATCAGTTTCCATGGTCGACCAACAGTAACCAGCTCTCAGAATCTTCTTGGCCATAGTGTTTCCACTGGACTGAGTACCAAAGATGCCTTCATGAATGTCCTTCATAATCTTCTCTGCTTCCTTCTTGTCCATACAATGGAGCAAAGTTAAATCATGGTTGCGCCTGTATAGAATTTTTTTGCTCAGGAAGAACTTGGCACAGAACCTCCATAGGAATTTCTTGTCGTTGATTGACGCTCCTTTAGGATACTCTTGAGCTTCGAAATATCTTTTCACTTCATGAAACCAAGGCTTCTCCTCTACTCCATCAATGTCAATCTCATAGCAGTGCGCCGGTTCGACAAATCTTTCGACAGTAATTCTGGGAGCTTCGTTCTCCCATTTGACCTTGAACATGGATGACATGGTAGCTAAGGTATCTTCCAATTGATTTTCTTCCCTCGGGATATGTTCAAAGGTAACATCTTCAAAGTACGGGATCAAGGTGACTACAAGCTCTTTGTACGGGATAAGATTTGGATATTTTGTATCCCACTCTCCTTTAAATTGACTGATTACTAAAGTTGAGTCTCCATATACACTTAAGAATTTGATTCTTAGGTCAATAGCAGCTTTAAGACCCAAGATGCACGCTTTGTACTCATCCATGTTGTTGGTACATTCAAAGCAGAGTCTGGAAGTGAAAGGCGTATGGAAACCTTCAGGGGAAATGATCACATCATCAATTTTGTTACCCAGTGCATTAGAAGCTCCATTAAAAACCATAGTCCATCAGGATCCTTGCTCAAGTCCTTCCTACAGTTCAAGCTTTTCACAATCGTTTATTAGCATGATGTTCTCATCCGAGAATTCAAAGTTCATAGATTTGTAGTCATCCACAGCTTGATGTGCCAAATGATATACCAACACACTTCCTTTGATTGCTTTTTGTGTAGTGTATTGGATATTGTATTCAGTTAAAATCATTTGCCATCGAGCTATTCTTCTGGAGAGAGTTGGCTTCTCAAAGATGTACTTGATGGGATCCATCTTAGAGAACAACAGAGTAGTATGAGTCAACATATACTGTCTTAGTCGGCGAGAAGCCTGTGCCAAAGCGTAACAAGTTTTCTCGAGCAGTGAATATCTTATTTCAAAGTTGGTAAATTTTTTACCAAGGTAGTATATTGCATGCTCTTTTCGACCAAACTCGTCATGTTGCCCCAGTACACACCTTATTGAATTCTATAACACGGTTAAGTATATGATCAGAGGTCTTCCTTCGACGGGTGGCATCAGAATTGGAGGTTCTTGAAGGTACTCTTTAATCTTGTCAAAATCTATTTGACAGTCGTCATTCCATTTTTCTACTTGATCTTTCTTCAACAGCTTGAAGAGTCGCTCACAAGTAGCAGTTAGGTCAGAAATAGATCGGGCAATGTAGTTGAGTCATCCTAAGAAACCTTTAACCTCCTTCTCAGTACAGGGAGCTAGCATTTCTTGGATTTCTTTGACTTTTGCAGGATCAACCTTAATTCCTTTTCCACTTACGACGAAACCTAAGAGTTTTCTAGATCTTACCCCGAAGATGCATTTGCTTGGATTCAACCTCAGCTTGTATTTCTTTAGCCTATCAAACTGTTTATGTAGATGATCAAGATTCTCTTCTTCAGTTTGGATCTTGCTATCATGTAATCCATATAGACCTCTATCTCATGATGAATTATGTCATGAAAGAAAGCCACCATAGCCCATTGATAAGTTGCGCCTGCATTCTTCAGCTCGAAAGGCATTACCTTAAAACAGAAGGTGCCCCACTTTGTGACAAAAATAGTTTTCTCCATGTCTTCGAGTGCCATTTTGATTTGGTTATAACCCGAGAAGCCATCCATGAAGGATAATACCTTGTGTTGAGCAGTGTTGTCAACCAAGACATCAATATGTGGTAGTGGGAAGTCATCTTTGGGGCTCGCCCTATTTAAATCTCTATAGTCTACACACATACAGACCTTACCGTCTTTCTTCGGTACTGGAACAACATTTGCAACCCATTGGGGATACGAAGTTACTGCCAAGAATCCTGCATTGAACTAATTCATTACCTCAGCCTTGATTTTCTTTGACATACCAGGGTGCATGCGGCGAACCTTTTGTTTGATCAAAGGACATCCTTCTTTCATTGGCAGCCTATGAACCACGATATTAGTATCGAGCCCCGTCATGTCTTCGTATGACAAAGCAAAGACCTCAACATATTCATGCAACATTTGAACCAATCTTCTCTTGACACTATCTTCCAGGTTGGCGCCAATCTTGACTTCTTTCTTATCTTCCCCAATACCCAAGTTTATCACTTCGATCAGTTCTTTGTGCGGTTGGATGGCCTTTTCCTCTTGTATTATGAGTCTGGAGAGTTCTCTAGGTATCTTACAATCTTCTTCATCTTCATCTTCAACTTGATAGATTGGATTTTTGAAGCCATAAATGGCAATAGCAGAATTGTTGTCAATGAGATCCGGAGTGGATGTGGATCTGCAAATGTGTGTGTGCATGCATGTAACGTCACATGGATATTTGAAAATGCAGTAAAGTAAAAGAAAGAAAAGGAGCACAAAATTTGAATGCAAAATCGTCCAATGTTTTCATTAAATAAGCATATGATATATGAAATGACAACCCTTAACAAATGGACCATTGTGCCTTGGGCAAGGCACAAGGTTTAAATTCATTGTTTTAAACAGAAATTATATAGACAAACTTCTTAAAGCAATAAAAATAGGAAATAGCAATTACTCTTGGCTAAAGGAGATTGAGAAAAAGTCTTTGGCCTTCCAGTTGTTGAGTCCACCATCAGCAGTTGGGAATATCCAGTCGTCCAAGTCATCGTTAGTGTCTTCCAGAGCATTGACTTCATTGTTGCTAATATGGAGAGGTGGTCTTCCAGCGCGAACACGATGAACCTCTTTCTGAGCCTTCGAAGTGAAACCCGATCCAAATTTGTCGGAATTGTATAGAATATCAGGAAGTTGTCCCCAAATAGTGCAACCCCCATCTTCTACAACATCCCTAACATCCTTCAGAAAGGCCATTCTTTGTGTGCCTTTAGAGATTTCAGGAGTAGCAGGAGTAGCAACAACAATCATTGGAAGGATTACCTCAAATGTATGGTAGAGGGTTTCAATGAATTCGCCATCCATTTCAACATATTTGAAAGAATTCAAATGACTGACCATATATTCTTCTTCTCCACAGACTGTGACAATCTTCCCTTTTATTGGGTACTTCAGCTTTTGATGCAATGTAGATGTAACTGCACCTGCCCCATGAATCCATGGGCGTCCGAACAAGCAAGAATAGGCCGGGAGGATATCCATTACATAAAATGTTGATATAAAGACTTGAGATCCCACCTTGACCGGGAGATCAACCTCTCCATGGACCATCCTCTTTGACCCATCGAAGTCTCTTACCACAATATCACTGGGTTTCAGCACCAGCCCATCACAATCCAATCTATCCAAAGCACCTATGGAAAAAACATTTAGGGAGTACCCAGTATCTACTAACACATGTGCCAGGGTCGTGCCTTTTCATTCAATAGAGATGTGCAGAGCTTTATTATGATTCTTCCCCATCGGAGTCAAATCTGCATCAGAAAAGCCTAAACCATTGTCAGCAGTTAGGCTCGTAACACAATTTTCAAATTGGTCAGCAGTGGTCTCTTGTGGTACATGGGTATTCTTCAGGAATTTAAATAGAGTGTGGGCATGTGCTTTAGAGCATAATAACAAGTACATCATGGATATCTTTGAGGGTGTCTGCCCCAATTGTTCAACTAATTTGTAGTCACTTTTTCGGATGATCTTCAGAATTTCTTCCATCTCTTGTCTAGATGGGTCTTTAATTGTCACTTCTCTTGAGGGTGCCTCCGTCAGGTCAGGCTCAGTTACTTTCTCTTTACCTCGAGCATTGGCAGTTGGACCAGCAATAGGAATGCGAACAGGTGTTATAGTAGTTGTAGGAGGAGAGATCTCTGGAGAGAAGATCCTTCATGTCCTAGTGACCTTACTAGTTCCGACAATATTTGTAATTTTAGGATATTTATTTTGATCAATCCATGGCTCTTGCTTGACACCATGATAATAAACTTATGCCCCATAGTTCCAAGGCACAACTTTGTCAGAGGAATAGGGGACTGGCCCCAGTGTAGCGATAATCAGGGGAGCCACTCTTTGCTCAGCAGGAATCCTTATAGGTCCTCTAGAGGTGATCCTAATATGAGCATTAGAAATGGTTATTATGGAAACATCTTCAAGTCTCAATTCTTGAGGTATATTTTCAGGCAAACTCTTCACAGACGGAGTTTTCTCAAACAAAATTCCATGGCTATCAATCAGACGTTGGATACCTTTCTTCAGTCACATACAACCATTAGTTTGGGAAGCACAATGGTAACAATTCACAAGGCATCCTGGAAATAAACCAGCTCTTAACAGATCCTTCTTAACGATCACTAAGGGAGTAGTCAAATCACTGATGGAGGAGACATAGGAAACATCGTCAACAACATTAACACCTTTACCATGATTGGGCATGGTGCGGTAATCACATTAGGGGTTTCAGGAGGGTCAAACTCAATCACTTTGTTGTCAATCAAATCTTGAATTTTTCTTTTTAGGGCCCAAAAATAATTGGTGTCGTGCCCAGGGCTATTGGAATGGTATACAAACCTTGCTTTTGAGTTATACTTCGGAGATGATGTGTTGGGATTTTGAGGCGGATCCTGTAGTCTTACCAAATATGCCTTCAACAGATGTTGTAAATCTTGAGACAATGGCATTTTGATCCTAGTGAACTGCCTCCTCGGGGCATCTGGCCTACGCTGATTTTTTTGTTGTTGTGGTCGTTGAACTGGGGTTGGGTTAGAAATCAATACTGCTCCTACCGACTAGTAACGATCATTCTTGATACGGCTCCTTTATCCATAAACAACATTAGTTTCCTTCTTACCAACAAATGGTTTCTTTACAGCATTAGATGTTGAGGCCATTGGGATCTTCCCCCTTTTGATTCCTCTTTCAACTTGTTCACCGGTCAAAATCAATTCTATAAACTATGACGAAGAACTCCCAATCTGCAAATTAAAGAATGAGCCCGACAAAGTGCCCATGAACATGTCCACCAATGCTCGGTCAGTAAAAGGGAGTTGCACCCTTCCATCCATGTCCCTCCATTTTTGAGCATTACTCCTTAAAGCCTTCGTTCGACTTCATAGTCATACTTTGTAATTACAGGTGAGTTGGTACAAGATCAGCATTGTATTGGTATTGTTTGTAGAAGGCAACAGCCAGATCTTACCACATGTGGATATTAGTTCCCTCTAGTTGATAGAACCACTCCAACTGTGTCCTAGATAAAATTTCTTGGAAGAAATGAACCCATAACTTCCTATCGGTGGTGTGTGGTTGAATCTTGCGGACATATGACTTTAAACGGGGTTTTGGACAAGAGACTCCATCATACTTGGCGAAGACATGGCCTTGAATTTATGGGGAATGAACACCCCAGGGACCAAACCTAAGTCTTCAAAGTCTAAACTAGGCATTATTTGGATCTCTACAGCCTCGAGTCGGTCTTCAAGTTGTTTGTATTTGTCATCCGCCGGTGGGTACTGTTCATTAGAGTAGTCATCATCCTTAGAAATCTGGTTATTTCCACCCCTAGCCCTGGTGCTTCTAACATCCTTGTCTAGATTGTCTTCTTCCTTAGAAGAAGCCTCTTCTATTTGAGCCAGTCGGGCGGGCCCCTTGAACCTTCTTCCCATGTTGAAGATAAGAGCCTGTTTCTTGGTCTTCTTTTTGGTGGCAAGGAGTGCCATCATTTCTTGTTGTCCTTTAGCTAAGTTGAGGAGAGTCTCTTGGAACTGTGTGTGTTGAGTTTGCAGATCTTTGACGGTTTGCTCTAGAGCTTATTGTACTGAAATAAACAATAAAAAGATGAGGAAACATGTATGGGAAAACCTTCTTATGACATGATACATGATATGCAGACGCAATATTTTTAAGGACCTCAAGAGATTTAAATTTGCTAGCTAAAAAAAGAAACAAAAACAACAATTGCATTAATAAGTTCAAGAGTTACAATTCCTCCTTGGGCTTACAATAGGAAAGAAAAAAGGTCTCAAAGAGATAACAAAATGAACTCCTAAAACAAAAGACTCAAGTCTCCCACGGGCGTTTCCTATTTGTGTCGAGGTAGGCATCAAGGCTTTGCTCCTCGTGAAGTTGCTTTGTGAGCTCCAACAGTTTCTTCTCGCTTGCATAGAATTGAGCTTCAAAGGTGTCTCGTTCTCTCTTGAGTTGAATCCATGACTTCTGCAACTCTTCGAGGCCAATAGGCATGTCCGGATGGAGAATGGTATAAGGAATATCCCCCTCGGCAATAGGCTCCACAACTATTGGTAGGGTAGCTGGATATGACATCATGTTGTTTTGAGTGCAAGCTCGCACCCATTTGAGATAAGGCTCCAAATGAATAGAGTTATTATGCCCCAAAGTCTTGCTATCAATCTTGTTTACCATGCCCCAAGCTCATACAAACCTTTGATGATAACCTTGGATATTGTTCTCGTAGTCGAATACAATACCATGGATAAGCGTATCATGAGGACCATCTCTTCGAGCGTAACCAAATTATCATAGGGCCATAGAAGGGTTATAAGTAATACCTCCTCTAATGCCCAAGAATGGAACATTAGGGAAATCCCCATAACGGTCAATGATAGTAATGTCCTCTTGAGATCGAGAGCACCAATAGATATCTGTATGAGAAAGCGACATCATCCTTTGAGACCAACTCAAGCCTCGTTCGTTCTTCAATACCGAACGAGGAAGGTGAGAAATAAACCACCTTGATAGAAACGCTATGCAACACATAAGAGCCCCTCTCCTCCTCATAGTACGAGTGTGAAGAGTATGTAAAATGTCTCCCAGCAAAGTAGGCACAGGGTTAGAAGAAAGGAAAATTTTGATAGCATTCACATCTATGAGTTGGTCTGGATTAGGGAACAGTACTAACCCATAGATTAGAAGATCCAAGACTTCTTAAAAAGCTTGAAAATATAAAGCCTCCCAGAACAGTCGATCCTTCTCTAACAAAAATTTATCTAGCAAACCCTTGACTCCGCTCCTTGTTTCCTAATTATCTATAATGTCAGACCGCTTCAAATGTAAAGCTGATGCCATCTCTTCAGCTTATGGGTCTCTCTCTACACTGGTGAAAGGTATTTTATCAAGAACAGGTAATCCTAATAGTTGAGAGAACTCTTCCATTGTGGGCACCAATTGATAATCGGGGAAAGGTGAAACAATGATGTATAGGGTCAAAGAACTGAAAGAGCACACCCATCATGTCTTCTTTAAAGCTTGAGGTAACCAGATTGAGAAGTCAACCATATATTTTGGTGAATGAAGAATTCTCAGGAATCCTTGATGCTAACTCTTTGAGTTGAGGAGGCACTCTTACAAAGTTGATTCAGATGGTATTTCTGCAAGTGGAAGCCATATCCTACAAAAGAGAACAAGGATAAATACCTAGGTCCTTGAAATGGTTAGTGAAGATGTTATGGCATGATGTTATGATGATGTTATGAACAAATAATCATATACAAACAAAACACACAAGGCCTTAGGTTTAGGCTCTCATAAGGTTTATAGGTAAGTACCCTCTTGATGTTTTAGTTGGTTTAACCTGTCCTAAAAGAAGTAACTGGGTTCTAAGGAATCTCAATATCATTAATCTTTCTTCATTGGGCATTGTTTCAGCACAAGTAATCTGTTTTCGCGACCGAAATATCCCGAAAGTCTGATCTAAATGAGTGTAGTATCGAGTATCAACCAACTTCAGTCTGCACTAAAGCCGGATACCTCACTACTTTCTAATGTCCAAGTTGTTCAACTAAGGTTCTACAGTCAGTTAGTGCTTCATGAGACCATTCAGTGGCCCCGTATTCTCCTTGATTTAACTCAAGGGACGCCGGTACCCACAAATGTGTCACGCTAACGTAGCTATCACTTCAACCATATTGGTCTATGCCGTACATTTTCCATGATCTATTGCTACTTATCTAGAATGCCCCAGATATAGGATCTTTTCAAGAAATAAACCCAAGCATAACCTAAAATGTAAAGCATAAAAATCAAGAAAGTAAAGAAAATAAAGGTGGTCTAGCTCTTAAGGTAACCCCACTTTAAATATGTTCCCCAGTAGAGTCGCCAGTTCTGTAATACGGTGGGAGAACTGACTTGGGTGATTTGCGTTTGATCACAAATATTGCGGATAGCAAGAGTCGCCACTGACTTTTCTTTTATCTAATAAAGGAAAAGGTGAAAATAATAGGAAAGACCTTTTGAGAATTTTCTTGAGTTCGGGGGGTAGATTATGAAAAGGGAAGGTGTTAGCACCCTTTTTATCTGTAGTTATCTACGGGCTCTTAATTGCTTGATCACTTAAAAATTATTTGTGTTTGTGTATGTTGAAATATGTTTTTGAAGATGTTTTGAAAGTGTTAATTTTGCAATGATTCTCATATCATTGAGAATGTATACAAAATGTTTGTTTTTGGAAATATTTTGAAAACGCCTTAGTGCAGCAATTTTGCAATGATTCTCGTATCATTATGAATGTATACAAAATGTTTGTTTTGAAAATATTTGTTTGGAAAGAGAGTGTTTGAAAAGTTGTTTGTTTTTGAAAGTGTGAGGTGTAAAAATGGTTTTAGTTTGTGACCAAGAAATTACGAGCAATCTACCTACTCAAAAAATATTTGTTCTTTTCCTCCTCCTTCAGATAGTGCTATTTTACCATTGGATGGTAAGGAGCCATATCTTTGGATGTGAGGGACAATCGTGGGTTATCGTATAGTCATAGAAGGAAACTTGTAAGATGTTTTATCAATTGTCGTAAGGGACTAAATCATTTACCAAAGGCAACATTGAAGGGTTATCGAGGGACTACGATCTTTTAATCAAGGGTCTTTTGCTAAAACATCTCACGTTCGAGGGACATGACTGCTTAAATCTGAGGCAACAAGTGTCGGTTACCCTAGAGGTGCAAGTATGTTGATTTCATGTATTTTATCTTTGAATTAGGGTTTTTATAGGGTTGATTTTAAGTCTTGTCATAAAAACCCTAATTACTAACAATAATAAGGAAAGCGATAAATTGTAGAATTTAAATGTCCTACGCTTTTACAACGCTTTGGGAATGGGGGGTACAATTTTGTAAATGAGGGGAGAAAAGAAATAAAATCTAATTATCTATTACAAACCATTGAATATGAATAATAATATAATGTACAAAATGTTAAGAAGAAGAAGGAATTTGTTTTTAGGGTTTTTTTTGGTGAAAAAGGTTTTATAATTAACCTAATTAAACTAATTAATTTTAATTACAAGAAAAGTTAATTAATTTTTAACAAAACCTAAAATCTTAGTTGATTGAAATTAAGAAGAACGTAAAAACCTAAGTCTAATTTATTTATTTAGAAAATAATTTGAAGGTTAATGTTAATTTGGAAAACTATTTTAAAATATAAAAAATAAACAACATCTAGTTCTAAATATTAATAAAAATAAAATAAGTGTTTAAATTGAAATATTTTTAATTTAATTATTTAAGAAAATATTTTTTGGATTTTTAGGTTTAAATAAAATAAATAGATAAGTTAAAATATTGAAAATATAAAAAAGAAATAAAAGGAAATGGGCTGGGGTGTTGAAAATTAATTAGGCGGTTAAATGTAGAAAAAAGAATTAGGCCCAATATATGTTTTTGTTTGGTTCAGAAAATAAAATAAAAATAAAAAGATGGGTATGCGCATTATAAAGTAATAAGGGGGGTTTGAATTCAAAAATGATCCAGGCCAAGAATAAAGTCCAACGCTTGTATGGATCATGTGTGGCTGGCTTGTGATGATGCACCATGGTCTTGCTCATGTGGAGTGCTGAATTTGAATTGTTGAACATCCAATGGTGTTGATGTGAGGCTTATGATAGACACGCATAACATGCTTGCATAGAATCTGAAAGAAACAAATATGAAAGAAAAAAAAGGGTACCATTGGGGCTCGAACCCAGGTCCCTATACACTAATGCCTTACGCGCGCTTCCTTTGCCACTGGGGTGGCTGTTTCATCCGGTCATAATACATGTTGAAATAAACTTGTTTCTGAATGCAACTTCATCCCTAACCTCGCGCCAGTCAACAATAACACCATTTTTGAATTTCTGATATTGCACATTTCTAAAGCATTTTTAAAAATGTAAACATGAAAGTTGTTCCATTTTTTAACACGATTTCAACCATATAAACTTCATAAGCTATAAATCAAAGATGAATGAGAATTTTGTTTGGTACCAAATAAAACCTAATTTTTTCAGAAAGTTCAACTTTAAAATTCGCATCACTCAGGCAACATAAATGAAAACTAAAGGCATGGTTAGCTTCAGGGCAATGATGTCTCCGTTTTTCATTCCCCAAGTAACCATTAATGATGCTTGTATAGAGAGTTCAAAGTTGAGAAGACTTACCTCAAAACTGGAAATCGTGTTTGGAGTTTGAGAACTCCTGAAGGTGTTGTGATGATTTGGATAGCTTCACTAGACTCCTAGGAAGCTAATGCAACTCTTACTTTATGCTGAAAGTGCCTGAATCTTCCCGGAGAAGTCAAGTTGCAAAGGTGTAAAGTGAAGTTTAGACAGCAATGGTGGAGGTGTTACAATTATTAAATAGGGTTGGGGATGATTTGTAAATGAAGTATGGAAGCTTTATGATTGATTTAGAGAGGAAACACACGAGTGGTTTGTGAGTTTGAAGTTTTTGGCCAGAAATTGCAACAATGGAGGTTTTGTGTATAATTCTGAGTTTCAGGAAGTTTTTGAGTGTTTAAAGGCTTGTGTATTCATGTCTTAGCTTGAAAATATTTCTTCTATTTATAGAGGGAAGGTTTTAGAACTTGAAGTAACCAGAAATGTAAGATGACATGTTATGGTTTGGTTGAAGGTGAAAAATCAAGTTGGATGGAAAATGATGGTTTCAAGGATCAAGTACAAGCATGTTATGATGTTTGTTGGGTGCAGGGGACTTGATTCATGCTTTTGATTTTTCTTGCAATCATAGATATAAGTTGTAAGGCTCAATGCATTGACAATTTGCATAAAGCTTGCTTTTCCAAAATAGAAGTGTGACCTTTCTTCCTTAGATGGAAAGTCAACTTGGACAATGCTTGAATCAATTGGACAATGGATCAAATAGTTGTGTAAACATTAAATTATTGATTTATTTACAAGTTTGAAGGCCTGCAAAGCAAGATTATGCAGCATGCTTGAAGATTGATCTTAATGTTCTTCATAAAAATGACCTAAAATTCAAGAATAGATGTCCAACTTCCTCTCTTCGAATCTCTTAGATCAAGCATGATCTCTTCAAGTTCTTGGACATTTTGGAAAGCTTGAAACATTTTATACAACCTACATGTTTACCACTTTGTCTAAATCAACTTGTAACTTGATGAAAATTGGCCAAGAAGTTAGGACAAAATTCTGCCTAAACTTGTTAAAATTTTCACTAAGTGTTTTGTAAAATTGTTATGGCTTCATGAGCTTATATCTTCAAATCTAAGCATTTTTTGGAAATCAACCCTAAAGGACAAAGTTGTAGGATTCATCAAGATATACAACTTTCATGTTGAAAGTTTTCCTTGAATCATCTTACATCTTGGTGAAAAATTATCATGAAGTAGAGAAATTATCAAGGTAAAAAATACTTAGAATTTTTCTAAGTCTTGGAAATCTTGACTTTTGTTGACTTTTCTTGACTTTATTGATCATTTATGATCAAGTTTTATATTTTTGAATGTCTTGATGAATTTTTATCTTTGAAATTCAATATTGACCAAAAAGTCAAAGTTTGACTTTTGTATATCAGTTGACTTTTCATCAGTTGATCAAATTTCAACTATCAATCCATTGATCTTGAGAATAAATTTAGCCATGAAATAGGTCAAGATATTTTGTTTGAGTCCTTGAGATCATTATTAAAGCCATTAGGTCATGTACTAGGTCAAAAGTCACTGATCAATCATTCTCAGTCAAAACCCTAATTTTGACAATTTTTCCCATTTGATGATTTGAATGTTTTTCTTGAGGAACTGCGAACAACCCTTAATCAATTAATGAATATGACTTCAAAATGTTGATGTTGGCTAAAAATCATTAAGTTTGACTGTATATTGACCATATTTGACTTTTTACCCAATACAACTAATTTTCAGTCATCTAAGCAATTGATTGAGCAAATTTGTGGTACAAGACTTGAAACTTGGTATGAGCATTCTTGGAGACTTATAATGAACTATGAAAATAATTTAGGGCATTAAAAGTCCAATTACCCTTGATAAAACCAAAACCCTAATTTACGGTCTCATTGCTTAGGAGGTGAGCTTGTCTGATCAACTCTTTGAGAATCCTTGAGCATTTGAGATCTTTTGTGAGAAATGTTTTGAGAAAAGAGAGGGAAAATTTTGGGGTGAAACATGTGCGCTTTACTATTTTTTAATTAGTTTTTATATTATATAATTTCTATGGAATGTAATAGCTTAAATTAGGGTTTTTGCTTTCTTTCTTTCCCCAATTTGTTTGTGGTTTTGTACCCCCTTGCCCGAAGCTTTGTAATAGCGTAAGGCAATTATTTTCTGCTTTTACTGCTTTTCCTTATTACTGCTAGTAATTTAGGCGTGTATGGAAAGATCTAAAATGAAACATTAGAAAACCATAATAACAAGACAAAATAACTGAATTGAACCACTATTCACACTTGCACCTCTAGGTAACCTCACTTGTTAACTTTCGATTAAACAGTCATATCCCTCGAATGTGGGGACGCTTTAAAGTCCCTCCAATACAAAAGATCATAGTCCCTCGATGACCTTTTCAGTGTTGCCTTCGGTAAATGATCTAGTCCCTTAAACGATAATTGCTAAAGCGTCTTTACGAGTTGCCTTCGCTGACTGTACAATGACCCACGCCCGTCCCTTCACATCCAATGATAGGGCTTCCTACTAACTAATGGTAGGATATCACTATCTAATGGAAGAGGAAATTACAAGAAAGACCTTGAATAGGTATAATATTGTTAATTGCTTGGTCACACAAAACATCTTCTCACACAAACACTTTTTTCTAAAATATTTTCAAAATAAACACTTTGTATGCGTTCTCAACTGATACGAGAATCATTACAATGTTTTCCGCACTTAGACATTTTCAAAATATTTTCAAACACATACACAAAAGCATTTAAAACAAAGTGAGCTAGTGATTAAGAGCCCGTAGATAACTACGGATGAAAAGATTTATAACACCTTCCATTTTAATAACCTACCCCCCGAACTCAGAAAATTCTCGAAGGTATTTCCTATTCTTTTCACCCTTTCCTTATTGGATAAAAGAAAAGTCGGTGGCGACTCTTTCTATCCGTAATATTTAAGATAAATAGCAAAGCCATGTCAGCTCTCCCACCGCATTACACTCCCAAATCCCCCAATCATCCTATAAACTTACTCTGATAATCTCTCCCTAGCAACCTCTTGGGAAGCCGATTGGATATTTGTTCTACACAAGAACATTGGAGCTCACCGTGGGGCCTTGGTAAAATTATTCCTAGGCCACACCTCAATTCACCTTCCGCTGAATGTCGTCACTTGGAGACCCCCCCCCCCAGACATGGCACAACTACTAGCCATGGTGGAGGCCCTTAGGTAGCAGAACGAAACTCTGCAAGATAGCGTCACGGACCTATAATAAAGAAGAGTAGGGGATGAAGATCCATAAGAGGAGCTTCTAGAACCTCAACATCTATCTCAAGCTATCTGGGATGACCAAGTCCTGGAGAACTTCAAATCACCATCACTGACAGCCTACGATGGTAGAAATGATCCTAAGGAGCATTTTATTACCTTGAACAACCAAATGGAAATAATAGGCCCCACCGATACACTAAAGTGTAAGCTAATGGTCGGCACCTTCAAGGACGTGGTCCTGCGATGATGGTACATGAGCCTACCACGACTGTCCGTGGAAAGCTACCCAGACCTGGTGAAGAAGTTAATCTAACACTTCTCCGCCAACAAGCACCATAAGGTGTCCACAACGTCCTTGTTCAACATCCAACAAGGTTAAGCGGAGTCTCTTCGGGAATACTCGGCCCGCTTCAACAAAGAGACCATCAAAGTGTCTCATCCAAACCAAGATTTGTTCGTTGGAGCATTCCAACACGGCCTCCGAGCAAGACAATTCAATGAACCCTTAGGTTAGAAGCTTGCGTCCGACATGAACGAAATCTTTACTGGAGTGGAATGCTACATAAAGGGTGAGGAGAGAAACTTGGAAAAATAACCCAGGGACACCCCATAGAAAATAAAGACCAGAGAAGAAGGGCCAGGGAAGAAAAACGAGTCTTCCTGAGCGACCTCGAGAGATAGGCCCCGGGAATGCACAACTCAGAGACCTAACCAATGTCCCTTCTATTCAAGCCACATGGGGACACCCTTAAACACAAGGAGTGGAGAAATCTTACATGAGGTAGCAATCCTAAACCTCATCCCAGAATTGCCCCGCAAATGGAAAGTCGATGCCATACTAGGTAATGACCTTGGGGCTTGGTGTAGTTATCACCGACTCCGAGGACACCATACTGATGATTGCCTCCAGCTAAAGAAAGAAATCGAGAAGTTGATACAGAGGGCACCTACTAACTTATGTCAAAGATGGAAAAACTCTAGCTGGAAAAAGTGATGATCGGCAAAAGGACACAGACTCAGAGGAACCTTCCTAGAAGAAGAGGAAGGGTATTGAAGAAGTGTACGAGACCAAAACAGCTCGCCACACCCTCAACACCACTATCGAAGGGTTCGCTGGCGGAAGTGAAACAAGCTCGGCCAAAAATAAATATGTCTGTGATGTGATGCACATGCCCAAGGACATAGCCAAGGTCCGGGAACAGGACCTCAACCCGGTTAGCTTCTCAGAAAAGATCCGATCGACATTATTGCTCACGAGAATAATCTCATAGTCATCAAGGTACAAATTCAGGATTGTAGCATGAAAAGGGTGTTGGTGGACCCCGTTAGCTCAGCTGATGTACTCTACTGGGAAGCCTTCAAGGGAATGGAATTCGATCCGAGCTATTACCCTTCAACGACACCTTGGTCAGGTTCTCTGGAGAACAAGTACAAGTATTGGGACACCTCTCAGTACTCACTACCTTTAGAAGCGACATGAATGCTAAAATAGTCAGAGTAGGGTACTTGATCGTCAATATTGCCTCACCCTATAACATCATTATAGGAAGACCCTCTTCCAATGCCTTAGAAGCCGCTTTATCCACCTTGTACCTCACCATGAAGCACCCCTTAGGGGATGGCCAGGATGGGGTGGTTAAAAGCGATTAAGGATTGGCCAGGAAGTGCTACAAGGATAGCCTGAAGTTAAAGAAGAAGATACAATCCGAAGAACCCAGATGATCCAATAAGTTAAAAATTAACATGATCGACATAGATCCTCGGGATGATACGTGGGAAGAAAGCCTTTCTCCCCACGATGAAATAAAGAGGGTCCAAATTGGAACCACACCTTCCGAAATAACTTATATAGGATGAAACCTTTTTCGGGAGGAAGATACAGAGATCGTGGAGCTATTAAAAGAGAATGTCGACTTGTTTGCATGGAAGCCTTTGAATATGATGAGGATAGACCCCAGCTTCATATGCCACCACTTAGCCTTGAATCTGGATACCAAGATGGTATCACAGAGGAAGAAGAAAGGTAGAGAAGAAAAGAAGAAGGCCATAAAAGGCGAGGTCGAGAAGTTACTTGATGTCGGCTTCATCAAAGAAGTCAAATATCCTATATGGATGGCCAATATGGTGATAGTAAAAAAAGAAGACAGGGAAGTGGTGCATGTGTGTTGACTTCACGGATCTCAACAAAGAATGCCCTAAGGATCCATACCCATTACCGCAGATAGATCGACTCATTAAAGAAACTTTAGGGTATAGACTCTTCAGCTTCATGGATGCCTACTCAGGGTATAATCAAATCTGTATGTGCCCCGTCTATGCACCAAATACTACCTTTATGACTGACAGGAGCAACTACTATTATGAGGTAATGTCGTTCGGTCTCAAGAACGCATGAGCCACCGATCAACGATTAATGCATAAGGTATTCGCTACTCAAATTAGAAAGAACCTGGAAGTGCATGTAGACGACATGGTCGTCAAAACCACTGTTGGAAAACAACATGTAACGGATTTGAAAGAAATGTTTGTATCCATAAGACAGTACGACATGAGAC
This sequence comes from Vicia faba, assembly GCA_948472305.1. NCBI lineage: Eukaryota > Viridiplantae > Streptophyta > Magnoliopsida > Fabales > Fabaceae > Vicia > Vicia faba. Next base: position 134,394,927 of record OX451740.1, on the reverse strand, counting down.
TCAATGTAGAAAAGTGTATCTTTGGAGTTCAAGCCGGCAAGTTCCTATGATTCATGGTCACTAACTGCGGAATAGATGCCAACCCGGACAAGTGTCAAGCGATCATTGACATACAAAGATTGTCTTCAAAAAAAGGAGGTACAACAACTAATGGGAAGGTTAGCCGCTTTGTCTTGATTCCTGTCATGCTCCGAAGATAGGGCGATCCATTTCTTCACAACCCTTAGGAAGTCAGAAGAATTTGAATTGGCGACATCATGTGAGGAAGCCTTTCAGGGAGTAAAATGCTTCTTATCCTCTCCACCAATCCTGACGAACTAGAATAGAATGCACATTTGATCCTATATATGGCAGTTTTTGAGAAAGCCATGAGCTCAATACTCATTCATGAACGGGAAGAGGGGGAAAGGTTGGTGTACTTTGTTAGCAAATTTCTAAAAGGAGCCGAACAATGATACCAGAAGATTGAGAAGCTAGCACTAGCATTAATAATAGCCCGGAAATTAAGACATTATTTCCAGGGTCATCCGATCCGTAAGGACTAATTATCCCATCAAGTATATACTTAAGAAGCTGGATCTTGCTGGAAGGATGGTCAAAGGGGTTGTGGAGTTGTTAGAGTATGATATCGAATTCACTCTGAGAACCCATATCAAATTCCAGGCGTTAGCCGACTTTGCGGTGGAACCAGTGACCCAATACCCAAAGAAAATACAAGCAAATGGACTCTTTATATTGACGGTTCATCAAACCTTAAGGGAAGCAAAGTCAGGGTTGTCCTTGAAAGAACCGGTAACTTCATATTGAAGTACTCCTTAAGCTTCAACTTTCAGGCTAGAAATAATCAAGCGAAATATGAAGTTCTCATAGCGGGGATGAAGTTAGCTAAGGAAGTGGAAGTCACCCATCTGACGGAAAACACCGATTCATAATTAATTGCGGGGAAGATGGAAGGAGAATACCAGAAAAAATACTTGGCATTGTTGAAATACCTCCAGATAGTGTCGGGGCTATCAAAGAACTTTGTAGAATTTAAGATCAATCACATCCCCAGAGAAGAGAATGTACAGGCCTATGTACTAGCCTGACTCGCTAGTTCCAAAGGGTCGGGGCTGAATAAAACAGTGATACATGAGATTCTAGAAAGGTCGAGTATCGAGCAGGAAGAATCCATTTTGATTGAGCATGTCACGGGATGGATGGCCCCGATAATATAATATTTGACACAAGGAATCCTACCCAAAGACACCAACGAAGCCAGACACATAAAAAAGTTATTCACTCGCTATCTAATAGTATCTGACAGATTGTATAAAATGGGGAGGTCTACACTCATGTTGAGATGTGTGACAGAAGTAGAGATTAACTTGGTAATGTAAGAAGTCCATGAAATGGCGTATGGAAGCCACATTAGAGGGAGAGCATTATTCGAGAAGATCCTCCAGGCCGAGTACTATTAGCCTCGAATGTTACAAGATTGTGTCGAGTTTGTGAGCAAGTGTGACAAATTTCAGGTATACTCACCACTTATTCCCCACCCGAGTTGCTACATTCCATATTTTATCCATGGCCATTTTATCAATGGGGAGAAGACATATTGGAACCATTCCCCACAACACCCGGACAATTAAAATTCCTTATTATGATAGATGACTACTTCACGAAATGGGTAGAAGCTGAGGTTGTGGCACACATCACTACCGAAAGAGTACGTCACTTTTATTGGAAGAACATCATTTGTAGGTTTGGATTGCTTAAAATCATAGTATCTGATAACGGGACGCAATTTGCGAGCTCGGTAGTGATAGAATTCTGCAGTGACCTGGGTGTCCAAAACAGATTCACATCAGTGGAACATCCTCAAGCCAACGGTCAAGACGAAGTGGCTAACAAAATCATACTGACAGGATTGAAGAAGAAATTAGATGATGCAAAAGGGTTGTGGAACGAATATTTTCCAGAGATCCTCTGGTTGTACCATACAACCCTTCACTCCACCACCCGAGAAACACCTTTCAAATGGTGTACAGGGAGAACGCCATGATACCCGTTGAGATTAACACCCCTACATGGGGAAGGAGACACTTTAACGAGGAATCCAACAAGGATGACTTGAATAACTCGACCGACATGGTAGATGAAATCCGAGAAATGGCACGGGTCAGAGAATTTATAGTCAAGAGAAGATTAGCTAAGAGGCTCAACTTAAAAGTCAGGAAGAGAGGTTTTCAACCAGGAGATCTAGTCCTCAAAAAGATTACTGAACCTAAGAACAAAGGAAAGTTGTCTCCAAACTATGAAGGCCCCTACCGGGTACTTCAAAAGTTGAACAATGAGGCTTACAAATTGGAAACATGGGATGAGGTAGAGATCCCTAGGACTTGGAATGTATCTAATCTCAGGTTTTATTTTAGTTTAAAACTATGTAATATAACCGCTAATAAATGTACGAGATGAACTATTTTAAATTTCAAAGGCAAGGGTTTTTAATTAGGCTCCCAAAATAAAATCAAATATTTATAAATGTAACACCTCTCTCAAACTCGGTCACCCTCGCCAAGGGTCTGGACCTACTCAGCCACTCTTACAAAGGGCTCTGATCCGGCAAAAAGTCAAAGCACACTTAACGCTTCTCGCAAACTCAGTCACCCTCGCTAAGGCTTTGGACATACTCGGAAAACCTTACAAGGGGCTCTAATCCGACAAAAAGTTGAAACACACTTAACCCTTCTTATAAACTCAATCACCCTCGCTAAGGCTCTGGACCTACTCAGCCACTCTTACAATAGGCTCTGATCCAACAAAAAATTCAAAGCACACTTAATGCCTCTCGTAAACTTGGTCACCCTCGCCAAGGCTTTGGACCTACTCAGCCACCCTTACAAGGGGCTCTGATCCGGCAAAAAGTCGAAGTGTACTCAACGCCTCTCACAAACTCGGTCACCCTCGCCAAGGGTTTGGACCTACTCATCCACCCTTACAAGGGGATCTGATCCGAAAAAACATTGAAGCACACTCAATGCCCCTCGTAAAACTTAACACCCTTACAAGAGGCTTTGGTCTGGCTGATCCGTTAAAAACTCTCCGCCTAAGGGTCGAGTAGCACTAACACTCCCCGCCACAAGGGTTGAGCTCTATGAATAAATATTCCCCAACATAAGGGTTGAGTTCCATCATTAAATACTCCCCACCTAAGAGTTGAGTTCTATTATTAAACACTTCCTATCATCAAGGTCGAGATCTATCATAAACACTCCCCACACACGGGTCAAGTTCCATAATAATGCTCCCCATACACGGGTCGAGTCTTATAAATAACACTTCCCCTCACCAGGGTCGAGTTCTATCATAAACACTCTCCATACACGGGTCAAGTTCTATAATAATGTTCCCCACACACGGGTCGAGTCTTATATAAATAACAATCCCTGCCCAAGGGTCGAGTAGCATTAACACTCCCCTCCATAAGGGTCGAGTCCTATTATTAAACACTCTCCGCCATAAGGGTCGAGTTCTATTATTAAACACTCTATGCAACAAGGGTCGAGTTCTACAATTGAAACCCCTCACATAAGGGCCGAGTATTCCAAAAACGAGGAAGTTTAAGAAAATAGAACCTAGTGAGGAGATTTCGATGACACAACAAAAGTTCTTGGGCTAATTAGCCCGGAAAATAAACAAGTAACTTCATGATCAAACACTATAACTGGCTGCGACAAGCAAGTTGAAAGTGATATAAGTTTGGGCGGTTAACTCATAAAGTAAACTCCTGTAGATTTTTTTCAGGAATCTTCCATGACACAATCTGAAAAGTATATCAAAAGATAAACCCGAGCTTGAAGCCTGAATGGAGCTCTTAAATATTATAATAGTGACTGACACTACATGATCGGACATATACAACCCAATTGACTTTATATTCGAGGGGATTATATATGCACCGGATTATCTTAGAAGCTAAAAATGCAAGAAGAAAACTACAGAAAGATAAGATACCGATAAACAGAAAGTAACAATTACATGAAGCCGTAAAAAGGCACTCTGAAATATAAAGCCAAAAGAGGCAATAGTTCAAAAAGTAACAAAAAGGATGACGAACCACTCCTTACAAAAAATTACATAAGTGAATCCTTATCGAAGACTAATAGAAACACAGAACAAACCATCACACGGTAGGTCTTCTTTCTAGGCATCATCGTTGTTAATATTCTCCCCGACAGAAGGATCTTCAAGATTCGGCTGAGGAGAGGGAGTCTTCTTCGTGTATTCGAGATCTACTAGGCGTCCATTCTATACCACCTTAAAGAAGTCCATCTCTGATATGGTCAGGCTGGGATAAAGACACAATATCTAATCTTTAGCTCGCTCAAAAGATTCATCACAAGCAGAAATAACGTCCACCTGAGACTTCTTAAGAGCTTCCCTCAACTCGGCAGTGGTGGCCTTCAGCTCATCATTAGTGGCTTTCTCCACCTTCAACCTCTCGTCAAGCTAAGTGAGAGAGGCTTTACTCTCCTACTCCAAAGTCTCCATGCGCTATTTCTCCTTAACCAAGGATTTCTCCATGCCAGAAAGCTTCTCGGACTGAGCTTTCTAAGCCTCCTTCAACCAGGTTATCTCTTCCTTCAGTTTTGATTTTGTCTCCTCATAATCATCAGCAGATTCGAAGAGACCACAGTTCAGAACTGCACACCTCATAGGATAGGAACTGAGATTCTGTGTCATTTTCTACCGACCAACAGACTTAACATTGTTGACATCCTCAGTGGTGTTGAGATGATCATAGAGAAATCAAAGCCCGTCGAAGCTATTGGACCAAAACTTGAACTCTTCAAAAGCATGGCCATCCCTGGGTTCTCCCATCAGAGAGATAATTTTCATATCGGCGCGGCAAATCTCATCACTCATCAGAGTCTTGATCCTTTTAGGAATACCTTGCTGGACCTTCTCTGGACGAGTAGTGCAGGAACTTGGGGCTCAGCCACGCTGGAGGAAGCCTTAAATCCTACCCCTTTACACTTCTTTAAAGTCCAGGTCTCCAGTCTGGATAGGTCTGACTTGATTGTAGAGGCCCCACATGCACCCCTCTGGGCAACCTTCGCCTCTATCATCAATTTATTATGCTCGACCATGGAAAGATATGTCATCTTATCTGCAAAGAAATTAAAATACAGTGTAAGTATTGTATAAGAGCATGTGATGGCTAAAACAAAAACAAAGGCTATTACCAAGAAATTCGGGAATTTAGTCAATGGTTAGAGACAATAAATCTTTTACCTTTATCATACGGAAAGAATCAAGAACGGTCAAAGTTTGGACTTCCAAGTGACTCAACTTCTCAAACGTAAACCTAGATATAGGAAAAGGGTCTTGGGTCTAGTAGAAGGGAAAGCGGGGTTGTCCACCCAAAGAGCATAAGACTTGGGGGAACCTCGGTCCACATTTCACCTTCAAGAACTGCTTCTTGAAACCCATATAGTTGAAGGTATACATATGGAGGAAACTTTTGTGAGGAAGACCATTGATTTGGATCCACGAAAGCTTCTTGGCCTCTTTTACCTCACAAAAGGAGAAGAACAGACTGGCCATAGGAACGATATCCATCGCCTCACAAACTATCTCAAAGCCTTTATAAAGCCCCAACTGTTGTGGCGAAGTTTTGAGGGCGCGACATTCATGGCCTTCAAAACATCGGCATCAAACTCAGAGAAGGGTATGCGGACTTTGAAATCTTCCAAAACCCAAACATAGAAATAAAAGAAGTCTTCATCTATGGTCTTTCGACGAAGCACACATATGAGATCCCCAGGGACACACTTCTCCAGAATAACGTCACTTTCTTCACCAGTTAAGGAGACTTCCATCAAATACCGAAGCTTAGCAATCTCCGTATCATCGAGTATGCTATTCTTGTAACCCATGACTTTAAGGTCAAAGGGGGTAGAAGCTTCCATCAGAAATTCTATGGAACCTGAGGAGGAAGAATCATGGTCAGAATCACTCAAAGAAGCAAGGGTGAAACCATAAACTTCCCACGTGACTCGATCAAACCCCTCCTGACCTAGAATGCCTTGCATATATCGTGTGCATTGGGCCCGCAACTCTTTCCTCTCCTCGGCATTAGAGTGTTTTACGATATTCCCTTCGTCATCACACTCCCTTAGGGTAACCATAATCTAAAAGGAAAAACGAAAACAAAAGGATAAGAGAAAATTTCTGGAAAATGGAGAACGCTTGAAGTTTATTGAGAGTCTTTGAAGATGTAGTGCCTTCTGCAATATCAGAGATAAAAAATGAAAGGAGGAAAAGTAGGGCTTTAATAGAGTCCAATGAACAATGTTCTAGGGGATGGAAATGTCATCCAATGAATGGAAGTTTGGGGATGTTACATTAGTGGTATCAGAGTAGGCTCGTCCGTCTGTCCGACCAAGTTGTCTAATGTTGTATGTTCCTTAGTACACGACATGTGTATAAAACACTGTTGGTGCTTGCTTGCTTATCTAATTGTTTGTCTGCAGAAGTGGGATTGAAACAAGTGAGGGAGAATATTTTTCTTCTCTAGGACTTCTCAGTTGTGGGGTGTTAGTCAGTAGGCCGCTGATTGTAAGAGTTTGGGTGATGTCCAAGTTGTGTTGTTTTCCGACCCTGAGAGGATGTGGATTATAGGTTCTTTTTTGTCGATCAAGTTGGGATATCTTTGAGGGAGAACGATCATGTATTATTGATGTTTGTTTCTTGGAGAATAGATAGTAATGTGACGGCTAGTGATATGCCAGTTGTGAGTATTTTCTGATGTTTTTCTTAAAGACGCCAGTGACTTACCTCCATAATACGAGATAGAGTTTGCAGTTAACCTTGTGCTAGGTACGAGTCCAGTATAGGATGTATGCTTCTTAGTTTAGTGAATTGAAAAAATAGTTGAAAGATTTACTTGATAAGAGGTTTGTTAGGCCAAGTGTTTCTCCGTGGGGAGCTCTGATGTTACTAGTGAAGAAGAAAGTGTGGAACCATGTTTTGTATAGAATGAACCTTAATTAAGATCAACATCTGAAGTTTTGATGACGAGAATGCTTGGAGATCTATATAAGCTTGCAAAATAGGACTCAATATAAAAAGGCTTATGCAACATATATTATCTAGCAAGAAGTCTTAAAGCCTTTTTAGGGAAAGATATGAAAGCTCACCAAGCCGTGACAATTTATCTGAGCGAACCAAGTATTGTAAAAGTGAAACAATAGCTTAGAAATACTAAGGCAACTCAAATAAACACTAAAAACCTTCTTAGAAAATGTGTTGAATAGCTTGGGAATCCTAGAAATGGCCAGAGGTAAAAATCTATCTAAATTAATCGATTAACACATTAGTCTAATCGATTAAAATAGATCAAACGTGTTCCTCAAGAATTTTCTTAAACACCTAATCGAATGGCAACTGATCCAAAAAAGAATATTCCATTTTGAAGAGCATAATAGCCATATTCGTTAAACATAATCGATTATGCAAATCAATTAAGTCATTAATTAGGCCCATAGATCATTTCCATTTTGATTGGTTTCATTTGCTATATAAAGGCTTCCATTGAAATTACGCCAATTTCCAATAATTTAATATTTGTTTGGAATTTATCTCTTTAAACTCTCTCTAGAGATTTTTCTTTCTTTCTTTACTCTTGGCCGCCTTAGTATTTTGAAGTGAAGTTTAATTTTTGAGGAGAGTATCTTTTTGTAAGTGGTAGTGTTGGTTGTTTATGTTCTTGAAAATAGAATATCTTTAAGGGGTTAAGTCATTGGTTTTTGAGACAAACCAAAAATCTCTGTTATTGATTTATTAAGCTTAACAGGTAAAAAGCTTTGTTCTTGGTTAAGAAGATCATCCATAAATCTATAAGAAGTTTCATGAGGCTGAGTTAGAGTTTGTTCAAGGTATTGATTATTTTAAGGTTCGTGGACATAATCGAAAAAAGCTCACAAGTTCATAATAAAAAATCTCAAGAAGAAATCTTGAGGAAAGGATTAAGCTGAGTGGTTCACTACTAAAAAAATGACATTTGAAAAAAGGTTTTTACATCAGGTATAAAAATATACAATGTAAAAAATAAAATTAAAAACATTTTATATCAGGTATTTATTTGCAATGATATAAACAATATGAAAAAAAATATTTTTCGCTAGCTATTACATCGGGCCAATTAATCCATCGATGTAAAAGGTTTCGTAAAAAAAATACGGTGGCAGTTTTGTAAATAAAAAACTAGGTGACAGAATTGTAAATAAAAAACACGCTAGCTATTACATCGGTTCTTGTAATCCACCGATGTAAAAAAGAGGGTGGCAGATTGGTAATATAAAAACACGCTAACCCTTACATCGGTTCTTGAAATCCACTGATGTAAAAAACCTGAGAAACCTTACATCGGTCCTTGCGATAAACCGATGTAAAAAAACCTCAAAATGCAACAATTACATCGGTCATTGACATGCACCAATGTAAAAAAGATGAGCGTGACGTAACCCTTACATCGGTTTATAGTTTCCACCGATATAAAAACTATTATATATATTTGAGAAATAAACCCTCACTGCTGTTTATTTTGTTATTGTTCTCTCGTTACAACCCTCGCCGCTACAATCCGTCCGTCTCCGCCCTCCGCTCCGCCTACACGGTCCGTCCGTCTCCGTCTACAAACACCTCCGCCTACGAATTTCGTCCGTCCTCCGCCGTCTCCTTGCAGATCCGCGTCGCCCTTCCGTCACAGGCCGCCGAATCTCCAGCCGTCACATTTGCCGCCTGCACGAAGACGGAGGCGTTTCTCCAGCCGTCACACTGTCGTCGTCTTCGAAACCCCCTCCGCCGTCCAACTACGATTCCGGTACGAAATTTTCTATTTTGTTCAACTTCATTGTATATCTATGGATTTCTAAGAGTTATATATACAAAAAAAGTTTTTAAGATATTCTTGTTTCTTTGCTTGCTGCTGAGATACATTATAAAAATTAGAAGTACATAGAAAAATAATTAGAAGATTATACTATGAATCCATTACTTTATTCATATCTGTTTTTTAATTACTAAACAGTTTATTATTATTAGAGAAGTTAATTAAGTCTAATTAGTTATAAATAGTATATATTTTATATAAAGTTAAGAATATAGTACATGTTGTGTATATGTCATTCTTTTTCATTAGAGAAATTGTCTCCTTAGAAACCTCCGAAAGAAATGTTAATGGTCCTCTCAAAAACACACAATTTATCTTTAACTTATCAAACTTAATAGAGTTATCACCTTTCCATTGAAATTTGATTATTTTTTTCTTTCTCCACGAAGCAACGCAACTTGCAATCTCGGAATCTCCGTGAAGTAGCGCAACCGCGGGCACACCCTTCGTCAGACCTTCCTCCGTGTGAACATAGTTATGGATCGTAGTTGGATGAGAGCTAATCGATTAAGTGACGAGTACGAACATGGAGTGATGGAATTTCTACAGTTTGCTAAAAGTAATGCTGAAAAAAGTCTTCCTACGTTTTTTCTCTGTCCATGTGTTCGTTGTGCAAATAAAGAACCAAAATGTAGTAAGAAAGAAATCATAGATCATCTAATTTGTGTAGGGATTTGTCAAAGTTATACAAAATGGATATGGCACGGTGAAGTAGTAGCAAAGTCAAATGGATCATCTATAGTTAAATTTATGATAAATATTCACTAATTATGTCATTCAATTGTAGACAAGGCAACAACATAACTCTAATGATTGTGGGTATTATGTGATGAAAAATATGTTGGATATTGTCTCTGCCAATATAACCGAGAATTTGATGCAGGTAATAAAAATAACTTTACGTTGTTATTTATTTTATGTTTTGCAACTTAATATGAATTTTTAAAGAATAACTCTATATTGTTATATTTATGTATTATATGTATTTGATGATCCAACAGAATTAACACAAGATGATTTGTATGATTTTCGATTCCGTTGGGCAAAATGTTTCTTTTAGTTATATAAAAATTAAGTTTTATCTGATGAGTTTTATAAAATTGTCTAAGTTGTGGTTTTTGGACATAATTGTTATTATTGAGTTTTTTCACATTACATGTGGTTTTTACACATGTATTGAGTTTCTTGATATTTTTTTCTGATGTTAATTGTTATTATTTATTGTCAGGAAATGTGATTTTGGTGTTGTCTACCGAAGCTATAAGTCATCTACTTGTGGATTTTATATTGGTAATTCAAGTTTGGAAAAAGACTTATAAATAGTTGAATATTTTTGTATGTTTTGGGAAGAATATATATTTGTAAGTTTGTTGTGAGTTTGTTTGTTGTGATACAATTCAAGTTTGCAATACAATTGTTCATTTTGTAAGTTTGTTGTGAAAAATATGAAAATATCGACCTAGATGTGGTCTATGTGATGTTGGAAAGCTATGACATATATATATATATATATATATATATATATATATATATATATATATATATATATATATATATATATATATATATATATATATATATATATAGCAACCTAAATTTAGTCTGTATGATATTGAAAAAATATGAAAAAATGGGTACCAATTTTAATTTTACAGGGAATCATCCAGAAAATAAATAATTTATTCAAAAAAATTGCTTACATTTTACATCGGGCATTAATAGCAACCGATGTAAAAACTATCAACGCTGACTCTTTTACATTGGGCGTTCCTCCCAACCGATGTAAAAAGGGTGTGTTTTACATCGATCTAACTTGGGACCGATGTAAAATGTTGCGTCAGTTTTTTTTAAAATGATTTTATACTTGTTTTTTATATTAGACTTAACTTATAACCGATGTGATAACTGTCTTTTTCACATCGGATCCAGAACCGATGTAAAAAGTATCTGATTTACTATATCGCCTGACTTTACATCGGACCCAGAACCGATGTAAAAAGTCATTTTCGCCCGATGTAAAAATTCATTTTCGCCCGATGTAAAAAGTCATTTCTGCACTAGTGGTTTGACCTATTTTTGCATCATTACATAGCAAGTGTTCACGGGTGGTTTGACCTATTTTTAACAATTCTCGAGTTTGATTTCAAAAATTCATAACTTCTTCAAATTTCAATATTTTTTGAGCAATTCTTTTTCACATACGATTCTTCTTGACGTCATCTACCACTTTTCTTTACAAATCAAGAGCTGATTATGCTTTGAAAAATCACGAAAAATAGAGACGTCAGAAGTCGTTTTGTGAATTCAATAGAATTTGATTTTGATTGTGTTTTATTTATGATCCCTTTTAAATTTAAAAAAATCACAAAAAAATATACTTAACATCATGTTATTTTTTATTTATTATTTTTACTTCTTTATCTAAGAAATATTAAAAATATATGCTTTTATTAGTTCTTATTTAGATTTATCTAATTATGTCATTTTACTTCAAAAAAATTCAAAATATATTTAAGGCGTATGTGTTTTGTTTGTTTAAAAATTGTGTGTTTTGTAAAAGAAATAGATGAAGTTTTGGGTTGTACAAAAAGAGGAGATATGACATGTTTAAGAAGAAAGAATTTTCCATATCTCTTTATTTACTGACTGCAATCTCTATTCTTCTTATGTCAATATTTTTTTGTTTGTTTTTGTAACTATTACCCCATGTGTCATACTATTTGTTCTTAATTTGTTTTGAAACAAACATATATAGTGAAGATAAGAGTAGACCGCCTGCAGTTTCTTTCTTCTCTTAGTTAGTTTTACTTTTTAAATTTTTTTTTTTAATATCATCTTATTTTATTTTGTTATTTAGTTTAGTTTTATTATAATTTAGATAAAATTGGCCATGGGTCTTGAGGCCCTTTTGTTTTAAACTTCAATTCTTTGTTTCATTCTCACCGTCTTTTTAGATTATTCTTTTATAGCTTCGTAATTGATTTAATCAAGTTACTATTAATTAGGTTTAAGTTTAACCCTTCTTTTTTATTATTGATTAAGTCAAAATTGGTTGTAATCAATACACTTCATTCTCTTTAATTTTCTTTTCACGTGAAGTTACAGAGATTTTCTTGGCTATGCATTTATTTCTTTTTTTATTCTCATCAATTTTGACTTGTTCAATATGTGGTCCCACTTTCATGTATTTTATTGATTAATTTTGTTAGAGATTATAGGAACAAAGGGACGGATCCTTTTTATTAGTGTTTTGATAGATTTTATTTATTTATTTTGTTTTATTCTTTTTTGTGTTACTTTTTTATATTTTAATTGTTAACGAAATTTGAATGTTGAGTTTTTATATTATTTGTATTTAGGTCCAACTGCTAAATATGATGTACACACTTTCCCGAGCTTTCTATCCCCTTTGTATTTTAATTTCATACTTTGATGTTTATTTTATTTTTCTTACTTGTTTATTTCAAGAGAATGGATTGTACTCGTTGACTATTTTGTCAAATTTTAATCTTAACTTATATATATTTATTAATTATTTTGTTATATTTTGATTTTGACTTGTATGTTTGATTCATTTGTTTTCTTTAACTACCTTGTTATGTTTTAGTTTTGACTTGCACGCTAATTGTTTTCTTTTATCATCCTTATTAATGTATGGTCCTTAAGACCCAATCTTTTTAGCAAATAATTTTTAGCAAAAAAAATACATGGATATTTCAAGAGGTTCATGCAGAGTACTGCAGATGCATTGGATGCTAACACATTTCCTTTATATAACCAACTCCCGTATCTTTGATCTTTTTATTGCACTTGCTTTTAGTTTTACTTCTTGCATTGCATATTTATTTTAGATTTTATTTCGATTTTTTCTCATTTCCTTAGAAATAATAAATTGCGGTGCTGACTTTCACTGTAATGAGTCAAGTCGATCAATGGGTTGGTCTCAAATTTTTCACCGTTACATTATTCACTAAACAAATTCCCATCCTTTAGTGGAGAATGGTATGGCTTGTTGAAAGAGAAAATGAAATTCTTCATAGAAGAAATGGATCGTGTTATTTGGAAAATTGTGTAAAATGGACCATTTGTTCCTTCACACAGTTGATGGTGTTGTAGTAAACACACGTGAAAAGGATGGTCCAAAGATGATAAAGAGAATGTACAACGTGGTTTGACAACTAAGAATATCATTATTACCGCACTCGGTCTTGATGAATTCTTGCGAGTTTCTCACTGTAAAATTGCTAAAGAAATGTGGGACATCCTCCAAAATCACCCATTAAGGTATTCTAGAGGTGGAGAGATCAAGGTTGGGAACATTAATCCATGAGTTCATTTTAGAATGAAACCTGGAGAGAACATAAATCAAATACAAACACGATTTACTCATAATGTAAGTCATATGAGGACTATAGGGAAATCATTCTCAAAAGAGGAATTAGTCATAAAAATTCTTAGTTTCTTAAATCACAACTGGCAACCAAAAGTCACTGCGATTTGTGAATCCAATATTTTGAGGCTATGGACACACATACTTTATTTAGAAAACCGCGGGAACATGAGATATAGCTGAAAAGACTTGTTGATGATGAAGAATATGATCTTACCAGTTGATCAGAACCTGCAAGGTGGCCAGATGATGATCTGTAGTCGAGTTGTGATGTCGAGGAGGAAAAAATGGGGTTATACCTGCAAGGCACTCCGACGATCAAGTAAGAGTGAGAACAAGAAGATACAAGCAAAGTGTTAATGTATTGGTGGTGAATAGTGAATATTCGATACCTGACCCTCATAGGTGTGAAGGTTTATATATTTCCCCTGGCGCGTGGCCATTGGTTCATGGTTTTACGCCTGGATATACGGGTCCGTAAAATCAGTTAACTGCCAAAACTTGGTCAAAACGAGTAGATGTGCCTGTAACTAGTTGTTGGTCTGGAGGAGGAGGCAAGTTACGAGCATCTCTTTGGTCGGTTCCTGGTGGCCCACACGACTTGATATCAGGAAGACTGAGAGGTGCTCGTCGATCATCTTAGGCTAGAGCTGGCTCGGGAGGGAAAAAGGGTCAATATTTCCCGACAGAGAGCGGGGTGATTCGGGCCATGGACATGCAGACCGTATCGAAAGAAAGGGTTAGATTGGCCCATTCTAGCTGTCGGCCAGTCTAGAACAATAGCCCTCCAAGTTGTTGCTTCTGGGCACATGAGTGATGACTTTAACACCTGCTCATGGAACTGGGTGCATTTTACAGGGGGAATGAGTGTCGCCCGTTGTTCCTTTCTCGTGGGGAGATGAGGAGTTAGTTGTTAGGAGTCTTGAACTTGAAGAGGTAGCGTGTTTCGGGTAGCATGATAGTGAAGCGACGCAATGATGGCTTAGGATCTAGGGTGTAATGATGACGACCATAGGGTTTCCCAGGCACGTGCCTCGCACGCATGGATGGCCTCATCTATAAATACGAGAGGAGTAGGGAGTTTAGTGTTTTTCGTCTTCTCTCTCAACTGCTCGTAATCACTCGATTGTCGACCACTATCTTTTCTTGAGATTTGTTGTTCGCTGCTGCTACTTCCAGCCTTCCTTCTTCTATTAACTGGTAAGTTTTTAGTTTTCCATTGTTGTTTGCTTTCAGTTTTCATATTTTCGTCATTTTCTTTCTAGAAATGTATGCGGCTAGGGTTTAGCATTTCGTCCGTTAGGACGCTGTTGGGGAATGTTGGTGGTAGGTGGCGGTTCTGTAGTTTAGAATTGCCGAAGCTGCTGTGGGATCTCACTGGGCATTTCATGATGTTCCGTAGATGGTCCCTTAGGGCCTAGGGCTTTTTATAGTAACTTTTTTCCCATTTGTGCGCCTTAGTGAGGGTTCTGGTCGAGGACACGATCCTCGTTTCCCAGCGCCCTTTCACTTGATTAGCGGTGGAAGGGTGGTTCTGGCATTGATGTCGAACTCATCTTCGTCCTCTGATTTTCAGCTACTATGGCCGACAACATCCGGTTTGATCTCTTGAGTGAGTCTTCTGGATCTTCAAGAAGTTCTTCAGACGAGGCGAGTAGCTCGTCGAGCATTCTGGAGATTTCCGGGAACGTGCAAAATCAATCGGATCAACAAGCAGAGGGGGGGGGGGGCATGTGGAGATCACCTCCGCCGACAAAGGTTGCGTGTTTCCCCTAGGGACGAGGAGGATCCGCGGGTCTGGGTCACAAACAATCCCTAGGAGTGGCCCTCATATTTCTTTGAGCATCGGGATGATGTTTTTACATAGGTATATACTCGCGAGGAAGGGAACCAAGGAGAGTGGTCTCTATACATCTTCGTGAAAGAGAGTAGAATCTACTTGAAATACGATATGAGGAGGATTCCCATGTATGACATTGTATTTTGGGAGATGGGTCTTCGGCTTCCTTTCTTGGATTTTGATGTGTCCGTATTCAAACACCAGTGCGTGGCTCCTTCCCAACTGCACCCGAATGATATTGCATTCATGCGAGCGTTTGAGATAGTTTGTGATTACTTGAAGATAGGGGCCATTATTCCCTTGTTATTCTACTGCTTCCACCTCCAGAGGAGCAAGCTCGACCATAAATGGGGATGGGTTTCCCTGAAGAAAGGCAACGGGAAGCTGTTTAAAGCTTATTTGGAGTTCGTTCATCACTTTAAAGACAAATACATATTGGTGTAGCCTTCTTAAAGCAAGGAGATGCTGAATGTCTTTAGGACTGTACCAATGCATAACAAGGATGGTACTCCCCGTCTGAACGAGCTAGGAGACCCCGTTGTAAAACTGGTTTACAAGTTCTCATTCCAGTGGACGAGGAAGCATTTTGATAATGAATTGAGCTCCTATGTCTGGAGGGAGGGAGATCTCGGAGTCGAGGACCTGGAGAGCTTCACTGTCTTGACTACCTTTATGGCTCAAATCCCTCGCGTCCAGCGAGTCGGGGGAGGCAGGTCGGTGATCGACAAGAACGGGGAGCCTGTATCTGAGCCGGGCCTCATAATCTTCAAAGAGCTCCTCGGGAGCGAGGACCCCATTAAATACTTTGGTATTTATGTTTTAAATAGCAGTATGTGATCGTCGTTTATTTGACTCCTCGTTTGCTAACTATGTTTCTTTTTGTTTGTTTTGCAGATAGCATGAATCCGGCCAAGGAGCGCACAACCAAGACTCTTGCTGCTAGAGTGAGGAAGGCTCAAAAGGATGCTCAGACTGGCTCGGAGGTCGTTCCTACCTCGGGGTCGGGCGACTCGTCTTCGGCATAAGATACAGTCTCTCTTTCTCCTACCTTTGTTTCCTCAAAAGCGAAGAGGCCGCGTACCGAGGGGAGTGTTGACCTGACTGGGGAAAAGGGGAAGGGACGTACGACATGCCCCCTTACTGGCTGGAGAAGGCTTTCTTCGAGGGCGCAGCTCTCCATCTTCCTCGGGCCGAATCCCTTCATCTCGAGGGTTTGGGCCGCCCTGAGAAGAGGGTGATGATGGTGCAATATGCCAGTGGTTTGATGTAGATTTTGGAGATGTCCGAAGCCTATACCGAGGGAAGTTCCTCCCAGAAGGCCGAGCTGAAGAATCTTCGGGCCAAGCTGGGTGCGAGCGAGAAGGCTTGAGTTGAGGAAGAAAAGGCTCAGAAGATGTCCGAGGAAGAATCAGGGAGCCTCTCCAAGGAACGTAGGGTCCTCTTGCTCGAGAAAAAATACCTTAAGGAAAATGTGTTGGCCTTGACTGCCGAGGTTACGCCTGTTAAAGATAAGCCGGAGGACACCAAAGATTTAAAAACTTGGGCTGAGCTTGTTGCCCGTTTTCAACTAGCAGTGGACGACTCTCAGGCTGCCTCCCAGGGGAGCTTTGAAAACACTGTAAAGAAGATACACGTGTTGAACCTCGGTGTCGAACTCAACACTTCAGGAATGGTGGTCAACTATTATAGATTCCGGTAAGATTCTGGTCCCCGACTATCTCAAGGAGTTCTTCGCTCAGCCAGCTCGGGGTCCTGCCCAATTGTCTCCTGTCACCGAAGAAGAAGCCGAAGGACGATTATTCTATTTATTCCGGCCTGCGTGCCGTATTTTTTATTTTTGTTTCTCTTGGCTTTTGCCCATTTATGTAATTTTTGAACAAGTGTAGTTTTTGGCCACAAATATATTCTTTTTTTGGACGGGGCATTAAAAGCCTCTTTGTTGTAATATTCACACACTAGCGGCCCAAGTGGTCGTTTCTTTAGTTTACCGACCGTGGTGGTCATTTGTTTTGAATATTTAACTTGTGTTTGTATGTTTATTGATAAACTTGTCCATTTGAAACATTTTTTATTTCGCTGAGTTTGTAGTGGGGATTTCCTCGTCTAGTACATATGTTTTCCAGTGTGGAGAAACTGATCAAACGGCTAGGGTGAATACCGGGCGTGGGCCGAAACAAGGGTCTCGTTTTAAGGGACCTAGGTTCAGCGGCATGAACTTTTCGTCGCGAGCCGGGAATTCTACCATCGTGGCATAAGGACTATGGACCTCGATCGAGTTATCCATGTAGGGATGAAGGTGCACTCGTTATCAGAGTTGAGCTTCGCCCCTTCTGAATATTTTAGGTGCTATTTTTGTGCCTAGGTACGCACGCGTGGTCAGGCTTGGGTGAGTTTGTCTTATCGAGAAAACTCACCGACTACTCAGTGTTTTTAAATGTAATATTGTTTTAGCTTTTCAACGTTCCATGATCGAACGAATTGTTCCCCTTGTAAGTTTTCCAAGTAATACGCTCCAGTCCCCATTTTTACGTAGACGTGATAAGGACCTTCCCAGCTCTCTACGAGCCTGCCCTCACGAGATTCTTTGCGATTTCTCTTCAAGACAAGGCTTCCGGCCTCGAACTCTTGTTGTATGAACTTGGTGTCGTAGCCCATGGATATATATTTTTGAGTGAAGCCTCTCGTAGGGCCGCTCCTGTTCTGATTTCTTCCACTAGATCCAGTTCCTCCCAGAGGGCGACGTCATTCATCTCGTCGTCTGGGGGAGCCTCGGTTCGTCTGGAGGGTTCTTCAATCTCCACAGGAAGGATGGTCTCCATCCTATAAACTAGTCGGGAAGGGGTCTCCCCGGCAGGCGAATGCATAGTTGTTAGGTATCCCTAGAGTACATTGTAACTCCTTAACCCATCTTTTCTTGGTTTCGTCCAATCTTCGCTTGAGGCCCCTGAGTATTAATCTATTTGCAGATTCAGCATGGTCGTTTGTCTAGGGATGCTCGACAGAGGCAAAGAGTTGGGTGGTGCCAAGTTTGGAGACGAATTCCTGAAAGGCGTGGTCTGTGAAGTGAGTCCCCTTGTTGGTGACTATCACTTGTGGGATGCCAAACCGAGCGAGATTGTTTCTTTTATAAAAGCGAAGGGACGTTTTAGGCGGTGATTTTGGCCAAAATTCGGCTTCTATCCATTTGGTGAAGTAGTCAACCGCTACAATTATATATTTATTCTGATTGGTTCCGACCATGAATGGACCGAAGAGATCCAATCCCCACCATGTGAAGGGCCAAGGAGAGGAGAGGGACTTAAGCTCGTTAGGAGGAGCTAAATGCATGTCCCCGTGTTGTTGGACTTTGTCTCATTTTTTCACGTGCTCTTTCGCGTTGTGCTGCATGGTGGGCCAATAATATCCTACTCGCAAAGCTTTTCTCACGAGGGATCTTCCGCCCAGATGCTGGCCGCCGATGCCCTCGTGGATTTCGAGCATGACACGATCCACACCACTTCAGTCGACGCATTTGAGAAGGGGAATGGAAAATCCTCTCCTATAAAGTTTTCCCTCGACCAAAACGTACGAGCAAGCTCTTCTCTAGATAATGGCCGCTTCTTTTGGGTCGTCGGGGAGTTTTCCCTTAGTGAGGTAATCGTGTACGAGGGTCATCTAGCAATTGTTGTCCCCGATGGTGAACACTTCTAAGATAGAGGATGGATTTTGGGTTCTTGGTTGAGGAAGGATTTCCTGTATTACCGACGTATTCCCTCCTTTCCTTTTCATGCTTTCCAACTTAGATAGGATATCTACACGGGCGTTATGCTCGCGGGGAACATGTTGCACGTCCATAGATTTAAATTTATTTTTTCTCTCCTGCACCAGGGCCTAATATTCAGCGAGTTGGTCGTTTTTGACCTTATATTTGCTCGGACTTGAGAAGCGACCAACTGAGAGTCGGTGAAGATCTTTACTTCCTCGACACCCAGATCTTCGTCCAGTCGCAAACCTGTGGTGAATGCCTCGTATTCGTCCTGAATGTTGGAGGTCACAAAAGTTAGAGCAAGGAAGACCTCGATTAGGTTCCCTTCCTCGTTTTCCAATATGATGCCAGTGTCGCTTCCTGTCGAACTGGAGGCACCGTCGAAGAAGATCATCCAGTGGCGTGATTCGTCGGGGTCTACGGGCGAAGTTATTTCAGCTATGAATTATGCCAAGGCCTGGGCCTTAAGGGATTTTTGGCTCTCGTATTAGATATCAAATTCAGAGAGCTCTAGGGACCACCTCAACATTCTGCCGACCATGTTTGGTCTTCCGAGCAAGTGTTTTATTGGCTGGTCTATTTGGACGACTATGGTGTGGGCCAGTAAGTAGTGTTTGAGCCTCCTCGCTACGTTAACAAGGGCTGGAGCTACTTTTTCGATCTATTGATATATCGCCTCCAGGACTTGTAGGGCATTTCTCGTGAAAAAAATTAGTCTTTGTCCCTCTGGAGTTTCTCTAATCAGTGTCGCGGTTATTGCCTCGGAGGCGACAACCAGATAGAGGTAGAGGACCTCGTCTTTCTTGAGTCGAGAAAGAATAGGCGGCTGTGATAGTGCTTGTTTTAAGTGACTGAGGGTTTGCTCGCATTCGTGAATCCAATATAAGGTCGCTTCCCCACGGAGGAGTTTGAATAGGGGAAGTGCGTGCTGGGCAAATTTCGCCACGAATTGAGAGAGAGAAGTGAGCATGCTGTTTAGGATTTGGATGGACTTTTTCATGGTGGGCATCGGAAATTCGGAAAGTGCCCGACATTTTTCAGGGTTTTCTTCAATGCCTCGTTCTGTTGGGTAGAATCCGAGGAACTTGCCTGCCTGTACGCAAAAGGTACATTTTTCTAGGTTGAATCGCATCCGGCACTTTCGATCCTAATCAGACACTTTCTTTAAGTGGGTGGCATGGTCGAGCTCTTCAGTGGACTTGACGATCATTTCGTCCATATAGACTTCGAGCATGTTGCCTATCTCGTTCCAAAAAACTTTGTTCATCATGCCCTGATACATAGTGCCCACGTTTTTCAGGCCAAAGGGCATTACATTATAGTAATAGTTGCCTGATTCGGTCATGAAAGCGGTGTATTTTTTTTCTGTTTTCGCCATTAGGATCTGGTTATAACCAGAGTATGCATCCATAAATGATAGTAGTTTTAAATCGGCCGAGTTGTCGACCAATTTATCAATATTGGGGAGGGGATAAGAATCTTTCGAGCAAGCCCGATTGAGATCAATATAATTAATACACATGCGCCACTTTCAATTAGATTTTTTTCATAAGAACTTATTTGAGAGCCAGGTTGTGTACTGGGCTTCAGAAATAAAATGTGCCTCTAGGAGGTCTTTTATAGCTAGTTCTACAGCCTTCGCTTTCTCGGAAGACTGTTTTCTTCTATGATGGGCGACCGCCTTGAGGGCAGGATCTATAGTCAAGTGATGGCATGCAACTTCTGGATCTAATACGGACATCTCGTTCGTACTCCAGGACAAAAGGTCAGCATTCTCCCTTAAGAAAGCTTTAAGTTTCCTTTTTTCCAAGTTGAGAAGGTCTTCTCTAATCTTCACTCCTCTGGTGGGATCTTCTCTGAGGGGAACTAACTCGAAGTATTCGTTCGGTATTGGCTGTGCGTGAATCGAGAGTTCGTCGCGATCTGCAGAGGGGATCTATTCTTTGCCTTCAACCATGGGCTCTTTTCCCTTCCTTCTTTGCTTGACATGATCTTCCTTAGAGAAGCGGCTGTCGAGGTCGACGGTAGCTCTAATATTCACTCCTCTGGTGGGATCTTCTCTGAGGGGAACTAACTCGAAGTCTTCGTTCGGTATTGGCTGTGCGTGAATCGAGAGTTCGTCGCGATCTGCAGAGGGGATCTATTCTTTGCCTTCAACCATGGGCTCTTTTCCCTTCCTTCTTTGCTTGACATTATCTTCCTTAGAGAAGCGGCTGTCGAGGTCGACGGTGTCGACCCTCGGCAGTGGCTTGGCTTCCTCAGAGCTAAAGAGTAGTGTGGCTCTGGTGGTCATTCGAGGTTGAATGTTAAAGGAACAAAGGCCCTTAGGTGAAGCTTCAAAAAATCTTCTTTCTGCTTAGATGTCCCCTTGGAGGGTGGAGACCAAGCCTACGAAGGTGTAGTACTTCATTTTAAGATGCACAGTGGAGGGAACCGCGACGTGTTTGGCCAGATTGGGTCTCCCAAAGATGCACTGGTAGAGAGATGGGAAATCCACCACCAGGAATTGGGTCTTGATGGCTTTGGCCGTTACCCCTCTTCCGAAGGTGACGATCAACTCGACATATCCTCAGGTGTGATACGGTGGCAGAACCGATTGTTTAATACTGGTTTGCATTTTTGGTTCACAAACATTGCGGTAAGCAAGAGTCGCCACCGAATTTTCTTTTATCCAACAAAGGAAAGCGTGAAAAGAACAGAAAAAGACCTTTTTTGAGATTTTATGAGTAAGGGGGGTAGATTATGGAAAGGGAAGGTGTTAGCACTCTTTCCATTCGTGGTTTTCCACGGGCTCTTAGGTACTTGCTCATTTTTAAAAACTATTTTCGTGTTTGTGTGTTTTGAAAGATTTTTGTTTGCTTTATGATACCTCTTGTATCAGTCCTCAAGAGTGTGATAAAGCATTTTTGAAAAGATTTTTGAAAGTGTGTAAGTGTGAAAATTTCAGGTTTGAGCAAGTACTTAAGAGTCATCTACCTACTCGAAAAAGGACGTTCTTTTTCTCCTTTCCTTTAGATAGTGTTATCCTACTATTAGTGAGTAGGTAGCCCTAACGTTGGATGTTAAAGGACTATCAAAAGGTACGCTATGGTCATTGAAGACAACATGTAAGGATATCTTAGCATTCGAAGGTACTGTCATCATATAGGCAACATCGAGGGACAAGATCATTTCTCGTAAGCGACTCGAGGGACGGTAAGGGACTATGATTTTTTATGATGACTTTTAGATTGAGGGCCTTTGCTAATATATCCCTATGTTCGAGGGACATGACCATTGTTTTCCAAGGCAACCAAGTAAGAAGTACCCTAAGGATGCAAGTGTGCAATATTTCCTTTTTCAGATATTTATCTTATGTTAGTGATCTAATGATTAATTTGATTAATCTTGTCATGCACACCTAATTTACTAGCAATTATATACAAGCCTAATTACTACCATTTAATATCTTGTAGAAATTTAAAGTGCAGGAATTGTAAATCCTACGCTATTACATCCCATGAGGAGTTACAATATTTCAAAGAAAAAAAATGCAAAAAGATAAACTAACTATTACAAAATCAAATGTGCGAACTATACATTCTTTCTAGAATTTAAATAACAAAATAAAAATAGAAAGAAAAAGAAAGAGATTGTTTAGAAAAAAAATCAAATGTCCTAAAAAACCTAAGTATTAAGAAAAATATTTTTGGTATTTTTGTGATTTGATTTTAACATTTAAGACCTAAGTCTAAATTAATTACAAATTAACTATGAAATAAATACTAAAACATGATTAAGTTAAATTAAATTTATTTATCAAAATTAAATTAATTAAAAGAAAATAACTAAATCTATTTTTATTTTATTTTATGATTTTATAATTTTTTGATAAAAAAGAATTAATTGAAATAAAAAGAAAATAAATAATTAAAGCAAAAAAAAAATGGCCCATGTTGTAAAGAAAATGGGGAGATGTGCTAAGCAAAATCCCAGGCCCATTAGCAAGAGAGCCCAGACGCTGGTGAAAAGTCTTCAGAATCATATGTATCTCTCCTATGAGGCCTATCGGGGGTTTAACTGAAAATCCCCGTATCACAGAATTCGAAACTCAAAAAGCTTATAGCCCTAACCATGGCATCTTGCGCATAGGGTGTTCATCTGCACATGCGATCGTCCTAATCTATTCTAAATGGTATTACAAACACATATCAATGCACAAAAATAATTTATATGACATGAATAGACAGTTTGAGATTCAAGAAACTTTACCAAAACTGGTATATTTGAATGTGAGAGTTGAAGACGTGGAAGGGCTTGGTTATGAGCCTAGTTCAACTCTTGGGAGCCTCGGGGAGATGAATGGATCCTTTGTTTTGCTTGAGAGCACCTGGAAGTATGGTTATGAATTTTGCAACTTTGAGAAATTTCTGAGAATTTTGTAGAGCTTTGTTATGTAATGGTTTTTCTGGTCATTCTTCTGCCTTTGTTTGCCTTTATATAAAGAATAAAATAGGAGTCAACAAGTATGGAAAAGGGACAAGGTAATCATGCCCATAAAATTAATATTCCAACATATTGAAAAGTTTCCTTCTTTGCATGATTCTCGTCTTTTGGATGCCTTGCACGAATTTGAACATGTTGCTGGCTTGTATTCGGGCTGACAAATAAGGAATGAAATCAAGGTAATCATGCCATCGTTTAAACAAGAAAACAACTTTAAAACTTGCCAAATTTGCAATGTTTCTTCCTTTCTTGAGTCCCCACTAAATTGACAAGGTTGTAATAAGTTTTCATGATTTGTCTTGGGCCTTTAAATGATTGATACAAAAATCCCAAGCCTTTATACCATCGTTTCATATTTTATTTGATTTTATTTGAATTTAAATGAATAAAAATTCAAATAAAATAAATAAAAATCATAAAAAATATGTGAATGTATTTATAGGTCCTATAACACCTTATAAACATGTTTGAAGATCAAAAGTTAGGCCCACTAGTTCAAAACTTCAAGTTCGCTCACTTTGCATTTCACGCATTTCTTGAAAATTGCCCAACTTGTGAACCTCATAACTTGCTCAATTTTCATCTTTTGAATGTGATTTTGAACTTTTTGGAAAGCTTAAGATGTCCTATACACTTTATATTTTAATAATATTTGCATTTGGAGACATTATCTTGATGTAAGTTGCCTTGACAAAAAGTGTCTTATGTCGACTTTCTAAAAATGACATGTAATGTATGAGCTTGTATCTTTCAAATGGTGTATCTCTTGAACTTGATGACAAAAGAGAAGTTGTAGGGAATTATATTATATACAAAATGAGCTTTGGTTGGGTGAAAATGGATGAAGTATGTGAAAGTTATGCCTGGTCAAAGTTCAGTAGACTTTTCCTATAGAAACCCTAATTTAGCAACTCTTGACTTTTGATAGATTAGGAAAATTTCTTGAGGAATCATGATCAACCCTTGATCAAATGATGGATTTCACTTCAAAATGTTGATGTTGACCAAAAATCTTGAAGTTTGACTGTATATGGGCCACCGTTGACTTTTTCCCTAGCATAGTTGATTTTACAATACTTGAGCAATTGATTGAGAAACTCATTGTGCAAGGCATGAAATTTGGCATGGATGATCTTTAAGACATATTTGGACCATGGAAAGCATTTGAGACCTTTGGAGCTCAACCATCTTGATGAAAATTGGAACCCTAGTTAGGGGGTTCATTGCCCTAGGAGGAGAATTTGTCTGGTTAATTCTTGGTCAACTTTGATCAATGGAGAACCTCTAGGAGTATGTCTTGTGTGAAAATAGGAGTGAAAATTTTTGGGTACAACAGCTACCCCTGTCCAATCTTCTTATACTTGAAGATTTAGATTGGCTTGTTTTTCTTTCGTGATCTAAAGGTGGAAGATGATTGAACACTAGAGTGCCCAGAAATTTGCACTCGTCTGAAGTGAGATTGTTGGTGAATAATATCGGGAATGGGCTTACAGATGCCATTTGGAAAAGATGACAGAAGACTGTCAGAGACGGGCTTAAAGGTTCCATATAAAGAGATATGATGGAGATTCTTCGGAGATGGGCTTAGAGATGCCATCCAGAGAATGTGACGGAGAGTCGTCAGAGATGGGTTCAGAGATGCCATCTAGAACAATGTTGATTTCATGAGATATTACTTTGTGGGAATTCCTATTCCTGTTGTTGAGGAAGAATCCGCTGAGGAATGTTGGTCTCTGTTCGGGAAATAGAGTTTAGGAGCTTCAGTTGTCCATTACTCTACTGGGGAGTCATCTCTTGATTAAAGAGACGGAAGTGAACTGCTATCTGGTCAGGATCCAGGCTTCACAATAACTTGCTGATGATAATAAGGCCGACTGCTATCCGGTCGTATTCCAGGCTTCACAATGACTTACTGGGGAAATAATATTAAATTGTTATCTGGTCGCACTCCAGGCTTTGCAGTTTCTTAAACTGGAACAGAAATAAGAAAATCTTAGTGTCGATTTAACTGAACTAGAGAAACGTCTTTAATTAACTTTGTCTAGAATGGAAATAAGAAGAATCTTAGGATCGATTCAACTGAACTAGACAAAAGTATTGGAATATCTTCAACTGGAATAGGAATCAGAGAGATCTTAGTGTCGATCTGAATGAACCAGAGAAGGTCTTTAATTAACTTTGACTGGAATGGAAATCAGAAAAATCTTAGGATCGATTCAACTGAACCAGACAAAAGTCTTGGAATATCTTCAACTGGAATAGGAATAAGAGAGATCTTAGTGTCAATCTGACTGAACCAAAGAAGGTCTTTAATTAATTTTGACTGGAAATGAAATCATAAAAATCTTAGGATTGATTCAACTGAACCAGACAAAAGTCTTGGAATATCTTCAACTGGAATAGGAATCAGAGAGATCTTAGTGTTGATCTTACTGAACCAGAGAAGGTCTTTAATTAACTTTGACTGGAATGGAAATCAGAAGAATCTTAGGATCGATTCAACTGAACCAGACAAAAGCCTTGGAATAACTTCAACTAGAATAAGAATCAGAGAGATCTTAGTGTCGATCTGACCGAACTAGAGAAGGTCTTTAATTAACTTTGTCTGGAATGGAAATCAGAAAAATCTTAGAATCTATTCAACTGAACCAGACAAAAGTCTTGGAATATCTTCAATTGGAATAGGAATCAGAGAGATCTTAGTGTCGATTTGACTGAACCAAAGAAGGTCTTTAATTAACTTTGACTGGAAAGGAAATCAGAAAAGTCTTAGGATCGATTCAACTGAACCAAACAAAAGTCTTGGAACATCTTCAACTGGAATAGGAATCAGAGAGATCTTAGTGTTGATCTGACTGAACCAGAGAAGTTCTTTAATTTACTTTGATTGGAATGGAAATCATAAGAATCTTAGGATCGATTCAACTGAACCAGACAAAAGTCTTGGAATATCTTCAACTGGAATAAGAATCAGAGAGATCTTAGTGTCGATCTGACTGAACTAGAGAAGGTCTTTAATTAACTTTGTCTGGAATGGAAATCAGAAGAATCTTAGGATCGATTCAACTGAACCAGATAAAAGTCTTGGAATATCTTTAACTGGAATAAGAATCAGAGAGATCTTAATGTCGATTTAACTGAACCAGAGAAGGTCTTGAATTAACTTTTACTGGAATGGAAATCAGAATAATCTTAGAATTGATTCAACTGAACCAGACAAAAGTATTGGAATATCTTCAACTGGAATAGGAATCAGAGAAATCTTAGTGTCGATATGACTGAACCAGAGAAGGTCTTTAATTAACTTTGACTGAAATGGAAATCAGGAGAATCTTAGGATCGATTCAACTGAACCAGACAAAAGTCTTGGAATATCTTCTACTGGAATAGGAATCAGAGAGATCTTAGTGTCGATCTAACTGAACCAGAGAAGGTCTTGAATTAACTTTGACTGGAATGGAAATCAGAAGAATCTTAGGATCGATTCAACTGAGCCAGACAAAAGTCTTAGAAATCTTCAACTGGAATAGGAATCAGAGAGATCTTAGTGTCAATCTGACTGATTTAGAGAAGGTCTTTAATTAACTTTGACTGGAATGGAAATCAGAAGAATCTTAGGATCGATTCAACTGAACCAGACAAAAGTCTTGGAATATCTTCAACTGGAATAGGAATCAGAATGATCTTAGTGTCGATCTGACTGAACCAGAGAAGGTCTTGAATTAACTTTGACTGGAATGGAAATCAGAAGAATCTTAGGATTGATTCAATTAAACCAGACAAAAGTCTTGGAATATCTTCAACTGGAATAATAATCAGAGAGATTTTAGTGTCAATCTGACTGAACCAGAGAAATTCTTGTGAGGATATCTTTCGGAGGAAAATACTGAAATAACCCTTCGTTAGACGTAGCTTTTGAGAAGACTTCCAGGTCACATAAGTAGTCAATGGTGTTTGTTGATTTGATATTTTTCCTAAAAAAGGCAAAGAGTTAATCATATGCAATGTCATAATGGATGAAATGCATTATGGTTTTTTTTAAAGAGTTAATCATATGCAATGTCATAATGGATGAAATGCATTATGGTGATGTTCTCAAAATAAATGAGGTTATGTTGTATGCAATGTGTATGCGCATGCCACGATGTATGAACCTGGGATGCTATTGTGATATTTCCCAACCTAGGAAAATAAATACCTAACTGCTGCTGGAGAGTATAAGGAGGCTGAATCCTTCATTTCCATTGGGGATTATGAATGGATATGATTTACCAGGGATTTCCTCTTTCTATTTGAGGATGCTCTTCCGGGGATTGACTCTGCTTGAGAATAACTTTGTGGAGGGAGATGATTT
Organism: Vicia faba; assembly: GCA_948472305.1. Lineage (NCBI taxonomy): Eukaryota > Viridiplantae > Streptophyta > Magnoliopsida > Fabales > Fabaceae > Vicia > Vicia faba. The sequence goes on along the minus strand of OX451740.1, from coordinate 134,367,175 downwards.
ATTGGGATATTTTGCCGATGTAGAGAAATAAACTCTGTTGGGGAATGAACTTCCACAGTCTGAGAAATAAAATCTAACTGGGAGGAGGTTTTATAAACTATTTAAGGTTATAAAGCTTGGCTGGGGAACACAGATTTCAGCTCTCTGAAGGAACTTGGCTGGAGGAGGTAATTCCTGATTAGGGAAGAAGAGGTCAAAACTTTGGTTGTTTCTACTCTCTGGGGAACATAGGTGTCACGGGGTCATATGTAACGGTGGCTTCGTCTCAAACCGTCTCTTCGCTTGTACCATGCTGGACAGAGTAACTGTCGGGACTACAAATTATTTTTTAGACTTTGACCTATTTCTTAAAGTCATTATCAACGGCATTTCTGTTTTTTCTGCAAGTATTTATGAACAATAATCATATTTAAGTGCATATGTCAAAAATAAATCACTGGACGTTTTTGCAAAACAAAACAGAAAAAGAAAACAAATGGTTTTGTAATTTCAAGGAATAATTTGTATTGATTTTTGAAGTTCTCCTATAACAGGAATTTTGTACAAAGAGACTGACGTTCTAGTAGGAGAACACCGTTGTAAGAAATGAAAATCACACAAAATAATGTACAAAGAGAAAGCAGCTATGTGTAATAATCCCACCGAGTTTCAATTCTGCTATTGCCCATATGTCCTTGAGCGTCTCATCACTTTTCTACTTGTCCGAAGCTGACTGGATTGATTGGTACCGTTTGAGCTTGGTAGTTAATATTGAAGTCTGGTTGCAAAGTGATCCAATGGGACATAGTTGTACGCTTATAATCCCTGACTTTTTCCTGGACCGCCCTTTCGGGTTTTCTGTCCACCGGGATACCCTTTTTTGCCCAAGCCGCCTTTGCAGGTTTTCGACTTGCCGGGTGTACAGATTTTTTTTATTTATCCCTAACTTTTTCCCGAACTCTTTTGGTTCGCCGGGATGCCCTTATTTTTTCCTAGTCCAGTCAACCTAGCGGGTCTTTATTCATGCGTAGTATTTTTTTCACTATGTTCGCGTTAACAGGGTGAGGAAGGTCGTCACCATCCATGGTGGTCAGAATCATGGCTCCACCTGAAAATATGCTTTTGATTACAAATAGACCTTCGTATGTGGGAGCCTATTTTCCCATGGGATCACCTTGCGACAGTATGATGCGCTTGATTACTAGATCACCCACTTGATACACTTGACGTTTGACCTTTTTGTTGAAAGCCTTGATCATCTATTTTTGATACATTTGACCATGACAGGCAGCAGTAAGCCTTTTCTCATCAATCAGATTCAATTGATCAAGTCGAGTCAGGATCCAATCATCTTCATTTAAACCTGCATCCTTCATGATCCTCAAAGAAGGGATCTGACCCTCAATAGGTAGGACAACCTTCATACCATACACCAGAGAATAAGGTGTTACCCCTGTCGATGTTTGTGCTGAGGTGCGATAACCATGAAGATAAAATGGTAACATCTCATGCCAGTCTTTGTATGTCACCGTCATATTCTATATGATCTTTTTAATGTTCTTATTAGTGGCCTCCACAGTGCCATTCATCTTCGGCCGGTAAGGGGAAGAATTATGATGCTGGATCTTGAATTGTTTACAAAGTTCGGTGATCATTGTATTGTTGAGATTTGTACCATTGTCTGTAATGATTCTCTCTGGCACACCATACCGGTAAATCAGGTTATGCTTGATAAACCGCGCCATAACATTCTTGGTAATAGTAGCAAAAGAGGCAACTTCAACCCACTTTGTGAAGTAATCAATGGCCACTAGGATGAAGTGATGCCCATTGGAAGCGGTGGGTCTAATCTCTCCGATCATGTCAATGCCCCACATTGCAAAGGGCCAGGGAGCCGTCAAGACGTTCAAGGGATCCGGAGGTACATGCACCTTATCAGCGTAGATCTGGCATTTGTGAAAAGTTCGGGAATGCTGATAACAGTCGGCTTCCATAGTGGACCAATAGTATCCTGCTCGTAGGATCTTTTTAGCCATGGTGTGTCCACTAGAGTGGGTTCCAAAGGTACCTTCGTGTATATCTGCCATAATCCTCTCTGCTTCGCTCTTGTCTACACACCGAAGTAAAGTAGAGTCATGATTGCGCTTGTAGAGGATTCCATTATTGAGGAAGAACTTTGCGGCAAACCTTCTCAGAAACTTCTTATCATTGACAGATGCCCCCTCAGGATATTCTTGAGCCTCGAGATACCTCTTTACTTCATGAAACCAAGGTTTGTCTGCTACCCCTTTGATGTTAATCTTATAGCAGTATGCTGGTTTATCCAACCTTTCAATAGTGATCCGAGGAGCCTCGTTGTCCCATTTGACCTTGAACATGGATGACATAGTAGCTAGCGCGTCCTCTAACTGGTTCTCTTCTCGTGGAAAATGTTTAAAGGCGATCTCTTCAAAGTGGGGAAGTAAGGTCAGCACATGTTCCTTATAAGGGATGAGATTTAGGTGCTTCATGTCCCACTCCCCTTTGATTTGACTTATTACCAAGGCTGAATCCCCGAAAATGCTCAAGAACTTGATCCTCAGATCAATAGTAGCTTTGAGACCCATGATACATGCTTCATACTCCACCATATTGTTGGTACAATTGAAACATAATCTGGTGGTGAAAAGTGTATGACATCCCTCGGGAGATATAATGACAGCACCGATGCCATTGCCGAGTGCGTTGGAGGCTCCATCAAAAACCATGGTCCATCAGGATCCTTCCTCAGGTCCTTCATCCAATCCAGGTTCTTCATAGTCAGTCACTAACATAATGTTCTCATCCAGGAATTCAAAGTTCATGGACTGGTAGTCATCCACAGCCTGATGAGCCAAATGATCAGCTAGTACATTTCCCTTGATTGCTTTATGGGTCGTGTATTGGATATCGTATTCGGTCAAGATCATTTTCCATCTTGCTATTCTTCTAGAGAGAGCAGGCTTCTCGAAGATGTACTTGATCGGATCCATCTTGGATATCAACAAAGTGGTGTGGGTCAACATATACTGTCTCAGCCGGTGAGCAGCCCATGCCAAAGTGCAACAAGTTTTCTCGAGCAGTGAGTATCTTGTCTCACAGTCGGTAAACTTTTTGCTAAGGTATTATATTGCATGCTCTTTTCGACCAGACTCGTTATGCTGCCCCAACACACACCCCATTGAATTATCTAACATTGTTAAGTACATTATCAAAGGTCTTCCATCAATTGAAGGCATCCGAATTGGAGGCTGTTGAAGGTATTTCTTGATTCTCTCGAAGGCGGTCTGGCATTTTTCATTCCACTTTACCACTTAATCTTTCTTCAGGAGTTTGAAGATTGGCTCACAAGTAGCAGTTAAATGGGAAATGAACATGGCAATGTAATTTAGGCGTCCTAAGAAGCCTCTGACCTCCTTCACAGTGCGAGGAGCCGACATCTCTTGTATATCCTTCACTTTTGCAGGGTCTACTTGAATACCCTTTTCACTGACAATGAAACCTAGCTGTTTATCAGACCTTACCCTGAAGGTGCACTTGTTTAGATTTAACCTTAGCTTGTATGTCTTCGACCTATCAAACAACTTATGTAGATGATCAAGGTGCTATTCCTCAGTTTGAGACCTGGCTATCATGTCATCAACATATACCTCTATCTCATAGTGAATCATGTCATGAAATAAAGCTACCATGGCTCGCTGATAGGTTGCCCCGACATTCTTCAACCCAAACGACATCACTTTGTAGAATAAAGTGCCCCATTATGTGACGAAGGTTGTCTTCTCCATGTCTTCAGGTGCCATCTTGATCTGATTGTAACCAAAGAAACTGTCCATGAAGGAAAAGATCTTGTGCTGCACGGTGTTGTCAACTAGAACGTCAATGTGGGGAAGCGGGAAGTCATCCTTGGGGCTTTCCCTGTTCAAATCTCGGTAGTCCACACACATCCATACCTTTCCGTCCTTCTTAGGCATTGGGACTACGTTAGAAATCCATTATGGATAAGAGGTGACAGCTAAGAACCCAGTGTTGAAATGCTTCATCACCTCTTCTTTGATTTTCTCTGACATTTACGAGCACATACGGAGGAACTTCTGTGTTACCGGAGGGCAGTCTTTTTTAGTTGGAAGATGATGAACCATAATATATGTGTCTAGTCCCGACATGTCTTCATATGACCAGGAGAAGATCTCGACATAATCATGCAACATCTGTATCAACCGTTGTTTGATACTAAGCCTCAAATTTTCACATATCTTGACCTCTTTTCTGTCTTCCTCTATGCCCAAGTTCACTGTCTCAACTGGCTCTTCATGAGGCTGTATAGCCCTTTCTTCCTACTGTAACAGTCTAGCAAGTTCTCCGGGTACCTCACAATCTTCCTCACCTTCTTCCTTTGCTTGGTTGATCGGATTTTCAAAGTCATAACCGACAATAGTAGAACTGTTATCAATGGGGTCCAGAGTGGATATGGATCTGCAGTTTGATACATGAGTATGTATAAGAGCATAGCTGTATAGACAAAGTAAAAAGTAGAAAAGAAAAACAGAGAGCGCGGAATTTGTATGCATAAATGTCCAATGCTTTATTAATGCCATATGAAATTGAAACATGATAACCCTCACAAATAAACCATTGTGCCGCGGGTAAGACACATGGCCAAAAAGTTTATATTGTTTATTACATATGCAAAAACAAGAAATACAACTATTTCTGAATAAAAGTAATTAGTACAAAGTCTTTTGTCTTCCAGTTACTGGGTCCATCGTTGGTAGTAGGGAAGATCCAACTATCCATGTCATCCTCATTATCAGAATCTTCCATGGTGGAGACAACATCAATAACATTGATTCCTGAGCCGTGCTTGGGTATGGGCGCAATTATGACGTTGGGAGTTTCCAAAGCATCGAATCCAATCTCCTTTGCCTCGATCAGATCCTGCACCTTGTTCTTCAAAGCCCAGAAGTCATTCGTGTCATGCCCTGGAGTCTCAAAATGGTAGGCACATCGCGCATTTGGATTGTAGCGGGGAGAGGAAGTATTATGATTATTTGGGGCTTCCTTCAAAGTTACTAGATTGGACTTCAATAATTGTGGCAAAACCTGAGATAGAGTCATATTTATCCGGGTGAATTTCCTTACCGGCCTTTCCGCTCTAGGATGATTGTTTCTTTGTTGAGTAGGTGCAGGTTTAGAGATCATAACAGCCCCTACCGTTGGGCGGTGTTCAGTTCTGTCCTGATTCCTTTGACTATATGTGGCCCTGACTTCCTTTTTCCCAGAAAACGGCTTCCTTACTATACTGGAGGATGCATCCTTTTGGATCTTACCACTCCTAATTCCAGCTTCCACTCTTTCTCCCATCAAGATCAATTCAGTGAAGCTGACTAAAGAGCTTCCAATCAGGTGATTGAAAAATGGACCAAACAAGGTACCCAGAAACATATCCACCAACTCCCTATCCGACAGGGGAGGTTGAACTCTTCCTGCTAAGTCCCTCCATTTCTGAGCATAGTCCTTAAAGCCCTCGCTCGAACCTATAAACATAATTTGGAGTTGAGTACGGGTGGGAGCAAGGTCTGCATTGTACTGATACTTCTTGTAGAAAGTAGCAACCAGGTTTTCCCAATTATGAACTATGTCCCTTTCCAGCTGGTAGAACCATTCTAGTTGAGTTCCGGACAAACTATCCTTATAGAAGTGGACCCGTAAGTCCTTGTCAGCAGTGCGAGGCTGGATCTTCTTCATATAAGATCAAAGGTGCATTTTGGGACATGAAACCCCATCATATTTGGAAAACAATGGAACCTTGAACTTTTGCAGGATGACAACCCCCGAGACCAAACCCAACTCTTCAAATTCTAGACCCGGTACCTTCCGGACCTCCATTGCATTCAAACGATCCTCCAACTATTTGTATCTTTCATTAGCAGAAGGATATTGCTCCTCATCATAGTCGGATTTATTATCAGATTCCTATGGACTGGGGTCTTCCTCTCTTGTCTCCCCTTCTTGATTTTCTCCTTCCTTTGATGAAGTCACCAATTCAGAGACTCGCTGCACTGGTCCTCTGATTCTTCTTACCAGATTCACTAACCTAGTTGGCTTCTCTGACTTCTTCTTTTCTTTAATAAGCAGGGATTTCAGTTCTTCTTGCCCCTTGGTCAGAGCCATGATCATCTGTTAGAACTGGGCATTCTGAGTCTGTAGATCCTTCACTGTTTGTTCTAGAGCCATTGCTGAAATAAACAGTGAAGAGGATGAGAAACCTGCTTTGAAACTTGCTTATGCAATGATATGTATGATATATGTATGCACTGTTTTCAAGGATTTCTAAGACTCAAAATTTCTTAAACAGAAAGAGAACAAATGTTAAGATATCTTATTGATCACAGTAGTGACCCTTGGGCTTACAAAGGGAATAAAGCAACAATAAAGTTCTCCAAGCAAAAAGAAGATTCAAGTTTCCCACGGGCGCATCCTCTTTTGTGAAATGTAGCCATTTATGCTTCTCTCCTCGTGAAGTAACCGGGTGAGCTCTAAAACCTTCTTATCGCTAGCATAGAATTGGGTTTTGAAAGTATCATGTTCTTCTTTGAGTTGAATCCAGGACTTCCGTAGCTCCTCAAAATTAGTTGGCATGTTAGGATGAAGAATAACGTAAGGAGTGTCTCCTTCAGGAATTGGTTACACAATCACAGGTAAGATGGCGGGGTAAGGAATCATAAGACATTGAGCACGAGCTTGTACCCATTTGAGGTAAGGTTCAAGAGGGATTGAATTCTTGTGTCCCAGCGTCTTGTTATCAACTCTGTTTGTCATGCCCTAAGCTCGAATGAACCTTTTGCGATAACCCTGGACATCATTCTCATAGTCAAAGATGACTCCTTGGACGAGTGAATCATGAGGACCATCCATTCTAGCATAACAAAACTATCGCAATGTTAAACAAGGATTATAAGTGATTCCCTCCCTAATGCCTAAGAGAGGGACATTAGGGAATTCCCCACAACGATCAATGATGGTAACATTCTCCGAGGATCGCGAACACCAATGAATATAAGAATGTGTAAGGGACATCAGCCTATGAGACCATCCCATACCCTGCTCATCTCTCAAGATAGACCGGGGTAGGTACGAAATAAACCACCTAGCCAATAGAGGAGTGCAACACAGAAGGGTCCCTCTTCTCTTTAGAGTGCGAGTATGCAGCGAGTGTAGAATATTCCCAAGTAAGGTAGGCATCGAATTATGTGACAAAAAAACCTTAACCGCATTCACATCTATGAGTTAGTCCGTGTTAGGGAATAATACCATCCCATAGATGAGAAGGGCCAACACTTCTTCAAAAGCTTGTAAATCCATGCTATCCCAAAAATGGTGAGCTTTCTCAAATAAAAACTTAGTTGGAAATCCTTGGACACTTATTTTGGTTTACCAATTTGCCACTACATCAGACCGTTGTAAAGACAGAGCTTGAGCAATCTCTTCAAGCTTTAGGTCTCTTTCCATACCGTTGAATGGTAGATGATTAAGGATAGGTACCCCTAATAACTGAGAAAACTCCTCTATAGTAGGCACTAACTAGTAATCAGGAAAAGTGAAGCAGTGGTGCAACGGGTCAAAGAAGTGAAAGAACACCTTTAACATTTCTTCATCAGGGTTTGAAGTAACCAAGTTGAGAAGTCGACCATGCTTTTCAGTGAAGGGAGAAATTTCAGGAATCCTTGATGCTAAGTCCTTTAGTTAAGGAGGTACTTTTACCAGATTTATTTGGGTAGTGTTCCTGCGAGCGGATGCCATGTCCTTTAACATTTCTTCATCAGGGTTTGAAGTGACCAAGTTGGGAAGTCGACCATGATTTTCAGTGAAGGGAGAACTTTCAGGAATCCTTTAGTTAAGGAGGTACTTTTACCAGATTGATTTGGACAGTGTTCCTGCGAGCGGATGCCATGTCCTACAAAATAAGACAAAGATAAGCCCTAGAAAATCCTTGAAATGGTTAGCATGATATGTCGTGTTATGATGTCATGATTATGCTAAGAAATCACATATATAGTAAGCAACAAGCAAATCACACCAAGACCTTAGGTTTAAGGCTTGCATGGGTTTTAAGGTAGTACCCTATTGAAGTTGGATTGGTTCAACCTATCCTATAAATAGTAATCGGGTTCTAAGGGATCTCAATATCACTGACCTTTCCCACAAGCTTCGTTCTATAGGCGACTGACCCGCAACCAAAAAAAAATCAGGAGTGAAGTCTCAATGAGTGTAACATCGAGTATCTTCCGACTTTGGGAATACACTAAAGACGACCATCTCGCTACGTCCTAATGACCAAGTTGTTCATTTAAATGTTCTAAGGTCAGTTAACGTTTTATCACGCATCGGCCCCGTATTCTCCTTGATTAACTAAAGGGCTAGTGGTACCAACCAAAGTGTCGCATCAACATAGTCATCGCTTCAACCGTGTCGGTATATCCCGCACAGTTTCCACGATCTATTGCTACTTACCTAACAGGTTTCCCCAGATTCAGGTGTAGGATCTAGTAACCCAAACAATCCCTTAAAAGTAAAGCAAACAAACAAGCAAACAATTTAGAAATGATCTAGACCCTAAGGTAAACCCCACTTTATTATTTTCCCCAACAGAGTCGCCAGTTCTGTGATACGGTGGTAAAACCTACTGTTTAATACTGGTTTGTGTTTTTTGTTCGCAAATGTTGCGGTAAGCAAGAGTTTCCACCTAATTTTGTTTTATCCAACAAAGGAAAGGTTGAAAAGAACAGAAAAAGACCTTTTTCGAGATTTTCTGAGTAAGGGGGTAGATTATGGAAAGGAAAGGTGTTAGCACCCTTTCCATCGGTGGTTTTCTACGGGCTCTTAGGTACTTGCTCATTTTTAAAAACTTTTTTTCGTATTTATGTGTTTTGAAAGATTTTTTTTTGCTTTATGATAACTCTTGTATCAGTCCTCAAGAGTGTGATAAAGCATTTTTGAAAAGATTTTTGAAAGTGTGTAAGTGTGAAAATTTCAGGTTTGAGCAAGTACTTAAGAGTCATCTACCTGCTCGAAAAAGGATGTTCTTTTCCTCCTTTCCTTTAGATAGTGCTATCCTACTATTAGTGAGTAGGTAACCCTATCGTTGGATGTTGAGGGACTATCGAAAGGGACTCTATGGTCATTGAAGCATGTAAGGATATCTTAGCATTCGAAGGGACTGTCATCATATAGGCATCATCGAGGGACAAGATCATTTCTCGTAAGTAACTCGAGGGATAGTAAGGGACTATGCTATTTTATGATGACTTTTAGATTGAGGGCCTATGCTAAGATATCCCTATGTTCGAGGGACATGACCATTGTTTTCCGAGGCAACCAAGTAAGGAGTACCTTAAGGGTGCAAGTGTGCAATATTGCCTTTTTCAGATATTTATCTTATGTTAGTGATCTAATGATTAATTTGATTAATCTTGTAATGCACACCTAATTTACTAGCAATTATATACAAGCCTAATTACTAACAGTTAATATCTTGCAGAAATTTAAAATGCGGGAATTGTAAATCCTACGCTATTACATCCCATGAGCAGTTACAATATTTAGAAGGAAAAAAATGAAAAAAGATAAACTAATTATTACAAAATGAAATGTGTGACCTATACATTCTTTCTAGAATTTAAATAACAAAAGAAAATAGAAAAAAAAAGAAGAAATTGTTAAGAAAAATACTTTTGGTATTTTTGTGATTTGATTTTAATATTTAAGACCTAAGTCTAAATTAATACCAAATTAACTATGAAATAAATAATAAAACATGATTAAGTTAAATTAAATTTATTTATGAAAATTAAATTAATTAAAAGAAAATAACTAAATCTATTTTTTTATGATTTTATGATTTTATGATTTTATGATTTTATGATTTTATGATTTTTTTGATAAAAAAGAATTAATTGAAATGAAAAGAAAATAAATAATTAAAGCAAAAAAAAAAAACAAAAGAATGGGCCATGTTGTAAAGAAAATGGGGGGATGTGCTAAGAAAAATCCCAGGCCCATTAGCAAGAGAGCCCAGGCACTGGAGAAAAGTCTTCAGAATCATGTGTATCTCTCCCATGAGACCTATCATGGGTCTGGATTGAAAGTCCCCGTATCATAGAATCTGAAGCTCAAAAATCTTATAGCCCTAACCATGGCATCTTGTGCATAAGGTGTTCATCTGCACATGAGATCGTCCTAACCTATTCTAAATGGTCTCACAAACACATATCAATGCACAAAAATAATTTATATGACATGAATAGACAGTTTGAGATTCAAGAAACTTTACCAAAATCGGTACAATTGGATGTGAGAGTTGTAGACATGGAAGGCCTTGGTTATGAGCCTAGTTCAACTCTTGGGAGCCTCAGGGAGATGAATGGATCCTTTGTTTTGCTTGAGAGCACCTAGAAGTATGGTTCAGAATTTTGCAACTTTGAGAAATTTCTGAGAAATTTGTAGAGCTTTGTTATGCAATGGTTTTTCTGGTCATTCTTCTGCCTTTGTTTGCCTTTATATAGAGAATAAAATAGGAGCCAACAAGTATGGAAAGGGACAAGGTAATCATTCCTATAAAATTAATATTCTAACATATTTAAAACTTGCCTTCTTTGCATGATTCTTGTCTTTTGGATGCCTTGCACGAATATGGACATGTTGCTGGCTTGTATTCGGGCTGGCAAATAAGGAATGGAATCAAGGTAATCGTGCCTTGGTTTAAACAAGAAAACAACTTTAAAACTTGCCAAATTTGCAGTGTTTCTTCCTTTCTTGAGTCCCCGTGAAATTGACAAGGTTGTAATTAGTTAACATGAGTTGTCATGAGTTGTCTTGGGCCTTTAGATGATTGAAACAAAAAGACCAAGCCTTTATACCATTGTTTCATATTTTATTTGATTTTATTTGCATTTAAATGAATAAAAATTCAAATAAAAGAAATAAAAATCATAAAAAATATGTGAATGGATTTATAGGTCCTCTAACACCTTATGAACATGTTTGAACATCAAAAGTTAGGCCCACTAGTTCAAAACTTCAAGTTCGCTCACTTTGCATTTCACACATGTCTTGAAAATTTCCCAACTTGTGCACCTCATAACTTGTTAAATTTTAATATTTTTAATGTGATCTTGAACTTTTTGGAAAGCTCAAGATGTCCTCTACACTTTCTCTTTTAATCATTTTTGTATTTGGATACATTATATTGATGTAAGTTGCCTTGACAAAAAGTGTCTTATGTTGACTTTCTGAAAATGACATGTAATGTACGAGCTTGTATCTTTCAAATGGTGCATATCTTGAACTTGAGGAAAAAGAGAAGTTTAGGGAATTAGGTTCTCTTCAAAATGAGCTTTTGTTGGGGGAAAATGGATGAAGAATGTGAAATTTATGCCTGGTCAAAGTTCAGTAGACTTTTCCTATAGAAACCCTAATTTAGCAACTCTTGACTTTTGATAGATTAGGAGCATTTATTGAGGAATCATGATCAATCCTTGATAAAATGATGGATATCACTTCAAAATATTGATGTTGACAAAAAATCTGTATATGGGCCACTGTTGACTTTTGCCCTAACATAGTTGATTTTCCAATACTTTGAGCAATTGACTGAGCAAACTTATTGTGCAAGGCATGAAATTTGGCATGGATGATTGTGAAGACATATTAGGACCATGCAAAGCATTTGAGACCTTTCGATCTCAACCATCTTGATAAAAATTGGAACCATAGTTGGGGGGTTCATTGGCCTAGGTGGAGAATTTGTCTTGTCAATTCTTGGTCAACCTTGAGCAATTGAGAACCTCCAGGAGTATGTCTTGTATGAAAATGGGAGGGCAAATTTTGGGGTACAACACCAGGGTTTTGTGCTGGCTCCATTGAAGCCCTGAAGATCTGATCCCACGTATGGGGTCAGATGGCTTTCATTCAGCTGCAAAGTGGTGAACAGCTGGGCATACATGATGTCCACCAAGCTGACTTGATCGACCAATATGTGTCTCACATTGAAATTCTCCATGCAAGCTCTCACGAGTAGTGGGATGGTCAAATTCGGGGCTCTTCTCGGCAATTCATCCCTGTAGAAGGCGAGGGGATAAGAGCCTCCCCGGAATTTGTCGAGCATGGCGTCCATATCCGAGTTGGCCTCGATGAGCTAGTCGAATCTTCTTTTTACCGAGCCAACCGTGTGCTTGTTGAATCCCCTGCCGGAGATGACCATGGTTGCGGGGAAAGATTCCCAAGGACTATGGGAGGATAAGTACAGGGGGACATTCTCCATGTCCGGGTAGTAGAAATCTTCCAGTTGCGAGATGCTCATGGCGACCGGAATGGTGTCGATGTCGGGGGACTTCTTTACTTCTTCGAAGTTTTTAGTTTCTGGTGCTTCTTCGTGAGTACCCTCCTTCGTTTTGTATTTTTTGAGGTGCCCATCTCGAATCAGTATTTCGATTGCATCCTTGAGATGAATGCAATCCTTGGTGTTATGCCCGTGACTTTTGTGGAACCTGCAATATTTGCTCTTGTCGGTTCCCGGTTTAGACGGTGTCTATTGGGGGAAGCGTACCCCAACCTGCTTAAATTCAGAATTGGCGCAGATAGAATATGCTCCCTTGAGGTGGTCAGAGGGGTGTAGCCGTTGGGATCCCGGGACTTGTCTTCCCATTTGTTTTCTCCCCTACGTGATGTCTAGGGCTTGTCATTCCTCGAAGACTTAGCACTCTCTCTGTGCCTCGATTCCCTAGTATTGTTGGATGCTTCCTTATCCTCATACTGGATGTACGCATAGGCCTTGAGGAGGAGGTATTCGAGCGTAGCCGGTGTCTCAATGCCCACAACTTTGGTGAAGTCACTGCGAGGACGGAGCCCACGCTCAAAGAGATATTTCTTCATGTTGTCGGTCGTTGAGACCTAGACTGCTTCCTTGTTGAAGCATTCAATGTATGCCCGCAAAGATTCGTCTCTACCCTGGATGATTACTTTGAGCGAAGCCTCCGACTTTGGGTGTCAAAGAGAGGCAATGAAGTGCCTCGAAAATATCCTCTCGAGCTGCTTCCAGGAGGTGATGGATTCATTCGGGAGACTCTTGTACCAAGACATTGCTCCCTTCTTGAGAGTGGTTGGGAACAATCTGCATTTGATATTCCCTCTGACTCCTCGGTTATCAAGGAGAGCGTCAATGTTATTGATGTGTTCTTCGGGGTCCATCGTTCTGTCATAGGTTCCTAACGCAGGTGGCTTCTCCAAGCTGACTAGGAGTGGAGCTTCAGTAATTTCCCTTGGTAGAGGGCCACTGGGCTTGTCGTCTTCACTATCCATGGGGGATGGAGAAGGGGTGTGATAATTTCTACCCCGTCGATCATTGCGGTCTCGTCGAGGGGAGGGGCTCCTTCGCTTTTGTCTTGGTTCGGGAGAAGTTAATCGAGCACGGTCTATTTGACGGTTGTCTTTCCTCTTCTTGGATGAAGGGGAGTCTTGATCTTTTGCATGAGGTGTGCGGTTGTGTTTCTTTAAGAAATAAATGTCACGCTTCTCCTTTCCTGGTGGAAGGCCATGCTTAGGTGGAAATATACTGGGTGAGTTTCATCGTCGGGCTCTCCGAGGAGGAGACCTTGACCGCTTGTTCTCCCAGGCCCTTATCCTTTTGTTTTATTGTAGGATGAGGGTGTTGGTCTGATTGATAGCACCGAGTAATACTGCAATGGCTGGGTCGATGCTGAGAGTGATGGGAACTGGGTGCAGGCTTTCTGGAAGTTCCTTGGTGGAATTCTTGGGGAATCCCTTGTCTAAGAACTGGTCATTGTTGCATCGGGTGTCAGTTGAATCTGGAGACGCAGTCTGTCCATCTCGGAAACCCAGGTCATCCTCGAGGTGAGGATGTTCCTGACTTCCATCGGTTTTGTGAGCAGGGGAAACAATAGCCTTTTCAAGAAGATGGAGATCATCATGGTCGGCCATGATTAGTGAAAGGAATCTTGAAAAGTTGCTTTGATCTTTGAGTTTCGAGGAAAGAAAGCTGGGGGGAGCAGTTTCCAACAGACGCGTCACTGATCTTACCAGTTGATCAAAACCTACAAGGTGACCGGATGATGATTTGTAGTTAAGTTGTGATGTCGGGGAGGAAAAAAAGGGGTTGTACCTGCAAGACACTCTGACGATCAAGTAAGAGTGGGAACAAGGAGATACAAGCAAAGTGTTAAGGTATTGGTGGTTGTAACACGGTGGGAGAATTGACTTTTGGTTTTGCATTTTATTGCAAATGTTGCGGATAGAAAGAGTCACCACCGACTTTTCTTTTATCCAATAAAGGAAAGGGTGAAAAGAACAGGAAAGACCTTTGAGAACTTTTCTGAGTTCGGGGGGTAGGTTATGAAAATGGAAGGTGTTGGCACCCTTTTCATCCGTAGTTATCTACGGGCTCTTAATCTCTAGCTCACTTTTGAAAATGCTTTGTGAATATGTTTGAAAATATTTTGAAAATGCCTGAGTGCGGAAAACTTTGTAATGATTCCCGTATTGTTGAGAACGCATACAAAGTGTTTGTTTTGAGAATATTTTTGAAAATAAGTGTTTTGCATAAAAAATGTTTTTGTTTGTGAGCAAGCGACTACGAGCTATCTACTTAGTTAGTAGGAAGCCCTATCATTGGATGTTTGAGGGATAAGTGTGGGTCATCGTACATTCATAAAGGCAACTCACAGGGTACTTTAGCAATTTATCGTAAGTGACTAAGATCGTTTACCGAAGGCAGCATCGAAGGGTCATCGAGGGACTACGATCTTTTTAACCAAGGGTCTTTGCTAAAGCGTCGCACATTCGAGGGACATAACTGTTTTATTCGAAGGCAACAAGTGGAGTCACCCTAGAGGTGCGTGTGTGAATAGTGTTTTAGATTCTATTATTTTATCTTGTATTTAAAGTTATCTAGTGTTTCGTGTTAGATCTTACCATACAAGCCTAAGCACTATACAATAATAAGTAAAAGCAGTAAAAACATAAAAGAATGATGTTACGCTATTACAATGCTTCAGGGGAGGGGTACAAAACCACAAAAATTGGGGGAAAGAAAGAAAGCAGTAAAAATAACCTAATTAACTATTACAACTTTTAGCAGATACATTACTGTAAAAACTAATGTGAAAGTAAAGGAACACGCGGAGATTGTAAAAGTAAAGAGAAACGGAAAAATGTTTTCTTTTTGTGATTATTTTTTATAAAAATTTGATGACTAACCTAACCTAATTGATTTTAGTTTAGAAAAAGAAATTAATCATTTGAAAAAAAATATTTAATGATAAAAGCTCTAAAGAAACTAAGTTAATTATTTCAATTAATTTAATTTAAAAAAAAAGTTAATTTAATTAATTTAATTAACTTAATTAAAAAAAGTCAAGTTAATTTGGTTTTGAAAAAAAAGTTAATTATGTTAGAAAGAGAAATTGAAACAAAATAAAAAAAAGGAAGTGATGGGCCTGAATGCAGTAAACTGAGGGATGTGAGAAACATGAATCACTAGGCCCATTAACAACAACCCAGTATTACGTGAGGTCCAATGTGGCTGGCTCCAAGGGTCTCATGATGTATATGCAAATCTGCGGCGTTGGATCTGGAAGTGTGAAGATCTGATGGAGATGAATTGAGGCGCGTGGTGAGTGCGTTAGGCTGGCTTTTATTGGATTTATAAACAAGAAAACATGAAAAATGAAATATCAAAATACCAGGGGCAGGGATCGAACCCGTGCCCTGATATACTAATGCCTTAACAATGCTCTCTTCTATTGCTTGGGTGGTCTTTACATCCATTAACATAAATCAAATAATAAGCATATAATATGAATCAGCACGCGTTGACCAGAGAGGCGTCGGAGCCCTAGCTCCGATCGTCTTCTCTGGCTATCCTTTCTATCCAACCTGCAAAACAAACGTTATTAGATAGCAAATAACACCCTACCCCCCCTAAATTGAGGGCTATGAATCTAATGAGATTGTTTTGGAAGGCTAAAACACAACGATCTGGTGTCTATGGTGAAGATGACACGAAATCAGTGTACCAATGGTGTCTCTTGGTTATGGCTGCATGGGGTCACCATGATGACTCAAACCTGTATAAGGGTAACTCAGAAGCATGCTAAAGGCATTAACATGGTTTAAATTAAGATAGAAATCAAAATTTGAATTATATGTTCATTATGCAACTGATGATGTTATGCGATGTGATTCCATATGTTTTGAACCACCAAATTGACCCAATCTTACCCTGTATGTTTTCTAAGAATGAAAAGAAAGGTTGCTTTTAATGAGAGAGTTTGAAAATCTGGTTTGAGAGGTTTTATGATTCTTGAAAAATATTAAATATTTTGACAAGGTTTTTAGAGGCCAGGATGCGTGTCCTTTGCAATTGGTCTTGTTGTGCTTTTATAGAGGAAGGAATGATTAACCAAAATGGTACAAAATCATGCAATCATGGCAAATATTACACAAGAATCAAACATGTTTTCAAGCTTCCTTTTTGAGGTATTTCTTGCCATTTTTGAACTCACACGGTTTTTCATGCTTGTCATGAGTTGTCTTGGACCTCCAACTGATCCAAAAAACCAATCATGCGCCTTGGCCCAATGATTTTATATTTTATTTGATTTATTTGCATTTAAATGAATAAAAATTCAAATAAAAGAAATAAAAGTCATAAAAAATATGTGAATGGATTTAGAGATCCTCTAACACATTGTGAAGATATTTGAACATCAAAAGTTAGGCCCAATAGCTCAAAATCACAAGTTTATTTAATTTGGAATTCATGCATTCTAGCGAAATTTCCCAACTTGCAATGGTCATAAATCTCTCAATTTTCATCTTTTAAAGGTGATCTTTGACTTTTTAGAAAGCTCAATATATCCTCTTCAATTTCTCGTTTGATCATTTTTGCATTTGGAGACTTTATCTTGATGTATGTTTCCTTGACAAAAAGTGTCTTTTTGTTGACTTTTTAAATGACCTGTAATGTATTGGCTCATATTTCTCAAATGAAGCATTTTTTGGACTTGAGCATACAGTTAAAAAGTTGTAGATAATTGAATTTCCTTCAAAATAGGCTTTGGGTTTGGAAAAGTTGATGAAGCATGTGAAAGTTATTCTTGGTCAAAGTTCAGTTGACTTCTCCTAAGGAAACCCTAATTTGGCAACTTTTGACTTTTGATGATTTGAGGGGTTTCCTTGAGGAAATGATCAACCCTTGATGAAATTATGAATATCACTTCAAAGTGTTGATGTTGACCAAAAATCTTAAAGTTTGACTGTATGTTGACCATAGTTGACTTTTTACCCAATACAATTGATTTTCAGTCATCTGAGCCATTGATTGAACAAACTTGTGATGCAAGACTTGAAACTTGACATGAACATTGTTGAAGACCTATGGAGAACCATGGAAACCACTTGAGACCTTTGAAACCCAAACTTCCTTGGAAAGCACAAAACCCTAGTTGTGGACTCATTGCTTAGAAGGAGAATTTGTTTGATCAACTATTGAGCATCCTCGAGCATTTGAGAACCCTAGAAGAATGGCTTGAAGAAAATGGGAAGGAAAATTTTGGGGTACAATAGCTGCCCCTGTTCAATCTTCTTAAACTTGAAGAGTTAGATTGACATGTCCATCATTCGTGACTTAAAGGTAGAAGATAATTAAACACTTAAGTGCCCATATATTTGCACTCGCACGTGCACCAAGTAACATTGTTGGTTGAATATACCGGGTATGGGCTTAAAGATTCCATTTCGAGAGGTGACGGAGAGTCATCAGAGATAGGCTTATAGATGCCATCCAGGATAACTATTGATGAGAAAATCAGGCTAAGTCTACGCCCGACTTTTTCTTAGAAGATGATGTATTTGGAATAAGTCTACACCAGAATTTGTCCAAAAGAATAATCAGAATAAATCTACGCTCAATTTTATCTGAACTAGAAGATGTCTATGCCCGACTTCAACTAGGAAAGGGACCGAAAAGAGTCTACGCCTGACTTTTCCAAAAAGAGCATCATAAAGAAATCTACGCTTGATTTCAAGCGAACTAGAAGACATCTACGCCTGACTTCAACTAGAAAAGGTACCGGAAAGAGTCTACGTCTGACTTTTTCCAAAAAGAGTATCAGAAAGAAATCTACATCTAATTTCATCTGAACTAGAAGATGTCTACGCCTGACTTCAACTAGAAGAGGTACCGGAAAGAGTCTACATCTGACTTTTCCCAAAAAGAGTATCAGAAAGAAATCTACGCCTGATTTCATCTGAACTAGAAGATGTCTACGCCCGACTTCAACTAGAAGAGGTACCGGAAAGAGTCTACGTCTGAGTTTTTCCAAAAAGAGTATCACAAAGAAAACTACGTCTGATTTCATCTAAACTAGAAGATGTCTACGCCCGACTTCAACTAGAAGAGGTACCAGAAAGAGTCTATGCATGACTTTTCCAAAAAGAGTATCAAAAAGAAATCTACGCCTAATTTCATCTGAACTAGAAGATGTCTACGCCTGACTTTAACTAGAAGAGGTACCAGAAAGAGTCTACGACTGGCTTTTCCAAAAAGAGCATCAGAAAGAAATGTACACCTGATTTCATCTGAACTAGAAGATGTATACGCCCGACTTCAACTAGAAGAGGTACTCTTTTAGCATGACCTTCTGGGGAAAGTGCTTAAGTAGTTATTTGTCAGATGTAGCGTCTGAGGAATCTGCTTGTAGGTTTTTACCTAAAAAGATAAAGAGTTAACTGTTTACAATGTCATGATGTGTGAAATGCACTGTGTAATGATATTATCAAAATAAATGAGAGTGTGCTTTATGAATTTTGTATGCATATGCTATGATGTTTGTATATGATGTATAATTGTGAGATGTCGTTGAAGTGTATTAGTAACTTCGCGCATCATCTTTGACTGGGAAAATAAATCCCTGACAGTTGTTGGGGATGCAGAATATGTGTATCTTCAATCTTGATAGGGATTTCTGCTTTTTGTTTGAGGAAACTCCGCTGGGGAACATTGATTTCTGTTTGAGGATAAGGGTTCAAGAACATTGGTTGTTCATTGCTCTACTGGGGAATTTAATTCTTATATACCCTAATGGTGGATAAAAGAGATGGATAACCTCTCGAAGTGTTGTCTCACAGAGTTTCTAATATGGATGTCGACTCATTTGGAGAGGATAAGGTTAAACGATATACGGGCCTTCTACAGATTTCATAGCAACTCTCTAGGGTTAGTGGTATGGAACACTCCTTATTGGAGAGAGAAATTTTGCCGGTGATCTGTAGTAGTTAGAGAAATAGACTCAAGCCAGGGAAACTGAACTCCACTGGGGAAATAAACCCTGCTTGGGGAAATAAACCCTGTTGGGAAAATAAACCCTAAACTTTGACAGAGAAATACTCTGTTGAGGAAATACCCATGCTGGGGACATGAGATCTGCTAGAGAAAGGGAATTCTGCAGGAGATTTTACAATGTTAGAGAAATAAACTCAGTCGGGGAAGAGAATCTACATAAATTATATTGATGCCATAATATCTGATGGATATTGGGACTCCGTAGGTTGGCGACATTGTCGGGGAAAAGATCATATTCCCATATCCACTAGGGGGTCTGCTGGTGAAATATATCTTCGTTGAAGATGAGCTTGTTAAGACTACTCTATTGGGATAATCCCATGGAAGTTGTTCTATGGGGATAATCTTGTGAGGATTTTTCTATGGGGATACGTGGATGACTTGAACATTATCCCAACTCCTATAGTCTTGAGCAAATGCTTATTCCTGTTTTTATGCGTATATTTGTTCATAGTAATCGTACTCATATGCATATGTTCATTCAATTTATTCATTGGACGTTTTTTGTAAACAAAACAGAAAAAGGAAAAACAAAAGTTTGAATTTTGAAATTCACATTTCTATTGATAGTTTGCCCATAAACAGGAGGTTTTGTACAAAGAGACGGAAATCCTAGTAAGAGGAAATTGTCGTGAAATGAAAAGAGTACAAGGTGAAAACAAAACATGTAGCCATATGGAAATAATCTCACCGGGTTCCGACTCTGCTATTGCCCCTATGTCTTCAAGCATCTCATCCCTTGCTGTCGGAAGAAGTTGACTAAACTGATGTGTACCGTTTAAACTTGACATTGGTAATAAAGCTCATTGTAGGTGATCCAACGGGACATAATCGTATGCTTTAATCCATAACTTTTTCCTGGGTCGCCCTTTCGGGTTTTCAATCCACCAAGATACCCTTTTTTCCTAAGCCGCCTTTTCAGGTTTTTGACTTGTCGGGTGTACGGTCTTTTGTGTGTATATATATATATATATATCCATGATTTTTGCCTATACCCTTTTGGTTCGTCGGGATGCCCTTATTTTTTCCTAGGCCAGTCAACCTAGCGGGTCACTTTTTCACGCGTAGTATTTTTTAAGTATGTATGCATTCACAGAGTGCAGAAAATATTCATCATTCATGGTGGTCAGTATCATAGCACCGCCCAAAAATATTTCATTTATTACAAATGGTCCTTCGTAGGTGGGAGTCCATTTTCCCTTGAGATCACCCCGCGGTAGGATGACGCGCTTTATTACCAAGTCACCAGCCTGATATACTCGATGCTTGATTTTCTTATTGAATGCCTTGATCATATGCTACTGATACATATGACCGTGGCATGCAGCCGCAAGCCTCTTCTCGTCAATTAGACTTAAATGATCTAACCTAGTCTGAATCTACTCATCTTCGTCTAAGTCTGCATCTTTCATAATTCTCAGAGAGGGAATCTGAACTTCGACAGGTAGGAAGACTTCCATACCATAAACTAGAGAGAATGGGGGTTCCCTAGTTGATATTCAAACTGAAGTGTGATAGCCATGGAAATCAAATGGTAACATCTCGTGCTAGTATTTGTAGGTCAAAATCATCATCTGTATATTCTTCTTAATGTTCTTATTAGCGACTTTCACTGTGCCATTCATCTTTAGTCGATATGGAGAAGAGTTGTGGTGATTGATCTTGAATTGTATGCAGAGTTCCATGATTATAGTGTTGTTGAGATTGGTTCCATTGTCCATGATTATTCTCTCGGGGATGCCATACCGACAGATAAGTTTATGCCTAATGAACTAGGACACAATGTTCTTTGTAACAGAGGTGAACGAGGTTGCTTCAACCCACTTTGTGAAGTAATCAATGGCGACGAGGACGAAGTGATGTCCTTTAGAAGCAGTAGGCTTGATCTCTCCAATAATATCAATGCCCCACATCACAAATGGCCATGGAGCAGTCAACACATTCAGAGGTACTGGAGGCACATGTACTTTATCAGCGTAGATTTGGCACTTGTGACAGGTTTTTGAATGATGGTGACAATCAGTTTCCATAGTCGACCAATAGTAACCCGCTCTCAGAATCTTCTTGGCCATAGTATGTCCACTGGAATGAGTGCCAAAGATACCTTTATGCATATCTTCCATAATCTTTTATGGTTCCTTTTTTCCATGCAATGAAGCAGAGTCAAATCATGATTGTGCTTGTACAAGATTCTGTTGCTCAATAAGTATTTAGCCGAGAACCTCCATAGGAATTTCTTGTCATTGATAGATGCCCCTTCAGTGTATTCTTGAGTCTTATGGTATCTTCTCACTTCATGAAACCAAGGTTTTTCTTCTACTTCGTCAGTGTCAACTTCATAGTTGTGTGCCTGTTCATCCAGTCTTTCAATTGTGATTTTGGGCGCCTCGTTTTCCCATCTGACCTTGAACATAAATGACATTGTAGCCAATGCGTTCGCCAACTGATTCTCTTTTCGTTAGATGTGCTCAAAAGTGATTTCCTCAAAGTACAGGATCAAGGTTAACACATTCTCTTTATAAGGAATGGGATTCGGGTGCTTCGTATCCCATTCTCCCTTGATATAATTGATCACTAGGGCTGAGTCCCCATATACGCTCAGGAACTTGATCCTCATGTCAATAGGAGCTTTAATACCCATGATGCATGCTTCGTATTTGGCCATGTCGTAGGTACAATCAAAGCATAATATGGCGATGAAGGGTGTATGGTAACCGCGAGGAGAGATAATTACAGCACCAATTCCGTTTCCAAGTGTGTTAGAAGCTCCGTCAAAAACCATAGTCCATCGGGATCCTGGCTCAGGTCCTTCATACGGTCCAGGTTCTTCGCAATCTATGACTAGCATAATGTTCTCGTCCGGGAAATTGAAATTCATAGACTGATAGTCGTCTACGGCTTAGTGTGCCAAATGATCTGCCAGTACACATCCCTTGATTGCCTTTTGAGTGGTGTACTTAATGTCGTATTCTGTCAAGACCATTTGCCATCAGGCTATTCTTCTGGAGAGGGTTGGCTTCTCGAATATGTACTTGGTGGGATCCATTTTAGAAATCAATAGAGTAGTATGAGTCAACATATACTGCCTTAGTCGGCGAGCAGCCCATGCCAAAGAGAAGCAAGTTTTCTCGAGCAGTGAATATCTCGTTTCACAGTCGGTAAACTTTTTGCTAAGGTAGTATATTATATGCTCTTTTCGACCAGACTCGTCATGTTGCCACAGTACACACCTCATTGAGTTCTCTAGCACTGTTAGGTATATGATTAGAGGTCTTCGTTCAACTGGTGGCATCAAAATTAGGGGTTCTTGTAGGTACTCCTTAATTTTATCAAAGGCTATTTGGCAGTCGTTGTTTCACTTTACTACTTGATCTTTCTTCAGCAACTTGAAGATTGGATCACAAGTAGCAATCAAATGAGAAATGAATCGGGCAATGTAATTCACTAGTCCTAAGAAACCTCTGACTTCCTTTTCAGTACGAGGAGCCATCATTTCTTGAATGTCTTTAACCTTGGTGGGATCAACTTCAATTCCTTTACTACTAACGACGAAACCCAGGAGTTTACCAGATCTCACCCCAAAGGTGCACTTGTTTGAATTTAACCTTAGCTTATACTTCTACAGTCTTTTAAACAGTTTATATATATATGATCAAGATGCTCTTCTTCAGTATGTCATATTTCTATCATGTTGTCGACGTAGACCTTTATCTCTTGATGAATCATGTCATGGAATAAAGCTACCATGGCATGCTGATAAGTTACGCCGACGTTCTTCAACCCAAAAGGCATAACCTTGTAGCATAAAGTGCCCTACTATGTGACCAAGGTAGATTTCTCCATATCTTCGGGTGCCATCTTGATCTAATTATACCCTGAGAAATCGTCCATGAAAGAGAATACGTTATGTGGAGCAGTGTTGTTGACCAGAACATCAATATGCAGAAGTGGGAAATCATCTTTGGGACTTACCCTGTTCAGATCCCTGTAGTCTACACACATACACACTTTGCATCTTTCGTTGGTACTAGAACAATATTAGGAACCTGTTGTACCCCAAAATTTTCCCTCCCATATTTCTCAATACATGTCAAGTGAGGTCCTCAAAATTGCTCAAGGAAGTCCAAGGGTTGACCAGACAAACTCTCTCCTAAGGCAGTATACCTCAAATTAGGGTTTCAGTTTGCATCAAGATGTTTGAGTCCAAAGGATCCCAAATTCTCACCTTTGTCATAATATGTTCTCAAGATCATCCATGTCAAGTTTCAGTCCTTACAGAGGAAGTTTGCTCAGTCAATTGCTCAAAGGCCTGAAAATCGACGATGTTAGGGAAAACATCAACTGTGGCCCACATATAGTCAAACTTCAAGATTTTTGGTCAACATTCTCATTTTGAAGTATTAATCATAATTTTATCAAGGGTTGATCATGATTCCTCAAGGACTTCTCACAATTCATCAAAACCCAAAAGTTGCTAAATTAAGGTTTTGTAGGAAAAGTCAACTCAACTTTGACCAAGCATAACTTTGTCATACTTTATCAAACATGACCCATCCAAAGCTCATTTTTAAGATAATTTAATTCCATACAATCCATCTTCATCTCCCAAGTTCAAAATATGCACTCACAAGAAGATATGAATTTGGACATTATAGGTCATTTTGAAAAGTCAACAAAAACACCTGTTAGGTCAAAGCTTCATACATGAACATGCAAGACTCAATTGAGATGAGGCCAAAAGGGTTGCTTAGAGGACATCTTAAGCTTTCTAAAAAGTCCCAGAACACCTCTCTAGGGTCAAAATTGAGAGAGTTATGCATTGGAGAAGTTGACCCTTTTTGCAAAATTGCCAAAAGTTAAATGTGTCCAAAATTGCATGTTTTGCTAAATGGGCCCAACGTTTTATGCTTGCACTGAGTTTGTAATGTGACCCACGACCCATGATCCCTTCCACTTGTCATTCTTTTATTTTTGTCATTTATTTTGATTTCATTTCAATTAAATCAAATAAATAAAAAATAAAATAATGAAAATATCAAAAACTAATCAAATCTTGAGATTTTGTGCATGTTTAGATTCATTACACAGCTGGAAGTAAAATAAAATCATGCAAGGCATCAAAACAAGCACAAATTGGATTTTTTTATCACTTTGGGAAATTTTGGCTCTTTTAAGAAACAAGATTATTCTCTTCTTAATGGAAAGATATTGGGTGGTTATTATGACCCTAATTCGCCCTCCATATACAAAGGAAGCAACCCCAATACCCTAGCACGGTTCAGCAACAGCCTCCCAAGATCAAATTTCTTTCAAAATTTCAAAGAAGTGTACCAAGATCGAATTCAAGGGTTCAACCATCTACAAGACCTTCCATCCATCCTATTTTGATCTACAGGTACGACAAGGTATAAACACACCCTTTTTACATAGCCATGCATGCTGAAACTGTATATACATGAACACATACTTTGCAAAATTTCCATAAATTATACTTTCGTTTATAGCCTAATTCAATTTATACTGACCATGCCGTTGAGTTCCAGTGAATGTTTAGAACAAGATTGGACCATCGTTTGAGATCTCTAGTGGCCAAAACGTAAACCACCATGGCTAGGGTTCATATCACTTGAAGTTTCGTTTTGGTGAAAGTAGGCAGTATTAAGCTAAGAAAATATCACCATGATGATCGTCATGCCATAATTATTGGATCTGCATATTTCGTTTGCTTCGATTTCACCATTTTCGCAGGGTTCCAAGATCTCCCTTGCCGGAGAAGATGAACGAAGCCTAGCTCCGTCATCGTTGACCCTGGTTGACTTTGGTAGACGCAGGCATGGCCTTTTCCCATGTCTTGGTTGGACCTTCAAATTTCTGACTCAATTAATTTTTGCTGATTAGACTTAGTGGTTTGGTTTTCTATATGTTTTATTTTTGTGATTATATTCATGATTCGTTAGCTAGCGCAGATGGTCCAGGTGGAGGTATGTGAGGGGAAGGACCTGGGTTCGATCCCAGGTCCAAACATTTTCATATTTTCTAACTTATCTTACACAGATCCCATGCGCCTCATGCCAAGATCCATACCATGCGCTTACAAGATCCAACCAGTGGATTGCTCTTGATTCAGATTTAACGTCCCACACACGTAGTTATACCATGGACCATCAGAAGATCTGTACATAGGATCCAGCGAAGGGTTTGGGACATCAGCATCTGGGCCGAGAAATTCAGCAGTAAACCCCCCTGTTTAGCAACACTACCAGACCCATTCTCATTCTTTTTTCTATTTCTTTTTATTTAATTCAATTTGTGTAAATTATTTTCTAACAACATTAACTTCTTTTTTCACTATAATCATAAAATCAATTTCACAAATTTAGAATTAGGTTTTATTTTATTTTACCAAATTTAATTTAATGTTCGTTTAATTTAATTTAGGATTAATTCTAACTTTTTCATATATTTAAAATCAATTAGAAAAAATTAGGGTTAGCATGTGATTTAATTTTCATTTCTTTTCATAAAATAAAAAATACAAAAATAGGTTGATTTAATTATTTTTCTTAAACTTTAAATTAATTAGTAATTAGGTTTTTATTTATTCAATTAAAATCTTATTTTCTCAAAACAATCAAAAACAACAAAAAATGATTTTTCTTTTTAAGTTTTAATTAGATTTAGATGGGGTCAAAACCCTAATTCCTTTTCATTTAATTCATCGCGCGCGTTTTATTATTTTCGTAATATTAATGTAACTGCTCACGATATGTAATAGTTTAATTAGGATTTTCTTTATTTATCGTTTTTACGGGTTTTTGGCTATGTAAATAATCCCCCTCCCCGAAGCCTTGTAATAGCGTAGGTTTTACTTTTCCGCATTTTATTTCTCGCAAATATTAACTGTTAGATGTATGTTAATAGGATTGTATGACAAGATTTCATGTTAATTTAAAATGGCTAGCAAACCAAAATGTTCAAAGATGATAACTTGAAATCAAATCACTCGCACATGCGCACTCCTAGGGTATACTCTCACTTCGGTTGCCTTCAGTAAGCGATCATTAAGTATAGGGTGTTTTAGTGGTCGCCCTCCTGTCTAAACAAAGATCAAAAGTCCCGTTCGGAAATGTTGCCTCAGAAATGTTGCCTCGGAAATGTTGCCTCGAATTTGATCATAAAGACGCTAGGGTTATTACTAAGACGTCCTAACATTGATTTGGTGATCATACGTCCCTTACGAATTGACCCTTACAACTCCAACGACGGTGCTACCTATTTCTCAATAGTAGGATAACATTGCCTAAAGGAAACAAGAACAGAAACAATCCTTTCTCGATTAGGTAGATGCTAGTAGGTACTTGCTCAAAACAACAATCCTTTTTCACACTTACACCTTTTTCAAATAAAGTTTTCAAAAAAAAACTTCGTAACACTCTTGAAGACAGAAGCAAGGGTTAAAACGAAGTAAAACAAAAAACTTTTCAAAACAAACACACAAGCAATTTTAAAAGATGAGCAAGTACCTAAGAGCCCATGGAAAACCATGGATAGAAAGGGTGCTAACACCTTCCCTTTCTATAATCTACCCCCCGTACTCAGAATATCTCGAATAAGGAATTTTTCTATGCTTTTTTCCTTTCCAGTTTGATAAAATAAAAGTCGGTGGTGACTCTTATTTACCGCGACATTTTGCAAACACAAACGCAAAACACAAACCAACATTTTCAAAGCAGTCGGTTCTGCCACCGTATTATAGAACTGGCGACTTTGTTGGGGAATTAATAAGTGGGGTATACCTTAGGATTTAGTTCATCATAAATTGCTTCTCTTGTTTGTTTTGGTTGCTTTACTTTTAAGGGTTTTGTATTGGGAGTTACTATAGATCCTAACCCGGATCTGGGAACACCTTTTAGGTAAGTAGCAATAAACTGTGAGGGAACTATACGACATAGACCGATACGGTTGAAGCAGTAGCTACATTGATGTGGCACATTGGTTGGTACCGGTATCCCATGTGGAGAAACAAGGAGAATACGGGGCCGCTATGTGTGTCGTTAAGCATCAACTGGCCTTAGATCCCTTAATTGACCAACTTGGCCATTAGAAAGTAGTGAGATAGCCAGCCTCGGTGTAAAGCTGAGAACTGGTTGATACTCGATGCTACACTCATTGAGACCATACTCTCGAGATAGTTCCGGCCGCAAGAAAAGATTGCGTGAGCTGAAACCATGACCGATGGAGGATGGTCAGTGATATCGAGAACCTCTAGAACCCGATTACTTTTACTAGGACAGGTTGAAACCAACTGAACTTCAAGAGGGTAGTACCTAGACCCCATGCAAGCCTTAAACTTAAGGGCTTTTGTGTGACTTGTTTGCCTTTACCATGTCTGTTATCTGCTATACCTGTGTTGTTTTTATCATGACATCATGCATCATAACATAGCATGCACACTTCATTATACTAACCATTTCAAAGACCTAAGGGATTTATCTTTGTTCTGTTTTGCAGATTATGGCTTCCGCGCGCAGAAACACCATCCGAGTTAACTTTGTGCAAATACCTGCTCAACTCAAAGAGTTAGCCTCAAGAGTTTATGAGACTTCTATGTTCATTAAGAGACATGGTCAGCTTCTTAGCTTGGTTACCTCAAAGTTTGATGAATAGATGATGAGTGTGCTTTTCATGTTCTTCGATCTTATGCGTCATTGCTTTACCTTCCCAGATTATCAACTGGTTCCCACTTTGGAAGAGTTTTCTCACTTATTGGGCATATCCATCCTTGAGCAGATGCCCTTCACAGGTATGGAAGAGACTCCTAGACCAGAAGACATTGCCTCAGCTCTGCATCTAAAATGGGCTGATATAGTATCCAATTGGGAGACACGAAGCGAGGCCGAAGGTTTCTTAGCCAAGTTTCTAATAGATCAGGCTCAGCTGTTCTGGGATAACTTGGATTTTCAGGCTTTCGAAGACATCTTGGCTCTCCATATCTATGGTTTGGTCCTCTTCCCGAATCCATATTCCTTTATAGATGTGAATGCGGTTAAAATTTCCCTTTCTCACAATCATGTGCCTACTCTACTGGGTGATATCTTGCACGCCCTCTATACTCGTACTATGCGAAGAAGAGGGACTCTTATGTGTTGCATGCCATTGCTGTCGAGGTGGTTTATTTCGCACCTCCCTAAGTCCGTGTTGAAGAATGAGGAAGGTTTGGGATGGTCTTACAGGATAATTTCACTTGCCCATACAGACATTCTCTGGAGCTCCAAGGTTATGGAAAGCACTGCCGTCATTGATCGTTGTAGAGGATACCCTAATGTCCCGTTGCTTGGAATCAGAGGGGGTATAACCTACAATCCTTGTCTAGCTTTGCGACAATTTGGTCATGCTCAGAGAGACGGTCCACATGAGTTACTTCTTACAGATATTGCATTTGACTACAAGGAGGACGTTGACGAGCATCGCCGGAGGTTTATACGAGCTTGGGGCATGGTGAATAGATCTGACCCCCAAGAGCTGGACCAAAGACTTCCCTTCCTATGCAGCCTTACCTACAATGGGTCCGAGCTCGTGCTCAGAAGCTTGGGATGCCCTATGAAGCAGTATTTCCAGTAATTATGGAGCCCACCAATGAAGAAGGCATTCCTTACATAGTTCTATATCCTTACATGCCCACTGATCCCGGGGCATTGCAAAGGTATTGGATTCAGCTAAAAGAGGAAAGGGATACCTACTGGGAGAAGTACCATGAGCAAGAAAGGAAGATCTTGAAGCTCACCAGACATCTCAAAGAAGAAAGAACGATCAATGACTACGTCAGCACCAAGAGGAAGCGTCCATGGGACTTTTGATTTTGCTTTTCTAGTTCTAGATTTGTTTTTAATTTACTTCTTTGTAACGCCTCAAAGGAATTGTTGAACCTTTTTACAAAGTTAATCTAATAAAGTTTGTTTATTTTTGGTTTGCAAATTTAAATCTCCCAAAGTCTTTGAAATCACCACATACGCATCCCATTATCATGCACATCATTACATGTACCATTATAGGTTTCTCATCTTCTTCGCTGTTTATTTCAGCATGAAATGTCTTCTGATCAAGCCATCAAAGATCTTCATGCACATAACGCCCAATTCCCAGAGATGTTCTTGAGCTTGGCTAAAGGGCAAGAGGATTTGAAGACTCTCATTCTGAAAGAGAAGAAGAA
Source organism: Vicia faba (assembly GCA_948472305.1). Taxonomy (NCBI): domain Eukaryota; kingdom Viridiplantae; phylum Streptophyta; class Magnoliopsida; order Fabales; family Fabaceae; genus Vicia; species Vicia faba. Next base: position 134,337,548 of record OX451740.1, on the reverse strand, counting down.
GAAGAAGAAGAAGGTCGTTCTTCTGAATATGGGAAAAAGGTTTGGGGATAGGTTGAAACAGCAAGTTGATCTGACCGCTTCATCCAAGGAAGGGGAGATCCAAGAAGAAGAAAAGGGCTCCAGTCCTGCCAACTCTGATAATGATACTGATTTTTATGATGAACAATATACTCCTGCCGAGGATAAGTACAAGCAGTTAGAAGACCGTCTGAGTGCTATGGAGATTCAGAAGATCCTTGGTTTGGACTTCGGAGAACTGGGACTTGTATCTGGAGTGGTGATCCCTCATAAGTTCAAAGCTCCGATTTTTGCCAAGTACGATGGAGTATCCTGTCCAAAACTCCATCTCTGCTCGTACGTAAGAAAAATTCAACCTCACACTGCTGATAGAAATTTGTGGGTGCATTTCTTTCAAGATAGTCTGTCAGGGACTCAACTTGAATGGTTTTATCAGTTGGAAGGAGCCAACATCCGAAACTGGGAAGACCTTGCTGCTGCTTTCTACAGGCAGTATCAGTATAACGCCGACCTTGCTCCCACTCGTAAGCTTCAGGGTATGTCTATGGGTGCAAGTGAAGGTTATAAGGACTATGCTCAAAAGTGGAGAGATTTGGCTGGAAGAGTCCAACCCCCTTTGTCTGATAGGGAGTTGGTTGACATGTTTCTGGGGATGCTATTTGGACCATTTTTCAATCATTTGATCGGCAGTTCGTCATCTGAGTTTATTGAGTTGATCTTGACTTGAGAGAGTAGAAGCTGGTATCCGAAGTGGTAAGATACAGAAGGATACTTCATCAAGTGAAGTAAAGAAGATTTTCACCAGTAAGAAAGAAGCTAGTGCAGTCTATGGCTCGAGGGGCCAAAACAGACCTGAACACCGTCAAGTAGTAAATGCGGTGGTAATATCAAGACCCACAGTTTCTCCGTAGCGCAACAATCAACAAAGGGTGGAAAGGCCAAAGAGACAGTACACTCGGCTCAATATGACCTTGTCTCAAATTCTACCACAATTAGTGAAGACCAATCTGGTAACTCTGAGGGAAGCCCCGAAGAATCCCAACACCACATCTCCTCACTATAACCCAACTGCACGTTGCGCCTATCACTCTGAAAGTCCAGGTCATGATACAAATAACTGTTGGGCCTTGAAAAACAAGGTGCAAGACTTGATCGAAGCCAAAGAGATTGAGTTTGACACTCCGGAGAAGCCCAACGTCATAACTGCTCCCATGCCCAAACATGGCCATGGAGTAAATGCTGTGGACGATGATTTATTTATGACCTCTGTGGAAGAAATTTATACTCCTTTGATGACAGTTAAGAAGAGTTTGTTGTTGGCCGGTTTATTTCTGGGCTGTGGTGAAGGTTGCCACATGTGTACGTTTCTGCCTGCTGGTTGCCATTTATTGAAATCAGGTGTTCAGCACCTGATGGATAACAAAGAGATCCTGTTCGAAAAGACTATGATTCCGTTGGTCCCAGTTGAAGATGTTACCATCATAATCATTTCCACCAATCCTTCCAAGGTTTCCTCGAGAAAACCTGTTAGGGTTACACCCGTCCCAAGAATTGCTCCGTTAATAATTACTGTCCCTGGTCCTATCCCATACACTTCGGATAAGGCTGTCCCTTGGCACTATGGGGCTGATGTGTATTACCATGGAGTTAAACAAGACTTAAAAAGTGAGGAAGCTGATGCTGATGTCAGCAATATTGTCGGGGCTAGCAAGGTCACCAGAAGCGGAAGACTCTTTTCTCCCGAGATTTCCCCTCCGGCTGTCCACAAACCTGTTGTCATTCCATCTGCTAGTACATCAACTATTATCCTAGTTCCTATTCCAGTTATCACCCCTGTCACCAAACCATCTGGGGCTCGGGGCAAAGAAATCACAGGTGAGCCTGCCCGAACGGAGGCACCTAAGAAGATCATTGTAGAAACCTCTAAGCAGGAGATAGAGGAAATTCTGAAGATTATCAAGAAGAACGACTACAACATAGTCGAGCAGCTGGGGCAGACCCTGTAAAAAATCTCCATGTTGTCCTTGTTATTGTGTTCTAAATTCCATGCAAAGGCTTTAATTGCATTCCTCAAGACCGCGAATGTGCCGCAGGAAACTTCAGCCGATCAATTCAAAGATTGCGTAGCTAGCTTGACTGCCGACAATGGGTTGGGCTTCTCAGATACAGATCTGACTGCTAACGGAAGAAATCATAATGATGCTCTGCACGTCTCGATTGAGTGCAGGGGCACTACTATGGCCCATGTACTGGTAGATACAGGGTCCTCATTGAATGTTTTGCAAAAGAAGGTATTAGACCGTCTGGACTGTGAATGTTTGATTCTAAAGCCGAGCAATATTGTGGTCAGGGCTTTCGACGGGTCAAAAAGGGTGGTGCACGGGAAGTGGACGTCCCTGTTAAAGTTGGCTCTCAGACTTTTGCATCCACTTTCTATGTGATGGATATTAGACCATCATATTCTTGCTTGCTGGGTTGCCCTTGGATTCATAAGGCTGGGGCAGTGACTTCCACGCTCCACCAAATGTTGAAATATCCAGTAAAGGGGAAGATTGTTATGGTTCGAGGAGAAGAGGAGTATATGGTGAGTCATCTCAATTCCTTTCTCTATGTGGAGATGGATGGGGAGTTCATTGAAACCCCTTGTCAGAACTTTGAAGAGGTCCCCCAAACTTTGGCGTCAACTAAAGTTGCTACTGATAAACTTCCGATGAAGATGGCTTCCCTCAAGGATGCCAGGGCTATAATTGAAGAAGGTGGGTGTACAAATTGGGGCCAACTCTCTGATTTCACGCACAAAACTGACAAATTTGGTTTGGGCTTTACTACAGGGGCTCAAAGGGATGTTATGCATGCACGGATTGGAAGACCTCCTCTGCATATCAGCAATCAGGGAGTTAATGCGGTTGAAGGTGGTGAAGAAGATTCAGATATCGACAACTGGATCTACCCTACAACCAATGGTGGATTGAACAATTGGACGATGAAGGACTTCATGCCTGTTTCTTTTATTCCATAGTAATTGACTTTTGTTTTAAGAGTTGTAATAAACAAGTTTGAAACTTTACGGCCCGGTGCCTTGCCCGAGGCACCTTGGCTTTTCTTGTGAGGGCTTATTATTTGTCATTTTCATATATATCATCAATAAAGCATTGGATGTTTCTTGCATTACAAATTTTGTGCTCCTTGTTTTTATTTTTATATTTCCCTTTATCAAAACAACTATTCTCTTACACACACTCACGTATCATAATGCAGATCCATATCCACTCTGGATACCATGGATAACAACTCTGCTACTGCCAGTTATGACTTCGAAAATCCGACCACCCAAGCCGAGGACGAAGGTGAGGACGATTGTGAGGTGCCCGGAGAACTTGCTAGACTGTTACTACAGGAAGAGAGGGCCATACAGCCTCATGAAGAGTCAGTTGAATCAGTGAATTTGGGTACCGAGGGAGACATGAAAGAGGTCAAGATAGGTGCGAATCTGGATCCTAGTGTCAAAAAACGGTTGGTACAAATGTTACGTGACTATGTTGAGATCTTCTCTTGGTCTTATGAATATATGCCCAGTTTGGACACTGATATTGTGGTTCATCGCCTACCGACTAAAGAAGACTGTCCTCCGGTAAAGCAGAAAGTTCGCTGTATACGCCCTGAGATGTCTGAGAAAATCAAAGCTGAGGTCATCAAACAGTTTGATGCCATATTTTTAGCTGTCACTTCTTAACCGTAGTGGGTTGCCAACGTTGTTCCGGTGCCTAAGAAGGATGGTAAGGTACGGATGTGTGTGGATTATAGAGATTTGAATAGGGTGAGCCCCAAAGATGATTTCCCACTTCCACACATTGATGTTCTGGTCGACAACACCTCGCATCATAAGATCTTCTCCTTTATGGATGGTTTTTCTGGTTACAATCAGATCAAGATGGCTCCTGAGGACATGGAGAAGACAACCTTCGTTACACAGTAGGGCACCTTTTTTTATAAGTTCATGTCGTTCGGATTGAAGAATGCTGGGGCCACTTATCAGTGCGCCATGGTCTCTTTGTTCCACGACATGATTCATCATGAGATTGAGGTTTATGTTGATGACATGATTGCAAGGTCCCATACTGAGGAAGAAAACCTTGACCATCTCCAGAAACTGTTTGACAGGTTGAAGACGTACAAGCTGAGGTTAAACCCGAACAAGTGCACCTTCGGGGTAAGGTATGGTAAGCTTCTGGGTTTCATCGTCAGTGATAAGGGTATTCAAGTGGACCCTGCCAAGGTAAAAGCCATACAGGAGATGCCGGCTCCCCACACAAAAAAGGAAGTTAGAGGCTTTTTGGGACGTCTGAACTACATCGCCCGATTCATTTCACATCTGACTGCTACTTGTGAGCCAATCTTCAAGCTGCTGAAGAAAGATCAAGTGGTAAAATGGAATGATGAATGTCAGGCCGCTTTCGAAAGGATCAAGAAATACCTCAAAGAGCCACCAATTATGATGCCTCCAGTTGAAGGAAGACCTTTGATCTTATACTTGACAGTACTGGACAATTCAATGGGGTGCGTGCTGGGGCAACATGACGAGTCTGGCCGAAAAGAGAACGCTATTTACTAACTTAGCAAAAAGTTTACCGACCATGAGACCCGATACTCATTGCTCGAGAAAACTTGATGCGCTTTGGCATGGGCTGCTTGCCGGCTGAGACAGTATATGCTGACTCACACCACCTTATTGATATCAAAGATGGATCCAATCAAGTATATCTTCAAAAAGCCTGCCTTGTCCGAAAGAATAGCAAGATGGCAGATGATCTTAACTGAGTATGACATCTAATAGACAACCCAAAAAGCAATAAAGGGGAGTGTATTGGCGGATCATTTGGCACATCAGGCCGTGGATGACTACCAATCCATGAATTTCGAGTTCCCGGATGAGAACATCATGTTGGTGACCGACTGTGAAACACCTGGACCGGATGAAGGACCTGAGGAAGGATCCCGATGGTCTATGTATTTTGACGGAGCCTCAAACGCGTTGGGTAATGGCATTGGTGTTATGATCATATCTCGTGAGGGCTGTCATACTCCATTCACCGCCCGACTATGTTTTAACTGCACCAACAATATGGCGGAGTATGAAGCATGTATTCTAGGTCTTCGAGCTTCTATCGACTTGAGGATTAAATTCTTGAGTGTATTAGGAGATTCTACTTTAGTGATTAGTCAGATCAAAGGCGAGTGGGATATGAAGCACCCAAACCTTATTCCTTACAAGGAGTATGTATTGACATTTCTCCCACATTTTGAGGAGATAACTTTTGAACACTTCCCAAGAGAAGAGAACCAGTTAGCAGACGCGCTAGCTACCATGTCTTCTATGTTCAAGTTCAGGTGGGACAATGAAGCTCCCCAGATTACCATCGAGAGGATGGACGAGCCCGCATATTGCTGTGACATTGAGATGGAAGAGGTAGCAGATAAACCCTGGTTTCACGAGGTAAAGAGGTATCTTGAGGCTCAAGAGTACCCCGAAGGTGCATCTGTTAATGATAAGAAGTTCTTGAGAAGGTTCACTGCAAAGTTGTTCATTAGCAATGGGATCCTTTACAAGCGTAACCATGATTCAACCTTACTGCGATGTGTGGATAAAAGCGAGGCAGAAAGTATCATGGCAGAGTTACATGAAGGTACCTTCGGAACTCATTCAAGTGGACATACCATGGCAAATAAGATCCTACGGGCTGGATATTATTGGTCTACTATGGAAGCCGATTGTTATCAGCACTCTCAGACCTATCATAAGTGCCAAGTCTATGCCGATAAGGTGCACGTACCTCCAGTTCCCCTGAACATTTTGATAACTCCTTAGACTTTTACAATGTGGGGCATTAACATGATTGGCGAGATCAGACCCACTGCGTCTAATGGGCATCATTTCATTCTGGTAGCTATTGATTATTTCACGAAGTGGGTTGAGGAAGCTTCCTTTGCTACAATAACCAAGAACGTCGTGGCGCAGTTTATCCGACACAATCTGATCTGTCGATATGGTGTACCAGAGAGGATCATTACTGACAATGGTATAAATCTCAACAATACGATGATCACCGAGCTCTGCAAACAGTTTAAGATACAACATCATAACTCTTCTCCTTACCGACCGAAGATGAATGGGGCTGTTGAAGCGGTTAATAAGAACGTCAAGAAGATTGTGCAGAAGATGACAGTGACATACAAAGACTGGCATGAGATGTTACCATTCGCTCTTCATGGGTACCGTACCTCAGCACGAACGTCAATAGAGGCAACACCCTACTCTCTGGTGTATGGCATGGAGGCGGTCCTACCCATCGAAGTCCAGATACCCTCTCTTTGGATCATGAAGGATGCAGGTTTGAGCGAAGATGATTAGATCCAGACCCGGTTTGATCAGCTGAATTTAATAGATGAAAAGAGACTTACTGCTATTTGTCATGGTCATACGTATCAAAAGCGAATGATTAAGGCGTTTAACAAGAAAGTCAGACGCCAAGAATAACAAGTCGGGGATCTGGTGATCAAACGCATCATACTACTGCAAGGTGATCCTAGGGGAAAATGGACCCCCACATACGAAGGGCCATTTGTGGTTAAGAACATTTTTTCGGGAGGAGCTATGATTCTAACCACCATGGATGGTGACGACCTTCCTCACCCCGTCAATGCAGATATAGTGAAAAAATACTACGCCTAATCAAAGACCCGCTAGGTTGACTGGCCTAGGCAAAAATAAGGGCTTCCCGACGAACCAAAAAGGTTCAGGAAAAAGTAAGGGATGAAAATGAAAAAAAACTGTACACCTGGCAAGTCGAAAACCTGAAAAGGTGAATTGGGCAAAAAAGGGTATCCCGATGGACTGAAAACCCGAAAGGGAAGTCCATGCAAAAATCAAGGATCAAAGGGTAACACTATGTCTCATTGGATTATCTTGCGACCATACTTCTGTATCGACTATCAAGCTCGGACGGTGCCAATCAATCTGATCCACCTTCGACCAAGTAGCAAAGTGATGAGACGTTTGAAGATATAAGGGAAATAGTAGGGTTGGAACCCAATGGGATTGTTCACATAGCTGTTTTTATTTCTTTTATACAAATTGTATAAATTTTCTTCCCTCGGCGGTGTTCTCTTACTAGGACGTCAGCCTCTTGTACAAAACGCCTATTACAGGCCAACTTCAAAATCAATACAATTCATTTTCACAAGAAATTTCAACTTGTTTTTGTTTTTCTGTTTTGTTTTGCAAGAACGTCCAATGATTCATTTTTGATATATGCATTTGAAAATAATTTCTGCTCATAAATATTTACATAAGAAACAAAAGACAATTACTCGTAATTCCAGGAACAAGGGCAAAAAAGAAATGTCCATACCTTCCAGTTGCTCTACCCACCAGGTACAGGGACAGAGCCAGCTTGAAAATATGAATAAAGGTACATACACTCCCCGCAAAGTAGGAAGTACCCAAAGGCCGTGGTGACAATTCTCCCCAAGCAGAGTTTATCTACCACCAGCAATAGAAGATTACCATCTGCTAAGTTTATTTCTCCCAATAGGCAGAAATTCAATCCCCGATAGAGTTCATCTTCACCAGCAACGGTAATTCATCCCCAGCGGAGTGGTTTCTCCAAATCGGTAGATCATCCAGCAGAATATCTTTCTTCCCCACAGAGTCTCTCCCGGAGGAATATTCTCAAGCAGAACGGGTGCAAGTCTCCAACAAATCATCTTCGGTCATGATCCCTAGCAAGAACGGAGAACTCAACTCCCTGTACTCTCCAACAGCAGTCCAGGATTCATTCTCCCCTACCGGAGAATATCACAAAATCATTGCATATCCATACATCATGGCATGCACATATGCATCATATAGCACAATCTCATTTATTTTGAGAACATCATTACTCAATACATGTCATGCATCATGACATTGCATGCGACTAACTCTTTACCTTTTAGGAAAAGATGCAATCAAATTCTCGCAAGTTCTCTCTGGTTCAGTCAAATCGATACAAAGATTTATGTTCCAGTTTAAGCTATGAAGCCCGGAAATCGACTGGATAATGTCTTGATTTCTCCAAAATACTATGAAGCCTGGAATCGACCAGATAATGGTATATCTTAAATTTCAAGCTATGAAGCCCGAAGATCGACCGAATAATATCTTGATATCTCCAGAATACTACGAAGCCTGGAATCGACCAGATAGTGGTATATCTTAAATACAAGCTATGAAGCCCGGGAATCGACCGGAAAATAGCTTAACCCCTCAATAAGTTATTGTGAAGCCTGGAAATCAACCAGATATCAATACAAAATACCATGAAGCCTGGAATCGACCAGATAATGGTACAAGACACCGCGAAGCCTGGATCACGACCAGATAGCGGCAGAGGATACTGAAGCCTGGGACACGACAAGATAACAGTATAAGACACTACGAAGCTTAGAATTCGACCAAATAGAAATTTACTCGGCCAATTACTATGAAGCCCATAATCGACCAGATATTAGTATGCCTTAAATTCAAGTTGAAGCCCGGATGCGACCGGATAACCACTTGATTCCTTCTGAAGCCTGGAGCACGACCAGATAAGAATTGAGAAATTGAAAAGCCTAGAAGACGACCAGATAGCAATCTCATCCCCCCAGTAAGTCGATGTGAAGCCTGGAGCACGACCAGATAACAGTCAGTCTTATTTTCCCCAGCAAATCAATGTAAAGCTTAGAGCACGACCAAATAGAAGTTAATTTTCACCTAAGAGGTGATTCCCCAGTAGAGTAACGGACAACTGAATTTCCTAAAACTCTATTTCTCTCAAGACAGAGAACAACATTCCCCAGTGTAGTCCTCCTCAACAACAGGAATACGGGTTCTCGTAAAGGAATCTCTTATGCGATCGACACTTCCTCTGATGGCATCTTTAAGCCCATATTTTGACATCAACCTCCAAATGGCATCCATAAGCCCATTCCTGATATCTCCAGACCAGTACCACTTCATGCTAGTGCAAATTTCTGGGCACTATAGTGTTCAATCATCTTCCACCTCCGAATCACGAAAGGCAGACAAGCCAATCTACATCATCAAGTTTAAGAAGATTGAACAGGGGAAGCTGTTGTACCCAAAAATTTCCCTCCCATATTTCTCAATATAAGTCAAGTGAGGTCCTCAAAGTTGCTCAAGGAAGTCCAAGGGTTGACCAGACAAACTCTCTCCTAAGGCAGTATACCTCAAATTAGGGTTTCAGTTTGCATCAAGATGTTTGAGTCCAAAGGATCCCAAATTCTCACCTTTGTCCTAATATGTTCTCAAGATTATCCATGCCAAGTTTCAAGCCTTACAGAGGAAGTTTGCTCAGTCAATTGCTCAAAGGCCTGAAAATCGACTATGTTAGGGCAAAAGTCAACTGTGGCCCACATACAGTCAAACTTCAAGATTTTTGGTTAACATTCTCATTTTGAAGTATTACTCATAATTTGATCAAGGGTTGATCATGATTCATCAAGGATTGCTCATAATTCATCAAAATCCAAAAGTTGCTAAATTAGGGTTTTGTAGGAAAAGTCAACTCAACTTTGACCAAGCATAACTTTGTCATACTTTATCAAAAATGACCCATCCAAAGCTCATTTTGAATATGATGTAATTCCCTACAATGCATCTTCAGCTCCCAATTTCAAAATATGCACTCACAAGAAGATATGAATTTGGACATTATAGGTCATTTTGAAAAGTCAACAAAAACACCTTTTGGGTCAAAGCTTCATACATGAACATGGAAGACTCAATTGAGATGAGGCAAAATGGGTTGCTTATAGGACACCTTAATATTTCTAAAAAGTCCAAGAACACCTCTCTAGGGTCAAAATTGAGAGAGTTATGCATAGGCAAAGTTGACCCTTTTTGCAAAATTGCCAAAAGTTAAATGTGTCCAAAATTGCATGTTTTGCTAAATGGGCCCAACTTTTTATGCTTGAACTGAGTTTGTAATGTGACCCACGACCCATGATCCCTTACACTTGTCATTCTTTTATTTTTTTCATTTATTTTGATTTTATTTCAATTAAATCAAATAAAATCAAAATAAAATAATGAAAATATCAAAAAACTAATCAAATCTTGAGATTTTGTGCATGTTTAGATTCATTACACAGCTGGAAGTAAAATCAAAGTGTGCAAGGCATCAAAACAAGCACAAATTGGATTTTTTTATCACTTTGGGAAATTTTGGCTCTTATTCTCTTCTTAATGGAAAGATATTGGGTGGTTATTATGACCCTAATTCGCCCTCCATATATAAAGGAAGCAATCCCAAAACCCTAGCACGGTTCAACAGCAACCTCCCAAGATCAAATTTCTTTCAAAATTTCAAAGAAGTGTACCAAGATCGAATTCAAGGGTTTAGCCATCTACAAGACCTTCTATCCATCCTATTGTGATCTACAGGTAAGACAAGGTATAAACACACCCTTTTTACATAGCCATGCATGCTGAAACTGTATATACATGAACACATACTTTGCAAAATTTCAATAGATCATACTTTCATTTATAGCCTGATTCAATTCATACTGACCATGCCGTTGAGTTCCAGTGAATGTTTAGAACAGGATTGGACCATCGTTTGAGATCTCTAGTGGCCAAAACGTAAACCACTATGGTTAGGGTTCATATCACTTGAAGCTTCATTTTGGTGAAAGCAGGCAGTATTAAGCCAAGAAAATACCACCATGATGATCGTCATGCTCTAATTATTGGATCTGCATATTTCGTTTGCTTTGATTTCACCGTTTTCACAGGGTTCCAAGATCGCCCCTGCCGGAGAAGACGACCGGAGCCTAGCTCTGGCGTCATTGACCCTGGTTGACTTTGGTAGACGCAGGCATGGCCTTTTCCCATGTCTTGACTGTCCCTTCAAATTGTTGACTCAATTAATTTTGCTGACTAGACTTAGTGGTTTTGTTTTCTATATGTTTTATTTTTGTAATTATATTCATGATTCGTTAGCTAGCGCAGATGGTCCAGGTGGAGGTATGTGAGAGGAAGGACCTGGGTTCGATCCCAGGTCCAAACATTTTCATATTTTCTAGCTTATCTTACACAGATCCCATGCGCCTCAAGCCCAAATCTATACCATGCACTTACAAGATCCAAACAGTGGATTGCTCTTGATTCAGATCTAACGTCCCACACACGCAGTTGTACCATGGACCATCAGAAGAGCTGTACATAGGATCCATCGAAGGGTTTGGGCCATCAGCATCTGGGCCCAGAAATTCAGCAGTAAACCCCCCTGTTTAGCAACACTACCAGGCCCATTCTCATTCTTTTTTCTATTTCTTTTTATTTAATTCACTTTGTTTAAATTATTTTCTAACAACATTAACTTCTTTTTTAACTAAAATCATAAAATCAATTTCACAAATTTAGAATTAGGTTTTATTTTATTTTACCAAATTTAATTTAATGTTACTTTAATTTAATTTAGGATTAATTCTAACTTTTTCATATATTTAAAATCAATTAGAAAAAATTAGGGTTAGCATGTGATTTAATTTTTATTTCTTTTCATAAAATAAAAAATACAAAAATAGGTTGATTTAATTATTTTTCTTAAATTTTAAATTAATTAGTAATTAGATTTTTATTTATTTAATTAAAATCTTATTTTCTCAAAACAATCAAAAACAACAAAAAATGATTTTTCTTTTTAAGTTTTAATTAGGTTTAGATGGGGTCAAAACCCTAATTCCTTTTCATTTAATTCATCGCGCGCATTTTATTATTTTCGTAATATTAATGTAACTGCTCACGGTATGTAATAGTTTAATTAGGATTTTCTTTATTTATCGTTTTTACGGGTTTTTGGCTATGTAAATAATCCCCCTCCACGAAGCCTTGTAATAGCGTAGGTTTTACTTTTCCGCATTTTATTTCTCGCAAATATTAACTGTTAGATGTATGTTAATAGGATTGTATGACAAGATTGCATTTTAATTTAAAATGGCTAGCAAACCCTAATGTGCAAAGAAAATAACTTGAAATCAAATCACTCGCACATGCACACTCCTAGGGTATACTCTCACTTCGGTTGCCTTCGGTAAGCGATCATTAAGTATAGGGTGTTTTAGTGGTCGCCCTCCTATCTAAACAAAGATCAAAAGTCCCATTCGGAAATGTTGCCTCAGAAATTTCACCTCGGAAATGTTGCCTCGAATTTGATCATAAAGACGCTAGGGTTATTACTAAGACGTCCTAACATTGCTTTGGTGATTGTACGTCCCTTACGAGTTGACCCTTAGAACTCCAACGACGGTGCTACCTATTTCTCAATAGTAGGATAGCATTGTCTAAAGGAAAAAAGAAAAGAAACAATCCTTTCTCGAGTAGGTAGTTGCTAGTAGGTACTTGCTCAAAACAACAAACCTTTTTCACACTTACACCTTTTTCAAATAAAGTTTTCAAAAACAAACTTCGTAACACTCTTGAAGATAGAAGCAAGGGTTAAAACGAAGTAAAACAAAAAACTTTTCAAAACAAACACACAAGCAATTTTAAAAGATGATCAAGTACCTAAGAGCCTATGGAAAAACATGGATAGAAAGGGTGCTAACACCTTCCCTTTCTATAATCTACCCCCCGTACTCAGAATATCTCGAAAAAGGAATTTTTCTGTGCTTTTTTCCTTTCCAGTTGGATAAAATAAAATTCGGTGGCGACTATTGCTTACCGCGACATTTTGCAAACACAAGCGCAAAACATAAACCAGCATTTTCAAAGCAGTCGGTTCTGCCACCATATTACAGAACCCATTGAGGATATGATGTCACTACTAAGAAGCTTGCATTGAATTACTTCATAACATCAGCTTTGATCTTCTATGAAATCTCGGCACGCATGCGACGAACCTTCTGCTTAATCGGAGAACAACCCTCTTTCATTGGCAAACGATGGACCATAATATGAGGATTGAGCTCTGGCATGTCTTCGTACGACCAAGTAAATATCTCAACATAGTCATGCAACATATGAAATAACCTGTTCTTGACACTGCTCTCTAAATTGGCGCCTATCTTGACTTCTTTTTGGTCTGTCTCGGTACCCAAGTTAATAACTTCAAATGGTCTTCATGTGGTTGGATAGCCCTTTCTTCTTGTAATAAGAGTCTGGCAAGTTTTCCATGTATTTCACAATCCTCGTCACCTTCGTCCGCGGCTTGGAAGATCGGATTTTCAAAGTCATGAGTGGCAGTAGCAGAATCAATATCGATGATATCTAGACTTGACGTGGATCTGCAATGTAGTGTGTGGGTGTGTGTAAGAAACACATAGCTATATTTGAAAGAAATAAAGTAATGAAGAGACAAAGAGTGGAAAATTTGAATGCAAAAACGTCCAATGTTTTATTAGATGAGTATATGTGGATGAACGATAAAAATCCTAACAAGTGGGTCGTTGTGCCCCGGTTAAGGCACAAGGCTTAAAGTTATTGTTTTAAAACTACATATCCCAAAAACATGAAAGCAATAAAACAGGAAATAACAATTACTCCTGACTTAAGGAGATTGGTATAACGTCTTTAGCCTTCCAATTGTTGAGTCCACTGCCAGTAGTAGGGAATATCTAGTTGTCCAAATCACACTCACTATCAGTGTCTTATATAACATTGAATTCATTATTATTGATGCGGAAAGGTGGTCTCCCAGCACGAGCACCAGGAACCGCCTTCTGAGCCTCTAAGGTGAAACCCAAAACAAATTTGTTGGATTTGTAAGTGTGATATGGTGGCAGAACATACTGTTTATACTGGTCTTGTGTTTGTGTTTGCAAATGTTGCAGTAAGCAAGAGTCGCCATCGAATTTTCTTTTATCCAACAAAGGAAAGGGTGAAGAGAACAGAAAAATACCTTTTCGAGAGTTTTCTGAGTAAGGGGGTAGATTATGTAAAGGGAAGGTGTTAGCACCCTTTCCATCTATAGTTATATACGGGCTCTTAGATGCTTAGCTCAATTTTTGAAATACCTTGTGCTTTTATGTGTTTTTTGAAAATTCCTTAGTGCGGTGATTCGCTTTAGGATAACTCTTGTATCAGTCCTCAAGAGTGTTGACAAAGAGAATGTTTTTTTAAAGTGTTTTTGAAATGTCTTTGTGTAAGTGTGAAAAATTGTTTTTTGAGCAAGCATCTATGAACTATCTACTTATACTCGAAAAGGTTTATTCTTTTCCTCCTATCCTTTAGATAGTGCTATCCTACTATTAGTGAGTAGGTAGCATTATCGTTGGATGTATGAGGGACATTCGAAGGGACGTACAATTATAAAGGCAATAAATGGAGACGCTTTAGCAATTTTGTTTAAGGGGCGAGATCATTTACTGAAAGGCAACGCTCTAGGGTCATCGAGGGACCATGATCTTTTGATTTACGGGTCTTACTAAAGCGTCCCCATTTTCGAGAGACAAGACTGTTTTACTTTCTGAAAGGCAACCAAAGTGGGTGTACCCTAGAGGTGTATAGGTGCAAGTGATTTAATTCAGTTCATTTATCTTTGTAATTAGTTTCGCTAATGTTTGATTTCAGTCTTTCCATACAAGCCTAATTACTAGTAGTTAGTATTTTGTAGAAATTTAAAGTGCGGGAATCGTAAATCCTATGCTATTACAATGCTTTTGGGGAGGGGGTATTTACATGTCCAAAACTGGGGGAAAAGAAAATAAAGAAAGCAGTAAAGCCCTAGTTAATTATCTATTACATACTGTCAGCAGATACATAAATATGAAAAAAAATAGAAAGGAAATATTGAACGCACGCGGATTTAAGATAATGTCTAAGCCCTAAAAAAAGTTCTAAGTGAAAGAAATTTCTTTTTGGCTGTTTTTGATTAAGAAAAATAATTAAACTAAATCTAAATTTAATTAAGAAAATAAATATTAAATGAAATTAAACCTAATTCTATTATTTTTGTTAAGAATATATTTGAATTAAATTAAATCCTAAGACTAACTTATTTTAATTTTTTGAGAAAAAAAATGTTAAAGTTAATTAATTAATTAATTTCAGAAATTAATTATTTAAAAGAAAAACTAATCCTAAGTTTTGTTGATTTTTTATTTGATTAAAAAAAGCTTGCTGATTAAATAAAACAAACAAATTAAAAAATAAAAATAAAACACAATTCAAATCGGCCTGGGTATCAAAAATAAACTGGGAGGTGTGAGACTGTAAAACACAGGCCCAGACTAAGCTGGCCCAAGGTCCTGTATGGATCTAGTGTGGTTTTCTCTTTGAGGGTTCATCATATACAGCGTGCCTGAAACGTTAGATCTTCATCTGCTGGCATTTAATGGTGGTGATTTATGGACACAGGGTGTTTGGACTTAAAGCGTCGCATCTGCAAGGAAATAGTTAGGAAAGAAAACAAAATACAAGACCTGGGTATCGAACCCAGGTCCTTCCCTGCACACACACCTGGAAATTTGATCAAATGTTGGATCGAAA
Organism: Vicia faba; assembly: GCA_948472305.1. Classification (NCBI taxonomy): domain Eukaryota; kingdom Viridiplantae; phylum Streptophyta; class Magnoliopsida; order Fabales; family Fabaceae; genus Vicia; species Vicia faba. The sequence goes on along the minus strand of OX451740.1, from coordinate 134,321,995 downwards.
CAAATCCAAAGACCCTACCCTACGTATGATCATCTCCTAAATCCAAATCAGGGGTTAAAATTGGAAAAAGATCCTTGTATCACCTAGTTTGAAGCCTGACTGCTTCAAAGCATTAAAATGGAACCCTGTACTTCCAACACTTATATTCGTATGAGTGATCAATAATAATATAAACATGCATGTAAAACCAATTTAAATTATAATCGAAAGGTTGTGATCCAGAATTTTACCAAGGACCGGTGGGCTTGGTGCGTGACTTTTGGGCGTGCTTCAAGCTTGGATGAGAGCTGGTACTCGTTTGGACTTGGAGGAGCCTGCAAAGTGTGTTTTTATTTTGACACCTTTGCTAGATTTTGAGAATTTTTAGTATGCTTCTCTTAGGCCGTGTATGCGTGTATGAGGCAGTATGTCCTTCTTTCTGCTTCTGATTTGGTCTGGTATTTATAGGGGTGAATTAGGTTAACTAAAACCTGTACAAAATCTTAGTCACTTATGACAGAATATAGGACTTTCAATTTGTATCAAAAGTTTCCATTTTGATCATTTTCTTGCCATCTTCGAAGCACAATGCACTTAGACATGTTATGGTTTTGGTATCTTGCTCGAATTTGGGCCTCAAGCTAACCAGTACAAACCCAACAAACTTCATCCCAATAGGCCTCTTCGATTTTCCTGATTCTTTCGACAGACTCCCAATATTTGCTCTTTTAGGTGGCCATTCGAGGTGACTTTGGGGCTGGTCAAAGCTTCATTCTTCTTTCTTCGATTTCCCTCAATTTGGGCCAATCGAAATGTCAACTTGTTGTTATTCTTATCAAAATACATCTTGTTCTGATATGCCAATTGAAGGACACTTTGTTGACATGCCTTTGAATTACACCTTATCCTTGCTCTTCGATTGTCCCAGAGTTGCCTCCTTCGAATTGCTTTGGTTTCATCCTTATAGATCCTTCAATTGGACCCATCTATTTTCCTTAGATGCTTGATTCTGGAAAATGAAAATAGCCCAAACGAGAACTTCATTCTGGCCAGTCGAAGCCTCTTTCGTCATTTCCTTCGAATGCCATCACGCAGGAGGCTTGGGCCTGACAACATGTAGGACCAAGTATCATCATGAGCCAAACTTGCTTTCAATAATTATGTGTCTCCTTCGAATGGACCACCTATATATCCTTCGAATGGACTTTTTGTGTGTCTTTCGAATAGTCCACATGTATGCCTTGTGCCTTCTTCGAACGGGCCACCAATGTGTGTCCTTCGCATGGACCTTTGGAGTGCTCTTTCGAAGGGGTCATATTGTGTGTCATAGTGCAGAAACTGTGTTGAGGGATCTTGGCCTTGTGCATTGAAAGCAAGCACAAAGGAATTCTTTGCCTTATGCATTGAATGCAATCATAGAAGAAGCCTTTGCCCTTGTGAATTCAAGACAAGTCCGAGGAAGCCTCTGCCTTGTGGATCAAAGGCCAGTTGAAAGGAGCCTTTGTCTTAGTGAATCCAAGGCAAGCATGAAGAGGCCTTTGCCTAGTGAGTCGAAGGTTGCATGTAGAGGCCTTTTGCCATGTGAATCAAAATAAACATGCAGGAGGCCACTGCTGGTGAATCGAAGGGAACTTGTAGGGGGTTCTTGCCTAAATTAAACTTGGACCAAGGCTTGCTCGAAGGGGAACCAATGCGTAATCAAAGCTGATGGGCCAATGCTTGGTTGGAAGGTTTTAGATGACCAATCGATGCTTTTGAGACAAATATCGCTCAAAGGGTTTTAAAAGCCCAGTCGAAGCTCCTTGTCCAGATGCCAATTGAAGACCCTTTTGTTCACCTACCAATCGAAGGATATTGTTGACATACCTTCAAAGTACACTTTATTCAGATGCTAATCGAAAGACACATGACCATCATTTAAAAAATTTAATTTATTTCAAATAAGTGTTTGTAAACTGCCCATGCAAGAGAAAACCTTGGAAGACATGAGAGGGAAAATTTTGGGGTACAACAATAAGGAATGTCAAGAAGCTGACCCCAAATAGTGCAACCCCCTTCTTCTACCAAAACCCTAGCATCTTTCAGAGAAGCCATTCTTGGTGGACCCTTGGTAAACCTAGGAGTAGCTTTAGCAACGACAATTGTCAGAGGAATTGCTTCAAAGGTATGGCATGGAGTTTCAATGAATTCACCATCCATCTCAATATATTTGAATGAATTCAAATGAATCACCATATACTCTTCTTCTTCACAAACCGTAACAATTTTGCCTTTCACAGAATACTTTAATTTTTGGTGCAAGGTAGAGGTAACAACACCTGCCCTATAAATCCAGAAGCGTCCAAGCAAAAATGAATAAGCTGGACGAATATCCATTACATAGAAGGTAGAGTCGAAGACCTGATATCCCACTTTGATCGAAAGATCAACCTCTCTGTGTACCATTCTCCTTGACCCAACAAAAGGCTATTACCACAATATCACAGGGTTTCAGCATAACCCCTTCACAGTCCAGTCTATCTATAGAACTTTTTGGTAATACATTTAATGAGGAACCTGTATCCACCAACACACGGCCAAGGTAGTGCCCCTACCCTCAATAGATACGTGCATGGCCTTGTTATAATTCTTTCCTGCCGGAGTTAAGTCAGCATCAGAAAATCCTAACCCATTATCAGTTGTTAGGCTTGCTAAACAATTCTCAAACTGATCAGCAGAGGTCTCTTGAGGTACATGATCAGTCTTCAAAATTTTGACCAAAGCCTGAGCATGGGCTTTGGAGCATAATAACAAGGATAACATGGATATCTTTGAGGGCGTATGCCTCAACTATTCAACAATATTGTAGTCACTTTTGCGGATGATTTTCAATATTTCCTCCATCTCTTGTTTAGAGGAATCCTCAACAGTAACATCTTTTAATGGTGCCTCCGTTTGGGAAAGCTCAGTCATCTTCTCTTTACCCCGAGTGATAGCCGTTGTCCCAACAACAGGGGTACGCGCTGGTGTAGTGGTAGCCTTTGGAGGAGAGATCTCTGGAGAAAAGACCCTTCCTGTTCTAGTAACTTTACTAGTCCTGACAATATTTTCGACATTGAGGTTAGTAACTTTCGTATCTTCATCTTTGGCAATCCATGGTAATAAACTTTAGCTCCATAATTCAAGGGATCAGCCTTGTCAGAGGAATATGTGACTAGCACCGATGCAAATATGACCAGAGGAGCCACCCTAGGCTCGGCAAGAATATTTATTGGACTTTATAGGTGATCCTTACAGGAATATTGGAAATTATGATTATAGAAACATCTTCAAGTCTCTGATCTTGAGACATACTTTCATCCAAACTCTTCACGGACAGAGCCTTCTCAAACAAAATTTTACGGCTACCAATCAAACGCTGAATACCCTTCTTCAACCATATACAACCATTATATTGGGACACACAATGGTAACAACTTTCAAGGCAATCTGGAAATAAACCGGCTTGCAACAGATTCTTCTTAATGATTATCAAGGGAGTGGTCAAGTCACTTATGGTGGTGACATAAGAAACATTGTCGATAGCATTAACACTTTTACTATGACTTGGCATAGGTGCAATAATCACATTAGGGGTCTCGGGAAGATAAAATTCAATCTCTTTTGCGTCAATCATATCCTGTATTTTTTTCTTCAGGGACCAGCAGTTGTTGGTTTCGTGTCCAGGACCTTTAGAATGATAGGCACACTTCGCATTCGGATTGTACTTAGGAGATGAGGTGTTGGGATTCTGAGGAGGATCCCGTAGTGTTATCAATTCTTCTTTTAACAGATGTTGTAATGCCTGAGGCAAAAGCATGCTAATCTTGGTGAACTGCCTCCTCGGAGAGTCTGACCTATGTTGATTTTCCTTTTGTTGTTTTTGAACAGGTGCCAAATTAGAAATTAACACCGCTCCCAAAGACTGATGGTGATCATTCTTACTACGGCCCTTCTGGCCATAAACAACATTGTTTTCCTTCTTATTATTGAACGCCTTCTTTACAGCACTAGAAGACACAGCCACTGGGATCTTCCCGCTCTGGATGCCGCTTTCAACTTGTTCCCTAGTCAGGATTAGCTCAATAAAACCAGATAAAGAACTCCCAATTAGCATATTAGAGAATGGACCTATCAGAGTGCCCATGAACATATCAATTACCTCCCGATCAGACAAGGGAGGTTGCAGCCTTCCAGCTAAGTCTCTCCACTTCTGGGCATATTCTTTGAAACCCTCGTTCGAGCCCATATACATGTTTTGTAATTGCACTCAAGTCGGTGCAAGGTCAACATTATATTTATACTGCTTGTAAAAAGCAGCAGCCAAGTCTTCCCAAGTGTGAATGTTTGTTCCTTCCAGCTGATAAAGCCATTCTAATTGCGCCCCCGATAAGCTTTCTTGAAAGAAATGCACCCATAATTTTCTATCAGCAGTATGGGGTTGGATTTTTCAGACATAAGACCGAAGATGAAGTTTAGGACAAGACACATCGTCGTATTTGGAAAAGACGAGGGCCTTGAACTTGTTAGGGATAACAACCCCTGGGATAAGACCCAACTATTCAAAATCCAATCCAGAAACTCTCTGGATCTCCATAGAAGTGAGACGATCTTCCAGTTGTTTGTATTTGTTGTCAGCCGGAGGATATTGTTCATCTGAATAGTTCGCTTCATCTTCATCAGAACCCTGGTTGTCATCCTTCATACTTTTATCATCTTCCTCTTGGTCATCATTTCCTTCAAACTCCAAAGCTCGTTTGATCGGACCTTTGAGTCTCCTACCCATGTTGAGGATGCCAGCTGGTTTCTTGATTTTCTCTCCCCTCTCTTTAGTGATGAGGGCCTTCAGTTCTTTCAGCCCCTTGGCTAGGTTCAGGAACAATTGCTGGAACCGGGTGTTCTGAGCCTGGAGATCCTTAACTGTTTGTTCAAGAGCCATTCTTTCTGCTGAAATAAATAGAAAAAAGATAAAAAAACCATCTTGAAACATCTGTCATGTAGTGATATGCATGATATATATGCAATGTTTTCAAGGACCTTATGAGATTTAAATTCGTTAACCAAAAGGAAACAAATTCATGATATATCCCTTTTAGTTATGGCACCATAGGGTTTTGAAAACGAGCTCGTACCCATTTGAGATAGGGATCCAAATGGATGTAATTCTTCTATCCTAAAGTCTTGCTATCAATCTTTTTCACCATGCCCCAAGAATGTATAAACCTTTGACGATAACTTTGGGGATCATTCTCCTGATAGAATACAATACCCTCGATAAGCGTGTCATGAGGACCGTCTCTTTGAGCATAACCAAATTGATGTAGAGCTAGAGAAGGGTTGTAAGTAATACCTCCTCTAGTGCCAAGGAGTGGAACATTAGGGAATTCCCCACAGCGGTCAATGATAGTGATATCCTCGTGAGATCGGGAATACCAATAAATATTTTTATGAGAGAGTGACATTATTCTTCGAGACCACCTCAAACCTTGTTCATTCTTCATTATCAAGCAGGGAAGGTGCGAAATAAACCACCTGGATAGTAGAGGTATAAAATACATGAGAGTTCCTCGCTTATTCATAGTACGAGTGTGAAGAGAATGCAAAATATCTCTAAGCAAGGTAGGCACATGATTACGAGTAAGAAATATTTTGATGGTGTTCACATTTATGAGTTGGTCTGGATTTAGGGAATAGTACCAATCAATAGATTATCAGAGCCAAGATCTCCTCGAAAGCCTGAAAACTTATAGCATCTAGAAACAGTTGAGCCTTCTCTATTAGAAATTTAGCAAGAAAGCCCTTGACTCCACTTCTTGTTTCCCAATTAGATACAATGTCAAACTGCTTTAGATGTAAGGCTGCTGCAATATGTTCTAGTTTGGAGGTTTCTCTAAACAGGTGAAGGGTGTCTGATCAAGAACAAGTACTCCTAGTAGTTTAAACAACTCTTCCATTATGGGTAACAACTGATAATCTAGAAAGCTGAGACAGTGATGTGCAGGGTCAAAGAACTGGAATAGAACACTCATCATATCTTTTTCAAAACCTGAGGTAACCAGACTGAGTAGTCGACCATGCCTTTTGATGAATTGATAACTTTCGGGAACCCTTGAGACTAACTCCTTAAGTTGAGAAGGTACCCGTACAAAGTTTATCCAGACAATGTTTCTGCGAGCGGAGGCCATAACCTACAACAAAGAACAAAGATAAATCCCTTGGTCCTTGAAATTGTTAGTGAAAATGATATGGTATGATGCCATGATGTTATGATGTCACGTTTGAACAATTAATCAGACACAAACAAAACACACAAGGCCTTAGCTTCAAGCTTGCATGGAGTTTGTAGGTAAGTACCCTCTTGAGTTTTAGTTGGCTCAAACTGTCCTAAAAGAAGTAATCGGGTTCTAGGAGTCTCAATATCACCGATCTTTCTCTCAGGCATTTTTTCGGCACAACATCTGATTTGAGACCAAAATATCCCGAGAGTCTGATCTCAATGAGTGTAGTATCGAGTATCAACCAACTTCAGTCTGCACCAGAGTCGACCATCTCAGTACTTTATAATGGCTAAGTTGTGTCAACTAAGGTTCTACGATCAGTTAGTGCTTATGATACCATGCGGCAACCCAACATTCTCCTTGAATGATTCAAGGGACACCGACACCAACCAACGTGTCACACTAATGTAGCCATCTCTTCAACCATATCGGTCTATGTCGTACAGTTTCAATGATATATTGATACTTACCTAAAATGCCCCCAGATCCGGGTATATGATCTTTACAAAACCCTAGCAAAAACCCCGAAATGTAAAACATACAAATCAAGCAAGTAAAGAATTTCAAATGTGATCTAACTCTAAGGTAAACCCACTTTTAGTTCTCCCCAACAAAGTCGCCAGTTCTGTAACACGGTGGGAGAACTGACTTTTGGTTTTATGTTTTATCGCAAATGTTGCGGATAACAAGATTCACCACCGACTTTTCTTTTATCCAATAAAGGAAAGGGTGAAAAGAACAGGAAAGACCTTTGCGAATTTTTATGAGTTTGGGGGGTAGGTTATGAAAAGGGAAGGTGTTAGAACCCTTTTCATCAGTATTTATACACAAGCTCTTAATCGCTAGCTCACTTTTGAAAATTCTTTGTGAATATGTTTGAAAATATTTTGAAAATGATTGAGTTCGGAAAACTTTGTAATGATTCTCGTATCGTTGAGAACGCATAAAAAGTATTTGTTTTGAGAATATTTTAGAAAAGAAGTGTTTTGTGTACCCTAAAAGAAGTGTATAGTGTTATCCTAGTGTTATACCCCAAAAGTTTCCCTTCCATTTTCTTCAAAAAAATATGCTCACAAAGGTCTCAAATACTCAAAGCTACTCAAGATTTGACTAGTCAAACCTCCTTCTAAGCAAGGGTCTTCAACTAGGGTTTTGTGCTTCTCAAAGAAGATTGGGTTGCAAGGGTCTCAAAAGAATTTCATGGTTCATCATAGATTAATGTACCCCAAAATTTTCCCTCTCATGTTTTCCAAGATTTTCCATTACATGGGTGGTTACAAACAGTTGATTAAATAAAAATAAATTTTTTGAAGATAAACAAGGTGTCTTCTATTGGCTTTGAGACAGGGTGTCTTCGATTGGTGCCTGAGCAGTTGGTTTTTTTATTGGCATTTGGACAAGGATCTTCGATCAGGCTTTGGTCCGCAAGTCTTTGATTGAGCGCTGGGCTTTCCTTCGATCAAGATAAGTTCATAAGGCTTCGACTGCGCAAGGCAAGAACCCCCTACAAGTTTGTTTCTATTCACAAGGAAAAAGGCTTCCTCTGTGCTTGCTTTCAATGCACAAGGCCAAGACCCTTTCAACTGGCCTTTGACTCACAGAGCAATGACCTCCTCATTCTAACATCCACAAGGCATTGGCTTCCTTTGTGCTAGTTTCAACTGGACAATGGTTCCCTTTAAAATTGCTAGCGTCAACTCTATCTCTGAACCTTTCAACACATGATTTCCACATTATGAGCACACATTCGTGACCCATTCGAAGAATGCACGAGGCATATATGCATGTTATTCGAAAGACACACAAAAGGGCCAGTCGAAGGATGTACAAGTGTTCCATTCGAAGGATGTACAAATGTTCCATTTGAAGGAAGTAACAAAAGGTCCATTCAAAGAAGCATTCAGAAGGTCCATTGGAAGGGTACACAAGAGGTCCACTCGAAGGAGGCAACTTAAGGCCAATCGAAGGGCGTGGCCTGAAGGAATTCGAAAGTCAAAGGTGTCAAGGTTCATTCAAGATTTCAAAGAGGAATGAATATTTCAAAAATGGAAGTATTTTAATGTGTCTGATTTTGGTCTCATGGCCTTCAAAGCCTAACTTATTGGCTGTCCCTTACCATTTCCATGCACATCTCACTCATATAAATACAAGGCCTTGGACAAATTGCAGGGATACAAAAAAATAGGGAGGAGAAAAAAACCATTGAGAACACACATACACTGCATCAGACTGAAGCATTTTAGCCCATACAAGTATTAGCCAAACGAAAACCTTGCTCCCAGGAGTCCACACCAGCCCCTAAGCAAGCATCTCCACGTCCAAAAGTGCCAAATCGAAGCTTCCAACTGTTGGTAAGAATTGGAAAGATACCAAACTTTAAATTTGCATGATATATTAACATTTGTAATGCATTTGATTTTTATTCAAGATTAAGGACCTGGGTTCGATACCCAGGTTTGCATTTGTTTTATTTCTAACACTTGTTGCAAATCCAGCCTGAATAGACCAAACGCGCACAAAATCGAAGGACTTGAGTTCGATACCCAGGTCCTGCATCTTTGTTTTGCTAAAATAGTTTTGTAGATTCAGCATCCTTACAGGTGATCCATCAGGCCCTTTCAACAATTCCCTCTATATCGAAAGACACCTTCCTCTGAGTCGAAAGCCCATCATTCTTCCTTGAATCGAAAGGCCACATTTTTCCCTTGAATCAAAGGAGAGCTCTTCATATATTTAATTTTTCTTTACTCATTTCTTTATTGATTTTAAATTAAATTTAAATCAAATAAAAAATAGTAGTCTTAGGGTTTTCTAATTGATTTTTAATTTTGTAAATTAATTAAGTTAATTATTTTAACTTCATCTTATAAATTCAAAATCAACTAGACTTAGGTTTATTTAATTCAAAGATTTTCTTAATAAAAACACAAAAATAATAGAATTAGATTAATTTCATTTAATATTTTCTCAATTAAATTTATTTTTCTTAATAAAAAATAAACAAAAACAACCAAAAAAAGATTTTCTTGTTCACTTAGAAATTTTTAGGGTTTTAGACGTATCTTTCTCAATTCACGCGCGTTCAATATTTCTTTTCTATTATTTCTTTTCATATTTTTTTGTATCTGATGATGGTCTGTAATAGATTAAAATAGGACTTTATCCCTTTATTTATTTTTCCCCCCATTTGAACATGTAATTACCCCCTCCCCGAAGCACTATAATAGCGTAGGATTTAACTTTCCGCACTTTAAATTTTTACAATATATATTAACTGCTTAGATGTATGACTAATAGGATTGCGTGACAAGAGCCTAATAACAAAATGTTAGCAAACCTAATAACAAAGATAAATTAACTGAATTGAATCAACTGCACTATTACACCTCTAGGGTATCCCACTTTGGTTGCCTTCAGAAATAGTCATGACTCTCAAAACGTGAGAGGTTTTAGTGGCTACCCTCTGGTTCAAAAAGATCATAAGTCCCTCGATGACCCGCTCGATATTGCCTCGGTAAAAATATGATCTTAGAACCTTAGGGTAGTTAATGAAGCTTCTTTCCCAATTTCCTTTGTGACTATAAATCGTCCCTTCGAATGTCCCTCGTACATCCAACGATAGGGATACCTACTCACTAATAGTAGGATAGCACTGTATAAACGATAGGAGGAAAATAATGAACCTTTTCGAATACAAGTAGATAGTTTTTAGACGCATGCTCAAAAACACTTTTTACACCTACACAAAAACATTTGAAAAACATTTGTTTTGTCAACACTCTTAAGGACTGATACAAGAGTTATCATAAAGTGAATCGCCGCACTAAGGCATTTTCAAATACTTTTCAAAAACACAATGCAGAAGGTACTTTTTAAATGAGCTAGCATCTAAGAGCTCGTAGAAAACTACGGATGGAAAGGGTTCTAACACCTTCCATTTCCATAATCTACCCCCCTTACTCAGAAAATTCTCGAAAAGGTCTTTTTCTGTTCTTTTCACCCTTTCCTATGTTGGATAAAAGAAAAGTCGGTGGAAACTCTTGCTTACCGCAACATTTGCAAATACAAATGCAAAACCAGTATAACAGTCGATTCTACCACTGTATCACAGAACTGGCGACTCTGCTGGGGACTTATAAAAGTGGGGTTACGTTAGAGCTTAGATCATATTTAAATTGCTTTCCTTGTATGCTTGTTTGCTTTATCTTAAAGGGTTTTGCTTGGGTTTACTTGTAAAGATCATACACCTGGATCTGGGACACCTTTTAGGTAAGTAACAATAGACTGTGGCGACTGTGCGGGGTATACCGACACAGTTGAAACGATAACTATGTTGATGTGACACATTTATTGGTACCGGTAGCCCTTGAGTAGTCAAGGAGAATGCGGGGCCGCTGTATGGTGTCATGAAGCATCAACTGACCTTAAAACCATTAATTGAACCAACTTGGCCATTAGGAAGTAGTGAGATAGTCGGCTTTGGTGCATTCCGAAGTTGGTTGATACTCGATACTACACTCATTGAGATCTGACTTCCAGGATATTCGGTCGCCAATAAAGAGGATTGCGCTGAAACAATGTCCGGTGAAGAAAGATCAGTGATATTGAGATTCCTTAGAACCCGGTTACTATTGATAGGACAGGTTAAACCAACTATACTTCAAGAGGGTAGTTACCTATGGAATCCATGCAAGCCTAAACCTAAGGATCTGTTTGTATGATTGTATATATTTGTTTGTACATAACATCATAACATCATAACATGGCATATCACACTAACCATTTAAAGGACTTTTAGGACTTATCTTTGTGTCTGTTTTGTAGGACATGGCTCCGAATCACATAAATACTATCCAAGTCAACCTTGTAAGGGTACCTCCTCAACTCAAAGAGTTAGCATCAAGGGTTCCTGAGAATTCTCCATTCACCCAAAGACATGGTCGACTCCTCGTTTTGGTCACCTCAAGCCCTAATGAAGACATGGTGAAAGTTCTTTTTCAGTTCTTTAACCCTTTACATTATTGCTTTACATTTCCAGACTACCAGTTGGTGCCTACCATGGAAATTTTTTCAAAGTTATTGGGTATGCCTATTCTCAATCAATTACCCTTCAACGGTATGGAAAGAGACCCAAAGCCTGAAGAAATTGCTCAAGCCTTGCATCTACAACGATCCGACATTATGGAAAATTGGGAAACAAGAAGCGGTATCAAAGAGTTTCTAGCCAAGTTCTTGTTTGAAAAAGATCACTATTTTTGGGTACTTTGGACTTACAAGACTTTGAGGAGGTTTTGGCCCTTCTCATTTATGGGATGGTACAGTTCCCTAATCCGGACCAACTCATAGATGTGAATGCAGTCAAAATCTTCATTACTTGGAGACATTATGCACTCTTTTCACACTCACACTATGAAGAGAAGAGGGACCCTTATGTGTTGTACTCCTTTTTTGGGTAGGTGGTTTATTTCGCACCTACCCTGATCTGTTGTGAAGAATGAACAAGACTTAAGAGGGTCTAGTAGGCTGATGTCTCTCACATATTAAGATGTTCACTGGTGTCATCGATCCGTGGAAGACGTTACCATCATTTATCGCTGTGGGGAATTCCCTAATGTCCCTCTCCTAAGAATTAGGGGAGGAATCACTTATAACCCTTGTTTGGCGTTGCGACAGTTTGGATATGCTAGGAGGGATGGCCCTCATGATGTATTGGTTCAAGGCATTGTGTTCAACTACGAGGATGATGTTCAAGGGTACCGTCGGAGGTTCATCCGAGCCTAGGGCATGGTAAACAAAGTGGATAGAAAGACACTGGGGTATAAGAACTTCATCCCTTTGAAGCCTTATCTTAAGTGGGTGCGAGCTCTCGCTCAAAATCTCATGATGCCTTACCCTACCATTCTACCCATCATCATGGAACCCATTGCAGATACAGATGTACCTCATACCATTATCCATCCTGACATGCCAACTACTCTTGAGGAATTACAAAAGTCTTGGATTCAACTTAAAGAGGAACGAGATACCTTTGAAGCCCATTTCTATGCAAGTGAGAAAAGGGTTTTGGAGCTTACAAGACAATTGCATGAAGAAGAAAGTTTGAATGCCTACGTTGCACCAAAGAAGATTCACTCATGGGAGGCTTGAGTCCTGTTAGGTTTAGGAGTTTATTTTCACTTTTGTCTCTTTCATTGTAAGCCCAAGGGGCATCGTTGTAATCTTTAAGACTTATGAATGCAATCAATGCTTGTTCTCTCTTTGACTAAGCGAATTTAAGATCTTAAAAGTCCTAGAAAACATTGCATAACCATTATCATGCATTTCATTGCATAAGCAGGTATTGCAAGATAGGTTTCTTATTCTTTTTGCTGTTTATTTCAGCAAAAGAAATGGCTCTCAAACAAACAGTGAAAGACCTCCAAGCTCAAAATGCTCAGTTTCAGCAAATGTTCCTGGCTCTGGCCCAAGGGAAAGAAGATCTGAAAGCTTTAATCATCAAAGATAAAACCAAGAAGCCAAAGAAACCAGATGGTGTATTGAATTTGGGAAGAAGGATTAGAGGACAGGTTAAGAGAGATATAGATTTCGCAACCCTGTCAAATGAGGGGGACAATCAAGAAGAGAAGCCACTGGAAGAAAACAACAATCCAGGGTCTAAGGAAGATGAACCTGACTATTCTGACGAGTAGTATCCTCCTGCTAATGATAAATACAAACAACTAGAGGATCAACTCAATGCTATGGAGATCCAGAGGATACCCGGGCTGGATTTTGAGGAGATAGGACTGATTTCAGGGGTGGTCATCCCGCAAAAATTCAAGGTTCCTACATTCGCTAAGTACGACGGTGTTTCCTGTCCCAAGCTGAATTTAAGGTCGTATGTTAGGAAGATTCAACCCCACACTACTGATAGGAATCTGTGGGTACATTTCTTCTAGGAAAGTTTGTCAGGGACTCAGCTAGAATGGTTCTATCAACTGGATAGGAACACCATTCGCAATTGGGAAGATTTAGCCGCTGCTTTCTATAAGCAGTATCAATATAATGTCGACCTCGCCTCGACCCGTACACAATTGCAAAGTATGTTTATGGGTTCCGGTGAAGGTTTTAAAGATTATGCCCAAAAATGGAGAGACCTTGCGGGAAGAGTCCAACCTTTGTTATCTGATAGGGAGTTGGTAGACATGTTCTTGGGCACATTATCCGGGTCGTTCTTTAACCATCTGATTGGAAGTTCTTCTGCTGGTTTTACTGAATTGATCTTGACTTGTGAACATGTAGAGGCTGGCATCAAAAGTGGTAAGATACAGAGAGATGCATCCTCCAGTTCTACAAAGAAACCTTTCACTAGAAAGAAAGAGGTCAATGCTACTTATGGCCAAAGAAATCATAACAAAATTGAGCATCGTCCGACGGTAGGGGCTGTTATGATTTCCAATCCGGCCTCAAACTAGCAACAAAACAATCAACGCAGACCAGGCGCACCTAGAAGATAGTTTACTCAGATTAACATGACCCTATCCCAGGTTTTACCACACCTGCTGAAGTCCAATTTGGTAACTCTGAGAGAAGCCCCGGAGAATCCTAATACTGCCTCTCCCTGCTACAATCCAAATGCTCGATGTGCCTACCATTTCGAGACTCTAGGGCATGATACAAATAACTGTTGGGCCTTAAAGAATAAGGTATAGGATCTCATTGAGGCGAAGGAGATTTAGTTTGACCTTCCCGAGACACCTAACGTAATAACTACGCCAATGCCTAAACATGTCAAAGGTGTCAATGCTATTGCTGATGACCGTTTTGTATCTTTCGTGGATGAATTAACTACTCCTCTTCTGACCATTAAAGAGAATCTATTAAATGTCGGTTTATTTTTGGGTTATGGTGAAGGTTTCCACTTATGCATGTCTCTACCAGATGGCTGTTTATTATTGAAGATGGACATCCAGCGCCTGATGGTTAACAAAGAAATTATGTTCGAGAAAGTTCCTCTTATAAGAAGCTCATGTGAAGATGTTTCGATAATCACCATTTTCTAAAATCCTCCCAGGGTCTCCACCAAAAGACCCATTAGGATTACATTTGTTCCAAAGTTTACTCCCCTAATCATCACCATTCCCGGGCCAATACCATATTCCTCGGATAAAGTTATTCCCCGGAATTATGGGGCTGATGTCTATTACCATGGCGTCAAGCAAGACCTATTGGTTGTTGAAGATAAAACTGTTGAAGGTAATGATCCTGACATCGATAATATCGTTGGGACTGATAAGATAACGAGAAGCGGAAGATTTTTCTCTCCAGAGATCTCTCCAAAAACTGTTGCTACTGTGGTGATTATTCCTGCTACTGCTCCTGTCAGTATTCCCATTGCTGCTCTTACTACTAGTCCTGCTATTATCCCTGCTACCGAATCGGCCAAGACTTGGGGAAAAGAGGTATTGGTTGAGCCTGTCTAGATGAAGGCGCATCCAGAAGTCATTCCTGAGGCTTCTAAAATGGAGATGGAAGAGATTTTAAAGATAATCAAGAAAAGTGATTATAATGTTATGGAGCAATTGGGGTAGACCCCTTCAAAAATCTCAATCTTGGCCTTACTTTTGTGATCTGAATCCCATGCAAAGGCTTTAGTTAAATTCCTAAAGTCTGCCTACGTGTCTCAAGAGACCTCCGCCGATAAGTTTGAGAATTGCGTGGCTAGTTTAACAGATGATAATAGCCTTGGATTCTTTGATGCAGATTTAACTCCCAAGGGAAGGAAACACAATGATTCCCTGCATGTCTCTATTGAGTGTAGGGGCACTACATTATCCCATGTTCTAGTGGATACAAGTTCATCACTGAATGTCTTACCCAAGAATGCTCTAGACAGGTTGGATTTCAAAGGGATCACAGTAAAGCCCATTAACATTGTGGTTAGGGCCTTCGACGGTTCTAAAAGAATGGTGCATGGGGAGGTGGACATCCCTATCAAAGTTGGTACACAAACTTTTAATTCCACTTTCTATGTGATGGACATCCGCTCGTCTTACTCCTGTTTATTGGGTCGACCCTGGATCCATGGGGTTGGCGCAGTGACTTCCACCCTACATCAGATGCTGAAGTACCCAGTCAATGGGAAGATTATCACAGTTCACGGGGAAGAGGATTACATGGTGAGCCACCTTAACTCTTTCACGTATGTTGAAATGGACAGCGAGTTCATTGAGACTCCCTGTCAGAACTTTGAGAAGGTTCCACAGACCGTTGCTGCAACCAATACCACTACCAGTGTTCCTAAGACTACTAGAACTCCGCTGAAGATGGCTTCTCTAAAGGATGCCAAGGTAGTAGTCGAAGAAGGTGGGTGTATAATCTGGGGCCAACTTCCGGATATTCCCTACAAATCTAAAAAATTTGGTTTGGGTTTTACTTTAGGAACCCAGAGAGCTGTTTGTCGTGCTCGTGCCAGGGGACCACCTTTACGGATCAGCAACCATGGAGTCAATGCCCTGGAAGACAATGATAATGATCATGAACTTGACAAGTGGATCTTCTCAACCATCAGCGGTGGACTCAGTAATTGGGAGGCTAAATATTTTGTACCCATTACTTTTATTCAAGAGTAATTTGTCTTTTTGTTTTAAGGATAATGTAATATTTGAACAATTGAAACATGAAAGCCTTGTGTCTTACCCGAGGCACAATGGTCTATTTGTGAGGGTCATTACTTCATTCCCATATGTCATTAATAAAACATTGGGCATTTCACATACAAATTTTACGCTCTTTGTTTTTCTTTTCTACTTTTTACTTTATCAAAAAATATACAGCTATGCTCTTACGCACACCTACATATCAAACTGCAAATCCACATCCACTATGGATCCCATCGATAATGGTTCTACTATTACCCATTATGACTTTGAAAGTCCAATCTACCAAGCCGAGGACGAAGGTGAGGAAGATTGTAAAGTACCAGGGGAACTTGCTAGACTGTTATAATAGGAAGAAAGGGCAATACAGCCTCATGAAGAGCCGGTTGAGACAATTAACTTGGGTACTGAAGAGGACAAGAAATAAGTCAAGATAGGTGCCGATCTGGAGCATAGTGTCAAATAATAGTTAATACAAATGCTACATCACTATGTTGAGGTTTTTTCCTGGTCATACGAAGACATGCCGGGACTTGACACTGATATTGTGGTTCATCGCCTACCGACGAAAGAGGATTACCCTCCAGTGAAATAGAAAGTCCGTCGCATACGACCAGGAATGTCAGAAAAGGTCAAAGCCGAAGTCAAAAAACAGTTCAATGCTGGTTTCTTAGCTATCACCTCTTATCCATAATGGGTTGCTAATGTTGTTCCAGTACCTAAGAAGGACGATAAGGTACGTATGTGTGTGGATTACAGAGTCCTGAATAGGGCAAGCCCCAAGGATGACTTCCCGCTTCCCCATATTGATGTTATGGTTGAAAACACCGCACAACATAAGGTATTCTCCTTCATGGATGGCTTCTCCGAATATAATAATATCAAGATAGAACTTGAGGACATAGAGAAGATGACCTTTGTCACACAGTGGGGGCACTTTCTGTAAAAAAGTTATGCCATTTGGGTTAAAGAATGCCGGGGAAACCTATCAGCGTGCCATGGTAGCTTTGTTTCATGATATGATCCATCACAAGATAGAGGTCTACATTGATGATATAATAGTCAGGTCTCAGACTGAAGAGGAGCACCTTAATCACCTACAGAAGCTTTTTGAAAGGTTGAAGAAGTACAAACTGAGGTTGAACCTGAATAAGTGCATCTTTGGCGTAAGATCTGGTAAACTCTTAGGCTTCGTCGTCCGCGGAAAAGGCATTGAAATGGACCCTGCAAAGGTTAAAGCTATACAATAAATGCAAACTCCTTGCACTGAGAAGGGAGTCAAGAGATTCTTGGGATGATTAAAATACATATCCAGATTCATTTTCCATCTGACCGCTACTTGTGAGCCAATCTTCAAATTATTGAAGAAAGATCAAGCAGTGAAGTGGAATGACGACTGCCAAAACACCTTTGACAAAATCAACTAATATCTTTAAGAGCCTCCAATTTTAATGCCTCCAAATGAAGGAAGACCTCTGATCATGTACTTAACAGTGTTAGAGAATTCAATAAGGTGTGTGTTGGGGCAGCATGATGAGTCTGGTCAAAAAGAGTATGCAATATACTACCTTAGCAAAAATTTTACTGACTGAAACAAGATAATCACTGCTCGAGAAAACTTGTTGCACTTTGGAATGGGCTGCCTGCCGACTGAGACAATATATGTTGACTCACACTACCTTGTTGATATCTAAAATGGACCTTATCAAGTACATCTTTGAGAAGCCCGCTCTCTCCGTAAGAATAGCAAGATGGTAGATGATCCTGACCGAATACGACATTCAGTATACAACCCAAAAATAAATTAAGGGAAGTGTACTAGTTGATCATTTGGCTTATCAGGCTATGGATGACTATCAATCCATGAATTTTGAGTTCCCGGATGAGAAAATCATGTTAGTAACTAATTGTGAAGAACCTGGACCAGATGAAGGACCTGAAAAAGGATCCCGATGGACTCTAGTTTTTGACGGAGCTTCCAACGCTCTTGGCAATGGCATCACTGCCATGATTATCTCTCCTAAAGGCTGTCATACTTCCTTCACTTCTAGATTATGTTTCAATTGTACAAACAATATGGTTGAGTATGAAGCATGTATTATGGGTCTCAAAGTTGTTATCAATTTGAAGATCAACTTCTTGAGTGTATTTGGAGACTCGGCTTTAGTAATCAGTCAAATAAAAAGAGAATGGGACACGAAGATCCTAATCTCATCCCTTACCAAGAGCATGTGTTGACATTGATTCCACATTTTGAAGAAATTACCTTAGAGCATTTTCCACGAGAGGAAAATCAACTAGAGGATGCGCTAGATACTATATCGTCCATGTTCAAGGTAAGGTGGGACAATAAAGTGCCTCAAATCACCATTGAGAGGATGGACAAGCCAGCATACTGTCACGAGATTGGTACTGAAGAAGTAGTGGACAAGCCTTGGTTCTATGAAGTCAAAAGATATCTCGAAGCCCAAGAGTATCCTGAGGGTGCTTCAGTCAATGATAAGAAGTTCTTAAAAAGGTTCTCCGCCAAGTTCTTCCTCAGTAACGGGATCCTCTACATGCACAACCACGACTCTACCTTGTTTCAGTGTGTAGACAAGAGTGAAGCAGAGAAGATTATGGATGATTTACACAAAGGTACCTTTGGCACCCACTCCAGTGGGCACATGATGGCTAAAAAGATCCTACGAGCAAGATATTATTGGTCTACTATGGAAGAAGATTGTTATCAGCATTCACGAACTTGTCACAAATGCCAGATCTATGCTAATAAGGTGCATGTGCCTCCGGTTCCTCTAAATATCTTGACTACTCCTTGGCCGTTTGTAATGTGGGGCATCAATATGATTGGGGAAATCAGACCTACAACCTCTAATGGGCACCGCTTCATCCTGGTGGTCATTGATTACTTCACAAAGTGGGCCGAGGCAACTTCATTTGCTTCCATTACCAAGAACATTATGGCCTGATTCATTAGACATAACCTTACCTATCGGTACGGTATTCCAGAAAGAATCATTACGGATAATGGTATCAATATCAATAACACTATGATCACCGAGCTCTGCACGCAATTCAAGATCCATCATCATAACTCTTCTCCTTACCGGCCAAAGATGAATGGCGCTGTAGAATCTGCTAATAAAAATATCAAGAAGATCATACAAAAGATGACGGTGACATATAAAGACTAGAACGAGATGTTACCATTTTCTCTTCATGGTTACCGCACCATAATGCTCACCTCAACAGGGGAAACTCCTTTCTCTCTAGTATACAGTATGGAAGTTCTCCTACCCATCGATGTCCAGATCCCTTCCTTGAGAATCATGAAGGATGCATGTTTGAATGAAGACGAATGGGTTCAGACTCGACTCGACCAATTAAACCTGATTGACAAGAAGAGGCTCACGGCTGTCTGTCATGGTCAAATGTACCAATAGCGCAAGATCAAAGCTTTTAATAAGAAGGTCAGACGTCAGGTATATCAGGCTGGTGACCTAGTAATCAAGCACATCATACTGCCGCAAGGTGATCCCAGGGGCAAATGGACTCCCACATACGAAGGACCATTTGTAATCAAGAACATATTTTCTGGTGGAGCCATGATCCTAACCACTATGGACGGTGACGACCTTCCACACCCGGTAAACGCGGGCATAGTAAAAAGATACTACGCATAAACAAAGACCCGCTAGGTCGAATGGACTAGGAAAAAATAAGGGCATCCTGGAGAACCAAAAAGGTCCGGGCAAAAATTAGGGATATACATAAAAAATATGTATACCCAGCAAGTCAAAAACCTGAAAAGGCGGCTTGGGAAAAAAGGGGTATCCCGGTGGACTGAAAACCCGAAAGGACGGTCCATGCAAAAGTTAGGGATTTAAAGCGTATAACTATTTCCCGTTGGATCACCTTATAGCCAATCTTCAGTATCAACTGTCAAGCTCAAATGGTACTAATCAATCCAATTAGCTTCAGACAAGTAGCAAAACGGACGAGACACTCAATGACATAAAGGCAATAGTAGGATGGGAACCCAATGGGATTATTTCACATAGCTGTTTTTCTTTGTATACTATTTTTGTATAGTTTCCATTCTTACGACGAAATTCTCTTACTAGGATGTCCATCTCCTTGTACAAAAACTCTTATTCAAGTTAATACTAAATTATTCCTTTGAAAGTACAAAACTTCTGTTTTGCGTGCGAAAATGTCCATTGATTATTTTTGAACATATGCATTTGAGTGTGATTACTGCTTACAAATAGACACATAAAAAATAGAAAGATAGTTACTAATCACTTTAAGAGATGGGACAATATCTAAGGGCCATCCACAAAATCCCCGCAGATGTTTTCCCCAACAGATAGCTTCTCAAACAGATACAGAGGCAGAGACATCCTACTACAAGGTCACTTCCATATTCTTAATATGTAGCCTAATAGTGTCAGGTGTTCTCATATCCCCGGCAGAGCCAGAATCTCCAAATTACTGATCCAACAAAAAGATCCCCCAGTGAAGTCGCTAAGCTTCTCAGGATTCCCCAACAGGATTTCAACAAAATCCCCAAACAGTGTCCGAAATTTTCCTTCCCCAACAGAGTTTATTTCTCTGACAACGGAAATCCGTCTCTCGGTATTTCAACTTCAACAAATTTGAAGACCTACATTCTTCCCCCCAGCAACAGTCAGGGATTTATTTTCCCTAATTAAACAATAGATCAATGGAACAGCTGACACGTTCATACATTGCATTCATACATCATTTCTACAAACATCATAGCATATGCAGCACAAATGCATATATCACAATCTCATTTATTTTGAGAGCATCATGCAATTCATACATCATGACATAGAATGAAACTGACTTTACCTTTCCAGGTTGAGTTTGAAGAAAGACAAACATTGTTAACTTATACAGCAGGTTAAAGATTAATGCCCGAAACCAGACGAGGAAACTATCTACATGACCAAATGGTATGAAATCCAGGAACAAGACGAGTTTACCAACAAATACAGAAGGTCACGGATTAATTCCTGAAACCGGACAGGGAAACTCTCTATGTGGCTGACAAAAACCAAGTTCAAGATTGATACCTGTAACAAGCCAGGAAAACTATATGTGGACAACCAACTGTGGATTAATACCTGTAACAAGCCAGGAAACCTATCTACATGAAGAGATTGAAGACTAATACCTGTAACAAGCCAGGAAAACTATTTTTCTCTCTCAGGCCAGAGATTAATACCTGTAATAATCCAGGAAAACTATATTTCTTTCTCAGGTCGAAGATTAATACCTGTAACAAGCCAGGACAACTATCCCAAATGACTAACAAAAATAAGTTCCACATCAATACATGTAACAAGCCAGGAGCAGTTGGTTTTTTGATTGGCATTTGGACAAGGATCTTCAATTGGGCATCTAAAATCCTTCGATTAGGATTTGGTCCTCAAGTCTTTGATTTAGCCCTGGGATTTCCTTCGATCAAGATAATTTCACAAGGTCTTTGATTGAGCGTTGGGTTTTCCTTGGATCAAGTTAAGTTCACAAGGCTTAGACTGCACAAGGCAAGAACCCCTACAAGTTTGTTTCGATTCACAAGGGAAAAGGCTTCCTCTGTGCTTGCTTTTAATGCACAAGGCCAAGACACTTTCAACTAGCCTTCGATTCACAGAGAAATGACCTACTCATGCTAACATCCAAAAGGAATTGGCTTCCTTTGTACTAGTTTTAACTGGGCAATGGTTTCCTTCGAAATTTCTTGCGTCAACTCTATCTTTGAACCTTTCAGCACATGATTGCCACATCATGAGCACACATTAGTGACCCATTCGAAGAATTCATGAGGCATACATGCATGCTATTCGAAATACACACAAAAGGGCCAGTCGAAGGATGTACAGGTGTTCCATTTGAAGGATGTGTAGATGTTCCATTCGAAGGAAGTAACAAAAGGTCCATTGGAAGAAGTATTTAGAAGGTCCATTCGAAGGGTACACAAGAGGTCCATTCGAAGGAGGCAACTTAAGGCCAATCGAAGGGCATGGCCTGAAGGCATTCAAAAGGCAAAGGTGTCCAGGTCCATTCAAGATTTCAAAGAGGCATGAATATTTCAAAAATGGAAGTCTTTTAATGTGTCTGATTTTAGTCTCATGGCCTTCAAAGCCTAAGTTAATGGTTGTCCCTTTCCATTTCCATGCACATCACACTCCTATAAATACAAGGCCTTAGACACATTGTAGGGACACGAAAAAAGAGGACAGAGAAAAAAAACCATTGAGAACACACATACACTGCATCAGACAGAAGCATTCTTGCTCATACAAGCATTAGCCAAACAAATACCTTGCACCCAGGAGTCCACACCAGCCCCCAAGCAAGCATCTCCACGTCCAGAAGTTCCAAATCAAAGCTTCCAACTATTGGTAAGAATTGGCAAGAGATAAAACTTTACATTTGCATGATATATTAACATCTATAATGCATTTGATTTGTATTCAAGATTAAGGACCTGGGTTCGATACCCAGGTGTGCATTTGTTTTGTTTCTAACACTTGTTGCAGATCCAGCCTGAATCGACCAAGCACGCACAAAATCAAAGGACCTGGGTTTGATACCCAGGTTTTGCATCTTTGTTTTGCTAACATATCTTTGCAGATTCAACGCCTTCATAGGTGATCCATCAGGCCCTTTCAACAATGCCCTATGGATTGAAAGACACCTTCCTCTGAATCGAAAGCCCATCATTCTTCCCTGAATCGAAAGACCATGTTTTCCCTTGAGTCGAAGGAGGGCTCTTCGTATCTTTAATTTTGCTTTACTCATTTCTTTATTGATTTTAAATTAACTTTAAATCAAATAAAAAAAATATTAGTCTTAGGGTTTTCTAATTGATTTTTAATTTTGTAAATTAATTAAATTAATTATTTTAACTTCATCTTATCAATTCAAAATCAACTAGACTTAAATTTATTTAATTCAAACATTTTATTAATAAAAACAAAAAAAAAATATTAGAATTAGGTTAATTTCATTTAATATTTTCTCAATTAAATTTATTTTTCTTAATAAAAAATAAACAAAAACAACCAAAAAATGATTTTCTTGTTTACTTAGTAATTTTTAGGGTTTTAGACGTATCTTTCTCAATTCGCGTGCGTTCAATATTTCTTTTCTATTATTTCTTTTCATATTTTTTGTATCTGCTGATGGTATGTAATAGATTAAAATAGGAATTTATCACTTTCTTTATTTTTCCACCCATTTGAACATGTAATTACCCCCTCCCCGAAGCACTGTAATAGCGTAGAATTTAACTTTCCGCACTTTAAATTTCTGCGATATATATTAACTGCTTAGATGTATGACTAAGAGGATTGCATGACAAGATCCTAATAATAAAACATTATCAAACCTAATAACAAAGATAAATAAACTGAATTGAATCAATTGCACATATACACCTCTAGGGTATCCCACTTCGGTTGCCTTTGGAAATAGTCATAACTCTCGAAACGTGAGAGGTTTTAATGGCTACCCTCTGGTTCAAAAAGATCATAAGTCCCTCGATGACCCGCTCGGCGCTGCCTCAATAAATTATAACCTTAGGGTAGTTACTAAAGCTTCTTTCCCAATTTCCTTTATGACTATAAATCGTCCCTTCGAATGTCCCTCGTATATCCAACGATAGTGTTACCTACTCACTAATAGTAGGATAACATTGTCTAAAGGATAGGAGGAAAAGAAAAAACCTTTTCGAGTACAAGTATATAGCTGTTAGATGCTTACTCAAAATTAAACGTTTTACACCTACACAAAAACATTTCAAAAAAATTCGCTTTGTCGACTCTCTTGAGGACTGCTACAAGAGTTATCATAAAGCGAATCGCCGCACTAAGGCATTTTCAAACACTTTTCAAAAACACAAAGCACAAGGTACTTTTCAAATGAGATAGCATCTAAGAGCCCGTAGAAAACTACGGATGGAAAGGGTGCTAACACTTTCCCTTTCCATAATCTACCCCCTTACTCAGAAAATTCTCGAAAAGGTCTTTTTCTGTTGTTTTCGCCCTTTCCTTTGTTGGATAAAAGAAAAGTCGATAGTGACTCTTGCTTACTGCAACATTTGCGAATACAAACGCAAAACCAGTATAACAGTTAGTTATTCCACCGTATCACATAGATCTCAATAATGCTTATGTCAAGTTTCAAGTCTTGCATCACAAATTTGCTCAGTTAATTGCTCAAAAGATTGAGAGTCAACTATATTAGGTAAAAAGTTAACTATGGTCAACATACAGTCAAACTTCAAGATATTTGGTCAACATCAACATTTTGAGGTGATGTTCATCACTCGATCAAGGTTTGATCATGATTCCTCAAGGAAAGCCCTCAAATCATCAAAGGTCAAAAATTGCCAAATTAGGGTTTTGATTGAAGATGACTGATCATTGAATTTTGGCCTAGTGCATGACCTAATGGATTATAGCATGATCTCAAGGGCTCAAATACAAAATCTTGACCTTAATTACATGGCTCAAGGCATTTCCAAAGATACAAGGGATAAATAGTTGACGAATTGAATCAATTGATAAAAAGTCAACAATCACACAAAATTCAAACTTTGACTTTTTGGTCAACATTGGAATTTAAAAATCAAGAATAATCAAAACATTCAAAACTATCAAACTTTGTCATCAAGAATCAAGAGAATCAAGAAATTCAACAAAAGTCAAAATTGAAGATTTTCAAACACTTAGAAAAATTCAAGTGTTTTGTACTTAAAAAACCCTAACTTCACAAGCAAGTTTCCTCAAGATACAAGTTGGTTCAAGGAAAACTTTCAACATGAAAGTTGTAGAGATTAATGAATTCTACAACTTTGTTAATTTTGGATGATCCTCAAAAAGTGCTTGGATTAAGAGATATGGGCCCATGAAGTTCTGATATTTTTACCCAACACTTAGAAAAATTTCTAAGTGTTTTGTTATTAACCAAGTCATTACTTTATGGCCGTTTTTCACTAAGATCCAAATTGATTCAGAAAAAACTCAAAACATGAAAGATGTAGATCTTGATTCAAGCTTTCTAAAATGTCTAAGAACACAAATTTGTCATACTTGAGCTATAAGTTTCGAAGAGATGAAGATGGCATGTCTTGAATTATAGGTCATTCTTTTGAAAACCTTATGGCCAAATCTCCAACCTAAGCTACATGATCTCACTTTGCAAGCCTCTAAACTCCTAAAGCTTTCCATAATCAGAAGATAATACACTCTTGTTAGCTATTATCCAAGTGTTCAAGCCATTATCCACGCGATCATTCCATTAATGGCACAAAGGCACCATTGCCATTTTCATAACACAACCCTAATCACTCCTAAACACTCTTGTATTCAAAATTAGCATTTCAAGAACTCCATTAAAGCTTAAAACCCAATTCTTTGAATCTCCCATTACCAACAAGTTTCTTGTGAACTAAGTATTAAAACACCATCTCCACATCATACCTAAGCTTATGTATGCATTAGTTTGTCACTGAAACATCCTAAACACTTCCTCCAAACCGAGCCAAAACACCTCTGCAACCTGACTTGTCCAGAAGATTTGAGGCACTCTCAATCCAAGGTAGGCGTTGCAAAATCTTCCTGGGAGTTCAATGAATATATCTAGATCATCTTAACACCTCCAAAAGTGCTCTAACTTCAAACTCGATTCTCACTTCAAGAGGTAAGTTTTCTCCAACTTTGAAATCTTGATATAAGCATCATTAGCATATACTTTCTAAAGATAAAATGTAGATATCATGCCTCTAAATCTAACCATGTCCTTAGTTCTCATTTAAATTGGCTGTGTAATGAGAATTTTGACTCTAAACTGTTAGGGTTTGTTTTTGGTACCAATAGAAATTATCTTTAATCTTTGAGTTTTAGCTTGAATAAATTACATGGTTGAATTCGTGATTGAATTTCAAGCAAGTTTGGTGTTTACACTTTTCAAAAAGGTAGAGAAATGAAGCTTTTAGAAAATCGAAAATGTAGTTGTTGTTGTTGTCTGGCGCTAGGAAGAAGAATAAGTGGGAATTCCAATTTTTGAAAACAAGTTTATTATATGTTTATTGGGTGTTATTTCATAATCGGATGAAACAGCCACCCCAGTGGCAAGCGTGTGTGTGAGTTAGGCGTTGGTGTGCCAGGGCAAGGGTTCGATCCCTGCCTCTGGCATTTTATTTTTCAGCATTTTCTTTGTAGATCAGGTACAAGCAAGTCTAAGGCGCGCATGGTGTACCTCACACCCCACATCATCAGATCTCAACTATCTTGATCCAGCGTTCCTAAATCAGCATGCCTATGGTGCACTCCAAGGAATTGTCCACACATGATCATCATAGACGCCTGGGCTTAAGGTGTTGGGCTTGGCAATTTCTGATTCCATACACCCCAATTTCTTCTACAACACATGCCCATTGTTTTTTCCTTTTGTTTGTTTTAATTTAGTTCTTATCTTTTTTAATAAATTTCATTTTTTATTTAATCAGAAAAAAATCATAAAATCATAAAATCATAAAAGTTATATTTAGTTTTTTTTAATTAAGTGATATAATTTTCATAAATTAAAATTAATTAACTTAATCATATTTTGTTCATTAATTAACTAATAAGTTTTATTAGTTAATTAGAAATATAGTTTATTTTTATTTTACAGTTTGATTATTTTTTCTAAACAAAAAACAACAAAAATATCTTCTTAAACACTTAGAAATATTTTAGGGTTTTTTAAACATCTTTCCCCTTTTCAATCTTCGTGCGCTCATTTACTTTTTCTCATTATTTTTCAATATTGTGACTGTCAAAAGTTTGTAATAGATAATTAGGGTTTATTGCTTTCCTCCCTCATTCATAAACTTGTACCCCCATCCCCGAAGCAATGTAATAGCCTAGATTTATTTCCCACATTTTTTTCGCACTTGGATATATTTAACTGCTAGACTAATTAGGTATGCATGGCAAGACGTGAAAAGAACAAACATTAAAAAACCTAATCTCAAGACAAATACTTGAAATCAAAACACTTCGCACACGCACACCTCTAGGGTGACCCTCACTTGTTGCCTTGGATAAAAAAACATTTGTTCTACCCCAATATTTCCCTCTCTTTTCTCAAAACGTTTCTCACAAAATATCTCAAATTCTCAAGGGTTCTCAAGGGTTTGATCAGACAAGCTCGCCTCCTAAGCACTAAGCCTCCATATTAGGGTTTTGGTTTTCTCAAGGAAAATTGGGATTTTTATGCCTCAAATGACTTTCATGGTTCATTATAGGTCTCCAAGATTTCCCATACCAAATTTCAGGACTTGCATTACAAATTTTCTCAGTCAATTGCTCAGATGACTGAAAATCAGCTGTATTGGATAAAAAGTCAACTATGATCAATATACAGTCAAACTTCATGATTTTTGGCCAACATAAACATTTTGAAGTCATATTCATCAATTAATCAAGTGTTGATCACAATTCTTCAAGAAAAGCACTTAAATCATAAAAGGGGCAAAATAGTCAAAATTAGGGTTTTGAATGATAATGACTAATCATTGACTTTTGACCTAGCACATGACTCAGTGACTTGGAGCATAATCTTAAGGAATCAAACACAACACATTGACCTAACTTCATGGCTCAAATCATTTCTGAAGATCAATGAATTGATAGTTGAAATTTGATCAACTGATGAAAAGTCAACTGATACACAAAAAGTCAAAATTTGACTTTTTGATCAACATTGAATTTCAAAGATCAAGATTTATCAAGATACTCAAAAATATCAAACTTGACCGTCAAGAATCAAGAAAATCAAGAAATTCCACAAAAAGTCAAAGTTTTCAATACTTAGAAAATTTCTAAGTATTTTTTAACCTTGATAATTTCAATACTTCATGACAATTTTTCACCAAGATGCAAGATGATTCAAGGAAAACTTTCAACATGAAACTTGTAGATCTTGATTAACTCCACAACTTTGTATTAGAGGATGGATGTTTAAAAAATGCTTATATTTGAAGATATAGGCTCATGAAGTCATGACATTTTTCATAAAACACTTAGTTAAATTTTCAACTAGTTTAGGCAGATTTTTAACCTAACTTCTTTACCAATATTCACCTAGTTCCGAGATGATTTAGATAAAGTGATCAACATGAAGGTTGTATACAACTTTTAAAGCTTTCCAAAATGTCAAAGAACTTGAAGAGATCATTCTTGAGCTAGGAGAATCTAAGAGAAGAAGTTGAGATGTCATTATTGGATTATAGGTCATTTTGATGATGAACACTTGATCGAATCTCAAGCCATGCTGCATAAATATTGCTTTTCATGTTTCTAACTTGCAAATAACTCCATAATTAATTGTTTACACAACTGTTAGAGCTATGATCCAAGCATTTGAGCCATTGTCCAAGAGATTCATCCATTTTTGGCACAAAGTAACATTGTCATTCTTGTAAAGTTGCTTTAATCACAAAGTCAACTTGTCTTAAACCTCTAACTTGTTTGTTCTTAATACACTTAACATACCAGATCAGATAAGCATGTTTAAAGCTTCTAACTACTCTAGATTTCTTTGTACTTCACCTTGGGACAATGTTTGTCAATATTGCTTCAAAAAACAAGTCAAAAAACCATAACATGTGATCTTCTAAATCTGATCACTTCAATCCCTAAAACCTCTTGCCTATAAATAGAGGCACTATTTTGAAATCCAAACACGAATGCACAAGCCTTGAAACTCCCACAAACACTCTCAAACTCAGAATTGCTCTCAAACTTCATTTTTGTGGCATTTCTGACTTTGAACATCCAACTTCAAATCAACTCGTGCATTTTCCATTCCAATCCTTCAAACATCATCCATACATTATATAGAAGTGACCCAGGACCCTATTACACAATTGTAACACCTCCATCATCATCCTTCATTTCCAAAAACAGAGTTCTACATATTGACTTCTCCAGGAAGATTCAAGCAATGTCAGCACAAAGTAAGCTTTGCATTAGCTTCCTTTTCATCACCCCCACTTTACTTGATTCATACGCGGGCCCATCACTTTTTTATTAATTTTTTATTTCAAATAAAAAAAATGTTATTTTGGGCCTAATCTTTTTACTACTTCTTCACACCCTATTTTACTTTTTAACATCAGACCCAACTTTTTATTTCTTTTATATTTTTATATTTTCTTTATTCATTTATTTTATTTTTTTATTAATAAAAATACAAAAATATATTTGAAATAATTAGATTAAAAATATTTTAATTCTTTTTATTTTATTTTACTTCACTTATTTTTAAACAAATAAAACATCAAAATTATTATTTTCTAGAAAACTAAATTAGACTTAGGGTTTATTTTTAATTAACTTAGACTTTAGGTCTTGTTAAATAATTAATTAACTTCCCTTTTAAATTAACTAGTTTAAATTGGTTAATTAAAACCTTTTCCATAAAAAAAAAAAACCCACAAAACAAATTATTTTCTCTACTTTACATTTCTTTGCGCATTTTGTTATTTCGCATTAAAATTTATGTAACTGTCAAAGCCTTGTAGAAGCAATTAGGGTTTATTTTACTTGTCATCCCCATTTTTAAATTTGTATTCCCCATCCCAAAAAGTATTGTAATAGCATATGACATTTAAATTCCGCAATTTATCATTTTCCATATTATTGCTAGTAATTAGGGTTTCCATGACAAGACTAAAATCAACACTAGCAAAAACCTAATTCAAAGATAATATACATGAAAACAAAACTTCTTGCACACATGCACCACTAGGGTAACCCACACTTGTTGCCTCAGATACAAATAGTCATGTGCCTCGAACGTGAGATGTTTTAGTAAAGACCCTCGATTAAAAGATTGTAGTCCCTCGTTGACCCTTAAATGTTGCCTTCGGTAAACAATCTTAGTCCCTTACGACATTTGCTAAAACATCTTACAAGTTGTCTTCTATGACTGTATGATGATCCACGCCCATCCCTCACATCTAATGATATGGCTCTCTACCCACTAATGGTAGACAAACACTATCTAAAGAAGGAGGAAAAGAACAGAGACTTTTTGAGTAGGTAGATTGCTCGTAATTGCTTGCTCACAAACAAAACCATTTACAGCTCACACTTTTCAAACAAATTTTTTGTATACATTCTCAACGATACGAGAATCATTACAAAATGGCCTTACACTAGCATTTTCAAACATCTTTCTAAAACATTCCTTTTCAAGCAAAATATTGTCAAAACCAACACTTTGTATACATTCTCAACGATGCAAGAATCATTGCAATGTTCTCCAAACTTAGCCGTTTTCAAAATATTTTTAAACTTACACAAAGACAAAGCATTTTAAAGTGATTAAACAATTAAGAGCCCATAGATAACTACAGATGAAAGGGGTTCTAACACCTTCCCTTTTCATAACCTACTCCTCGAACTCAAGAAAATTCTCAAAAGGTCTTTCATGTTCTTTTCACCCTTTCCTTTATTGGATAAAAGAAAAGTCGGTGGCGACTCTTGTTATCCGCAACAATTGCGATAAAACTCAAAGCACCAAAGTAAGTTCTCCCACCATATCACAGAACTGGCGACTCTGCTGGGGAGGATAAAGTAAAACTGGGGTTACCTTAAGAGCTAGATCACCTTTATTTTCTTTAATTGTTTGCTTTGTTTTCTTTACATTTGTGGGTTATGCTTGGGTTTATTACTTGTAAGAATCCTATACTCGGATTTGGGACATATTAGGTAAGTAAAAAATATCGTGGGGACTATGTGGCGTAATATAAACATGGTTGAAGCGATGGCTACATTAGTGTGACATATTTGTTGGTACCGGTGTCCCTTGAGTCCAGTCAAGGAGAATACGAGGCCGCTGTTTGGTGTCATGAAGCACTAACTGACCATAGAACCTTAGTTGAATAACTTGGCCATTATAAAGTAGTGAGATAGCTGGCTTTAGTGCAAGACTAAAGTTGGTTGATACTCGATACTAGACTTATTGAGATCGAACTTTTGGGATATTTTGGCCAAAGTTTAGGTGCTTAAGCTAAAACAATGCCCAATGAAGAAAGATTAGTGATATTGAGATTCCTTGGAACCCGGTTACTTTTGTTAGGATAGGTTGAACCAAATAAACTTCAAGAGGATACTTACCTATAAACCCCATGTAAGCCTAAACCTACGGCCTTGTGTGCTTTGTTTATGTGTGATTATTTTTTTCATAAACATCATGACATCATGCCATAGCATTTTCACTAACTATTTCAAGGACCTAGGGATTTATCTTTGTTCTGTTTTGTAGGATATGGATTCCACTCGCAGAAATACCATCCAAATCAACTTCGTACGGGCGCCTCCTCAACTCAAAGAGTTAGAATTAAGGGTTCCTAAAAAATTTCTGTTCACCAAAAGATATGGTCGACTTCTCAATCTGGTTACTTTATGCTTTGAAGAAGACATGATGAGGGTGCTCTTTCAGTTCTTTGACCTTGTACATCATTGTTTCACCTTTCCCGACTATCAATAAGTGCCCACAATGGAATAATTCTCTCAAATATTGGGGGTACCAATCCTTGATCAAATACCATTCACCGGTTTAGAGGAAACTCCAATACCCGAAGCTATTGCCAAGGCCTTACATTTGAAGAGTTTTGACATTATAGCCAATTGGGAGACAAGAAGTGGGGTCAAAGACTTTTTGGCTAAATTCCTGATGGAGAAGGCTCAACTATTTTGGGATGCTATGGACTTACAATCTTTTGAGGAGATCTTGGCTCTTCTAATTAATGGGTTGGTGATTTTTTCTAACCCTGGCCAACTCATAGATGGGAATGCTGTCAAAATTTTCCTTACTCATAATCCCGTGCCTAATTTTCTTGGAGACATTCTACATTGTCTTTACACTCGCACCATGAGGAAGAGAGGGGCTTTTATGTGATGCATTGCGTTGCTGTCTAGATGATTTATTTCGAACCTTCCCCGATAAGTATTAAAGAACAAGCAATGTTTGAGGTGGTCGCAAAGGATAATGCCACTTTCTCATGCAGATATCTATTGGTGCTCTCGTTCTCAAGAAGACATTAATATCATTTACCATTGTGGGGAGTTCCCTAATGTTCCACTCTTGGGCATTAGGGGAGGTATTACTTGTAACCCCTCTCTAGATCTACGATAATTTGGCTATGCTCGAATGAGATGGTCCCCACTATGCACTCATTCAAGGTATTGTATTCGACTATGAGAAAAATGTCCAAGGTTATTATTGAAGGTTTGTTCATGCTTGGGGTATGGTGAACAAGGTTGATAGCAAGACTTTGGGGCATAAGAATTCCATCGCTCTTGAGCCTTATCTCAAATGGGTACGAGCACATGCACAAAGTCTCATGATGCCATATTCAACTATCTTACCAATAGTTGTAAAGCTTGTTGTCGGGGGAGATATTCCTTACACCATTCTACATCCATACATGCCTACCGACTTCGAGGAATTGCAGAGATCATAGATTCAACTCAAGGGGGAACAAGACACCTTTGAATCTCGATTCTACACAAACGAGAAGAAAGTGTTGGAGCTAACAAGGAAACTTCATGAGGAGTAAAGCCTGAATGCATACATTGCACCAAAGAGGAAGCGTTTGTGGGAGATTTGAGTCTTTTGTTTTAGAAGTCTATTTTATTGTATTTTGAAACACTTTTTACTTTTTCATTGTAAGCCCAAGGGGTAGTTGTAATCTTGAATTTATTAATACAATTATTATGTTTGTTTCCTTTTTGGCTAGCAAATTTAAATTCATTAAGATCCTTAGAAACATTGCATCCACATAGCATGCATCATATCATAAGCAGGTTTTTCGATACAGGTTTCCTCATCTTTCTATTGTTTATTTCAGTATAAGATGGATCTAGAGAAAAACGTCAAAGATCTGCAAACTCAACATACACAGTTCCAAGAGACTCTCCTCAACCTAGCTAAAGGTCAGCAAGAGATGATGGCACTCCTTTCCATAAAGAAGAAAACCAAGAAGAGGGCTGTTATCCTTAACATGGGAATAAGGTTCAAGGGGCCCGCACGACTGGCTCAAATAGAAGAGGCTTCTTCTGAGGACGAAGAAAATCAATAAGAGGAGGTTAGAAGCCCTAGAGATGGGGTGGAAATAACCAGATTACTGAGGATGAAGACTACTCCGAGGAGCAGTATCCACCAACAGGTGAGAAATACAAACAATTGGAAGACCGACTTAAGGCTGTAGAGATCCGAATAGTGTCTGGTTTGGACTTTGGAGACTTAGGTCTGGTCCCTGGGGTGGTCATTCCCCACAAATTTAAATTTCTTGTCTTTTCCAAATACAATGGGGTCTCATATCCAAATATGCATCTGAGGTCTTATGTTCATAAGTTTCAACCACACACCGTCGATAGGAAGTTATGGGTACACTTCTTCCAAGAAAGCTTATCTGGGACACAATTGGAGTGGTTCTATCAATTTGAGGGGACTAATATCCACACATGGGAGGATCTGGACGTTTCCTTCTACATACAATACCAATACAATGTTTATCTTCCACCAACTCACGTGCAATTACAAAATATGACAATGGGTTCAAATGAAGGAATTAAGGAGTATGCTCAAAAATGGAGGGACATAGCTGGAAGGGTGCAACCCCCATTGACTGATAGAGAATTAGTAGACATATTTCTGGGTACCTTGACTGGTCCATTCTTTAATTTGTTGATCAGAAGTTCTTCGTCAAGGTTTATTGAGTTGATTATGACTGGTGAACAAATTGAAAGTAGAATCAAAAGCGGAAAGATCTCCATGGCCTGAACCTCTATTGCTGTAAAGAAACCATTTGTTGGTAAGAAGGAAACTAATGTTGTTTCTGGACAAAGTAGGCGTATCAATAACGATCGTCATCAACCGGTAGAAGCTATATTGATTTCAAATCCAACCCCAGTTCAACGACCACAACAATCAAACAATCAACAAAGGCCTGATGTCCTAAGGAGGCAATTCACTAGAATCAGCATGCCATTGCCTCAAGCTTTACAACATCTATTGAAGGCAGATTTGGTAACGCTGCAAGACCCTCCTCCAAATCCCAATACTGCCTCTCCCAAATATAACCCGAATATGAAATGTGCCTATCATTCAAATAGTCCCGACCATGACACCAACAATTGTTGGGCATTGAAGAACAAGATACAAGATTTAATTGATAACAAGGTGATCTAGTTTCACCCTCCATAAACCCCTAATTTCATTACTGCTCCCATGCCCAGTCATAGTAATGGTGTCAATGTTATTCACAATGCCTCCTTTGTCTCCGCCGTTGATGATTTGACTACTTCACTATTGACTGTTAAGAAGAATATGCTGAGAGACAGTTTATTTCCTGGCTGCCTTGAAAATTGTTACCATTGTGCTTCCCAAACTAATGGTTGTATGTGGCTGAAGAAAGGTATCCAACATCTGATTGATAGCCATGAAATTATTTTCGAGAAAACTTCGTCCAAATTTTTTTCACCTCAAGATGTTTCCATAATCACAATCTCCAACACTCCTATTAGGATCACCTCTAAAGGCCCTATAAGGATGCCTACTGAGCCAAGAGTGGCTCCCTTAATCATCACTACACCGGGGCCAGTCTTTTATTCTTCTGACAAAGTAGTGCCTTGAAACTATGGGGCTGAAGTTTATTATCATGGCGTCAAGCAAAAGCCATGGATTATTGAAAATGAAGAGCCTGAAATTATAAACATTGCTGGAACTAGTAAGGTTACTAGGAAACTGTTGCACACCAAAATTTTCCCTCTCAATTTCTCAAGATATATCTCACGAAGAATGCCCAAGCTCTGTTGAAATTCTTGAAGAATGCCCATGTACCTCAAGATATGACTGCTTATAAATTTGAGAATTGTGTTGCAAGCCTAACCACTAACAATGGCTTGGGATTTTCTTATGTAGATTTAACTCTGGCGGGGAAGGATCACAACAAGGCTCTGCATATTTCTATTGAGTGCGAAGGCACAACTCTGGCACATTAGTTAGTAGATACTAGCTCCTCCCTCAATGTTTTACCTAAATATGCGTTGGACAGATTGGATTGTGAAGGGCTGGTGCTGAAACCCAACGATATTGTGGTAAGAGCCTTCAATGGCTCAAAAAGGATGGTCCACGGGGAGGTTGATCTTCTAATCAAAGTGGGATCTCAAGTCTTCAGATCAACCTTTTATGTAATGGATATTCGCCCAACCTATTCATGTTTGCTCGGACACCAATGGATTCATGGGGATGGTGCGGTTACCTCTACATTACATCAAATGCTGAAATACACCGTGAAAGGGAAGGTTGTGACAGTCTTTGAAGAGGAAGAATATATGGTCAGTCATTTGAATTCTTTCAAATACATTAAAATGGATGGCGAATTCATTGAAAACCCATGTCAAGAAGTTTAGGTAATCCCTCCAATGGTTGCTGTTGCTACTCCTACTACTCTTGAAATCTCTAAAGGCACACCAAGAATGGCCTCTCTGAAGGATGCTATGGTTGTTGTAAAAGATGGAGGCTGCACTATCCGGGGGCAACTTCCTGACATCCCCCACAAATATGACAAATTTGGATTGGGTTTTACTTTAAAGGCTCATAAAGAGGTTCGATTTTCTCATGCTGGTGGACCACCTCTTCGTATTAGCAACAATGAAGTCAATGCTCTGGAAGACACTGATAGTAATGGTGACTTTGACGATTGGATATTCCTAATTGTTGACGATGGACTTAACAACTGGAAGGCCAAATACTTCATCTCAATCTCCTTCAACCAG
This sequence comes from Vicia faba, assembly GCA_948472305.1. Classification (NCBI taxonomy): domain Eukaryota; kingdom Viridiplantae; phylum Streptophyta; class Magnoliopsida; order Fabales; family Fabaceae; genus Vicia; species Vicia faba. Next base: position 134,286,205 of record OX451740.1, on the reverse strand, counting down.
GTGTAATTGCTATTTCCTGTTTTTAATGCTTTAAGAACTTCATCTGTATAATTTCCTTCAAAATAATGACTTTAAACCACGTGCCTTGCCCGGGGCACAATGGTCCATTTGTTAAGGATTTGTCATTTCATATATCATATTTTCATTTAATGAAAACATTAGACGATTTTGCATTCAAATTTTGTGCTCTTTGTCTTTTTTTTATTTTACTGCATTTTCAAAAAATAGACATGTGACCTTACACGCAGACACACACATTTGTAAATCCACATCCACTCAGGATCTCATTGACAACAATTCTGCTATTGCCATTTATGACTTCGAAAATCCAATCTATCAAGCCGAAGACGAAGGTGAAGAAGATTGTGAGATACCTGGAGAACTCACCAGACTCCTGATACAAGAGGAAAAGGCCATCTAACCGCACGAAGAATCATTTAAAGTGATAAATTTGGGTACTGAGGTAGATCATAATGAAATCAAGATCGGCGCAAACCTGGAAGAGTGTCAAGAGCAGATTGGTTCAAATGATGCACGAATATGTTAAGGTCTTTGCTTGGTCATACGAAGAGATGCCGGGGCTCGATACTGATATCGTGGTTCATCATCTGCCAATGAAAGAAGGATGTTCTCTGATAAAAAAAGGTTCATCGCATGCGCCCTGATATGTCCGAGAAGATCAAGGCTGAGGTAATGAAACAGTTCAATGCAGGTTTCTTGGCAGTGACACCATATCCCCAATGGGTTGCAAATGTTGTTCTAGTGCCAAAGAAAGACGGTAAGGTCCATATGTGTGTAGACTACAGGGATTTAAATAGGTCAAGCCCCAAAGACGACTTCCCACTACCATATATTGATGTCTTAGTTGAAAACACTGCTCAACACAAGGTGTTTTCCTTCATGGATGGCTTCTCAGGTTACAAATAAATCAAAATAGCGCCCAAAGGAACAGAGAAGACAACTTTTTTCACACAGTGGGGCACCTTCTATTATAAGGTCATGCCTTTTGGTCTGAAGAATGCAGGCACAACTTATCAACGGGCTATGGTGGCTTTGTTTCATGATATGATTCATCATGAGATAGAAGTCTATGTTGATGACATGATAGCAAGGTGCCAAACTGAGGAAGAGCACCTTGATCATCTGCATAAGCTGTTTAAGAGGCTGAAGAAATATAAGCTGAGGTTGAATCCCAACAAATGCATCTTCGGGGTAAGGTCTGGTAAGCTCCTAGGTTTTGCCGTCAGTGGCAAAGGTATTAAAGTAGATCCTGCAAAAGTCAAAGCAATCTAAGAAATTCCAGCTCCTTATACTGAGAAGGAGGTCAGAGGTTTTCTAGGACGACTAAACTAAATTTCCCGATTCATCTCTCACTTGACTGCTACTTGTGAACCACTATTCGAGATGTTGAAGAAAGATCAAGTGGTAAGATGGAATGACGACTGTCAAAAAGCTTTTGACAAGATTAAAGAATAATTACAATAACCACCAATTCTGATGCCACTAGTGGAAGGAAGACCTCTAATCATGTACTTAACTGTGTTAGAGAATTGAATGGGGTGTGTGTTTGGGAAACATGACGAGTTTGGTCAAAAAGAGCATGCAATATACTACCTTAGCAAAAAGTTTACCGACTTTGAAACAAGATGTTCAATGCTCGAGAAAACTTGTTGCGCTTTGGCATGGGCTGCTTGCCGACTAAGACAATATATGTTGACTCATACCACTCTACTAATATCTAAGATGGATCCCATCAAGTACATCTTTGAGAAGTTAGCTCTCTCTAGAAGGATAGCCCAATGGCAAATGATCCTAACTGAATACAATATCCAGTACACTACACAAAAAGCAATCAAAGGAAGTGTGTTGGCGGATCATTTGGAACATCAAGCTATGGATGACTACCAATCTATGAACTTTGCTTTCCCGGATGAGAATATAATGCTGATTACATATTGTGAAAAGCCTGGACCGTATGAAGGACCTGAATAGGATCCCAATGGACTATGGTTTTTGATGGAGCTTCCAACGCACTGGGTAACAGATTCGGGGCTGTGATCATTTCTCCTGAAGGGTGTGATATTCCTTTCATTACCAGACTCTGCTTTGAATGTACCAACAATATGGCCAAATATGAAGCGTGCATCCTGGGTCTTAAAGCTGCTATTGACTTAAGAATCAAATTTTTAAGTGTATATGGAGACTCAGCTTTGGTCATCAGTCAAGTTAAAAGAGAGTGGGATACAAAACATCCAAACCTTATCCCTTACAAAGAGTTTGTGCTAACCTTGATCCCATACTTTGAAGAGGTTACCTTTGAGCATATTCTGAGGGAAGAGAATCTGTTGGCAGATGATTTGGCTACTATGTCTTTTATGTTTCATGTTGGATGGGACAATGAAGCTCCCCGAATTACCGTCGAAAGATTTGATGAACCACCGCACTGCTATGAGATTGACACTGAAGGTGTAGAGGAGAAGACTTGGTTTCATGAGGTGAAAATATATCTTGAAGCTCATGAGTATCCTGAAGGGGCATCACTTAACAACAAGAAATTCCTACGTAGATTCTCAGCCAAGTTCTTCCTGAGCAATGGAATCTTATACAAATGCAACCATGTTTCCATTCTACTCCATTGTATGGACAAGAAGGAAGCAGAGAAGATCATGGAGGATATGCATGAAGGCATCATTGGTACTTATTCTAGAGGAAATACTATGGCCAAGAAGATTCTGAGAGTTGGTTACTATTGGTCGACCATGGAAATCGATTGTCATCACCACTTGAGGACTTGCCATAAGTGCCAAATTTATGCCGATAAGGTTCACGTGCCTCCAATACCTTTAAATTTCATGACTGCCCCTTGGCCATTTGCAATGTGGGGAATCAATATGATTGGAGAAATCAAACCTACTACCTCTAATGGACACATTTTCATTCTTTTCGCCATTGACTACTTTACCAAGGTGGTTGAAGCAACTTCATTTGCCTCAGTTACCAAGAACGTCGTAGCTCGGTTCATCAAACATAACCACATCACTGATAATGGCACAAACCTTAACAATTCCATAATCACTACACTCTTCATGCAGTTCAAGATCAAGCATCATCACTCTTCTCCATACAGACCTAAGATGAATGACGCAGTGGAAGCTGCCAACAAGAATATAAAGAAGATTGTGAAAAAGATGGTGGTGACCTACAAAGACTAGCATGGGATGCTACTGTTGTACCCCAAAATTTGCTCTCTCATTTCTCAAAGGATCATCCTGGACCCTCAGGATTGCTTCTGTCATGTTTCAAGTCTCGGATTACAATTTTCAAAGAAAGTCATTCACAAGGGCAAAATGGTCAAATGCACACTGAAAAGTCAAACTTTGACTTTTTGACCAAAATGAATTTTCAAAAATCATATTTCATCAAGACATGAAGTTGGTTCATCAAGAAATCAAAAGTCAAAAATTACTTTAAAAAGTCAAATTTTTAAACACATAGAAAATTTTCTAAGTGTTAGGAAAATATGATAATTACATAATTTTGGGCCAGATTTTCATCATGATGCCAGATGATTCAATCAGAACTTCTAACATGAAAGTTATAGATCTCAATGAGATCTAAAAAATTGATGAACAAAACTTCTCCTAGAAATGATGGGATTTCAAGTTATAAATCCTTGAAGACACGTTCATGAAGCTAAAACACTTAGTAAATTCTGGACATTTTAAAGTCAATTTAGACAGAACTTTTGGACCAGTTTTCACACAAGTACAAACAAAATTTGCAAAAATGATGGCAGAACATGTTATAAGATTTCTAGAGAAATATTTCAGATCATCCTGAAGCAGGGAGAATCGAAGGTCGGAAGGTTACTTCGTTTAGAACATGACCCTTCGAATATCACTCATCAACATACAGAAGTTCTACTCTTCGATTAGAACATGACCCTTCGAATCTCATTCTTCAATGTATGGAAGTTGTGTTCTTCAATCAGAACATGACCTTTGAATCCTCCTACAAGCTTGCACGCACAAGACAGGGGTTTCTCTCATGCTAGCACCCACAAAGCAATGATTCCCTTTATGTTTGCTTCAAATACACCTATATGCTGGCTTCGAATCCACTTTCAGGATTGCTTCATATAACCTTCAAATCCATCTGCAAACCCTTCAATATTCTTGGATTTTGCACTATGGCACACAACTTAGTGACCCATTTGAAGGGCTTTCCATAATTGAACATTTAGTTTTTCCTGCTTTTGAGTTTGGTCGAAGGTTTGGACCTAAGTGGTCAAAGAAGAAAGACTCAAAGTGGCATTTTCATTTGAAGAAGGTCTATTCGAAGTCCATAAAAGAGACCCATTCGAAGAGTACATGTTTGGTCCATTTGAAGGACACATAACTGGTGGGAACGTATGTTGTTTTAGTCTGGTCGAAAGGTGTGGAAAGATGTAGGATTCAATTCAAAGGATCAAGTTGAACATTAGACCCATAGGCTAGGCTACGTGTTTCCCATTTTCAGGCCTCAAACCTATGACTCACCCTATATTTAATTGTTTATGCAAGTTAAAATAGGCTTTTACCCATTTATTGTCTAAGACCACTTGCACTTAATAGTATAATACTACTTTTATAAAAAGTTTTTCTTGAGCCTGTTTTCCTTTTGTAGGAAGCAATCCATCTAAACCATTCATCTTGCTCTCATGGCACAAGTGGGCATTTACTTTCCAACTGAGTCTTATTTTATTATTTTTACTCCTAAACTTCCCAAAACCTTTCTCTATAAATAGAGAGATCCTTTTCAAAGAAAAGAAGAGGGAGGAGAAGAAGAAGAGAGGAACGTATCTTCAAAATTCTCAAACACCATAAAATTCTCAAACACTTAAACTCTTGTGAAAGCACCAAACCCAGAATCCAAATATTTGCCTCCTTCAAATCTAAAAAATCCTTACATATTGCTATCCTTCGAATCCAGCAAAGAAAGACATTTCAATTGTTTTTATCTTTCGAATCTAGTGTCAAAGGCTCACCCTTGGTCTTTCCCTTCGAATCCAGAAGCATTCAAGGTAACCACTTCAAGGTCCAACACACGCTCCAGCCTCCAACAAGGTAAGTCATTCTTAAACTTGGACCCTTCGTTTCCAGCATAGCATGTAAATAAGCTTTCTTTTCATTTCAAACATGTACATACTATTGTTCTTCTTTTTGTTTCCACCCTTTTTAATATGTTTCATGGTTATACAACCTTCTTTGTTTTTGCTCTTTATACATTATAAATATGCTTTAAAGACTAACATGGCCCTAAGGTAAAATGTTGGCATGGCCTTAGACCGTGTTGCTATTCAAAGTCAAACGAAAAAAACAGGAAACAAGAAGTTGGAAACGAAGCCTCTGGCTTCCATACTAACCTCCAGGTCAAACGAAAGAGGCAGCCAGAAGGCACACCATACTGATTCTAGGCCCAGACGAAAGGCACAACATGCTAACCTCCAGGCCCCAATCGAAAGGCTCAACAAGCTGGCCTCCAGGCCTTAATCGAAAATTCATGCCTTTACCCTTTTCAGGCCCGATCGAAGAGAGCCAGAAAGTGCAGAATCGAAGGGTTTTCTGCCTAAATCAAAAAGATCCTTTATTTCTCGCTTTTATATTATTTTTGCCTTTATATTTTCATGCAATTCAATATGGTTGTAATAGTGTAGGATTTTTATCTTTCTGCATTTTTTTTTAATTTACACAAAATGCTAGTAATTAGAGTGTATGGCTAGATAAAATCAACAAGTAGATCACCCTGATCAAAAAGACAAAAATGCATGCAATCAAACACACTTTGCACACGTGAACCTCTAGGGTTAAATTCACTTGTTTCATTATGAAAAATGGACATGTTATTCATGTGAGAAATCTTAGCAAAAACAATAAAAAATACAAGATCATAGTCCCTCGATGACGCTTCGGATGTTTCCTTACAAATGATCTTAGTCCCTCAAGAGAAATGCTAAGATATCTCAAAACATTGTTATCATGACTATACGATGACCCACGCTCGTCCCTTTACATCTAAAGATAAGGCTTCTTACTAATCAATGGTAAGATAGCAATATCAAAGGAGGAAAAGAATAAAGAATTTTTGAGTAAGTAGAAAACGTTATTAGTTGCTTGCTCATCTTCAAACACAAACACCTTTCTAAATGCACCAACACTTTTCATGAAATATTTTCAAAAGTCCAACACTATGTATACATTCTTATAGAGACGAGAATCATTACAAATTTTGCTTAAACGAAGGTGCTTTTCAAAAATACTTTCAAAATCCACCACAAAGCACACTTTCAAACAAAAGCAATGATCTAGCAAGCAACTAAGAGCCCATAGATAACTATGGATCAAAAGGGTGCTAACACCTTCCCTTTTCATAATCTACCCCCCGAACTCAAGAAAATAATCTCAAATGTCTTTCCTGTTCTTTTCACCCTTTCCTTTATTTGGATAAAAGAAAAGTCGGTGGTGACTCTTGCTATCCGTAACAATTGCGATAAAATGCAAAAAACCAAAGTAAGTTATCCCATCATGTTACAGAACTAGCGACTATGTTGGGGAATGAAAAAATAGTGGGGTTACCTTAGGGCTAGACCACCTTTACTTGCTTTTCTTTGTTTGACTTATTTGCTTTATATTATGGTTCTTTGTTTGGACTTATTCTGATCCCCTACCCGGATCTGGGACACCTTTTAGGTAAGTAGCAATAAGTTATGGAAATTGCAGGGTATACCGACATGGTCTAAGCAATAGATATGTTAGTGTGACACATTTGTTGGTACCGATAGCCCTTGAGTAGTCAAGGAGAGTACGGGGCCGTTGTGTAGTATCATGAAGCACTAACTGACTTTAGAACCTTTACTTGAACAACTTGGCCTTTAGGAAGTAGTGAGGTAGTCGGCTTTGGTGCAATCTGAAGTTTGTTAATACTCGATTCTACGCTCATTGAGATCAGTCTTTCGGGATATTTCGGTCGCCATTAAAGAGGCTTGCGCTGAAACAATGCCCGATGAAGAAAGATTAGTGATATTGAGATCCCCTATAACCCGATTACTATTACTAGGACAGGTTGAGCCAACTAAACTTCAAGAGGGCACTTACCTATAAACTCCATGCAAGCGTAAACCTAAGGACTTGTTTGCTTTTATGTGTATAATCTTACTTGTACATAACATCATAACATCATACCATTGCATTTCGCACAAACCATTTCAAGGATTTTTTGGGATTTATCTTTGTTCTGTTTTATAGGATATGGCTTCCACCCGCAGGAATACCATCCAAGTCAATCTCGTAAGAATTACTTCTCAACTCAAAGAGTTAGCATCAAGGGTTCCTGAGAGTTATTCATTCACAAAAAGACATTGTCAACTCCTAAACATGGTTACCTCGGGCATTGATGAAGATATGATGAAGGTGCTTTTCCAGTTCTTCGACCCTTTGCACCATTGCTTTACCTTCCCCGATTACCAGCTTCTTCTTACTATGGAAGAATTTTATCAACTCTTGGGGATTCCTATTCTTTATCAACTACCTTTCAACGGTATTGAAAGAGACCCAAGCCCTGAAGAGATTTCCTGAGCTTTACACTTGCAAAGATCCGATGTCACGGCTAATTGGGAAACAAGAAGTGGTGTTAAAGGGTTCTTAGCCAAGTTCTTGTTTGATAAAGCTCAAGATTGTTGGAACACTCTGGATTTACAAGCTTTTGAAGAAATTTTGGCCCTTCTCATCTATGGGATGGTACTATTTCCAAATCCTCACCAACTTATAGATATGAATGCTTTCAAAATCTTCATATCTTGAAATCCGGTGCCTACTTTGTTGGGAGATATCCTACATTCTCTCCACTCTCGTACTATGAAGAAAAGAGGAGCCCTCATGTGTTGCACTCCTCTGTTGGCTAGGTGGTCTATTTCGCACCTCCCACAATCTATGGTGAAGAACGAGCAAGGTTTAAAGTGGTCCAATAGGTTGATGTCACTCAGACATTCAAATATTCACTGGTGTTCTCGATCCTTGGAGAACATTACTATCATCGACCATTATGGGGAATTCCCTAATGTCCCTTTGCTTGGAATTAGAGGAGGTATCACTTACAACCCTTGCTTAGCTTTGTGACAGTTTGGGTATGCCTGAAGAGATGGTCCTCATGATATGCTCATCCAAGGAGTGGTGTTCGAATACGACAATGATGATCAGGGATACCATCAGAGGTTTGTACGAGCTTGGAGGATGGTAAATAGAGTGGATAGTAAGACACTTGGACACAAGAATTCTATTCCCCTTGAGCCTTACCTTAGGTGGGTATAAGATCGTGCTCAGAAGCTCGTAATGCCTTACCCCTCCATCCTACCTGTTATCGTGGAACTTTTTGCTGAAGGAGATGTCCCATATACTGTCCTCTATCCCAACATGCCTACTTCTCTTGAAAACTTGCAAAAGGGTTGGATTCAACTAAAGGAAGAGAGAGACACCTTCAAAGCTCAATTCTACGCAAGCGAAAAAGGGTTTTGGAACTTACAAGGTGTTGTACCCCAAAATTTGCCCTCCCATATTCCCCAAGATTTGTCAAGAATGATCTTCAAATTGTTCAAAATGGCTCAAGGGTTATACAGTCAAATCACTTCCTAAGATAGCTGAAATTAGGGTTTTGGTTCTCTCAAGGAATTAGGGGTTTTCAATGGTTCAATCAAGTCTCATAGGCCCATATACATCCTCAAGAACCTACATGCCAAGTTTCAAGACTCACAATGCCAATTTGCACAGTCAAAAGCTCCTTTGGATCCACAGCCAACTGCAAGGGCAAAATGGTCATTTTACAGTCAAAATTCAGAATTTTTGGTCAACATCTCATTTTGAGCTCACAATCATCATTTGATCAAGTCTTGATCATGATTCCACAAGGATAGCTCAAAAATCATCAAGATGCAAGAAGTTACTATTTTTGGACAACAGAAAAGTCAACTGTATCTTGACCAAGGCATAACTTTTTCACGGTTCATCAGAAAAATCTCATCCAATGCTAATTTTGAAGGGGATGAGATTTCCTACAATCTATCTTCACACTCTAAGTTCAAGAAATGCTCTCATAAAAAGTTATCAATTTCTACATTATAGGTCAAATTCAAAAGTCAACAAAAATGCATTTTGAGTCAAAGGCCATAACTTGAGATTGGTAAATCCAAATGACATGGGACCAAAGGCATTGGTTAGAGGACTTCAAGAGCTTTCCAAAATGTCCATGAACATGGTCATATGATCAAAATTGAGCAAGATATGCATTGGAGAAGTTGGGAAATTTTATGAATTTGCAAAAGTCAACTTTGCTCAAAACACCTCATTTTTGCTAATGGGCCTCAAATATCTTCTTGAAACTTCATCCATGACCTATGCACGACCCATCAAGCTCAATTGAATTTATTTTCTTATTTTTATTAATTAATTGGATTTTTAATTGATATTAATTCATTTAATTAATTTAAATTGTAGGAAAATAGAAGATTTGATGTTTTCAATCTTTTTGTAAAGCAAATATGACCTAAAATGGCTGGCAATTTCATGCACCAAGTCAAAGATGCAAAATCTCCAAAATTGGCAACTTTGTTCAATCATGAAAATGCAAAAAGATTTGATTTTCAATCAAAGATCAAATCATAAATTCAATGGATTCTTGTTCAAGTTTTGACCTAATTCCATTCTCCTATATATATGCAAGCAAACCCTGATGGAAAACACGTGAAAAAGCTACAGAAAAAAGCCATAGCATATTGAGAAATTTCAAGAAAAACTCAAAACGGATTTTTACATTCCAGGCCAATTCAAGGCACTCTATTGATTCAAACACATTGCATGGAGTGTCAGGAACGTGTGGAAATCAAATTAAGGCCTTAAAGCTCAAAGAATCGTCCTAGACAGTTTCACGGTTTACCCCTTTTATTCAAATTCGTATTGCTTAATTCATGTGCATTTAACATATTTTCTTGATTGTCTTGCATTGATAGGGACCATACGAAGCCAATGGTATCATCCAATTGAGTTATAATGCACTGAATCACAAGATGCCATAGTTGAATTTTTAGGGTTCATAAGCTTTGAATTAGGGATTTGCAATCCAGGAACAATTAGAGCTTGTAAGACCCATGGTTGGAATCATGAGAACCAGACGAACACAATTGAACCCTGGCGAAATATTTATGTGAACCACAGCGCTAATCGCTATTTTTCCTCGCAGCATATTGTGGGGGTTAAAAACCCCCGCTATCTATTATTATATTTACAGGGCAAACGGAGAAGATGACTAGGTGTTAGCCTCCCATTGGTTAATTCAAAAAGGCGCGCGCTTTATTTTATTTACAGCTTAGTGATTTGTTTCCCAATATAATATTTGTCTCTTATTCTAATATTAATAAAAGCAGGTGGTTGGAGTGGTTAGCGTGTGGATTTGGAAGCATTGGGACCTGGGTTCGAATCCCAGGTCCCCCCAAAATATTTATTCTCCTTTTTATTCATGTAATCATATGTAGGGCTCAAGAGTAAGTCCATCGTGCATCTCAAACATCAACGCGCCATGTGTCTCCAGACATGAATCCAATGGACATGGATGGAATGACTACCATACTCCCAGTCCACAGGCGAGCAGCTGATCATCAAAGTCAACGTGGCTGAAAAGCATAATGGGCCACAAAATTGACAAATGCACCTCCAAAGCTGGCCCATCACCCCCACAAGTTTATTTCTTTTCTTCTTTTCTTTTTTTATATTTTATTTCTTTCATTAATTATTTATTAATTACTGTTATTTTCACTAACAAGAATAATTAATTATTTTCATAATAAAATCAGAAAACTAAAATATAATATTTTTTATTATTATTTATTAAAATTAATTTCACCTTTAATTAGTTATTTTGTAAATAAATACTAACATAAATTAATTTAGTTAATTAGGTTAATTTCAATATTTTCACAATAAATAAAATCAATCTAGAATTAGGGTTTTGATAACTTTTAATTTCTTTTTTTATTTTATTTTCCTTGAGACATTAAAAACCAAAAAAATATATTTCTTTCTTTTTAATTAATTAATTAGTTTAGGTTAATTTAATTAAGTGAAAAATAACTAAAAACTTCTTTCTTTCTCAAAAAAGGGTCAAAACCCTAAGGACTTCTCCGATTCAATTTTCACTCGCGCATGTTTATTTTTTATTCATATTTTTGACCATATTATGTAATTGCTCCGAGGATGTAATAGCTTTAATTAGGACCCCTTTTATCGCTTTTATTTAATTTCTGCAATTTACTTTTCAAGGGTTTGTTTTTGGCGATGTAAATACCCGACGCCTTGTAATAGTTTAGCTTTATTTTCCGCAACTATTAACTGCTAGATGTATGCTAACTAGGCTATGCATGACAAGACTTCTCTGGAATTAAAATCAATCGTAGCTCACCATAACATGTACAAAGATAACATAAACTGAAACCTGACACACTCGCACATGCCACTCCTAGGGTACGCCTCACTTGGTTGCCTCGACGTGGTCATTGAGTATAGAGTGTTTTAGAGGCCACCCTCCTGTCTAAAGATCAAAGTTGCCTCGAAATGGTTGCCTCGATAAAAAAATGATCTAAGACATTAGGGTTACCGCTAAGGCGTCCTACTATTGCTTTGGTGACCACATGTCCCTATAATCGAATTGGCCCGAAAACTCCAACGACGGTGCTACCTACTTCTCAATAGTAGGATAGTACTGTCTAAAGGACATTTACACAGCTTAATTTCTTTTGAGTAGGTAGAGGTTCTCAGGTACTTGCTCTTTCAAAAAACAAAAATACTTTTCGCACCTACACTTTTCTGACAAAAGTTTTCAAACAAACACATCATATACTCTTGAGGACTGATACAAGAGTTAAATCGAAGTTTTCAAACAAACTTTTTCAAAACCCACAAACACAAGAAAAGCAAAACATTTTGAAAACATAGTGAGCAAGTACCTAAGAGCCCGTGGATAACCACGGATAGAAAGGGTGCTAACACCTTCCCTTTCTATAATCTACCTCCCGAACCCGAGAAACATTTCGAAAAGGAATTTTGCTGTGCTTTTGTCCTTTCCTTGTTGGAGAAAATAAAAGACGGTGGCGACTCTTGCTTACCGCGACATTTTGCGAAATGAAAACGCGAACCAGTATTCCAAAACAGTCAGTTCTATTTCCACCGATCACAGAACTGGCGACTCTGCTGGGGACTTTATAAGTGAAGTGTACCTTAGGATTAGATCACCATGTTTTCAATTGTATTGCTTTGTATGCTTTATATTTGTGGGCTTGTATCGGAGTTTCATAGATCCTAACCCGGATCTGGGGAATACCCTTTAGGTAAGTAGCAATAACCTGTGAGGGACCTGTTCAGCATAGACCGACACGGGTGAAGCAGTAGCTACGTTGGTGTGACACCTTGGTCTGTACCGATATCCCTTGTGTTGGAACGAGGAGAATATGGGTCTTCTGAGGAGTCATTAAGTACCAATTGACCTTAGCACCTTAAATTGACCAACTTGGCCATAGAACAGTAGCAGTATGCTACACTCATTGAGGCTAAACTCTCGTGATGGTTCCGGCCGCAAGAAAAGGTTTCCAAACTGGAATTATGACCGATCGAGGGTAGTCAGTGATATTGATATCCTCTAGAACCCGGTTACTATTTTTAGGACAGGTCTTAGCCAACTGAAACTGAAAGAGGGTAGTACCTAAACTTCATGCTGGCCTGAAATCTAAGGGCTCTTTTGTGACTTGTGTGCCTTTACCATGTTTGCCTTTTGTGAATACTTGTGGTGTGCCTTTATCATAACATCATAAAATCATAACATCATAACATTGCATGCATCCTGCATAAGGACTAACCCATTTCAAGGATCTCAAGGGTTTGTGATGCAGGTCATGATGAACCAAATGTCTAGCAAGGGGCAAAGGGGATTTATTTTCCTCTAGCCAAGGTTGTTTGGAGATCAAAACATGATGACTTGAGTCAGGGGCTATGACCCACTCGATATGGTGAGCCTTGACCCTTGAAGAAGGACTCTCAGCAACATGAAGTTCCTTCATTCAAGCTACAAAATTCAAATTCTAACAATTTTCTTGTTTACCCCGCGAGATCCTTGAAAACATTGCATACATATATCATACATATCATTGCATTACAGGTACCCTTTTTACAGGTCACTTATCTTCTTTGCTGTTTATTTCAGCAATCATCATGTCTACTGAACCTTCCATTGAACAAGCTATCAGGGCCCTCCAGGCCCAGAATGCCCAGTTCCAAGAGTTGGTTATGAGCCTAGCCCAGGGTCAACAGGAGTTGAAGACTCTGATTCTGAAGAAGAAGAAGAAGAAGACCGTCTTGTTCAACACTAGACGCGGATCTAGGAATGGCCTGCAGAATGAGGTTAAGCTGACTACCTCATCTGTAGGGAAAGACAGCCCACAAGAGAGAAGGGTTCCTAGTCCCGTGGTCTCTGACAACGAGACGAATTATGATGAAGAACAGTATCCTCCTGTTGAGGATAGGTACAAACAGTTGGAGGACCGCTTAAGTGCTATGGAGATACAGAATGTACCCGGGTTGGACTTTGGAGACCTAGGTTTACCCTCTGGGGTGGTGATTCCCCATAAGTTTAAGGCACCTGCCTTTGCCAAATACGAAGGAAATTCCTGCCCAAAGCTGCACCTCCGGTCGTATGTAAGGAAGATCCAACCTTACACTGCTGACAAGAATTTGTGGATCCATTTCTTTCAGGATAGTCTTTCAGGGACTCAACTCGAGTGGTTCTATCAGCTGGATGGAGCCAGTATCCGTAACTGGGAGGACTTGGCTACTGCGTTCTATAAGCAGTATCAGTATAATTCCGACCTCGCTCCTACGCGTACCCAACTCCAGGATATGTCACTAGGGACGGGTGAAGGATTTAAAGAGTATGCTCAAAAGTGGAGAGACCTTGCCGGAAGGGTGCAACCACCTTTAACTGACCGTGAACTTGTTGATATGTTTCTGGGGACCCTGTTTGGTCCATTCTTTAACCATCTGTTTGGAAACTCTTCAACCGGGTTCACATACCTTATCTTGACTGGTGAAAGAATTGAAGCTGGCATCAAAAGTGGGAAGATTCAAGAAGCTACACCTTCTGATGCTCACAAAAAGCCCTACAATGGGAAGAAAGAGTCCAATGTTGTGTATGGTCAAAAGTTTCGTCATAACCAACACGTAGGAGAAATATTGATCTCTGATCCTACGTCTGCTCAACAAAGACAGGGGCATCAACATAAGGAGGTCGCACCTAAAAGACAATTCACCAAGATCAACATGTCACTAACTCAAGCGCTACAGCAAATGTTGAAGGCAGGGCTGATTACATTAAGGGCTCCTCTCCGGAATCCAAACACTTTCGCTCCTACCTATCATCCCAATGAAAGGTGTGCATACCACTCTGACAGTCCGGGACATGACACAAACAACTGTTAGGCTCTGAAGAACAAGGTCCAAGACATGATTGATGCCAAAGAGATCCAGTTTGACCCTCCAGAGACTCCAAACATAATCACTGCTCCTATGCCCAATCATTGAAGGCTTTTGTTTTGTTTGAATTTTCAAGTTGTATTTTTCTTTGCTTATTCAAACAATTATTATCATGTCGAACTTTTTATTTCATTAATGCATCGCATATGTCTGTTTTGAATCAATCCATTCGTATTCACTATATTCAAATTGCTTTCATTTTTTGGTGATGTTCAACTCTCGATTAAAAATTCTAAACCTTTTTAGGGAGGATGACGAAAACGATACCACGATCTTTACAGTATGCTTTTGAACAGACCCCGCTGATGAAGTACAAGCATTGTTTCAAATCCTAAATAATGGAGTTATAAGGAAGATAATCCCTAGTCAACCCCTTTGAGCCAAAGAAGTTGGAGTTTTTCTTTTCACAAAAAAATTAAAACCCTTAATTATAACCTGGGGCAGGGTAGTCTTCTCAGTTGATCCAGGTGCACAATGAATGGCATCAAAGAAGTCCTTCCGAGACAAAAAGACAATGATGGTTCCATATAATCGTAAGGACAGTCAGTCATTATCTCTCAAAATAAAAGCCCACTAAGTCAAAACCTATGAAGGAGACTTACAAAAAACTGGGGCATCCCGCTGACTGTAATCACAAAAGAAACAGTTCAGGCAAAAAGACAGGGATAACAAAATAAAAAAGGGAAGAAATCATGCAAACCCTCAACAAAAAAAAAAGACTGCCTGTTCAAAATAAACTGTCAGTATCCAAACCATCACTGGTATATCAAAGCAAAGACTCAAACGGGATCTAATGCACGATTAGCTGAGTTTAGGTTTGAAGAACATCACGAAGAGCGGGTGGGTACAAATAAATTTTGAGCCTTTATCCTTTGTTTCTTAAACCGTGAACTAGGCCACGTTATAACCCTTAAAAGTCCTAGCTGAAGCATGGGTTAGTTCGAAAGCATACTATTACAAAAGGTATCCTGATTCCTGTAGGGCTTGTTGTAAAATCCTGAGTTGACATCACATTTTACAAAAATTTGCTTGTTTTATTGAAAATGCATTTTCAAAAACTTCAAAACAGACATAAGCTTTGCATTCTTAAAATAATATTGTTTGCATATGATTATTTGTTCAATAGAAGAGAAATTCGCACGACGAATATCTAGTGAACAAAAAGCCTCTCAACAAAAAGGATCACATCAAGTGGAAAAACACTTCCAATCCAGGGGCACGACATGAGCATTGTCCATCATCTGGGGCAGTCAAGTCAAGACTCAAGGAATCTCTCAAGATGCCAAATAGCCAGGGGCAGATCTCCGTCTGAGTCACTTGGGGCATTGGACGTGAATTCCAGCAACGAATCTCGCCCGATCAAACGAATATCTTCTGGTAGTATGGAAACACTACACTACCAACAGTGACAACTCCCTGCACTCTGAGAACGTGGACATAGTCAAAAAAAATACTACGCATAATCAAAGACCGCTAGGTCGACTGGCCTAGGCAAAAATAAGGGCTTCCCGGCGAACCAAAAGGGTTCGGGAAAAATAAGGGATAAAAAATGAAAAATCTGTACACCCGGCAAGTCGAAAACCTGAAAAGGCGGCTTGGGCAAAAAAGGGTATCCCGATGGACTGAAAACCCGAAAGGGCGGTCCAGGCAAAATTAGGGATCAAAGCGTACGACTATGTCCCGTCATCTCGTCACTTGCCTACCAGAAGAAGATTTGTCAATCGACAGTTATCAAGCACCTCCACAGGTACCTTCTCCAATAGAAACTGGGGCAATAAGAATTGTCCGAACTGTACAAGCTGCTCTGTCCACCAAGGTACCAAGGTAGGTTCAGCTGAAGAATATGACCAAGATACCTTCATTCCCCGCAGAATAAGGCAGTAATGGAAGCTCTCCCCACAGAGACTTGCAACCATGAACAAATCAGCCATACTCTCCCCAAGCAGAGTTAGTCTACCATCAGCCCTAAAGAAGTTGGGTATCCCCAGTAGATCAGAATGTTCCCCGGAGGAATACAGGATACCCCCCAGTGGAGCCATTTCCCAGCGCAGTCTAGAAAAAGCTTCCCCTCCAGAGTTGAATCATCTTCCCCAGTAGATTCTGGAAGCTTGTCTCCTGCAGAGAACAAAGGTATCTCCCCAGCCGTATTTAGAAGGTTATCCCCACAAAAGTCTAACTGGGTTATCCTTAGCAAGGTGCAACGGAAAGATCATCCCCAGCGAAGATCTTTCTATCCCCAGCGAAGTTCTTTCTATCCCCAGCGGAGTTCATCATCAAAATCCCAAATAGAGCTTATCAACGGAATCCCCAGCGGAGTTATCATTAAAACTCTCAGCAGAACATCTCTCCCCCACAGAGTATTTCCCCTCGGAGTAATCTCTTTCATCAAGTTTATTCCCCAACAGAGTCCTTTTCTCCTGCAGGTTTATTCTCACAATCATCTTCGTTCACCATCCCCAGCGGAAACGAAGAACTCAACTCTATTCTCCAGCAGCTCCGGGATTTATATTCCCCAGCTAAAACATCACATTTTCATACATCATGATGCATGCATATACGCATCACATCACACAATCTCATTTTGAGAACATCATGCATTTCATACATCATGACATTGCATACAACTAACTCTTTACCTTTTCAGGAAAGATCAATCAACAGACAAAGATCATCATTCCTTCTAGAGACAGTTCAGATGCGACCCAGGCATGGCGACATTCTGATATTTATTCCAGATTCCTTCTAGAGATAGTTCAGATGTGACCCAAGCATGGCGACATTTTGATACTTATTCCAGATTCCTTCCATAAACAGTTCAGATGCGACCCAGGCATGGCGACATTCTGATACTTATTCCAGATTTCCTTTCAGAGACAGCTTAGAGATGCTCTAGACCCGGATTCTATTCTATGGCTTATTCAGATTCAAACTTCTAAAGACAACTTAGAGATGCTCCAGACACGGATGCTATTCTATTGCTTATTCCAGATTCCTGCCAGAAACAGTTCAGATGCGACCCAGGCATGGCGATATTCTGATACTTATTCCAGATTCCTTCTAGAGATGGTTCAGTTGTGACCCAGATATGGCCACATTCTGATACTTATTCCAGATTCAATCAAAAGATGATTACCATCAACCTTTCTTAAGTTCCAGATCAATACCTGTAGCAAGCCAAGAAATATCTGTGGACGACTGATTGTAGATCTATACCTGAAACCAGACAGGAAAGTTATCTACATTGAAGAGATTGAAGATTAATACCTGTAGCAAGCCAGGAAAACTATCTTTCTTTCTCAGGTCAGAGATTAATACCTGAAACCAGACAGGAAAACTATCTCATCGACCAGCCTTCTTAAGTTCCGGATTAATACCTGTAGCAAGCCAGGAAATATCTGTGGACGACTGATTGTAGATCTATACCTGAAACCAGACAGGAAAGTTATCTACATTGAAGAGATTGAAGATTAATACCTGTAGCAATCCAGGAAAACTATCTTTCTTTCTCAGGTCAGAGATTAATACCTAAAACCAGACAGGACAACTATCTACTTGACCATCATGAAGCAATCCTACACAGGTTCCTTCTTTCAACTTAAAAAGTTACAATTCTACAACCTACAGGTATGCGAGTTCTCGCTAAGGAATCTCTTACGCGATCGACACCCCTGGATGGCATCTTTAAGCCCATCTCCACAACTACCCAAACAATCTCCAGATGGCATCTATAAGCCCATCCCCGACAAGATTCTGTCACATCTTCAGATGGCATCTATAAGCCCATCCTCCTAACAAATAATCTCCAGATGGCATCTATAAGCCCATCCTCCCATCCATCATCTCTCCAAATGGCATCTGTAAGCCCATTCCCGACATCACATTGCCGATACTACACTATGCGAGTGCAAATTTCTGGGCACTCTAGTGTTCAATCATCTTCCACCTTCAGATCACGAAAGGCACACAAGCCAATCTACAGCCTCAGGTTTAAGAAGATTTAACAGAGGCAACTGTTGTACCCCAAAATTTTCCCTCCCATATTCCCCAAGATTTGTCAAGAATGATCTTCAAATTGTTCAAAATGGCTCAAGGGTTATACAGTCAAATCACTTCCTAAGACAGCTGAAATTAGGGTTTTGGTTCTCTCAAGGAATTTGGGGTTTTCAATGGTTCAATCAAGTCTCATAGGCCCATATACATCCTCAAGCACCTACATTCCAAGTTTTAAGACTCACAATGCCAATTTGCACAATCAAAAGCTCCTTTGGATCCACAGTGAACTACAAGGGAAAAATGGTCATTTTACAGTCAAAAGTCAGAATTTTTGGTCAACATCTCATTTTGAGCTCACAATCATCATTTTATCAAGTCTTGATCATGATTCCACAAGGATAGCTCAAAAATCATCAAGATGCAAGAAGTTACTATTTTTGGACAGCTGAAGAGTCAACTGTATCTTGACCAGGGCATAACTTTTTCATGGTTCATCATAAAAACCCCATCCAATGCTCATTTTGAAGGGGATGACATTTCCTACAATCTATCTTCACACTCTAAGTTCAAGAAATGCTCTCATAAAAAGTTATCAATTTCTACATTATAGGTCAAATTCAAAAGTCAACAAAAATGCATTTTGAGTCAAAGGCCATAACTTGATATTGGTAAATCCAAATGACATGGGACCAAAGGAATTGGTTAGAGGACTTCAAGAGCTTTCCAAAATGTCCAAGAACATGGCCACATGATCAAAATTGAGCAAGATATGCATTGGAGAAGTTGGGAAATTTTTATGAATTTGCAAAAGTCAACTTTGCTCAAAACACCTCATTTTTGCTAATGGGCCTCAAATCTCTTCTTGAAACTTCATCCATGACCTATGCACGACCCATCAAGCTTAATTGAATTTATTTTCTTATTTTTATTAATTAATTGGATTTTTAATTGATATTAATTCATTTAATTAATTTAAATTGTAGGAAAATAGAAGATTTGATGTTTTCAATCTTTTTGTGAAGCAAATATGACCTAAAAAGGATGGCAATTTCGTGCACCAAGTCAAAGATGCAAAATCTCCAAAATTGGCAACTTTGTTCAATCATGAAAATGCAAAAAGATTCGATTTTCAATCAAAGATTAAATCATCAATTCAATGGATTCTTGTTCAAGTTTTGACCTAATTCCATTCTCCTATATATATGCAAGCAAACCCATATGGAAAACACGTGAAAAAGCTGCAGAAAAAAGCCATAGCATATTGAGAAATTTCAAGAAAAACTCAAAACTGATTTTTACATTCCAAGCCAATTCAAGGCATTCTATTGATTCAAACACATTGCAGGGAGTGTCAGGAACGTGTGACAATCAAATTCAGGCCTTAAAGCTCAAAGAATCGTCCTAGACAGTTTCACGGTTTACCCCTTTTATTCAAATTCGTATTGCTTAATTCATGTGCATTTAACATATTTTCTTGATTGTCTTGCACTGATAGGGACCATACGAAGCCAATGGTATCATCCAATTGAGTTATAATGCACTGAATCACAAGATGCCATAGTTGAATTTTTAGGGTTCATAAGCTTTGAATTGGGGCTTTGCAATCTAGGAACAATTAGGGCTTGTAAGACCCATGGTTGGAATCATGAGAACCAGACGAACACAATTGAACCCTCGCGAAATATTTATGTGAACCACAGCGCTAATCGCTATTTTTCCTCACAGCATATTGTGGGGGTTAAAAACCCCCGCTATCTATTATTATATTTACATGGCAAACGGAGAAGATGACTAGGTGTTAGCCTCCCATTGGTTAATTCAAAAAGGCGCGCGCTTTATTTTATTTACAGCTTAGTGATTTGTTTCCCAATATAATATTTGTCTCTTATTCTAATATTAATTAAAGCAGGTGGTTGGAGTGGTTAGCGTGTGGATTTGGAAGCATTGGGACCTGGGTTCGAATCCCAGGTCCCCCCAAAATATTTATTCTCCTTTTTCTTCATGTAATCATATACAGGGCTCAAGAGTAAGTCCATCGTGCATCTCAAACATCAACGCGCCATGTGTCTCCAGACATGAATCCAATGGACATGGATGGAATGACTACCATACTCCCAGTCCACAGGCGAGCAGCTGATCATCAAAGTCAACGTGGCTGAAAAGCATAATGGGCCACAAAATTGACAAATGCACCTCCAAAGCTGGCCCATCACCCCCACAAGTTTATTTCTTTTCTTCTTTTCTTTTTTTTATATTTTATTTCTTTCATTAATTATTTATTAATTACTGTTATTTTCACTAACAAGAATAATTAATTATTTTCATAATAAAATCAGAAAACTAAAATATAATATTTTTTATTATTATTTATTAAAATTAATTTCACCTTTAATTAGTTATTTTGTAAATAAACACTAACATAAATTAATTTAGTTAATTAGGTTAATTTCAATATTTTCACAATAAATAAAATCAATATAGAATTAGGGTTTTGATAACTTTTAATTTCTTTTTTTATTTTATTTTCCTTGAGACATTAAAAACCAAAAAAATATATTTCTTTCTTTTTAATTAATTAATTAGTTTAGGTTAATTTAATTAAGTGCAAAATAACTAAAAACTTCTTTCTTTCTCAAAAAGGGTCAAAACCCTAAGGACTTCTCCGATTCAATTTTCACTCGCGCATGTTTATTTTTTATTCATATTTTTGACCATATTATGTAATTTCTCCGAGGATGTAATAGCTTTAATTAGGACCCCTTTTATCGCTTTTATTTAATTTCTACAATTTACTTTTCAAGGGTTTGTTTTTGGTGATGTAAATACCCGACGCCTTGTAATAGTTTAGCTTTATTTTCCGCAACTATTAACTGCTAGATGTATGCTAACTAGGCTATGCATGACAAGACTTCTCTGGAATTAAAATCAATCATAGCTCACCATAACATGTACAAAGATAACATAAACTGAAACCTGACACACTCGCACATGCCACTCTTAGGGTACGCCTCACTTGGTTGCCTCGACGTGGTCATTGAGTATAGGGTGTTTTAGAGGTCGCCCTCCTGTCTAAAGATCAAAGTTGCCTCGAATTGGTTGCCTCGATAAAAAAATGATCTAAGACATTAGGGTTACCGCTAAGGCGTCCTACTATTGCTTTGGTGACCACATGTCCCTATAATCGAATTGACCCGAAAACTCCAACGACGGTGCTACCTACTTCTCAATAGTGGGATAGTACTGTCTAAAGGACATTTACACAGCTTAATTTCTTTTGAGTAGGTAGAGGTTCTCAGGTACTTGCTCTTTCAAAAAACAAAAATACTTTTCGCACCTACACTTTTATGACAAAAGTTTTCAAACAAACACTTCATATACTCTTGAGGACTGATACAAGAGTTAAATCGATGTTTTCAAACAAACTTTTTCAAAACCCACAAACACAAGAAAAGCAAAACATTTTGAAAACATAGTGAGCAAGTACCTAAGAGCCCATGGATAACCACGGATAGAAAGGGTGCTAACACCTTCCCTTTCTATAATCTACCTCCCGAACCCGAGAAACATCTCGAAAAGGAATTTTGTTGTGCTTTTGTCCTTTCCTTGTTGGAGAAAATAAAAGACGGTGGCGACTCTTGCTTACTGCGAAATTTTGCGAAACGCAAATGCGAACCAGCATTCCAAAACAGTCAGTTCTATTTCCACCGATCACACAAGGCAACTTCATGAAGAACAAAGTTTGAACACCTAAATTGCATCAAAGAGGATGCATTCGACCTTTCTGTCTTAGAAATTTATTTTGCAAGCCCAAGAGGAATGTTGTAACCATTTTGAACTTATTAATGCAATTTTACATTTTTTCATTCTTTGTCTAGACAAATTTAAATCTTATAAATCCTTGAAATCATTTGCATGCGCATTTTTCATGCATCATAACATAACAGGTTTTCCATAATAGGTTTCCTTATCTTTCTGTTGTTTATTTCAGTAAGATGGATATCGAGAAAACAATGAAAGACCTACAAGCACAAAATTCCCAATTTCAAGAGACTATGCTGACCCTGGCCAAGGGGCAACAAGGGTTGAGGACATTGTTGGCATCCAAAAAGAAACCAAAAAGGAAATCCCTAGTCAACATGGGTAAAAGATTCATAGAGCAAATCCACCAGATACCGGTAGTCGAAGATTCGTCTGAGGAAGACGAAAATCAAATGGAAGAATCCATGAGTACCCGGGCTGGGTGTGTCAATGATCGAGTGTCCAATGATGAAGACTATTTTGACGAGCAATATCCTCCTGCTGACAATAAGTACAAGAAGCTAGAGGATAGATTGAAGACTGTTGAGATTCAAGCTATTCCCAGTTTGGATTTTGATGATTT
Organism: Vicia faba; assembly: GCA_948472305.1. Classification (NCBI taxonomy): domain Eukaryota; kingdom Viridiplantae; phylum Streptophyta; class Magnoliopsida; order Fabales; family Fabaceae; genus Vicia; species Vicia faba. The sequence goes on along the minus strand of OX451740.1, from coordinate 134,263,231 downwards.
GGGTTTAATATCTGGGGTTGTCATTCCCCATAAATTCAAGATACCAGTCTTCGTTAAATATGACGGGGTCTCATGCCCAAAGCTTCATCTTAAACCTTACGTGCACAAAATACAGCCATACACCACCGACAAGAAACTATGGGTCCATTTCTTTCAAGAAAGCTTGGCTGGGACTCAACTAGAGTGGTTTTACCAATTGGAGGGTTCCCGTATTCACACCTCGGAAGACTTGGTCACTGCTTTCTATCACCAATACCAATACAATGCCAACCCGGTGCTGACTAGAGTTCAACTGCAAGACATGATGATGGGTAAAAATGAGGGGTTCAAAGAGTACACCCAAAAGTGGAGGGATCTTTCTAGTAGAGTCCAACCACCGTTAACTGACAAGGAACATATTGATATGTTTATGGGTATGTTATCTGGCCCATTTTCAACTTATTGGTTGGGTGTTCTTCCGGTTTCACCGAGCTGATGCTAAAAGGTGAAAGGGTCGAGAGTGGTATCAAGAGCGGGAAAATCCCCATGGCATCTGCTTTCACCTCCAACCCCTAAAGAAACCCTTCATTGGGAAGAAAGAAATTAATGGCGAGTATGGGGCAAAGGCTCATAACAAGAAGGATAATCGTCCGTCCGTTAATGCTGTTCTGATTTCCAACCCGACTCTTGTTTAAAGAAAGTCTTCCAATCATCAACGATTTGAGGCTCCACGAAGACAGTTTACAAGGATAGGCATGCCGCTATTCCAAGCCTTACAACACCTGTTAAAGGCCAACTTGGTGACGCTACGTGATCCTCCATCCAATCCGAACACTTCCTCACCTAAATACAATTTGAATGCCAAGTGTGCATATCATTCAAATAGTCCCGGGCATGAGACCGATCAATGTTGGGCGCTGAAGAGCAAAATTCAAGATCTAATAGAAAATAAGACAATCGAATTTGATCTGCCTACAGTTCCCAATGTGATAACGAAACCAATGCCAAACCATGGCAAAGGTGTCAATGCAATTGAATACACTATTTTTGTTCCCTCCGTCGAAGATCTAACTACTCTGTTAGCTGTTTTCAAAAAGAATTTGCTGAGATCCGGGGTTTTCCCTTGATGTTTGAAAGATTGTGATTGTTGTACCGAACAAGTTAATGGATGCAAATGGCTGAAAGAAGGCATTCAATGCTCGATGAATAGTCATGAGATCCTATTTGAGAGAATTTCGTCAGTCAAAAGTTTGACCGATAAGATTAAAGACCTCTCCATCATAAAAATATCAAACAAGCCTCTTAGGATCTCCTCAAAGGGTCCTATCAGGATTTCGAATGAACCGACTGTTGCTCCTCTAATAATTACTGCCCCTCGACCAATTCCGTATTCTTCCAACAAAGCACTGCCATGGAACTACAGTGCCGAAGTGTATTACCATGGAATAAAGCAAGATGCTTGGATTGAAGAAAGCAAGTCTGATGACATTGGTAATATTACTGGTTCTAGTAAAGTGACCAGAACTGGGAGAATCATTTCGCCCAATATTTCACCCTCAACTGCTACAACAGCACCTGTCTGCATCACCGCTACTAAGCTTAGTGCTGACACAAAGGGTAAAGAGAAAGTAGTTGAGCCTGCTGAGACAGAAATGCCTCAAACAACATTGCTGCTGAGGAACCTTTCGCTAAAGAAATGGATGAAATCTTGAAAATTATAAAGAGGAGTGATTTCAAGATAGTGGAACAGCTGGGGCAAACCCCTTCCAAGATCTCCATGTTATCTTTGCTAATTTGTTCTGATTCTCATGCCCGAGCATTGATCAAATTCTTAAAGAAAGCTCATTTCCCTCATGAGACCACAACTGACCAATTCGAAAATTGTGTGGCAAGCTTGACGGTCGATAATGGATTGGGGTTCTCTGATGCTGATCTGACACCACTTGGAAGGAACCATAACAAAGCTTTGCATATTTCTGTTGAATGTAAGGGGACTACCCTAGCACATGTTCTGGTTGACACTGGCTCTTCTTTAAACGTGATACCCAAGGGGGCTTTGGACCAGTTAGACTGTGAAGGACTGGTATTGAAGCCGAGTGATATTATTATGAGGGATTTCGATGGGTCCAAAAGGACGGTTCATGGAGAGGTGGATCTCCCAATAAAAATGGGCTCACAGATTTTCAACTCTACTTTCTACATCATAGATATACGTCCTGCTTACTCCTGTTTGCTGGGCCTTCCTTGGATTCATGGAGCAGGGGAAATAACGTCTACCCATCACCAAAAGCTAAAATACCCAGTCAAGGGGAGGATCATCACTGTTTGCGGTGAGGAGGAATTCATGGTAAGCCATCTCAATTCTTTCAAATATGTGGATATGGATGGCGAATTTATAGAAACCTCGTGCCAGGCTTTTAATGTTATTCCCCCTATGGTTTCTACTGCCAAAATTTCTTCCAACATGCCCAAAGTTGATAAGGTCCTGCCAAGGATGATTTCATTTAAGGATGCTCATGCCGCAGTCGAAAATGGAAGTTGTGCTACCTGGGGGAAACTCCCCGAGATCCCGTTCAAAGCAGATAAATGTGGGTTGGGTTTCACTGTCAAGGCTCAGAAAGAGGTTAGGCGCAGTCGTGCGAGAAAGCCTCCTCTCCATATTGGTCATTATGAAGTAAACATTATGGAGGATTTTGATGATGAATATGCGTTCGAAGAATGGATATATCCTACTACAACAAAGCTCAACAATTGGCACGCAAAGGACTTCGTTCCCATCTCCTTGTACCTGTAATATTAAACAATGACTTCTAAGCCATATGCCTGGCCTGGGGCACTATGGTCCATTTGTTAAGGGTTTTATTTATGTTCATTTTATCATATGATCATTCAATATAAACCATTGGACTTTTTGCATTCGATTTTTTGTTCTCATTGTCTTTCTTTAATACCTTTTTCAAATAGCCATGTATCTTACATGCACACACACACTCTCTTGCAGATCCTCGTCCACTCTGGATCTCATTGCCAACGACTCTACTATTGCCAACTATGATTTCGAACATCCAATTGAACAAGCCAAAGACAAAGGTGAGGAAGATTGTGAAATACTTGAAGTACTAGCCAGACTTTTAATGCAAGAGGAAAAAACTATTCAACAGCATGAAGAGTCAGTTGAAGTCATCAACCTAGGTACTGACACAGACAAGAAAGAGGTCAAAATTAGCGCCAACCTAGGAAGCAGTGTCAAAAGCAGATTGGTTCAGATGTTACATGACTATGTAGAAGTGTTTGCTTGGTCGTATGAAGATATTCCAGGGTTGGATACCGACATTGTAGTTCATCTTCTGCCAACAAAGGAAGATTATCCTCCTGTCAAGCAAAAAGTTCGTCGCATGCGGCCTGACATGTCTGAAAAGATAAAAGCAGAAGTGATGAAACAATTCGATGCAGGATTCTTAGCGGTGACATCTTATCCCCAATGGATTGCAAATGTGGTGTCGGTTCCAAAGAAAGATGGAAAAGTTTGCATGTGCATAAATTATAGGGATTTGAATAGGGCAAGCCCTAAAGATGATTTCCCTATACCATATATTGACGTCTTGGTCGATAACACCGCTCAACATAAAGTCTTCTCTTTCATGGATGGCTTCTCCAACTATAATAAAATTAAGATGGCTCCCGAAGACATGGAGAAGACCGCCTTTGTTACGCAATGGGGCACCTTTTGTTACAAGGTCATGCCATTCAGATTGAAGAATGTTGGGGCAACATATCAAAGGGCTATGGTAGCTTTGTTTCATGATATGATCCATCATGAAATAGAGGTATATATGGATGATATGATTGCAAGGTCACAAACTGAGGATGAACATCTCAACTACTTATACAAATTATTCGAGAGGCTGAAAAAGTAAAAACTGAGGTTGAACCCTAATAAGTTCACATTCAGAGTAAGATCTGGAAAACTTCTAAGTTTTGTTGTTAGTGGTAAAGGCATCGAAGTTGATACTGCAAAGGTAAAAGCCATCTAAGAAATGCCAGTTCCCATTATGAAAAGGAGGTTAGAGGATTCTTGGGTCGTCTTAACTATATCGCCCACTTCATATCTCACTTAACTGCTACTTGTGAGCCAATCTTCAAACTCTTGAAGAAATATCAAGTAGTCAGATGGAATGTTGAATGCCAAGCTGCCTTCGACAAAATCAAGGAATATCTGCAAGAACCTCTTATCCTCATGCCTCCAGTCGAAGGAAGACCCTTGATCATGTACTTGACTGTGCTAGAGAATTCTATGGGGTATGTGTTGGGCCAACATGATGAGTCTGGCCGAAAAGAGCATGCAATTTACTACCTGAGCAAAAAGTTTATCGACTATGAAAATAGAAATTTACTGCTCGAGAAAACTTTTTACGCTCTGGCATGGGCTGCTCGGCGGCTAAGATAGTACATGTTGACTCATACCACTCTATTGATTTCTAAGATGGACCCTATCAAGTACATCTTCGAGAAACCCGCACTGTCCGGACGGATAGCTAGATGGAAAATGATCTTAACTGAGTACGATATTCAATATACAACATAAAAGGCCATCAAGGGAAGTGTATTGGCGGATCATTTGGCCCATCAAGCTGTTGATGATTACCAATCTATGAACTTTGACTTCCCGGACGAGAATATCATGTTGGTGACCGGTTGTGCAAAACCTGGACCGTATGACGGACCTAAACAAGGATCCCGATGGACTATGGTTTTCGATGGGGCTTCCAACGCTTTGGGAAACGGAATTGGCACTGTTATGGTTTCTCCTGAGGGTTTCCACACCCCTTTCACTGCTAGATTATGCTTCGACTGTACAAATAACATTGTTGAATATGAGGCATGCATTTTGGGTCTGAAGGCTGCCATTGATTTAAGGATCAAGCATTTGAATATGTTCGGAGATTTCGCTCTAGTGATTAGCCAAGTAAAGGGAGATTGGTACACTAAGCATCCTAATCTTATTCCTTACAAGGAACTGTTGCTATCTCTGATTCCATACTTCAAAGAAATCACCTTTGAACACTTCCCTAGAGAAGAAAATCAGTTAGCCGATGCTTTGGCCATAATTTCTTCTATGTTCAAGGTCAAATGGGTTAACGAAGCTCATATGATTACAATTGAGAGATTTGACGAACCTGTGCACTGCTATAAACTTGACACTGGCACAGAGGAGCCATGGTACCATAAGGTGAAGAGGTACCTTGAAGCGCAAGAGTATCCTGAAGGAGCTTCCATCAATGATAAAAAATTCTTACAAAGATTTGCAGCCAAGTTCTTCCTAAGGAATGGAACCCTGTACAAACACAACCATGATTCTACTCTACTCGGATGTGTGTACAAGAAGGAGGCATAGAAAATTGTGGAAGATATGCATGATGGTCTCTTCGGGACTCACTCTAGCGGACATACTATGGCCAAGAAAATCCAGAGAGCTGGTTACTATTGGTCAACAATGGAGACTGATTGCCATCATCACTCAAGGATTTGCCACAAGTTCCAAATCTATTCTGACAAGGTCCATGTGCCTCGTATTCCTCTAAACGTCATGACTGCTCCGTGGTTGTTTGCAATGTGGGGCATTGACATGATTGGAGATATTAAACCTACTGCTTCTAATAGACACCGCTTCATTATTGTCGCTATTGATTATTTCACCAAATGGGTCGAAGTTGCCTCATTTGTCTCAGTAAAAAAGAACGTTGTAGCCAGATTCATCAAACATAACATCATCTTCCGCTATGGTATCCCCGAAAGAATCATCACTGACAATGGAACCAATCTCAATAATGCTATGATTACAGAACTTTGCACTCAGTTTAAAATCAAGCATCACAATTCTTCTCCTTATAGACCTAAAATGAACGGCGCAGTGGAACCAGCCAACAAAAACATTAAGAAGATTATGCAAAAGATGGTGGTAACCTACAAAGACTAGCACGAGATGTTACCGTTTTCTCTTCATGGCTACCGTACTTCATCTCGGACATCAACTGGGACAACTCCCTTTTCTTTGATATATGGCATGGAAGTTGTCCTGCCATTGGAAGTTCAAATTCCCTCACTAAGGATTATGAATGAAGCAGACCTAGGCGAATACAAATGGATTCAGGAAAGATTGGATTAGTTTAACTTGATCGATGAAATGCGACTGGCTGCCGTTTGTTATGGCCAAATGTACCAAAAATGTATGATCAAGGATTTCAACAAAAAGATCAGGCCTCGGTTATATCAAGCTGGTGACTTGGTAATAAATAGCATCATTCTTCAACAAGGAGACCCCAGGGGTAAATGGACTCCCACTTATAAAGGGCCATTTTTTGTCAATAAAGTTTTCTCTGGTGGTGTCATGATGCTGACTATTATGGACAGCGAGGATTTCCCATATCCAGTGAACACTGACATAGTTAAAAAATACTACGCATAAGAGACCCGCTAGGTTGACACACCTAGGCAAGATAAGGGCATCCCGACAAACCAAAGGTTTGGGCAAATCTTAGGGATATATACAAAATATTGTACACCCAGCAAGTCGAAAACCCGAAAGGGGGACTTGGACAAAAATGGGTATCCTGATGGGCTGAAAACCCAAAAGGGAGGTCCAGGAAAAAGTTAAGGATTGAAAGCGTATGACTATGTCCCGTGGAGTCACCACAATCGACTTTATTACCGAGGACCGAATTCAAATGGTCCAAGATCAATCCAATCAACTTCTGTCAATGGCAAGGGACGTTCGAAGACATTAGGGCAATAGTAGAGTTGGAACACAATGAGATCACTTCCACATGGTTGTTATTTTTGTTTTCAATTTTGTTTTCCTTTCAACAATTTCCTCTTACTAGGATCTTCGTCTCTTTGTACAAAAATGCCTATTCATGGGAAAAACATCAATACAAATATACTTTGAAGTGAAAACTTTTTATTCTTTGTTTTGAGTGCAAAAACGTCCAATGACTAAAATTGAATGAAAATATGCATATGAACATAATTAAATTGTTTAGAGAATATGTGCCGCCAAGCAGCAACGATCATCTCTTTAATGCAGTAGAGATATCCCCAGAGTTATCTCATTAGCATTATCCCCTACAGAGCTTATTACCATAAACCTTTGGCCCAGCAGAGTTGCCCACAAAGTTGGATCTATGCAAACCTCGGTCAAAGTTTCAATCTCTCGACAACCCTCTCCCCAACTGAGTTGATCTTAAAAGAAAAAGCCTTATTGATTTCTTCAGAAAATAATTCATCTTGCCAGCAAGTCATCAAATATTCTTTTCAACTGGGTTTATTCCCCAACAAAACAATACACCCTCCAACGGAAACATTTCTATTCAAACAAATTTAGGTTACTATGAAGCTTGGACCCGACCAGATAATAGTCTAACCTCTCGAGATATTATAAATCCTTGACCCAACCAGACAATGGCTTAACTTCTTTCCCCAGTAGAGTTTGCCTCTATCCCCGACAAGTTACTGTAAAGCCTGGACCCAACCACATATCAGTTCAACTTCATCCTTTTAAGAAAGTTACTGTGATGCCTAGACCCGACCAGATATCAATTTAACTTCATCCTTTTAAGCAAGTTACTGTGATGCCTGGACCTGGCCAGATATCAATTCAACTTCATCCTTTTAAGAAAGTTACTGTGAATCCTGGACCTGACCAGATATCAGTTCAACTTCATCCTTTCAAGCAAGTTACTGTGAAGCCTGGACCCGACCAGATATCAGTTCAACTTCATCTTTTTAGGAAATTTAATGTGAAGCCTGGACATGAAAAGATATTAGTTTAACTTTATCCTTTCAAGCAAGTTACTGTGAAGCCTGGACCCGACCAGATATCAGTTCAACTTCATCCTTTTAAGCAAGTTACTATGAAGCCTGGACCCGACCATATATCAATTCAACTTCATCCTTTCAAGCAAGTTATTGTGAAGCCTGGACCCGACCAGATATCAGTTCAACTTCATACTTTCAAATGAGTTATTGCGAAGCCTGGAATTAGACCAGATAAGAATTAAATTCATCACCTCAAAATCTGCTTTGAAACCTGGAATCCGACCAGATAGCAGTTTAATGTTAGTAAGTTGTTGCGAAGCCTGGAATCCGACGAAATAACAGTTTAACTTCACTCTCCCAAGTAATTTTTTGTGAAGCCTGGAATGCAACCAGATAACATTTAATCTAATATTCCCCAATAAGTCTTTGTGAAGCTTGGAACACGGCCAGATAATAGTCAACTTCATTATCCTCAACAATTTGCTGCCAAGCATGAATTTTAACCAGATAACAACTAAATCTTGATTCTCTCCAGTCAGGAATAACTCCCCAGTAGAGAAACGAGTAGCTAAGATTCCTAAACTCTTTTCCCCAAGAAGAGATCAACACTCTCCATATAGTCTTCTTAAACAAGCCAATATTCCCCAACGGAGTTACTCCTCAAACAACAGAACAGGGATTCCCATCAAAAATATTCTAAACAAAGTTAAAGATACATCTATTCTCCAACAACAGTTAGGGATTCAGCCTCCCAAGATTCCCCAGCATGTGGTCGGGGACTTATTTCCCTAGACAAATACACAATGCAATAAACGCATCACATTCATAAACCATGACGCATACATGACAAATGCATACATCATAACCTCATTCATTTTGAGAACATCATTACGCCATGCATACATCTGCATGCAACTAATCCTCTTCCTTGCAGAAAAAAAATTAATCATCAAATGAAGACCTCTTCTGGTTAGATTTATCTCTTCCAGCTTAAAAACAGACAAAGGACATCTACTATTTCAGTATAAATCAACCTAAAGATTTATCCCGATACCTCCCCCCAGTCACTCTAAATGGCATCTTTAAGCCCATCTATGAAAACTCTCTATCATCTCCCCCAAATGGCATCTGTAAGCCTATTCCCTACATCATCAACTATCAGTGCTATTTCATGCGAGTGCAAATTTCTTGGCACTTTAGTGTTCAATCATCTTCCACCTTCAAGTCACCAATGGGGGACTCGCCAATCTAACTCTTCAGGTTTAAGAACATTGAACAGGGGCAGCTATTGTACCCCATAATTTACCCTCTCACTTCTCAAAGGATCATCCTGGACCCTCAGGATTGCTTTTGTCATGTTTCAAGTCTCGGATTACAATTTTCCAAGAAAGTCATTCACAAGGGCAAAATGGTCAAATGCACACTGAAAAGTCAAACGTTGACTTTTTGACCAAAATTAATTTTCAAAAATCATATTTCATCAAGACATGAAGTTGGTTCATCAAGAAATCAAAATTCAAAAATTACTTTGAAAAGTCAAATTTTTAAACACATAGAAAATTTTCAGGAAAATATGATAATTACATAATTTTGGGCCAGATTTTCATCATGATGCAAGATGATTCAATCAGAACTTCTGACATGAAAGTTATAGATCTCAATGAGATCTAAAACATTGCTGAACAGAACTTCTCCTAGAAATGCTGGGATTTCAAGTTATAAATCCTTGAAGACACGTTCATGAAGCTAAAACACTTAGTAAATTCTGGACATTTTAAAGTTAATTTAGACATAACTTTTGGGCCAGTTTTCACACAAGTACAAACAAAATTTGCAAAAATGATGGCAGAACATGTTATAAGCTTTCTAGAGAAACCCTTCAGATCATGCTGGAGCAGGGAGAATCGAAGGTCAGAAGGTTACTTCGTTCAGCACATGACCCTTCGAATATCACTCGTCAACATACAAAAGTTCTACTCTTCGATCAGAACATGACCCTTCGAATCTCATTCTTCAACGTATGGAAGCTGTATTCTTCAATCAGAACATGACCTTCGAATCCTCCTACAAGCTTGCACGCACAAGACATGGGTTTCTCTCACGCTAGCACCCACAAAGCAATGATTCCCTTTAAGTTTACTTCAAATACACCTATATGCTGGCTTCGAATCCACTTTCAGGATTGCTTCATATAACCTTCGAATCCATCTGCAAACCCTTCAATATGCCTGGATTTTGCACTATGGCACACAATTTGGTGACCCATTCGAAGGGCTTGCCATAGTTGAACATTTAGTTTTTCCTAATTTTGAATTTGGTCGAAGGTTTGGACCTATGTGGTCAAAGAAGAGAGATTCAAAGTGGCATTTTCAGCTGAGGAAGTCCCAGTCTAAGAGTACATGTTTGGTCCATTCGAAGGACACATAACTGGTGGGAACCGATGTTGTTTTAGTCTGGTCGAAAGGTGTGGAAAGATGGAGGATTCGATTCAAAGGATCAAGTTGAACATTAAACCCATAGGCTAGGCTACGCGTTTCCCCTTTTTAGGCCTCAAACCTATGACTCACCCTATATTTAATTGTTTATGCAAGTTAAAATAGGCTTTTACCCATTTGTTGTCCAAGACCACTTGCACTTAATAGTATAATACTACTTTTAGAAAAAAGTTTTTCTTGAGCCTTGCGTCTGTTTTTCTTCTGTATGAAGCAATCCATCTAAACCATTCAGCTTGCTATCATGGCACAAGTGGACAGTTACTTTCCAACTGAGTCTTATAATATTATTTTTACTCCTAAACTTCCCAAAACCTTTCTCTATAAATAGAGAGATCCTTTACAAAGAAAAGAAGAGGGGGGAGAATAAGAAGAGAGGAATGTATCTTCAAAATTCTTAAACACCATAAAATTCTCAAACACTTAAACACTTTTGAAAACACCAAACCCAGAATCCAACTATTTGCCTCCTTCAAATCTGAAAAATCCTTACATCTTGTTATCCTTTGAATCCAGCAAAGAAGGACATTTCACTTTTTTTTTTGTTTCGAATCCAGTGTCAAAGGCCCACCCTTAGTCTTTCCATTCGAATCCAAAAGCATTCAAGGTAACCACTTCAAGGTCCAGCACACGCTCCAGCCTCCAGCAAGGTAATTCATTCTTAAACTTGGACCCTTCATTTTAAGCATATCATGTAAATAAGCATTCTTTTCGTTTCACATGTACATACTATTGTTCTTCTTTTCGTTTCCACCCTTTTTAATATGTTTCATGGTTAAACAACCTTCTTGGTTTTTTCTCTTTATGCATTTTAAACATGCTTTAAAGACTAACCTAACCCTAAAGTAATGTTGGCATGGCCTTAGGCCGTGTTTCTATTCAAATTCAAACGAAAGAAACAAGAAACAAGAAGTTAGAAATGAAGCCTCTGGCTTCCATACTAACCTCCAGGTCAAACGAAAGAGGCAGCCAGAAGGCACACCAAACAGATTCCAGGCCCAGACAAAAGGCACAACATGCTGACCCCCAGGCCCCAATCGAAAGGCTCAACATGCTGGCCTCCAAGCCCCAATAAAAAATTCACGCCTTTACCCTTTTCAAGCCAGATCGAAGAGAGCTTGAAAGTAAAGAATTAAAGGGTTTTCTGCCTAAATCGAAAAGACCCTTTTTTCTTGCTTTTATCTTATTTTTGACTTTATATTTTCATGCAATTAAATATGGTTGTAATAGTGTAGGATTTTTATCTTTCTGCATTTTTTTACTTTACACAAAATGCTAGTAATTAGGGTGTATGGCAAGATAAAATCAAAAAGTAGATCACCCTGATCAAAAAGACAAAAATGCATGCAATCAAACACACTTTGCACATGTGCACCTCTAGGGTTAACTCCACTTGTTGCCTTATGAAAAATGGTAATGTTATGCATGTGAGACATCTTAGCAAAAACAATAAAAAATACAAGATCATAGTCCCTCGATGACGCTTCAAATGTTGCCTTACAAATGATCTTAGTCCCTCAAGAGAAATGCTAAGATATCTCACAACATTGTTATCATGACTATAAGATGACCCACGCTCGTTCCTTTACATCCAAAGATAAGTCTTCTTACTAATCAATGGTAAGATAGAAATATCAAAGGAGGAAAATAACAAAGACTTTTTGAGTAAGTAGAAAACGTTCTTAGTTGCTTGCTCATCTTCAAACACAAACACCTTTCTAAATGCACCAACACTTTCCATGAAATATTTTCAAAAGTCCAACACTTTGTATACATTCTTATAGAGACGAGAATCATTACAAAGTTTTCCTAAACGAAGGCTCTTTTCAAAAATACTTTCAAAATCCACCACAATGCACACTTTCAAACAAAAGCAATGATCTAGAAAGCAACTAAGAGCCCATAGATAACTATGGATGAAAAGGGTTCTAACACCTTTCCTTTTCATAATCTACCCCCTGAACTCAAGAAAATAATCTCAAAGATCTTTCCTGTTCTTTTCACCCTTTCCTTTATTTAGATAAAAGAAAAGTTAGTGGCGACTCTTGCTATCCGCAAAAATTGCGATAAAACATAAAACACCCAAGTCAGTTCTCTCATCGTGTTACAGCTACCATTTTCTCTTCATGGCTACCGTACTTCGGCACGAATGTCAACTGGGGAAACCTCTTTCTCTTTGGTTTATGGCATGGAAGTTGTCCTGCCTATTGAAGTTAAAATCCCTTCTCTAAGAATTATGAAAGAAGAAAACTTAGATGAAGACGAATGGATTCAGACAAGGTTGGATTAGCTAAATTTGATTGACAAAAAGAGGTTGGCTGCTGTTTGTCATGGTCAGATGTACCAAAAACATATGATCAAAGATTTCAAAAAGAAGATCTAGCATCTAGTATACCAGGTTGGGGACTTGGTAATAAAGAGCATCATTCTACCACAAGGCGATACCAGGGGAAAATGGACTCCCACTTACAAAGGGCCATTTGTTGTCAAGAAAGTATTCTCGGGCGGTTCTATGATGCTAACCACTATGGACGACGGAGATTTCCCGCACCCTGTGAACGGGGACATAGTCAAAAAATACTATGCATAAGAATGACCGGCTAGGTTGACATACCTAGGAAATAATAAGGGCATCCCGAGGAACCAAAAGGGTTCAGGAAAAAATTAGGGATATATACAAAAATATTGTACACCTGGCAAGTCGAAAACCTAAAAAGGAGGCTTGGGAAAAAAAAGGGTATCCTGGTAGACTGAAAAACTGAAAGGGAGGTCCAGGAAAAAAATATGGATTAAAGCGTACGACTATGTCCCGTAGATTCACTTACATGCAAGCTTTATTACCAAAGTCAAAAGTTCAAATGGTTCAATCAACTTCTTCCAAGGGTGAGGGACGAGATGCTGGAAGACATAGTGGCAATAGCTGATTTTGGAACCCAATGAGATCACTTCCACATGGCTATATATATATATATATATATATATATATATATATATATATATATATATATATATATATATATATATATATATATATATATATATATATATATATATATATATATATATATATATATATATATATATATTTGTTTTCACTTTGTACCTTTTCATTTCACGAATATTTCCTCTTACTAGGATTTTGGTCTCTTTCTACAAAATCGCCTGCTTATAGGCAAATGATCAATACAAATACACTTTAAAGTCTAAACTTTTAGTTCTTTCTGTTGTGTTTGCCAAAACGTCCAATGACTAAAATTGAATGAACATATGCATATGAACATGATTAACTATTAAAAAATATATACATAAGAATAAGAATAAATATTTACTCAAAACCCTATGAGTTGGGATGACACTCAAGCTGTCTGTAAATCCCCACAGAGTCTCTTTCATAAGGTTATCCCCAGTGAAGTCTCCAGAGCCACTTCTATGAAATTATCCCCCACCAAGTAGTCTTCATAAATAAGGGTACATTCCCCACATTCTCCCCGACAAATTACTCCAACAGATAAAAGATTATAATCTCTTTCCGGCAATATCACCAACCCACGGAGTTTCAAATTAGTACATCTCATGTAAATACTCTTCCCCAATTGAGTTTGGTCTTTCAAATTTGAAAAAGAAACATTGAAAGAGTTATTGTTTCTAGTAAAATTCAATTCCCCCAAGAGATTTGGTTTCCTCAGAGAGCACTTCTCCATCAATAAGGGTTTATTCCTTCGCCAACAGGGTTTATTTCCCCAACAAACTACAAATTCCCCAGCTAATCACTGACAAAATTCTTCTCCCCAGTAAAGTCATCAATATCCCCATAAATTTGTTGCGAAACCTAGAACCCAACCAAATACCAGTTAACTTTATCTTTTATCCCTAGTCAGGGTATGTAAAGAATAAATTCCCCAACAGATCAACAGACGACCAATGTACCTAAACTTTACTCCCCAAACAGAAATCAATACATCCCTTGTAGATCTTCCTCAAACAAGTAACCAGAAATCCCCAACTGAAGCATTCTAGACAAGATCGAAGTAACACATACTCTTCATCCCCAACAATAGTCAGGGATTTATTTTCCAAGGCAAATACACTTCGACAACATTGCACATTCATTCATCATAACATATTCAAACGAAACACATATAGTAATATCTCATTTATTTTGAGAACATCATTACGAAGTGCATTTCATACATCATGACATTGCATACAACTAACTCTTTACCTTTTCAGGAAAGACCAACCAACATACGAATATCATGAACAATTCTCAAGCAGTTCCCGATTAATTCTCGAAACAGGACGGGATGATTATCTACATAACAAACATAACCTTTAGACATCTGCTGGTTCATTTTAAATCGACCAAAGATTTATTCTGATACTTTTCTAGTAGACACTTTTTCTGGTTCATTTTAAATCAACTAAAGATTTATTCTGATAATTTTCTAGTAGACACTTTTTTGGTTCAGTTTAAATCGACTAAATATTTATTCTGATTCTTTTTCAGTTAAAGAAGAAACAAGACATCTGTCGGTTCAGTTTAAATCGACCAAAGATTTATTCTGATACTTTTCCAGTTGACACTTTTTCTGGTTCAATTTAAATCGACTAAAGATTTATTCTGATACTTTACATGTAGACACTTTTTCTGTTTCACTTTAAATCGACTAAAGATTTATTCTGATTCTTTTCTAGTTAAAGACGACACAACCATCCACTGGTTCAGTTTAAATTGGCCAAAGATTTATTCTGATACTTTTCCAGTAGACATTTCTTCTGATTCAATTTAAATCAACTAAAGATTTATTTTGATTCTTTTCTATTTAAATACATACGCAAACATCTTCTGACTTAGTTTAAATCAAGCATAGATTTATTCTGATACTCCTCAGATACAGTCAAGCGTAGACTCATTCTGATATTTCTATCAATAAGTTACTTTGGATGGCATCTTTAAGCCCATCTCTGATAACTATCCATCATCTTTCCAAATTGTATCTTTAATCCCATTCCCGGTATAATCAACAAACATTTTTACTTCATGCGTAAATGAGTGCAAATTTCTGGGCACTTAAGTGTTCAATCATCTTCCACCTTCAAGTCACGAATAGCGGACAGGCCAATCTAACTCTTCATGTTTAAGAAGATTGAACAGGGTCAGATGTTGTACCCTAATATTTTCCCTCTCTTTTCTCAAAATATTTCTCACCAAAGATCTCAAATGCTCAAGGATTCTCAAGGGTTTGATCAGACAAGCTCGCCTCTTAAGCACTAAGCCTCCAACTTAGGGTTTTGGTTTTCTCAAAGACAATTGGACTTTTGATGCCTAAAATGACTTTCATGGTTCATTATAGGTCTCCAAGATTGCCCATACCATGTTTCAGGACTTGCATCACAAATTTGCTCAGTCAATTGCACAAATGACTGAAAATCAACTGTATTGGGTAAAAAGTCAACTATGGTCAATATACAGTCAAACTTCATGATTTTTGGCGAACATAAACATTTTGAAAGGGGCCAATAGTCAAAATTAGGGTTTTGACTAAGAATGACTAATCATTGACTTTTGACCTAGTACATGGCTCAGTGACTTGGAGCATAATCTTAAGGACTAAAACACAACATATTGACCTAACTTTATGGCTCAAATCATTTCTCAAGATCAACGAATTGATAGTTGAAATTTGATCAACTAATGAAAAGTCAATTAATACACAAAAAGTCAAACTTTGACTTTTTGATCAACATTGAATTTCAAAGGTCAAGATTCATCAAGATACTCAAAAATATCAAACTTGATCATCAAGAATCAAGAAAGTCAAGAAAGTCCACAAAAAGTCAAAGTTTTCAATACTTAGAAAATTTCTAAGTATTTTTTAACCTTGATAATTTCAATACTCCATGACAATTTTTCACCATGATGCAAGATGATTCAAGAAAAACTTTTAACATGAAAGTTGTATATCTTGATGAAATCTAAAACTTAGTAATAGAGGGTGGATGTCCTAAAAATGCTTAGATTTGAAGATATAGGCTCACGAAGTCATGACATTTTTCATAAAACACTTAGTGAAATTTCCAACTAGTTTAGGCAGATTTTTGACCTAACTTCTTCACCAATTTCACCTAGTTCCAAGATTATTTAGCTAGATTGGTAAACGTGAAGGTTGTACACAATGTTTCATGCTTTCCAAAATTTAAAAGAACTTGAAGAGAGCATGCTTGAGCTAGGAGAATCAAAGAGAAGAAGTTTAGCTTTCATTCTTGATTATAGGTCATTTTGATGATGAACACTTGATCAAATCTTAAGCCATGCTGCATAAATCTAGCTTTGCAGGTTTCTAACTTACAAATCACTCAATAATTAATTCTTTACACAACTTTTAGAGCTATGAACCAAGCATTTGAGCCATAGTCCAAGAGATTCATCCATTTTTGGCACAAAGTAACATTGCCATTCTTGTAAAGTTGCTTTAATCAAAAGTCAACTTGTCTTGAGCCTCTAACTTGTTTGTTCTGAAAACACTCAACATACAAGATCATATAAGCATGTTTAAAGCCTATAACTACTATATATTGCTTTGTACTTCACCTTGGGACAATGTTTGTCAAGATTGCTTCAAAAAACAAGTTAGAAAACCATACCATGTGATCTTATGAATTTGATCACCTCAAGCCCTCAAACCTATTGCCTATAAATAGAGGCACTATTTTGAAAGCCAAACATGAATGCACAAGCATTGAAACTTCCTAAAACACTCTCAAACTCAGAATTTCTCTCAAACTTTATTTCTGTGGCATTTCTGACTTTGAACATCCAACTTCAATTCAACTCGTTCGGTTTCCATTCCAATCCTTCAAACATCATGCATACACTATATAGAAGTGATCCATGACCCTGTTACACAACTGTAACACCTCCATCATCATCCTCCATTTCCAAAACAGAGTTATGCACATTGACTTCTCCAAGAAGATTCAAGCAATCTTAGCACAAAGTAAGCTTTGCATTAGCTTCCTAGGAGTCCACTGAAGTTATTCAGATCATCACAACACCTCCAAGAGTGCTCAAACTCAAAACACGATTTCCAGTTTTGAAGTAAGTTTTCTCAACTTTGAACTTCTCATACAAGCATCATTAATAGTTATTTTGTAAAGATAAAATGTAGACATCTTTGCCCTGAAGCTAACTGTTGTACCCCAAAATTTTCCCTCCCATATTCTTCAAAATCTTGACAAGCATCATCTCAAGTCTACTCAAGGATTGCACAGTTCAATTGCCTCCTAAAGCAGTCAAAACTAGGGTTTTGGTTCTTGCAAGGAAGTTGAGGTTTTTAAGGGCTCAATCAAGTCCCATATGCCTATATACATTGTCAAGCATCTACATGCCAAGTTTCAAGGCTCACAGGGTCATGTTGCACAGTCAAAAAGCCTATTTGCTCAACAGTCAACTACAGGGGCAAAATGGTCATTTTATAGTCAAAAGTCAAAAATTTTGGTCAACATCTTATTTTGAAGCCACAATCATCATTTGATCAAGTCTTGATCATGATTCCACAAGCATGGCTCAAAAATCATCAAGATGCCAAAAGTTTTTATTTTTGGACAGCTGAAAAGTCAACTATAAATTGACCAGGGCATAACGTTTTCATGGTTCATCAGAAAAATCCCATCCAATGCTTATTTTGAAGGGGGTGAAATTTCCTACAACTCATCTTCACATTCCAAGTCCAAGAAATTCTCTCACAAAAAGTTATCAATTTCTACATTATAGGTCATTTTCAAAAGTCAACAAAAAGGCACTTTAAGTCAAAGACCATAACTTGATATTGGTAAATCCAAATGACATGGGACCAAAGGAATTGGTTAGAGGACTTCAAGACCTTTCCAAAATGTCCCAGAACATGTTCATATGATCAAAATTGAGCAAGATATGCATTGGAGAAGTTGGGAAATTTTTGGGAATTTGCAAAAGTCAACTTTGCCTAAAACACCTTGTTTTTGCTAATGGGCCTCAAATTCTTTCTTGAAACATTGCCCAAGGCCTATGCACGACCCATTGAACTTAAATTGAATTATTTTCTTATTTTTATTAATTATTTGGATTTTAATTGATTAATAATTCATTTAATTGATTTAATTGTAGGAAAATTCGAAAGATATGTTTTTTAAATCTTTTGTGGAGCAAAAATACTCAGGGCAAGCTGGAAATTTCGTTTGTCAATCAAGGAGACAAATCATCCAAAATTGGCAAGGTTTCTCAATCAAAAGGATGCTAAAAGATTTGATTAAAAATCAAATATACAAACTTCAATACAATGGATTTTATGTGCAATATTTACCCTAATTACCTTATACTATATATGGTGAAGCTTAACCTAAAATCATTCACGTGCAAAAGCTGCTGCAACATCATAACCAAATTCCAAAAAGTTCAAGAAAATTTGAAAACGGAATTCTCACTTGTAGGCCAATTCAAAGCCTTAGAGTGATTCAAACGCATTGCTGACATTCCCAGGAACGATTTGCAGTCAAGAACGAGCCTTAACACTCCAAGAACACGCCATAACAGTCACACAGTTTACCATTCTTTCCCATAATCGAAAATCAATTTTTATGCATCATTAACATGTTTTAATTATTGCTTTGCATTGCTAACATCATTCTGAAGCTTTTGATATAGATTAATTGCATTGAAACGTCTTGAATCAGAATCCACCATTGGAGAAATCTAGGTTTTTTGAAGCTCTCAATTGGGGCTTTACATCATGAGAAAAATTGGACCACATAACGCCTATGGTTGAATTCGTCAAGGCCAGACGAATTCAACCCAACCATCGTGCCCTTTTTATATGCCCTGTACACCTAATCGCTATTATTGGCAGTTTTGCATTGTGGGGGTTAAAAACCCCCGCTATCTTATTTTATTTTTGCAGATGAAACGAAGAAGGTGACTGCGTGTTGACGTGTGGTTGGTCTATTCAAATAAATGGCGCGCGCGTGTTTGATTCCAGCATATGTTATTATATCATGTATTATTTTAATTGCTCATTATGTTAACAAAAGCACGCGTTTGGCTCAATGGAGGAGGACGTGTCTGGTAATTACTGGGACCTGGGTTCGATTCCCAGGTCCACCCAAACCTTGTTTCATATTTTTTCTAACATCTTCCTATGCAGCTTCACAAGAACATTCTACCATATGTCCTCACGCATCAGCCTGCCAAGTGGCCCTGAAGCTCAATCCAAAGGCCAGGGATGGCTCCACACCATGTTCCAAGTCAATGAGCACGCATATGATCCCAGAAGTCAACAAGGGATTTGTGCTATTGGGCCTGAATTCCAGAATAACACCTCCCTTGGGTCCATCAGACCCCCTGGTTAATTACCTCTTTTCTTCTTATTTTTATTTTTGTTTTCTTTTAATTACTAATTATTATTATTATTAACTAATAAACTAATATTTTTAATAAAATTCAGAGAATAAAAAAATGTAAATATTTTCATTAATTATCATTATTCTTCTTTATTAATTATTATCTTTGTAAATAAAATGTAAATTAAATAATTTAGTTAATTAGATTAACTTTGACATTTTTTATTAATAATTAAAATAAACTTAGAACTAGGGTTTTTTGACTTTTAATTTCCTTTTAATTTTTATTTTTCATTAAAATATTAAAAACACAAAAAAAAAATTTTATTTTTATTAAATAATTGATTAGTAAACTAGGGTTAATTTTAATTAAATGCAAAGGACAAAAAAACTCATATTTTCTCAAAAGGGTCAAAAACCCTAAGACGTTCCAATTTAATTCTCTCGCGCATTATCTTATTTTGATTATTTATGTATCTGCTCAATGGATGTAATAGTAATTAGGATTTACCGCTTTCTTTACTTTCCGCATTTATTTCCAAAACGAGTTATGTTTTTTGGCGATGTATAGACCCGCGCCTTGTAATAACGTAGAATTTACATTTCCGCACTTTAATTTTCCGCACTCTTAACTGTTAATACGCATGCAAGACTGAATGACAATTAAAAACAACGCGTAGCTCACAAATTGCATGTTCAAATATAAATATAAACTGAATTGAACACACAAGCACATGCCACTTCTAGGGTACGCCTCACTCGTTGCCTCGAAGGTGGTCGTCAAGTATAGGGTGTCTTAGAGGTCGCCCTCCTGTCTAAAGATCCAGTCGCCTCGAAACGGTTGCCTCAGATAAAAAGGATCTAGGACATTAGGGTTACTTCTAAGGTGTCCTACTATTGCTTCGGTGACCACACTGTCCCTAATAATCGAATTGACCCGAATACCTCCAACGACGGTGCTTCCTACTTCTCAATAGTGGGATAGCACTGTTTAAAGGACTCTTACACAGCCTAATTCCTTAGGGTAGGTAGATCTCATGGGTACTTGCTCTTTTCAAAAACAAACAAAAATACTTTTCACACTGACACTTTCAAAAAGTTTTCAAAACAAATTTTTCATACACTTTTGAGGACAGATACAAGAGTTACTTAGAAATCTTTCAAACAAACATTTTAAAAACCCACACACACTTGAAATGCAAACAAACATTTTTGAAAACATAAGAGCAAGTACCTAAGAGCCCATGGATAACCACGGATAGAAAGGGTGCTAACACCTTCCCTTTCTATAAATCTACCTCCCGAACCGAGAGACATCTCGAATAAGGAATTTTGCTGTGCTTTTGTCCTTTCCATGTTGGAGAACATAAAAGAAGGTGGCGACTCTTGCTTACCGCGACATTTCGCAAACCAGCTTAAAAAACAGTCAGTTCTATTTCCACCGATCACAGAACTGGCGACTCTGCTGGGGAAATTAATAAGTGAGGTGTACCTTAGGATTAGACCACTCTTATGTTTTCAATTGCTTGTTTTGTTTGCTTTAATATTTGTGGGCCTTGCATCGGAGTTCTATAGATCCTAACCCGGATCTGGGGGATACCTTTTAGAAAGTAGCAACAAAACTGTGAGGGAACTGTGCGGGGTATACCGACACGGTTGAAGCAGTTTGCTACGTTGATATGGCACTTTGGTGAGTACCGGTAACCCTTGAGTCAAGTCAAGGAGAGTACGGGGCCTCCGCATGGTGTCGTGAATCATCAACTGACCTTAGGAACCTTACTTGACCATCCTGGCCTCTTTAGGGGTAGTGAGATGACCGACTTTGGTGCAGTCCGAAGTTGGTAGATACTCGATACTACACTCATTGAGGGTTGTTTTCTTGGAATATTTTGATCGCCAGTTCAGTGGCTAAATCAAAACAATGAACACAGAAAACAACCCTATGATATTGAGCTCCTTAGAACCCGGATACTTTTGATAGGACAGGTTTTGAGCCCACCAACTTCAAGAGGGTAGTACCCAAACTTCATGCTGGCCTAAACTCTAAGGGTTGTCTTGTGTGACTTGTGTGCCTTCCAACTTGACTACTTGCATGCTTGTTATCTGACACATGAGTTCCTTGCAGGTTTTGTTTACAGTCCTTAATCTGGGCTTATAACAGGGTTTACTTATATCACTCCACGCATAGCATAACATCATGCCATCATACCATTGCATACATCCTGCATAAGGACTAACCCATTTCAAGGATCTCAAGGGCTTGTGATGCAGGTCATGATGAACCAGAATGTCTAGCAAGGGGCAAAGGGGATTTATTTTCATCTAGCCAGGTTGATGACTTGAGTCAGGGGCTATGACCCACTTGATATGGTGAGCTTTGACTCTTGGAGAAGGTTCCCCTAGCCAAGGTTGTTTGGAAATCAAAACAAGGTTGATGACTTGAGTCAGGGGCTATGACCCACTCGATATGGTGAGCCTTGACTCTTGAAGAAGGACTCTCAACACCATGAAGTTCCTTCAATGAAGCTACGAAATTCAGATTCTAACAACTTTCTTGTTTACCCCGCGAGATCCTTGAAAACATTGCATGCATACATACATATCATTGCATTGCAGGTACCCTTTTGACATATCACTTACCTTCTTCGTCGTTTATTTCAGCAATCATCATGAATCCTGAATCATCCAATGAATAAGCTATCAAGGCCCTCCAGGCCCATAATGCCCAGTTCCAGGAGTTGGTTATGAGCTTAGCCCAGGGTCAACAGGAATTGAAGACTCTGCTTTTGAAGAAGAAGAAAAAGAGGACTGTTTTGTTCAACCCTAGACGCCGATTTGGGAAGGGATCACAAAATGAAGCTGAGCTGACTACCTCCTCTGCTGGGAAAGACAGTCCCCAAGAGAGAGAGGTTCCTAGTCCAGTGGTCTCCGACAACGAGACAGATTTCAATGATGAGCAGTACCCTCCAGCTGAGGACAAGTACAAACAGCTGGAAGACCGTTTGAGCGCCATGGAAATACAAAAAGTGCCCGGCTTGGACTTCGAAGATCTAGGTCTATCCTCTGGGGTGGTGATCCCTCACAAATTCAAGGCACCTTTTTTTTGAAGTACGACGGGGCTTCCTGTCCTAAGCTGCATCTCAGGTCATACATAAGGAGGATCCAGCCCTATACGACTGACAAGAATTTGTGGATTCACTTCTTTCAGGATAATTTGTCAGGGACTCAACTCGAGTGGTTCTATCAGCTGGATGGAGCCAGTATCCGCAATTGGGAGGACCTTGTCGCTGCCTTTTACAAGCAGTATCAGTACAATGCCGAACTCGCTCCTACACGTACCCAACTCCAGGGTATGTCGCTAGGATCGGGAGAAGGTTTCAAGGAGTACGCACAAAAGTGGAGAGACCTTGCTGGAAGGGTGCAACCACCTCTGACTGACTGTGAGCTCGTGGATATGTTCCTGGGGACCCTGTCCGGTCCGTTCTTCAACCATCTGATTGGGAATTCTTCTGCTGGGTTTACAGATCTGATCTTGACTGGGGAAAGAATTAAAGCTGGTATCAAGGCTGGGAAGATTCAAGAGGCTACACCTTTGGATGCTCATAAAAAGCCTTATACTGGGAAGAAAGAGGCCAATGCTGCGTACAGCCAAAAGGGTCGCCATGATCAACATGTAGGGGCAACCCAGATCTCTAATCCCAGGCCTACTCAACAAGGGAAGGGGAAGCAACGTAAGGAGGTCGCACCCAAAAGACAGTTCACTAAGATCAACATGTCACTGGACCAAGCGCTACAGCAATTGTTGAAGGCAGGACTGATTACCTTAAGGGCTCCTCTTCAGAATCCAAACACCTCCGCTCCTAACTATCATCCCAACGAAAGATGTGCATACCACTCTGATAGCCCGGGGCATACTACGGACAACTGCTGGGCCCTGAAGAACAAGGTCCAAGACATGATCGATGCCAAGGAAATCCAGTTCGAAGCACCAGAGACTCCAAACATAATCACGGCTCCTTTGCCAAATCATTGAAGACTTTTGTTCATTCGAATGTTCAAGTTGTATTTTTCTTTGATTGCTCAAACATTTTATTCATGTTAAACATTGTTATTTCATTAATGCATTACACGTGTCTGTTTTGAAGTAATTGTGTTCATTATGCTTAAACTTGCTTCCATTTTTGATGTTCAACTCTCGACTAATAATTCTAAGCCTCTTGAGGGAGGATGACGAAAACGATACCGCAATCTACAGTATGCTTTTGAACAGACCCCGCTGATGAGGTACAGGCATTGTTTCAAATCCTAAACACTGGAGTTATAAGGAAGATAATCCCTCGTCAACCCCTTTGAGCCAAAGAAGTTGGAGTTTTTATTTTTATTTTTCTTTTCACGCAAAAATTAAAAACCCTTAATCATAACCTGGGGCAGGGTAGTTCTCTCAGTTTAATCCAGGTGCACAACGAATGGCACCAAAGAGGTCCTTACAAAACAAAAGATAGTGATGGTTCCGAATAATCATAAAGACAGGAAGTCGTTGTCTATCAGAACAAAAGCCCAATAAGTCAAAACCTATGAAGGAGACTTACAAAACTGGGGCATCCCGCTGACTATAATTCCAAAAGAGGAAACAGTTCAGGAAAAATTTAGGGATAACGCAATCAAAAAGAAAGAGGTCATGCAAACCCTCAACAAAAAAGAAATGACTGCCTATTCAAAATAAACTATCAACATCCGAACCATCACCGGAATATCAAAGCAAAGACTCAAACAAGGTCTAATGCACGATTAGCTGAGTTTAGGATCGAAGAACATCACGAAGAACGGGTGGGTAAAGATAAAATTTGAGCCTTTATCCTTTGTTTCTTAAACCGTGAACCAGGCCATGTTATAACCCTTAAAAAGTCCTAGCTGAAGCATGGGTTAGTTCGAAAGCATACTGTTACGAAAGGTATCCTGACTCCTTAAGGCTTGCGGTAAGATAACGAGCTGACATCACAGTTCAAAAAATTCACTTGTTTTTATGAAAAAATGCATTTTCAAAAAACTTCAAGACAGACATAAGCTTTGCATTTTTAATATAACATTGTTTGCATACGACTATTTTGTTTGAACAACATAGAAGCTCGCACGATGAATATCCAGTGAACAAAAATCTTCTCAACAAAGAAGGTCATCTCAAATGGAAACGCACTTCCAATCAAGGGGCACGGCATGATCATGGCCTATCACCTGGAGCAGTTAGGTCAAGATTCGGAGAATCTCTCAAATGCCAAATAGCCTGGGGCAAATCTCCGTCCGAGTCACTTGGGGCATTGGACACGAGTTCCAGCTATGAATCTTGCCTGATCAAACATTTTCTAGTAGCAGGCAACACAACAACAGGGGCACCTCCCTACATCCTGAGAGCATGGACATAGTCAAAAAAATAATACGCATAATCAAAGACCCGCTAGGTTGACACACCTAGGCAAAAATAAGGGCTTCCCGGCGAACCAAAAGGGCTCGGGCAAAAATAAGGGATGAAAATGAAAAAATCTGTACACCCGGCAAGTCGAAAACCTGAAAAGGCGGCTTGGGCAAAAATGGGTATCCCGGTGGACTGAAAACCAAAAAGGGCAGTCCAGGCAAAAGTTAGGGATCAAAAGCGTACGACTATGTCCGGCATCTCGTCACTGGCCTACCAGAAGAAGATTTGTCAATCGGCAGTTATCAAGCACCTCCGCAGATACCTTTTCCCACAGAAGCTGGGGCAATAAGAACGGTCCGAACTGTACAAGGCTGCTCTGTCATGACCAAGATACCTTCACTCCCCGTAGAGTAAGACAGGTTTCAGCAATACTCTCCCCCGAGCAGAGTTGGTCTCCAATCAGCCCCGACAAGGCACGGTATTCTCCAGCAAGTCAGCAACGCTCTCCCCAAGCAGAGTTAGTCTACTGTCAGCCTTAAGGAAGTTGGGTATCCCCAGAAGATCTCAATATTCCTTAGCGGAATATATAGATGTTCCTAAGCAAGCATCCCCGGCGGTCTTAATCTAAGATTGTTCCCCGGCGGAATACCAGACACCTCAGTGGAGCCATTCCCCAGTACAGTTCAAAAGTTTCCCCAGGAGATGGATCAATGTCCCCAGTAGATCCTGGAAGCTTATCCCCAGTAGATTCTGGAAGCTTATCCCTTGCAGAGTACGAACGCATCTCCCCGGCTTTATTCAAAGGTTATTCCCCACCAGGGTCTAACTGGTTATCCTCAGCCAATTACCACGGAAAGATCGTCCTCGGCGAAGTTTTTACTATCCCCAGCGGAGTTCATCAAAATCCCCAACCTAACATATCAACGGAATCCCCAGCGGAGTTATCGTCAAAACCTCAACAAAGTATCTCTTCTCCATAGAGTAATCCCCCGTAGAGTAATCTCTTCAACAAGCTTATTCCCCAACGGAGTCATCTTCTCCTACCGGTTTATTCTTGCAATCATCATCCCCAGCGGAAATGAAGAATTCTACTCTTCAACGTCAGCCCAGGATTCAACTTCCCGGCATGCGTCAAGGATTTATTTTCCTAGACGAAAATACATTCATAAACATTTCACATTTTATACATCCTGCTTACCTACATACTGCACTACCTCATTTGTCTTTGAACATCATGACATCATGCACTTCATACATCATGACATTGCATATAACTGATGTTTTGCCTTTTCAGGAAAAAGGTCAATC
This sequence comes from Vicia faba, assembly GCA_948472305.1. Classification (NCBI taxonomy): domain Eukaryota; kingdom Viridiplantae; phylum Streptophyta; class Magnoliopsida; order Fabales; family Fabaceae; genus Vicia; species Vicia faba. Next base: position 134,236,852 of record OX451740.1, on the reverse strand, counting down.
CAAAGATGATTACTATCAAATTGTCGCAATTCCAGATTCGATACCTATATCTAGCCAAGGCATATCTGTGAGCGATTGATCGTAGATTCGATACCTGCATCTAGCCAGGGCATATCTACATTAAAGAGATTAAAGAGATAGCTGGGAAATGCTCTAGATATGGATGCTATTCTTTTGCTTATTCAGATTTTCTCTTAAGAGATGGCTTAGAAATGCTCCAGATATGGATGTTATTCTTTTGCTTATTCAAGAGTTTCCTTTCAGATATAGTTGGGAAATGCTCCAGAGATGGATGTTATTCTTTTGCTTATTCAGATTTTTCTATTCAGAGATAGCTTGGAAATGCTCCTAATGTGGATGCTATTCTTTTGCTTATTCAAAGTTTCTTCTCAGAGATAGTTCAGATATGCTCCAGAATCGGACGCTATTTTGTTGCTTATTCAGGGTTTCTTTTCAGAGATAACTTAGAGATGCTCCAACCACGGATGCTATTCTATTGTTTATTCAGATATTCTTTCAAGAGATGGTTCAGATGCGATCCAGACATGGCTACATTCTGATACTTATTCTAGACTCCCTTCTAGAGATAGCTTAGAAATGCTCTGGACATGGATGTTATTCTATTGCTTATTCCAGACTCCCTTCTAGAGATGGTTCAGATGCGACCCAGATATGGCTACATTCTGATACTATTCAGATTCCCTCTCAGATATAGCTGGGAAATGCTCCAGACATGGATGCTATTCTTTTGCTTATTCAAAGTTTCCTTTCAGAGATAGCTTAGAGATGCTCCAGATTCAGATGTTATTCTACTGCTTATTCAGATTCAAACTTCTGAAGACAACTTAGAGATGCTCCAGACCCGGAGGTTATTCTATTGTTCAGTCCAGATGCAGTATGGATATACCCCAGACACGGCGGTCATTCTACTACTCATTCAGACATCAGCAATTAAACACAGACTAGATATGCTCCAGACACGGAAGCTATTCTATTTCTTACTCAGATTCAACCATCCCTTACATTTCCAAATGGCATCTATAAGCCCATTTCCGACAAGGTTCTGTCACGTCTCCAGATGGCATCTATAAGCCCATCCTCCTATCCACCACCTTTCCAAATGGCATCTATAAGCCCATTCCCGACGTCACGCTGCTGATATTCTACTATGCGAGTGCAAATTTCTGGGCACTCTAGTGTTCAATCATCTTCCACCTTCGGATCACGAAAGGCCCGCAAGCTAATCTACATCCTCAGGTATAAGAAGATTGAACAGGGGCAACTGTTGTACCCCAAAATTTGCCCTCCCATATTCTTCAAAATCTTGACAAGCATCATCTCAAGTTTACTCAAGGATTGCACAGTTCAATTGCCTCTTAAAGCAGTCAAAACTAGGGTTTTGGTTCTTGCAAGTAAGTTGAGGTTTTCAAGGGCTCAATCAAGTCCCATATGCCTATATACATTGTCAAGCATCTACATGCCAAGTTTCAAGGCTCACAGGGTCAAGTTGCACAATCAAAAAGCCTATTTGCTCAACAGTCAACTACAGGGGCAAAATGGTCATTTTACAGTCAAAAGTCAAAAAATTTGGTCAACATCTTATTTTGAAGCCACAATCATCATTTGATCAAGTCTTGATCATGATTCCATAAGCATGGCTCAAAAATCATCAAGATGCCAAAAGTTTCTATTTTTGGACAGTTGAAAAGTCAATTATAAATTGACAAGGGCATAACTTTTTCATGGTTCATCGGAAAAATCCCATCCAATGCTCATTTTGAAGGGGATGACATTTCCTACAACTCATCTTCACATTCCAAGTCCAAGAAATGCTCTCACAAAAAGTTATCAATTTCTACATTATAGGTCATTTTCAAAAGTCAACAAAAAGTCACTTTAAGTCAAAGACCATAACTTGATATTGGTAAATCCAAATGACATGGGACCAAAGGCATTGGTTAGAGGACTTCAAGACCTTTCCAAAATGTCCAAGAACATGTTCATATGATCAAAATTGAGCAAGATATGCATTGGAGAAGTTGGGAAATTTTTGGGAATTTTGCAAAAGTCAACTTTGCCTAAAACACCTTGTTTTTTCTAATGGGCCTCAAATTCTTTCTTGAAACATTGCCCAAGGCTTATGCACGACCCATTGAACTTAAATTGAATTATTTTCTTATTTTTATTAATTATTTGGATTTTAATTGATTAATAATTCATTTAATTGATTTAATTGTAGGAAAATTCAAAAGATATGTTTTTTAAATCTTTTATGGAGCAAAAATACTCAGGGCAAGCTGGCAATTTCGTTTGTCAATCAAGGAGACAAAATCATCCAAAATTGGCAAGGTTTCTCAATCAAAAGGATGCTAAAAGATTTGATTGAAAATCAAATATACAAACTTCAATACAATGGATTTTATGTGCAAGATTTACCCTAATTCACTTATACTATATTCCAAAAAGTTCAAGAAAATTCGAAAACTGAATTCTGACTTGTAGGCCAATTCAAAGCCTTAGAGTGATTCAAACGCATTGCTGACATTCCCAGGAACGATTTGCAGTCAATAACGAGCCTTAACACTCCAAGAACACGCCATAACAGTCACACAGTTTACCATTCTTTCCCATAATCGAAAATCAATTTTTATGCATCATTAACATGTTTTAATTATTGCTTTGCATTGCTAACATCATTCTGAAGCTTTTGATATAGATTAATTGCATTGAAACGTCTTGAATCAGAATCCACCATTGGAGAAATCTAGGTTTTTTTAAGCTCTCAATTGGGGCTTTACAGCATGAGAAAAATTGGACCACATAACGCCTATGGTTGAATTCGTCAAGGCCAGACGAATTCAACCCAACCATCACGCCCTTTTTATATGCGCTGTACGCCTAATCGCTATTATTGGCAGTTTTGCATTGTGGGGGTTAAAAACCCCCGCTATCTTGTTTTATTTTTGCAGATGAAACGAAGAAGGTGACTGCGTGTTGACGTGTGGTTGGTCTATTCAAATAAATGGCGCGCGCGTGTTTGATTCCAGCATATGTTATTGTATCATGTATTATTTTAATTGCTCATTATGTTAACAAAAGCACGCGTTTGTGCTATTGGGCCTGAATTCCAGAATAACACCTCCCTTGGGTCCATCAGACCCCCTGGTTAATTACCTCTTTTCTTCTTATTTTTATTTTTGTTTTCTTTTAATTACTAATTATTATTATTATTAACTAATAAACTAATATTTTTAATAAAATTCAGAGAATAAAAAAATGTAAATATTTTCATTAATTATCATTATTCTTCTTTATTAATTATTATCTTTGTAAATAAAATGTAAATTAAATAATTTAGTTAATTAGATTAACTTTGACATTTTTTATTAATAATTAAAATAAACTTAGAACTAGGGTTTTTTGACTTTTAATTTCCTTTTTAATTTTATTTTTCATTAAAATATTAAAAACACAAAAAACATTTTTTATTTTTATTAAATAATTGATTAGTAAACTAGGGTTAATTTTAATTTAATGCAAAGGACAAAAAAACTCATATTTTCTCAAAAGGGTCAAAAACCCTAAGACGTTCCAATTTAATTCTCTCGCGCATTATCTTATTTTGATTATTTATGTATCTGCTCAATGGATGTAACAGTAATTAGGATTTACCGCTTTCTTTACTTTCCGCATTTATTTCCAAAATGAGTTATGTTTTTTGGCGATGTATAGACCCGCGCCTTGTAATAGCGTAGAATTTACATTTCCGCACTTTAATTTTCCGCACTCTTAACTGTTAATACGCACGCAAGACTGAATGACAATTAAAAACAACGCGTAGCTCACAAATTGCATGTTCAAAGATAAACATAAACTGAATTGAACACACAAGCACATGCCACTTCTAGGGTACGCCTCACTCGTTGCCTCGAAGGTGGTCGTCAAGTATAGGGTGTCTTAGAGGTCGCCCTCCTGTCTAAAGATCCAGTCGCCTCGAAACGGTTTCCTCGGATAAAAAGGATCTAGGACATTAGGGTTACTTCTAAGGTGTCCTACTATTGCTTCGATGACCACACTGTCCCTAATAATCGAATTGACCCGAATACCTCCAACGACGGTGCTTCCTACTTCTCAATAGTGGGATAACACTGTTTAAAGGACTCTTACACAACCTAATTCCTTAGGGTAGGTAGATCTCATGGGTACTTGCTCTTTTCAAAAACAAACAAAAATACTTTTCACACTGACACTTTCAAAAAGTTTTCAAAACAAATTTTTCATACACTCTTGAGGACATATACAAGAGTTACTTAGAAATCTTTCAAACAAACTTTTTCAAAACCTACACACACTTGAAAAGCAAACAAACATTTTTGAAAACATAAGAGCAAGTACCTAAGAGCCCGTGGATAACCACGGATAGAAAGGGTGCTAACACCTTCCCTTTCTATAAATCTACCTCCCGAACCGAGAGACATCTCGAATAAGGAATTTTGCTGCGCTTTTGTCCTTTCCATGTTGGAGAACATAAAAGACGGTGGCGACTCTTGCTTACCGCGACATTTCGCGAACCAGCTTAAAAAACAGTCCGTTATATTTCCACCGATCACACTAACCATGCACTTAGTTTCCATTTATCTTGCATGAGTGATGCGAATTTTGAAGCTGAAATTACAGAAAAATTATGTCATAATTTGTTACAAACATAAATTCGTGTTCATCTTTGAGTGTTAGTTTAAGTTATTTACATATTTAAAATCATGATGAAATTTCTAACAAGTTTAATGTTTACACTTTTTGAAATGGTTGAGAAATGAGCATGTTTGAAATTCAAAAATGGTTGGCGCGAGGAAGAAGATGAAATATAGTCAAAAGCAAGTTTATTTTATATTTAATAATTGTTGCATAAACTAACGGATGTATCACCACCCCAGTGGTTAAAGCGCGCGCCTGTCACCTATGGAACCTGGGTCCGAGCCCCATCGTCCCATTTTGTTATTTTTCTAACATTTTTTTGTTCCTTGTTTGTTCTAGCGTGTTTGGGCCTCCCTGGCTTTCGGCCTTAGCATTTCTTCCTTTCCATCACCCCCACTTTACTTGATTCATACGCAAGTCCATCACTTTTTTTTATTAATTTCTGATTTCAAATAAAAAATAAAATGTTGTTTTGGGCCTAATCTTTTTACTACTTCTTCACACTCTATTTTACTTTTTAACATCGGGCCCAACTTTTTATTTCTTTTATATTTTTATATTTTCTTTATTCATTTATGTTATTTTTTACTTAATAGAAATACAAAAATATATTTAAAATAATTAGATTAAAAATAATTTAATTCTTTTTATTTTATTTTACTTCACTTATTTTTAAGCAAGTAAAACCTCAAAATTATTATTTTCTAGACAACTAAATTAGACTTAGGGTTTATTTTTTGGTTAACTTAGACTTTAGATCTTGCTAAATAATTAATTAACTTCCCTTTTAAATTAACTAGTTTAAATAGGTTAATTAAAACCTTTTCCATCAAAAAACCCACAAAAACAAATTATTTTCTTTACTTTACATTTCTTTGCGCATTTTGTTATTTCCCATTACAATTTATGTAATTGTCAAAGCCTTGTAATAGCAATTAGGGTTTATTTTACTTGTCATCCCTATTAGTAAATTTGTATTCCCCATCTCCAAAAGTATTCTAATAGCGTAGGACATTTAAATTCCGCAATTTAGCACTTTCTATATTATTGCAAGTAATTAGGGTTTGCATGAAAATACTAAAATCAACCCTAGCAAAACAATAATTCAAAGATAATATACATGAAAAAAAACTCCTTGCACACATGCACCTCTAGGGTAATCCACACTTGTTGCCTCAGATATAAACATTCATGTCCCTCGAACGTGAGATGTCTTAGCAAAGACCCTCGATTAAAAGATTGTAGTCCTTCGATGACCCTTCAATGTTGCCTTCGGCAAACATTCTTAGTCCCTTACTACAATTGCTAAAACATCTTACAAGTTGTCTTTTATGATTGTACGATAACCCACACCCATCCCTCACATCCAATGATATGGCTCTCTACCCACTAATGATAGACAAGCACTATCTAAAGAAGGAAGAAAATAACAAAGACTTTTTGAGTAGGTAGATTGCTCGTAATTGCTTCCTCACAAACAAAACCATTTACACCTCACACTTTCAAAACACTTTTCAAACAAACATTTTGTATACATTCTCAACGATACGAGGATCATTATAAAATGGCCTTACACTAGCATTTTCAAACATCTTTCCAAAAAATTCCTTTTCAAGCAAAATATTTTCAAAACCGACACTTTGTATACAATCTCAACGATGCGAGAATCATTGGAAAGTTTCCCAAACTTAGGTGTTTTCAAAATATTTTCAAACTTACACAAACACAAATCATTTTAAAGTGATCAAGTAATTAAGAGCCCGTAGATAACTACGGATGAAAAGGGTGCTAACACCTTCCCTTTTCATAACCTACCCCCTGAACTCAAGAAAATTCTCAAAAGGTATTTCCTGTTCTTTTCACCCTTTTCTTTATTGGATAAAAGAAAATTCGGTGGCGACTCTTGCTATCCGCAACAATTACGATAAAACGCAAAACACCAAATTCAGTTCTCCCACTGCATCACAACAGTCATGTCCCTAGAATGTGGGATGCTTTAGCAAAGAACCTCTGTTAAAATATTGTAGTCCCTCGATAAACCTTCGATGCTGCCTTTGGTAAACGATTTTAGTCCCTTACGAAAATTTCTAAAGAGTCCTACAAGTTGCCTTCTATGATTGTACGATAACCCGCGCCTGTCCCTAACATCAAAAGATAGGGCTTCCTACTAACTAATAGTAGGGTAGCACTATCTAAAGGAGGAGGAAAAGAACAAATACTTTTTTGAGTATGTAGAATGCTCGTAGCCGCTTGCTCACAAACTTTCTGAAACAAAACATCTTTTCACAAAACAACACTTTCTTTCATAAATATTTTCAAAACAAACATTTTGTATACATTCTTAACGATACGAGAATCATTACAAAATTTCTGTAGTTAGGCATTTTCAAAATATTTTCAAACATACACAAACACAAAGCATTTCAAAAGTGAGCTAGCAATTAAGAGCCCGTAGACAACTACAGATGAAAAGGGTGCTAACACATTCCCTTTTCATAACCTATCCCTCTTACTCAGAAAATTCTCAAAAGGTCTTTCCTGTTCTTTTCACCCTTTTCTTTATTGGATAAAATAAAATTCGGTGGCAACTCTTGCTATCCACAACATTTGCGATAAAACCCAAAACCTAAAAGTCAGTTCTCCCATTGTATTACAGAATTTGTGACTCTACTGGGGATAAAAAAAAGCGGGGTTACCTTAAGAGCTAGATCACCTTTACTTCTTTACTTGTTTGCCTTGTATTCTTTATATTTCGGGATATGCTTGGGTTTGTTTTTTGTTCAGATCTTATGCCCGGATCTGGGGGCATTTTAGGTAACTAGCAATAGATCGTGAAAATTGTACAGCATAGACCGATATGGTTGAAACAATGGCTAAGTTAGTGTGACACATTGGTTGGTTCCGGCTTCCCTTGAGTCAGTCAAGGAGAATGTTAGGTTGTCGTGTGGTGTCATAAGCACTAACTGATCTTAGAACATTAGTTGACATAACTTAGCCATTAGAAAGTAGTGAGATGGCTGAATTTGGTGCAGACTGAAGTTGGTTGATACTCGATACTACACTCAATGAGATCAGACTCTCGGTATATTTCGGTTGCAAATCAGATGCTTGTGCTGAAACAATGCCTTAGAGAATGATCAGTGATATTGAGGCTCCTAGAACCCGGTTACTTCTTTTAGGACAGGTGGAGCCAACAAAAAATTTAAGAGGGTACTTATCTATAAATTCCATACAAGCTTAAACTTAAGGCCTTGTGTGTTTTGTTTGTGTATGATTAATTGTTCGAATATGACATCATAAAATCATGGCATCATTACACATATCATTTTCACTAACTATTTCAAGGATCTAGGGATTTATCTTTGCTCTATTTTATAGGTTATGGCCTCGCTCGCAGAAACAATATCTGGATCAGTTTTGTGAGGATATATTTTCAACTTAAGGAGTTAGTCTCAAAAGTTCCTGAGAGCTCTTAATTCACCAAGAGGCATGGTCATCTACTCAGTTTGGATACCTCGGATTTTGAAGAAGACATGATGAGTGTTTTATTCCAGTTCTTTGATCCCACACATCATTGTTTCACCTTTCCAGATTATCAGTTGGTACCCACAATGGAATAATTGTCTAAGCTACTGGGAATACCTGTTCTTGTTCGTACACCTTTCATTGGTTTATAAAAAGATCCACAACCTGAGGAAATTTCAGCAGTCTTACATCTGAAGCGGTCTGACATTGTATCTAATTAGGAAACAAGAAGTGGATTCAAGAGTTTTCTTGATAAATTTCTGTTAGAGAAGGCTCGGCTATTTCTGGATGCTATGAGTTTTCAGGCTTTCGAGGAAATATTGACTTTGCTAATATATGGGTTGGTGTTATTCCCTAATCCAGACCAACTCATAGATGTGAATGTCGTCAAAATATTTCTTTCTCGTAACCCTATGCCTACTTTTCTTGAAGATATTTTGCATTCTCTTCACACTCGTACTATGAGGAAACGAGGGACTCTTATGTGTTTCATACCTCTGCTATCAAGGTGGTTTATTTTGCACCTTTCCCGATCAGCAGTGAAGAATAAACAAGGTTTGAGGTGGTATCAAAGAATGATGTCGCTCTCTCACTCAGATATATGTTGGTGCTCCTGATCTCTGGAGGATGTTACTATCATTGACTACTGCGGGGAATTCCCTAATGTTCCACTCCTTGACATTAGGGAAGGTATTACCTACAACCCTTCTCTGGCTCTACGTCAATTTGGTTATGCTCGAAGAGATGGTCCTCGTGACATACTTACCCAGGGTATCGTGTTCGACTAAGAGAATGATTTTCATGGTAATCATCAAAGGTTTATATGTTCTTAGGGCATGGTAAACAAGATTGATAACAAGAATTTAGGACAAAATAATTCCATCCCTTTGGAGCCCTACCCAAATGGGTACAAGCTCGCGCTCAAATGCTCATGATGTTATATCCAGTTATTCTACTGGTGATTATAGAACTTGTTATCGAAGGAGACGTTTCTCGCACCATCCTCCATCCAGACATAGCCACTGACCTCAAAGAATTACAGAAGTCCTGGATTCAACTCAAGGAAGAATGGAACACCTTTGAAGCTCAATTCTATGCAGGTGAAAAGAAAGTGTTGCATCTCCAAAAGCAACTTCACGAGGAGAAACTCCTTAATGCATACATTGATAAGAAAAGGAAGCATCCGTGGGAAACTCGAGTCTTAGAATTTAGAAGTTCATATTGTTGTCTCTTTGAGACCCTTATGTTTTGATTGTAAGCCTAAGAGGCAATTGTAATCTTGAACTTACTAATAAAAATATTTGTTTTTGTTTCCTCTCGGCCAACAAATTTAAATCTCCTAAGGTCTATGAAAACATTGCATCCACATATCATGCATCATTTCATAAAAAGGTTTTCCAATACGGGCCTTCTCATTTACTTGTTGTTTATTTCAGTATAAGATAGCCCTCGAACAAACTATCAAGGATTTGCAGGCTTAGCATGTAGATTTTCAAGAGACTCTTCTAAATTTGGCCAAAGGGCAACAAGAGATGATGACGCTCCTCACCAAGAAAAGAAAACTAAGAAGCCGGCTGTTATCCTCAATATGGGGAGAAGATTCAGAGGTCATGCATGACTGGTTTAAGCAGATGATGTTTCCTCTGAGGAAGACGACAACCAGTAGGAGGATGGTAGAAGTGTCAGGGGTGAAGAGAATATTCTTGAAGATGAAGACTACTCCAACGAACCGTAACCTCCTGCAGATGACAAGTACAAGCAATTAGAAGACTGTCTCAAAGCTATGGGAACCCAGAAAATGCCTGGATTGGATTTTTGAGAGCTAGGTCTAATCCCAAGGATGGTCATCCCTCATAAATACAAGGTCCCTATATTTGCCAAATATGATGGGGTCTCTTGTCCCAAACTTCATCTGAGGTTGTATGTTCAAAAAATCCAACCTCATACTGTTGACAAGAAATTATAGGTCCATTTCTTTCAAGAAAGATTATCTGGTACTCAACTTGAATGGTTCTATCAGCTCTAAGGAACCAACATTCACACATGGGAAGACTCGGTTTCTGCTTTCTACAAGTAATATCAATATAATGGTGACCTGGAACCGACTCGTGTGTAGTTGCAAAACATGTCCATGGGCTCAAATGAAAGGTTCAAGAAGTATGCACAAAAATGGAGGGATTTAGCTGGAAGGATGAAACCTCTTTTGACTGATCGGGAAATGGTAGATATGTTCATAAGCACTCTGACAGGCCCATTCTTTAATCTGTTGATTGGAAGCTCGTCATCTAGTTTGACAGAGTTGATTCTGACTGGAGAAAGAGTGGGAAGTGACATTAAAAGTGGGAAAATTTTGATAGCTACATCTTCTAATGCTGTGAAGAAGCCATTTGGAGCTAAAAGAGAAACCAATGCTATCTATGACCAGAAAAGTCGTAGTAAAAATGACCGCCATCATTTTGTGGGAGAGATGTTAATCTCTAATCCAGTGCCTATTCAACAATCACAACGGGGCAACCGTCGAAGGCCATACGCTCCGTCAAGACAGTTTACCAAGATTAACATGCCTTTATCTCAAGAAATACAACATTTGTTAAATACTAAACTCATTTCACTACGGGATCCTCCTCAGAATCCCAACACATCCTCGCCAAAGTACAATCCAAATGCGAGGTGTGCCTATCATTCAAACAGTGCTGGGCACGACACCAACAACTGCTGGGTCCTAAAAAACAAGATTCAGGATATGATTGATAGCAAGTAAATTGAGTTCGACCCTCCAAATACTCCGAACGTGATTACTACTTCTATGCCAAAGCATGACAAAGGCATAAGTGTTGTTAGAGATGTTTTATATGTTACCTCCGTAAGTGATGTGGTTACTCCTCTCTCAACAGTCAAGAAGAATTTGCTACAAGCCGGCTTATTTCTGGGTTGTGTTAAATAATTTTATTGTTGTGCAGTTCAACCTAATGGTTGCGGGTTACTGAAGGAAGGAATTCAACGCCTGATGGATGAACATGTAATTTTGATTGAGAAAGTTTTGTATGCTGAGAATTTATGCCGATATTTGTCTATCATATCTAGTACTCCTTTCAGGATCACTTCCAATGGTCCTGTAAGGATTACTTCCAATCCAAAAGTTTCTCCTTTAATCATTACAACACTTGGGCCCATCCCATATTCCTCGGAGAAAGCTATTCCATGGAATTATGAGTCTGACGTCTATTACCATGGCGTTAAACAAGAGTTATCTGACGAAGATGATGAAGATGTTGATCCCAATATTAACAATATTACGAGGACCAACAAAATTATTAGAAGCGGAAATATTTTCTCCCCATAAATCTCTTCACCTGTTCAAGTCACAGTTACCAAGACAACTGCCGAGGCTCGGGGTAAAGAGCCAATGGTAGAGTCTGCTCAAATAGAGGCGCCAAAAGAAGCTACAGTCAAGGACACTTCTGTAAAAGAGTTGGAAGAGGTTTTGAAAATCATCTCCAAGAGTGACTATAAAATTGTTGAACAGCTGGGGCAGACCCCATCCAAAATCTCCATGCTATCTTTACTACTGTGTTCTGAAGCCCATGCGCGGGCTTTATTAAAATTCTTGAAGACTGCTCATGTGCCGTAAGAAATTTCGGCTGATCAATTTGGAAGTTATGTGGCGAGTTTAATAACTCATAATGGATTAGGCTTCTCCGATGCTGACCAGACTCCGGAGGGGAGAAATCATAATAAGGCCTTGTATGCCTCCATTGAATGCATGGGGGAATAAGTTGGCTCATGTGTTAGTTAATATTGGCTCTTCCATGAATGTTTTGCCAAAGGGCTCTCTCGACAGAATGGGTTGTGAAGGGGTTATGCTGAAACCCAGCGACATCATAGTTCGAGCCTTTGATGGATAAAAAAGAATGGTACATGGAAAAGTGAACCTCCCGATCAAAGTGGGTTCACATATCTTTCAATCCACCTTCTATATAATGGACATCCGTCCAGCTTATTCTTGTCTATTGGGACGCCCCTGGATCCATGGGGTAGGTACTGTTACCTCCAATTTGCACCCGAAATTAAAGTATCATGTGAAAGTGAAGATTGTTATTATTTGTGGAGAAGAGGAGTACATGGTCAGCCATCTGAATTCATCCGATATTTAGAGATGGACGGGGAATTCATCGAGACTCCCTATCAAACTTTTGAAGTGGTTTCCCCTACTGCTGTTAATGATATGTCTTCCATTCTGAAGACTACCAGGGTTCCGCACAAGATGACTTCCTTGAAATATGCCAAAGCTACTATAGAAGAAGGTGGTTTCACTATTTAGGGTTAGCTTCCTGATATCCCCTATAAATCTGACATGTTTGGTTTAGGCTTTACTACAGAAGGTCAAAGGGTTGTTCGTCACACTTGAGCTGGAAGACCTCCATTCTGTGTCAGCAATAATGGAGTCAACGCATAGAAATTATTGACAGTGATTACGACTTCGACAACTAGATATTCCTTAACATTAGCAACAGACTCAACAACTGGAAGGCGAAAGACATTATCTCTATTAGTCAGGAGTAATAGCTGTTTCAGTTTTATTTCTTTAATAATTTTGGTTATGTAATTTCTTTTAAAAATAATGACTTTAAACCTAGCGTCTTTCCCGGGGAAGAATGGTCCATTTGTTAAGGTTTGTCATTTCATAGGTCATATTTTCATTTAATGAAAGCATTGGAAGTTTTTCATTCAAATTTTGCACTCTCTGTCTTTCTTTTACTTTATTATACTTTCAAATAACTATGTGTTCTTACACACACCCACATACTACATTGCAAATCCCCATCCATTATGGATCTCGTTGGTAATGATTCTACTATTGCTGCTTATCACTTTGAAATCTGATCTACCAAGCTGAGGACAAAGGTGAGGAAGATTTTAAAATACCCGGAGAACTTGTTAGACTCTTAATACAAGAAGAAAAAGCTATCCAACCACATGAAGGGCCAGTCGAAGTTGTAAATTTAGGTATCGAGGCAGACATAAAAGAAGTCAAGATTGGCGCCAACTTAGAGGATAATGACAGGAACAAGTTGATTAAGATGTTGCATGACTATGTTGAGATATTTTCTTGGTCATATGAAGACATGCCAGAGCTTGATACTGATATTGTGGTTCACCTTCTTCCAATGAAAGAGGATTGTTCTTCGATTAAGCAGAAGGTTCGTCCCATGCATCCTGAAATGTCGTAAAAGATCAAAGTCGAGGTTATGAAACAATTCAATGCAGGGTTCTTAGTAGTGACGTCATATCCTCAATGGGTTGCTAATTTGTTCTGGTACCAAAGAAAGATGGCAAGGTACGTATATGTGTAGATTACAGGGATCTGAATAGGGCGATCCCCAAAGATGATTTCCCGCTTCCACATATTGATATTTTGGTCGACATCACGGCTTAGCACAAGGTATTCTCCTTCATGGATGGTTTCTCGGGTAATAATAAGATCAAGACGACGACTGAAGGCATGGAGAAAACTACCTTCGTCACACAGTGGGGCACTTTATGTTACAAGGTCATGCCTTTTGGGTTGAAAACCATCATAGCAACTTATCAACGTGCCATGGTTGCCTTATTTCACGACATGATTCATCATTAAATATAAGTCTACGTCAATGACATGATAGCAAGGTGTTGCACCCCAAAATTTACCCTCTTCATTTCGACCCTTTTGGCTTATATTTCATCATTACATACATGCATATCATTTTTTCTATGGTTATGGGATCAAGGTATCTCTAGCAAGTCTTGTCATATTATAGGTGACATTTATTTCATCAATGGATGTTCTCAGAGTTTTTCATTCTGAAGACCGGTTTGCAGTTTCGCAATGATTCAGAGTTCAAAGATTCACAAGTCCAACCCAATGTATCATATTCAGATGTTCTTTTTCCAAGATATCCTTGGTGACGTATTCTCAAATTGAGGTTTGTCTCGAGAGTCAATTTTTTAAATAAGGTCTCTGAATGTGCGAGTTTTCTCGAAGAAATATGGTAAAAAAGTGTGTTGAAAGTGCAGTTTTTACGCACTAAAAAATTCATAACTTGCAGCCTGTGGCTTGTTTTGAACCCACTCCAGTGGTCAAAATTCCTCCTTGACGTCATCTACGTTTTCATCTCTCACGGCCGGAAGCCAATTTTATTCATAAAGTCTCCGAAAATATGGATTTATCAAGTGTTTTCGCACAGGAAAATTGTGACATATGTTTATCTGCTTTGTATTCAAAAAATCATAACTCGGTCAATTTTTATTGTATCAAGCTGGTTCTGGTGGAATTGTCTCAAAAATTGAGTTAGTTAAATTTTGATATTTATTTTCAAAAGCAAACGGTACCCCGAAGTCTTCTGTTTTTGACCCGAATCACGTGCAACTCATTGAAAATTCTGAAGCTGGAAATTAAGTTGTCTAAGACGAAACTTCAAAAATTCATAACTAATTCACCATTTATCTGATTGAACCCATTTTCGGATAGGAATTTGTTCTTGATGTCGACTACATTCTGTTTTCACACTTCAACTTTAAAAATCACACTGAGGTCCCTACAAATTTTCCTGGAACGTGTCAAACTCAAGTGAATAAAAATATGCATTATTGCTTGTTGTTATTGGAGGCCCAATTGCACATCCAAAGCCCATATATTTGCCTCCATTATATAATCTAATTATTTTCATACAAACAGACACAAAAAAACCCTTGCCACAACCTTGTCAAAATATCAAGTTCTTTCAAGAACCCTAGAAATCTGGAGATCCTTGTTACAAACCCCCAAATCACTACAAACAAGCCATCTCATTCACTTCCAGGAACTCAGTAGGGTAAGGCTGGTTTGATCTCCATGATTAAAAGGGTGTAGATGCATTCATACATGTCATATCGGTTTTAACATTACAAAATTTCATATATTTGTTTTCTTTGTATTTCATGGTATACTAATTTATTTAATGTGTTCATTAGATTCAACACTGCAGGTTTAGACCATTGTAATGGTCCCATGCAAGTTTATTACAAAACACACTGAGGCCAGATCATAATACCAACCAATGCATGACAAAGGCTATAAGGGTATGGGTTCAACATCCATCCCTGATATTTGCACTATTTTTGTTTTATAATCCTATTTTCCATTGATGCTTCTTCCCCTATATATTTTTGGCAAACTTAATTCTTTTTTTATTTATCATTAAAATAAACCTTTTTTTATTAATTAAAATTAATTAGGTTTTAGGTTTTTTAACTTTTTTTCAAAATTAACCTTTTTTTCTTATTAGTTAAAACAAATTAGGTTTTTTTTAGGTTTATTTAATTAATTATCATAAATCATTTTTTTTCATAAAAAATCACCAAAACATTTTCTTTGCTATTTTCATCTTATTTTTATTTTCCTTGATAAAGTGTATAAGGCGTGTTCAACTATAATAGCATAGCTTTATTTTTCTACATTTTTCTATTATGTAACTGCTACTAGTATGTAATAGATGTAGGTTTTTATTTTCCATACTTCACTATTATGTAACTTCCCCAAAGCTCTATAATAGCCTAGGTTTACATTTCCGCCTTTACCTTCCGCTACTATATTTTATCCAATTGTTAGTAATTAGGGTTTGTATGGAAAGATAAAAATGAATAATAGCTAACCTTAATTGCAAGATAAATAAATGGAATCAAGCACACTTTGGACACTTCACCTCTAGGGTAACCTCTCTCGTTGCCTCCGAAAAATAATGGTCATGTCCCTCGAACATAGGGATACCATTAGAAAAGACCCTCAGTTATAAATTATCATAAAGATCATAGTCCCTCGATGTCCCTCGAAGTTTCCTACGGTATATGATCTTGTCCCTCGATGTTGCCTATGAATATATATGATGACAGTCCCTTCAAATTTCTAAATAAATCCATACATGTTTCCTTCAATGACCATAACGATGGCCCTATGCCTTTCCCTCGAACATCCAAAGATAGGGCTTCCTGCTAACTAATGGTATGGATAACACTATCCAAAGCAGGAGGAAAAATACAAGAAAGACCTTGAGTGGGTAGTTACTGTTAATTGCTTTCTCACAACTTAAAACACTTTTTCACACCTCACACTTTCAAAAACATTTTCCAAAATGCTTTATCAACACTCTTGAGGACTGATACAAGAGTTATCATAAAGAAAATTGCCTTGCTATTTGGCATTTCAAAACTTTTTCAAATGCACACACACAAAACAAATAAAGTGAGCAAGCGATTAAGAGTCTGTATATAACTACGGATGAAAAGAGTTCTAAAACCTTCGCTTTTCATAACTTACCCCCCGAACTTAGAAATTCTCGAAGGTCTTTCTTGTTCTTTTCACCCTTTCCTTTATGGGATAAAAGAAAAGTTGGTCGTGACTCTTGCTATCCGCAACATTTGCGATAAAATGCAAAACAAACAAGTCAGTTCTCCCACCGTATTACACAAGGTCACAAACTGAAGAAGAACATCTTGATCATCTACACAAGTTATTTGAAAGGCTAAAGAAGTACAAACTAAGGCTAAATCCGAACAAATGCACTTTTGGGGCGAGATTCGGTAAACTCCTAGGTTTCATCGTCAGTGGTAAAGGTATTGAAGTTGATCCCGCAAAAGTTAAAGCTATTAAAGAAATGTTGGCTCCCCGTACTAAGAATTAGGTCAGATGTTTCTTATGACGACTGAATTACATTTCCCGATTCATTTCTCGTTTGACTGCTACCTGTGAGCAAATCTTCAAGCTGCTGATAAAAAGAACAAGTAGTAAAATGGAACGAAGGCTGTAAAATAGCCTTTGGTAAAATCAAGGAGTACTTACAAGAACCTCTGATTATGATGCCACCAGTTGAAGGAAGACCTTTAATCATGTACCTAATAGTGCTAGAGAACTCAATGGGGGTGTGTATTGGGGCAGCATGACGAGTCTAGTCGAAAAGAGCATGCAATATACTACCTTAGCAAAACGTTTATCGATTGTGAAACAAGATATTCACTGCTCAAGAAAACTTGTTGCGCTTTGGCATGGGCTGCTCGTTGACTAAGGCAGTATATGTTAACCCATACTACTATATTGATCTCTAAAATGGATCCCATCAAATACATATTTGAGAAGCCAACTCTCTCCGGAAGAATAACCCGATGGCAAATGGTCTTAACAGAATATGGCATTCAGTACACCACTCAAAAAGAAATCAAAGGAAGCATATTGGAAGATCATTTGGCACATCAAGATATAGACGACTACCAATATATAAACTTCAAATTCCCGGATGAGAATATCATACTAATTACAGACTGTGAGGAACCTGGACCGTATGAAGGACTTTGGTCAGGACCTCGATGGACTATGGTTTTCGATGGAGCTTCTAATGCACTTGGAAATGGGATCGGTGTTGTAATTATCTCTCCCCAGGGTTTTCATACGCCCTTCACTTCCAGACTTTGCTTTTACTGCAGCAATAATATGGTTGAATATGAAGCATGCATCATGGGTATTAAAGTTTCTATGGACCTGAGAATCAAATTCTTGAGCGTATATGGGGATTCAGCCTTGGTAATCAGTCAGGTCATAAGAGAATAGGATATGAAGCATATGAATCTTATCCCTTACAGAGAACATGTGCAAACCTTGATTTTATACTTCGAGAGATTAGTTTTGAGCATATCCCAAGAGAAGAGAATCAGTTGGTGGATGCATTAGATACCATTTCATCCATGTTCAGGGTTAAATGGGACAATGAGGCTCCCAGAATTACCATTGAAAGATTCGACGAATCGGTACATTGCTACGAAATTGATAATGATGGGGTAGAAGAAAAACCTTGGTTTTATGAAGTGAAAAGGTATCTTGAAGCTCAAGAATACCCTGAAATGGGATCGATCAATGACAAGAAATTCCTATGGAGGTTCTCGGCTTAGTTCTTCTTGAGCAATGGAATTTTGTACAAGTGAAATCATGATTCAACTCTGATTCGCTGTGTAGACAAGAAGGAAGCAGAGAAAATTATGGAGGATATGCATAAAGGCGTCTTTGGTACTCACTCCAGCAGGCATACTATAGCGAAGAATATTCTAACAGAGGGTTACTATTGGTCGACTATGGAAGCCGACTGTCACCACCACTCGCGGGCTTGTCATAAGTGTCAGATCTATGCTGATAAGGTTCATGTGCCTCTGTTTCCTCTGAATGTTTGGACTGCTCCGTGGCTGTTGTACCCCAAAATTTGCCCTCCCATATTCATCAAGAATTGTCAAAGTCAAGGTCACAAAATTCCCCAAGGGTTGTGCAGCTCAACTATCTTCTATACAGTCAAAACTAGGGTTTGAGTTCTGGTCAAGCAAATGAACTTTTCAAAGGCCCAATCAAGTCTCATATGCTTACAAAGATGGTCAAGTATCCTCATGTCAAGTTTCAAGGCATTCAGCTCAAAATTGCACAGTCAAAACCCTAGATTGCACTACAGTCAACTGTAGGGGCAAAATGGTCATTTGGCAATCAAAAGTTCAAATTTTTGGTCAACATATCATTTTGAAGCCACAAACATCATTTGATCAATGCTTGATCATGATTCTCAAAATTTGGCTCAGAAATCATCAAAGATGCAAAAGTTGCTATATTTGGACAGCTGAAAAAGTCAACTGAAATTGACCAGGGCATAACTTTCACATGGATTATCAGAAAAATTCCATCCAAAGCTCATTTTGAAGAGGAAGACATTTCCTACAATTCATCTTCATGTTCCAAGTCCAAGAAATGCTCTCACAAAAAGTTATCAATTTCAACATTATAGGTCATTTTCAAAAGTCAACAAAAAGTGACTTTAAGTCAAAGGCCATAACTTGAGATTGGTAAATCAAAATGACATGGGACCAAAGGCATTGGTTAAAGGACTCAAAGACCTTTCCAAAATGTCCAAGAACATGTGAAAAGCTTAAAAATTGACCAAGTTATGCCTTGTGGAAGTTGGGAAATTTTTAGGAATTTTGAAAAGTCAACATTGATGCAAAAGGCCTAAAAATGCAAATGGGCCCATTTTTCTTCCAAGTTTCTTCATGCCAAGCCTATGCACGACCATTAGGCCCAAAGGGAAGTATTCTCATATTTTTTAATTATTTATTTGAATTAATATTAATTTATATTCATTTAAATGATTTTAATATATGAAAAATATCAAACTTAACCTAAAAAAATCTTTTCATGCATGTTTATTCATAATATTTCGTGCATATCCCAATTAGGCAAATTTGGATGAGATTTGGATCATGATTGAACAAAAACCATGAAAAAAGATTCAAAAAAAGATCTTGTGAAATCAAATCTTCAAAATCATTATGGCCATGGATTTTGTTCAATGTTTTTGACCTAAATCGTTCCTTACATATACAAGAACAAGACCTAATGCCAAGAAGACTGAAGCTGCGCCCAAAACAAGCATTACAATATTGAAAATTCTCCTAAAAACTCAAACACTGAAATCTAGGTTTTAGGTCGATTCAAGCTTTGATTTTTGTTTCATTAGCATCCTGAGACATCCCAAAACGTTTCTGAATCAAAAACAACGAGCCAAACGCCTTGAAACGGTACCAGGAACTCAGACTTTGTCACAAATTTTTCCAAATCGCATATCATAATCTAAGCATCTTTTTGCATTTTTCTTTGTGGATTATTGCTTACAATGAAGTTTGTGAACTAACCATTATATTCAATTGAGTTTTTGTGGTATATACACGATTCCACCATAGGCGATTTTTAGGTTTTGCAGGTTTCAAATTTGGGGCTTTTGTGTAAAAGAAAAATTACGCCTCCAGACCCATGCCAATAGCTTAAGCAGGTTGAGACGAAGAAGTTGGCACCCTCGCGCTCAATTTATGAGCGACGAGGGGCTAGTCGCTATTTTCTTGAATACCCTCTAAAACAACATTCCAAAAACCGTTGCCCATGTGTTTCTTATTTCAGGAAAACAAAGAAGAAGAAGTCGTGTCTGAACCTGATTGGATATTTTGAATTTTTGCGCGAAATTCCAAAGCACTAACGCGTTCTTATTATATTATTTATGTTATATTATATGTTAAATGTGAACGTGATGGTTCAGTGGTTAAGTGCTATGCTTGTAACCTTCAAGACCTGGGTTCAAGTCCCAGGTCTGGCAAAATCTCAATGTTATTTTTCAAAACGTTATTCCATGCTACGCTAATATCCAGGTACACCATAGTCCCTCCATCATCAACATGCCACGTCTGCTTGGAGGTCAATCTAAAGGTTGGAAGCTGAAGAATATGTACGCCTGGTCAAATGCATCATATGGAATCTTGAAAAGTCAATAGATTCAAGGCTTAATGGGCCTATGTTCTAAGGCCTGAACCTCCACAATGGGACAGAACACCCCCCTGGTTTGCATTTTTTTTCTATTTTTCTTCTTATTTTATTTTTGCCATTTTATTTACTTTATTTGTTTTAATTAACTATTTTCAACAAAATCTAAAAACATTATAAAAATCAGAAAATACAAAAAAAATATAATATTTATTTTATTATAATTATTTTCATAAATAAATTAGAATGTAAATTATGTAGTGTAATTAGGTTTTAATTTTAATTCCCTTTTTAATAAAAAATCCAAAAATGTAGAATTTAGGTTTTAATTGTTATTTCTTTTTATTTCCCTTTTTTCCACAATAATAATTATTATTTACTATTATTTATTTTTATAATTAAATTGTACATAAATGAATTAGGTTTAATTTAGGTCATATTTTAATTCTTTCATAATAAATAAAAAAATATTAGAATTAGGGTTTGCCGTGTAATTTAATCTCAATTAATTTCTTTTTTTTCATTAAATCTAAAAAACACAAAAAAATATCATTCTCATTTAATTTTAATTTTTAAGTCCTTATTAATTTTAATTATTTGCAAAAAGGGGTCCAACGCCCTAGTTTCGTTTTAATTATTTAATTTGCGCATTTATCTTATGTCGTTTTATTATAATTACGTAATTGTCCCTAAGCCATGTAATTTACTTTTCGCACTTTATTTCTTCGCATTATTTATTTTTCCGCTAAATCGGGTCCGGTTTAACTTTGGCGATGTGGACCCGCGCCTTTGTAATAATCTTAGATTTATTTTCCCGCAACTTTATAACTGTTAAATAAGCATGAAAGAATGAATGACAAAAATAAAAACAAACGTTAGATCACCAATAACCTGACAAGACAAAAATAAATGAATCTGACACACAAATCACACACCACCCCTAGGGTACGCCTCACTGTTGCCTTGCCTCGAAAGGTGGTCGTCGAGTAGAAAACGTCTTAGTAAGTCCTCATGATCCGGGAACCTGGCATGAGGGTAGCTTCTAAGGTGTCTTCCCATTGCTCTGGTGATCACCATGTCCCTAAAATCAAATTGACCCGAACACCTCCAACGGTGGTGCTACCTACCTCTCAATGGTGGGATGGCACTACTTTAAAGGACATCTACACAGACGAATTCCTTAGGGTAGGTAGGTTCTCAAGGATACTTGCTCTAATTTCAAACAAATCAAAATCTTTTCACACTGACACATTTTCAAAAGCTTTCAAAACAAACTTTTCAAACACTCTGATGTATGAGTCGATCTGAAATTTTTCAAAGAAACTTTTAAACCCACATTGAAAAGCAAACAAACATTTTTGAAAACACAAGTGAGCAAGTATCTAAGAGCCCATGGATAACCATGGATAGAAAGGGTGCTAACACCTTCCCTTTCTATAACCTACTTCCCGAACCGAGAGCAATCTCTTTAAGGAATTTTTCTGTGCTTTTGTCCTTTCCATTTGGAGAAAATAAAAGACGGTGGCGACTCTTGCTTCCGCGACATTTCGCGAACCAGCGTTAAACAGTCAGTTCCAGATCCACCGATCACAGAACTGGCGACTCTGCTGGGGACATCCTATAAAGTGAGGTGTACCTTAGGGCTAGCTTATAACTATGTTTTCAATTGTTTTCCTTGTGTGCTTTAAATTGTGGGTTGCTTGGGAGTTCTATAGATCCTACACCCGGATCTGGGGGATACCTTTCTTAGAAAGTAGCAACAAGGCTGTGAGGGAACTGTGCGGGGTATACCGACACGGTTGAAACAGTCTGCTACGTTGATGTGGCACTTTGGTGTGTACCGGTAACCCTTGAGTTCAGTCAAGGAGAGTACGGGGCCTCCGCGTGGTGTCATGAAGCATCAACAGACCTTAGGAACCTTAATTGAACTATCTTGGCCTCTTTAGGGTAGTGAGATAACTGACTTTGGTGCAGTCCGAGGTTGGTTGATACTCGATACTACACTCAATTGAGGGTTGCTTTCCTGGAATATTTCGGTCGCCAGTTCAGTGGCTAAATCGAAACGATGAACAATGAAAGTAATCCCGTGATATTGGGACCCTTAGAACCCGGTTACTTCTAATAGGACAGGTTGAACCCACCAACTTCAAGAGGGTAATACCTAGACTCCCAGCTGGCCTTAAACCTTAAGGGCTTCTCTGGTGTGACTTGTGTGCCTTTGTACTTGCCTACTTGCATGCTTGTTAGCTGACACATGAACTACTTACAGGTTTTGTTTATAGTCCTTAACTAGGACTCATGACAGGGTTTACCAAATTTCTTGCAGGTGTTGTTTATAGTCCTTAACTGGGACTCATAACAGGGTTTACTAGATCTCTTGCAGGTTTTGTTTATAGTCCTTAATTGGGACTCATAACAAAATATACTGAATTTCTTGCAGGGCTTGCAGGGTCTGTTTATAGTCCTTAATTGGGACTCATAGCAGGGTTTACCTACATCACCCCATGCATAGCATGACATCATACCATCATACCATTGCATACATCCTAACCCGTTTCAAGGATCTCAAGGGCTTGTGATGCAGGTCATGATAAACCAATTACCCAGCAAGGGGCAAAGAGGATTTATTTTCCTCTAGCCAAGGTTGTCAGGGGCTATGACCCACTTGATATGGTGAGCCTTTGACCCTTGGAAGAAAGACTCTCAACAAATATGAAGTTCTTTCAATCAAGCTATCGGATCCAAATGCTAACAAATTTTCTTGTTTATCCCGCGAGATACTTGAAAACATTGCATGCATGTCATACACATCATTGCATAACAGGTACCATTGATTGCAGGTCACTTACCCCGGTTCGCTGTTTATTTCAGCAATGGCTTCCCAACAAGATAACCAGGACTTTCTTGCTCAAGAGGCTCGGCTCGGGGACATCCTCCTGAATTTATCCAAGGGGCAGGAGGAGTTAAGGACACTTCTCACGGGGACTTTGGTTAGGAACAATGTTGAGGATGACAAGGACGAACAGCTGAAACGTTTACAAGCTGAGGTAGACACATTAAAAACTCAGATGCTGGGGCAAAGGGCCCTCATTCAAGGTTTAGCTCAGGAGCAAGGAGAGTTGAGAGCCATGATCAGTCAGCTTCATCAAGACATGAAGCAACCAGCCCAAGTCAGGGACCAAGTCGTTGATCAGCCACCAAGAGGACCAAAGTCTGGTATGGTGAAGAATGAACCTCTCCAAATTGCTACTACTTCACAAGCCCAGTATCAACGGGGTAATCGAAGCAAGCGATACACGCCTGGAAGACATTTCACTGAGACTGGCATGCCACCATCTCTAATGCTGGAACACTTGTTGGAGGTCAATCTGATTACTTTAAAGGGTCCTCCCCAGAATCCTGACATCTCTGCTCCTACTTATAACCCGGATAAAAGATGTGCCTACCATTCTGACAGTCCTGGACATGGCACCAATGACTGTTGGAGCTTGAAGAACAAGATCCAAGACTCGATCGACGGAAGGGTGCTGGAGTTCATGCCGGGTGGCCAAATGAAATGCTTCTGTTGAGAATCTCCCATCTGAAGGGACTAAGTCAAACTAGAAAACTTTTGTTCATTCGAATGTTCAAGTTGCATTTTTCTTTGATTGTTTAAACATTTATTCATGTCAAACGTTGTTATTTCATTAATGCATCGCTTATGTCTGTTTTGAATCAATATATTCGCATTCACTATATGCAAACTGTTTTCATATTTTTTCTGATGACAACTCTTGATCTTTAATCCTAAGCCTCTTGAGGGAGGATGACGAAAACGATACCGCAATTTACAGTATGCTTTTGAACAAACCCCGCTGATGAGGTACAGGCATTGTTTCAACCCCTAAACACTGGAGTTATAAGGATGATAATCCCTCGTCAACCCATCAGAGCCAAAGAAGTAGGAGTTTTTATTTTCGAAAATCAAAAACCCTTAATCATAACCTGGGGCAGGGTAGTTCTCTCAGTTGATCCAAGCGCATTCTTTACAAAAACGAACAAAGACCGTGATGGTTCAGAACAATCAAAAGGACAGGCAGTCATCATCAAAATTCATAAATGAAAAGCCCAAAAAGTCAAAACCTATAAAAGGGACTTATGAAACTGGGGCATCCCGCTGACTGTAATTCCAAAAAGGAAACAGTTCAGGCAAAAAAGAAAGGGATAACAAAAATCAAGAAAGAGGTCTCACAAACCCTCAACAAAAAATGACTGCCTAGTCAGAATAAATCATCAATGTTGGAACCATCACCGGAAAATCAAAGCAAAGACTCGAACGAGGTCTAACGTATGATCAACTGAGTTTAGGTTTGAAGAACATCACGAAGAGCGGGTGGGTACAAATAAAATTTGAGCCTTTATCCTTTATTTCTTAAACCGTGAACCAGGCCACGTTATAACCCTAAAAAGTCCTAGCTGAAGCATGGGTTAGTTCGAAAGCATACTGTTACGAAAGGTATCCTGACTCCTTAGGGCTACGGTAAATACAGAGTTGACATCATGTTTTACAAACATTCACATGTTTTATGAAAAGAATACATTTTCAAAATCTTCAAGACAGACATAAGCTTTGCATTTTTAACATAACTTTGTTGCATATGACTTTTTGTTTGAACAGCAGGGAAATTCGCACGATGAATGCCTAATGAACAGAAGTACTTCCAATCAAGGGGCACGGCATGACTATTGTCCATCATCTGGGGCAGTCCAATCAAGATTCGGAGAATCTCTCAAAAGGCCAACCAGCCTGGGGCAAATCTCCGCTTGAGTCACCTGGGGCACTCCAGCAATAAATCTTTGCCTGATCAGACATCTTCTGGTAGCATGGCAACACAAACAGCCAGGGGCACCCCCCTGCATTCTAAAAGCGTGGGCATAGTCGGAAAATACTACGCAAAATCAAAGACCCGCTAGGTTGACATACCTAGGCAAAAATAAGGGCTTCCCGACGAACCAAAAGGGTTCGGGCAAAATGAAGGGATGAAATGAAAAAAATCTATACACCCGGCAAGTCAAAAACCTGAAAAGGCGGCTTGGGCAAAAATGGGTATCCCGGTGGACTGAAAACCCGAAAGGGCGGTCCAGGCAAAAGTTAGGGATTAAAGCGTACGACTATGTCCTATCATCTTGTCACCCGCCTATCAGAAGAAGGTTTGACTCTCAACAACTATCAGCATCCCACAAGTGCCTCCCCCATAGAAACAGGGGCAATGAAGAGCGGTCTAAGTAATCTGATGGTTCTGTCCTCCAAGGTATCAGGGTAAGCTCCGTTGAAGAACATAGCCAACGCAGTTCAAAACTTCCCCAGGAGAGTCTAATCCAGTTCCCCCAGGAAGGTTGGAATCTATCTCCCCAAGCAATAAGCGTACCCCCAGTAGATTCTGGAAGCTTATCCCCTAGCAGGGCACGAACGCGCCGTCCGGCTTGATTTAAAGAGTTATTTCCTTAATAGGATATAACTGGGTTATCCTCAGCCAAAAGCCACGGAAAGAGCGTCGTCGACAGAATCTTCTTATCCCCAGCGAAGTCCATTCATACTCCCAATACAGCAAGGTATCCTCAGCAAGTCATCCTCAACAATTCAGCAAAATCATCCCCCCACAGAGTATTTCTTCCCAGCATGGTCGCTAGAATACCTTTTTCTCCCCGCAGAATCCTCCATTCGCCAAGTTTATTCCCCAACGGAGTTATCTTCGTCTATTGGAATTCTTGCAACTATTCTTCAACATCAGCCCAGGATACGACTTCCCGGCACCCGTCAAGGATTTGTTTTCTTAGACAAACATACATTCATAAAACGTCACATACATCATTATAGCATGCATATGCATCATACTATACGCATCTCATTAATATTGAAGACATACAGTTCATTATGATTTTGCATACAATTATGTTTTGCCTTTCAGGAAAAAGATCAATACAAAAATGATTATTATCAACTAATGCAATTCTTTCTAGATATAGTTTCAGATGTAAACCCAGCGATGGTGACGTTCTGATACTGCTTCCAGAATTCTTTCTAGATATAGTTTCAGATGTAAACCCAGCGATGGTGACGTTCTGATACTGCTTCCAGAAGTCCTTTTCAGATGTTCTCCTCTCCGGCATGAGCGTGAGGTGATAGTCTCTTATGGTCCCCTCTCCAACGGCGTGTGAGGTGGTAATTCCTTCTTCAGATGTTCCCCTCTCCGGCATGAGCGTGAGGTGATATTCTCTTATGGTTCCCTCTCCAGCGGCGTGTGAGGCGGTAATTCCTTCTTCAGAGGTTTCCCTCTCCGGCATGAGCGTGAGGTGATATTCTCTTATGGTCCCCTCTCCAACGGCGTGTGAGGTGGTAATTCCTTCTTCAGAGGTTTCCCTCTCCGGCATGAGCGTGAGGTGATATTCTCTTATGGTTCCCTCTCCAGCGGCGTGTGAGGCGGTAATTCCTTCTTCAGATGTTCCCCTCTCCGGCATGAGCGTGAGGTGATATTCTCTTATGGTCCCCTCTCCAACGGCGCGTGAGGTGGTAATTCCTTCTTCAGATGTTTCCCTCTCCGGCATGAGCGTGAGGTGATATTTCCTTTCAGATTATAACTTCCTATAGTTCCCTCTCCAACGATGAGTGAGGTGACTCCCTTTGAGATTATAATGTCCTTTGGTTCTCTTCCTGACACTACGAAGATGGTAATCCTCACCAAGATTTTCTCAACGAGCGTTGTTGAGGTTGAAATCATTCGGGATTCTCTTACCATTCACGCTAAGGCAGTAACCATCTCTGGTTCATTCATCAACGTTTGAAGCTCCAGACCCAGCTCCTGTAACCAGCCAGGACATATCTATATCAAACATCTAAGATCAGCTCCTGCAACGTGTCAGGTACTCATTTTTCTGTTTTGCAGGTATGCAGTTTCTCGTTAAGGAATCTCCTACGCGATCAATGTCCAGATGGCATCTATAAGCCCATCATCCTATTCAAACAACATCCAAATGGCATCTATAAGCCCATTCCCTCATCATCATTGCTACTATGTGAGCGCAAATTTCTGGGCACTTTAGTGTTCAATCATCTTCTACCCTCGGATTACGAAAGGCACGTCAGCCAATCTGCACCCTCAGGTCTAAGAAGATTGAACAGGGGCAACTGTTGTACCCCAAAATTTGCCCTCCCATATTCATCAAGAATTGTCAAAGTCAAGGTCACAAAATTCCCCAAGGGTTGTGCAGCTCAACTATCTTCTATACAGTCAAAACTAGGGTTTGAGTTCTGGTCAAGCAAATGAACTTTTCAAAGGCCCAATCAAGTCTCATATGCTTACAAAGATGGTCAAGTATCCTCATGTCAAGTTTCAAGGCATTCAGCTCAAAATTGCACAGTCAAAACCCTAGATTGCACTACAGTCAACTGTAGGGGCAAAATGGTCATTTGGCAATCAAAAGTTCAAATTTTTGGTCAACATATCATTTTGAAGCCACAAACATCATTTGATCAATGCTTGATCATGATTCTCAAAATTTGGCTCAGAAATCATCAAAGATGCAAAAGTTGCTATATTTGGACAGCTGAAAAAGTCAACTGAAATTGACCAGGGCATAACTTTCACATGGATTATCAGAAAAATTCCATCCAAAGCTCATTTTGAAGAGGAAGACATTTCCTACAATTCATCTTCATGTTCCAAGTCCAAGAAATGCTCTCACAAAAAGTTATCAATTTCAACATTATAGGTCATTTTCAAAAGTCAACAAAAAGTGACTTTAAGTCAAAGGCCATAACTTGAGATTGGTAAATCAAAATGACATGGGACCAAAGGCATTGGTTAAAGGACTCAAAGACCTTTCCAAAATGTCCAAGAACATGTGAAAAGCTTAAAAATTGACCAAGTTATGCCTTGTGGAAGTTGGGAAATTTTTAGGAATTTTGAAAAGTCAACATTGATGCAAAAGGCCTAAAAATGCAAATGGGCCCATTTTTCTTCCAAGTTTCTTCATGCCAAGCCTATGCACGACCATTAGGCCCAAAGGGAAGTATTCTCATATTTTTTAATTATTTATTTGAATTAATATTAATTTATATTCATTTAAATGATTTTAATATATGAAAAATATCAAACTTAACCTAAAAAAATCTTTTCATGCATGTTTATTCATAATATTTCGTGCATATCCCAATTAGGCAAATTTGGATGAGATTTGGATCATGATTGAACAAAAACCATGAAAAAAGATTCAAAAAAAGATCTTGTGAAATCAAATCTTCAAAATCATTATGGCCATGGATTTTGTTCAATGTTTTTGACCTAAATCGTTCCTTACATATACAAGAACAAGACCTAATGCCAAGAAGACTGAAGCTGCGCCCAAAACAAGCATTACAATATTGAAAATTCTCCTAAAAACTCAAACACTGAAATCTAGGTTTTAGGTCGATTCAAGCTTTGATTTTTGTTTCATTAGCATCCTGAGACATCCCAAAACGTTTCTGAATCAAAAACAACGAGCCAAACGCCTTGAAACGGTACCAGGAACTCAGACTTTGTCACAAATTTTTCCAAATCGCATATCATAATCTAAGCATCTTTTTGCATTTTTCTTTGTGGATTATTGCTTACAATGAAGTTTGTGAACTAACCATTATATTCAATTGAGTTTTTGTGGTATATACACGATTCCACCATAGGCGATTTTTAGGTTTTGCAGGTTTCAAATTTGGGGCTTTTGTGTAAAAGAAAAATTACGCCTCCAGACCCATGCCAATAGCTTAAGCAGGTTGAGACGAAGAAGTTGGCACCCTCGCGCTCAATTTATGAGCGACGAGGGGCTAGTCGCTATTTTCTTGAATACCCTCTAAAACAACATTCCAAAAACCGTTGCCCATGTGTTTCTTATTTCAGGAAAACAAAGAAGAAGAAGTCGTGTCTGAACCTGATTGGATATTTTGAATTTTTGCGCGAAATTCCAAAGCACTAACGCGTTCTTATTATATTATTTATGTTATATTATATGTTAAATGTGAACGTGATGGTTCAGTGGTTAAGTGCTATGCTTGTAACCTTCAAGACCTGGGTTCAAGTCCCAGGTCTGGCAAAATCTCAATGTTATTTTTCAAAACGTTATTCCATGCTACGCTAATATCCAGGTACACCATAGTCCCTCCATCATCAACATGCCACGTCTGGTTGGAGGTCAATCTAAAGGTTGGAAGCTGAAGAATACGTACGCCTGGTCAAATGCATCATATGGAATCTTGAAAAGTCAATAGATTCAAGGCTTAATGGGCCTATGTTCTAAGGCCTGAACCTCCACAATGGGACAGAACACCCCCCTGGTTTGCATTTTTTTTCTATTTTTCTTCTTATTTTATTTTTGCCATTTTATTTACTTTATTTGTTTTAATTAACTATTTTCAACAAAATCTAAAAACATTATAAAAATCAGAAAATACAAAAAAAATATAATATTTATTTTATTATAATTATTTTCATAAATAAATTAGAATGTAAATTATGTAGTGTAATTAGGTTTTAATTTTAATTCCCTTTTTAATAAAAAATCCAAAAATGTAGAATTTAGGTTTTAATTGTTATTTCTTTTTATTTCCCTTTTTTCCACAATAATAATTATTATTTACTATTATTTATTTTTATAATTAAATTGTACATAAATGAATTAGGTTTAATTTAGGTCATATTTTAATTCTTTCATAATAAATAAAAAAATATTAGAATTAGGGTTTGCCGTGTAATTTAATCTCAATTAATTTCTTTTTTTTCATTAAATCTAAAAAACACAAAAAAATATCATTCTCATTTAATTTTAATTTTTAAGTCCTTATTAATTTTAATTATTTGCAAAAAGGGGTCCAACGCCCTAGTTTCATTTTAATTATTTAATTTGCGCATTTATCTTATGTCGTTTTATTATAATTACGTAATTGTCCCTAAGCCATGTAATTTACTTTTCGCACTTTATTTCTTCGCATTATTTATTTTTCCGCTAAATCGGGTCCGGTTTAACTTTGGCGATGTGGACCCGCGCCTTTGTAATAATCTTAGATTTATTTTCCCGCAACTTTATAACTGTTAAATAAGCATGAAAGAATGAATGACAAAAATAAAAACAAACGTTAGATCACCAATAACCTGACAAGACAAAAATAAATGAATCTGACACACAAATCACACACCA
Organism: Vicia faba; assembly: GCA_948472305.1. Lineage (NCBI taxonomy): Eukaryota > Viridiplantae > Streptophyta > Magnoliopsida > Fabales > Fabaceae > Vicia > Vicia faba. The sequence continues at coordinate 134,206,074 of OX451740.1, read as the reverse complement.
CCCCTAGGGTACGCCTCACTGTTGCCTTGCCTCGAAAGGTGGTCGTCGAGTAGAAAACGTCTTAGTAAGTCCTCATGATCCGGGAACCTGGCATGAGGGTAGCTTCTAAGGTGTCTTCCCATTGCTCTGGTGATCACCATGTCCCTAAAATCAAATTGACCCGAACACCTCCAACGGTGGTGCTACCTACCTCTCAATGGTGGGATGGCACTACTTTAAAGGACATCTACACAGACGAATTCCTTAGGGTAGGTAGGTTCTCAAGGATACTTGCTCTAATTTCAAACAAATCAAAATCTTTTCACACTGACACATTTTCAAAAGCTTTCAAAACAAACTTTTCAAACACTCTGACGTATGAGTCGATCTGAAATTTTTCAAAGAAACTTTTAAACCCACATTGAAAAGCAAACAAACATTTTTGAAAACACAAGTGAGCAAGTATCTAAGAGCCCATGGATAACCATGGATAGAAAGGGTGCTAACACCTTCCCTTTCTATAACCTACTTCCCGAACCGAGAGCAATCTCTTTAAGGAATTTTTCTGTGCTTTTGTCCTTTCCATTTGGAGAAAATAAAAGACGGTGGCGACTCTTGCTTCCGCGACATTTCGCGAACCAGCGTTAAACAGTCAGTTCCAGATCCACCGATCACAGTGGCCATTTGCAATGTTGGGTATTGATATGATTGGAGAAATCAAGCCTACTTCTTCTAACAGACATCACTTCTGTAACACCCCAATTCTACCACAAGCAATTATGCAAAATAAATCAGAGTTATAAAATTTCAATCATACAAATGAATCGGGACGTCACAAATTCTTCTAACAATTTCATTGCATTTATAATGGATATATAACACTTTTTCAAAACATTGGATGAACAAACAACATAACATCTTTCATTAATTAATTCAATAACTATGCAGCGGAATCCTTCAATAACATCCTTAAATAAAACAGCAACTTCGAAACATCTCACATTTAGTAAATAAACAATTTAAAGTTCAATAACTAAAAATCAGGAATACAAAATCAGCAAGCGTTCATCCCCCCGAGTGTTACATATCAGAGCAATGACACCGACTCGATCTATTGAAGGTATACGGCCTTCACTCTCGATTACCTGCACGTTACCAACATAGGGGAAAATTCAAACAGAAGGGGTGAGATATCTAACAATATAATAAAGCGCATGATAATTAATATGTTAAATTAGATTAATAATATCACCACTTCTCATATCATAATCAACAACAATTACATCATATATACTCATTCATCAACATCAAATACATTTCATTATTCATTCATATAATGTGACTCAAAACTATGCAAATGCATGTGGTACCATTGGAGCAGAAGTCCCATCTCAAAAATCTGCCAATTAATAGAGGCATCAACAAGGCATAGCCTTCATCTCAAAATTTTCCAATCCAGGCCATCTCAATGAGCATAAGCTCCATCTCAAAAATGCAATGTATGCGACTCATCATGAAAGTAATAACGACACCCAAGTTAACAACATTTTAAATCATCTCGAAACAACAACATCTCAATCATCTCAAAACAACAACATCTCAATCGCAACATCTCAATCATCTCAAAACATCTCAATCATCTCAAAACAACAACATCTCAATTAACAACATCTCATAACATCAAAATAATTTATTAAACATCATTTACTATCACAAAATCATCGAACACAACTTCATCAATAACATCTCATTGATGCTCACCTGTATATTAATAGTACAGTAAGCCATCTTGTTATTCTGTTAATTTATATCATTAATGTCACTAATCCTACTGTCATAATCCTAACAGCGACCTCTAAACATCTCATGTTCATCATTCTGTCCAAAACATCAGCACAACGACCAATCACGGGAATTAATCCTAAATTCTAAATTGGTTAATAGGATTGCACTTCTTAATCATAATCTAAATCATCTAGAATAGATTTCATCGCGTTAGCTAATCAACGCTTCAAACGACATCTCAAACAACATCCTACAACTCAAGTTACAGCAACTAAAAGCCAATTCTGTCAAAAATCAGACCTTATGGGTCGACACAAAACCTTATGGATCGACTCATCCTGCTTCTCTTTTACAACATGGGTCGATGTAAAACCTTATGGATAAACTCATCCTGGCTTCAAAACACAGCATGTATCGACACATGCATCCCACCGGTCGACTCATCCTAAGTCTTGCAACTAACATGTATCGACGCAAGCCCTGTATGCATCGACTCATCCTGAGTCTAACCTCGCTCATGTATCGACTCATCCAGCTTGAGGTCGACACATACTGATACCTTATGCATAAGTTCTGCATTTTCCTCTGTAATTTTACTACGGGAATCATACTTCAGCCCTAAAAACCTGATTATGATCATGATAATTCATCACTTAATCATTAACCTATCATACTACATCGATTAAACAACAACATAACGTCATTATTCATTCAAATTCATTAAATCTTCATCATACATCATCCAATTTAATAACAAAACAGAAATCACCTCTAAACCCATATATCAAACATCACGAACCCAATTATAAATCCAGAACCCCACCCTTACCTTGGATTGAAGGTCTCTCTACAATTTCTGGGTTAAATCTTTGTTCTTGTCGTCTCCTTCTATTTCCAGCAGCTTCACGTTCTCTTTCTCAAATCCTTGTTTCTTTCTACTGCTTCCTCCTTCTATTCTTTCTCACAAATAATAAAATAACCTGATATTATTATATTATTCTTATTAGGCTCCAAACCTACACCCCCTTATTACTTCCTCTCACACAATGTAGGCCCACATGAAATCATATTAGCTTCCAACATTATTTCACCAAATAGCTATATTATACCTCTAATATTATTATTTCTCCCCTTAATAAAATAAATCCAATTTAATAACACTTCTTCACAAATATTCAAAAAAAAGAATTTAATTAAATAATTAATTAAATTACGGGCGTTACAACTCTCCCCCACTTAGAATATTTTCGTCCTCAAAAATTCACTTCCATCAAACAATTCAGGATAGGAGTCTCGTATCTTGCTCTCCAACTCCCAAGTCATGCTTTCACCAGCAGCTCCTAGCCAAACCACTTTAACCAAAGGAATCTCTTTGCCCCTCAGAATCTTCACTTCATGATCCACGATTCATACAAGCATCGTCTCCACCGTAAGATTTTCCCGTACTTGCACATCGTCCATATGAATCACATGAGATGGATCTGAAATATACTTCCGAAGTTGCGACACATGAAACACATCATGCAAATTCGAAAGATTAGGCGGTAAGGCCACTCTATAAGCAACATTCCCCACTCTCCCTGAAATCTGATACGGTCCAATAAAACAAGGAGTGAGCTTCTTGGACGTCAATGCTCGCCCAACACCAGTCACAAGTGTAACTCTCAAAAACACATGATCACTAGCTTGGAATTCTAAATCCTTTCTTCGCTTGTTATGATAACTCTTCTGTCTACTTTGTGAAGCTTTCATCTTTTCTTGAATCAACTTCACCTTCTTAGTAGTCTCACGAACAAGTTCAGGTCCAAGTACTACACTTTCACCAGATTCATGCCAACATAACGGAGTTCTACATCTTCAACCATGCAACGCTTCAAAAAGTGACATTCCAATACTGGAATGATAACTGTTATTATAAGTGAACTCTATCAACGGAAGATAAGTATCCCATGAACCTCCCTGCTCGAGAAAACATGCCCTCAGCAAATCTTCCAACGATTGAATAGTCCGTTCAGTCTGACCATCTGTCTGAGGATGATACGCTGAGCTCAATCTCAACTTAGAACCCAATGCTTCTTGCAAAATCTTCCAAAAATCAAAAGTAAATCTTGGATCTCTATCTGACACAATGCACAAAGGAACACCATGCCGCTTCACAATCACACTAATATAAATCTCAACCAACTTCGGCACTGGAAAACTGATGTTAATAGGAATAAAATGAGCTGACTTCATAAGCCTATCAACAATCACCCAAATCAAATCATGTCCTCTTAAAGTACTAGGCAACCCCATCACAAAGTCCATTGAAATGCTATCCCATTTCCATTCAGGAACTTCCAACGGTTGCATCAATCCTGCAGGCTTCTGATGTTCAACTTTCAACTTCTGACAAGTCAAACATGCATACAGAAACCGAGCCACATCACTCTTCATCCCAGGCCACCAAAACAAACCTTTCAAATCTTGATACATCTTCGTAGCTCCTGGATGAATACTCAACTTACTTCTATGACTCTCTTCAATTATCACTTTATTCATCTCAACATCATCAGGAATACAAATCCGATTACGAAACCTCAACACACCTTGCTCATCTAGCTTAAAATCACAATTCTCAGCTTGATCAATCCCAACCATCAAATCTACCAGTTTCACATCCAACTTCTGAGCTTTTCTGATACTGTCTAGAAATTCATTATTAATCTTCAACATTCCTAACATAACACTCTGCGGAGTAACCTCGCAAACTAAGCTCATATCTCTGAACTGCTCAATCAAATCCAACTCTTTAATCATCATTGCTGACATATGTAGAGTCTTTCAACTCAACGCATCAGCTACCACATTTGCTTTTCCTGGATGATAATTCAAACTGAAATCATAATACTTTAACAATTCTAACCATCTTCGTTGCCTCATGTTCAACTCCTTCTGATCAAACAAATACTTCAAACTCTTATGGTCACTAAACACTTAAAATCTAGAACCATAAAGATAATGCCTCCAAATCTTCAGCACAAAAACAACTGCAGTAAGCTCTAAATCATGCGTAGGATAGTTCTTCTTATGAGTCCTTATCTGCTTCGATGCATAAGCAACTACCTTACCATTCTGCATAAGCACACCTCCCAAAACCATCTTAGAAGCATCACAATACACCACAAAAGGCTCTCCTAGATTAGGCAACGTCAAAATTGGAGCCGACATCAACCTCTTCTTCAATTCCGTAAAACTTTCTTCGCACTGAACATCCCAAACAAATTCTCTACCTTTACAAGTCAACTTAGTCAACGGAAGTGACAACTTAGAAAACCCTTCGACAAACCTTCTATAATAACCAGCTAATCCCAAGAAGCTTCTAATCTCAGTAGCTTACTTTGGAGTTTCCCATTGCAATACAGCATCAACCTTCGATGAATCTACAGCAATGCCACTACCTGAAATCACATGACCAAGAAAACTAACCTATTTCAACCAAAATTCACACTTGGACAACTTTGCATACAACTTCTTCTATTTCAAAACTTGCAATACTATTCTTAAATGTTCAGCATGCTCTTCTTCTGACTTAGAGTAAATCAAAATATCATCGATGAACACAACTACAAACCAATCCAAATAAGTATGAAAGATACGATTCATATATTCTATGAATACTCCCGGCGCATTAGTAACACCTAAAGGCATCACCGAATACTCATAATGTCCATAACGCGTTCTGAAAGTCGTCTTCTGAATATCTTCATCCTTCACTTTAATCTGATGGGAACCCGACCTCAAATAAATCTTACTAAACACACGAGCATCCACCAATTGTTCCATCAAGTCATCTATTCTTGGAAGCGGATACTTATTCTTAATCGTCACCTTATTCAACTGTCTATAATCAACATAGAGCCTCATACTTCCATCTTTCTTCTTCACTAACAACACTGGAGCTCCCCACGGAGATACACTTGGTCTTACAAACCTCTTCTCAAGTAACTCTTCCAATTGCTTCTTTAACTCTGAAAATTCAGATGCAGACATCCTGTATGGTGCCATAGACACAGGTCTAGTACCAGGTACAATATCAATTGCAAATTCAACTTCCCTCTCTGGCGGTACATCAGGAATCTCATCAGGGAAAACTTCAGGAAATTCACATACCACTGGCAATTCCTCAATTATAGCCTGAGTCTCTACAGATAGAGACGCCATTAACAAAAACATATGTGCTTCCTCTTGCATCAACCTCCTCAACTGTCTAGCAGATAACATACCATCTTCCTCTTCTTCAGGAGTAGAAAACTTCACCGACTTGCCATAACAGTTGATATGAACACAGTTACGCTCTAACCAGTTCATACCAAGAATCACATCCAAACCTCTTAACGGCAAACAAATTAAATCAACAACAAAGTCTCTGTCGAAGATCGACAAGGGACACTTAGCACACACAAAAGAAGTAGTCACTGACCCCTTGGCTGGAGTATCGACGACCATTTCTCCATTTAAAGAAGACAACACAAGACCCAATCTCCCAACACAATCAGCAACAATAAAACAATGCGTAGCACCAGTATCAATAATAGTGATTAAAGGAGTACTATTAATGAAACATGTGCCTCTAATAAGTCCGTCCTCAGCAGCTGTCTGATCCTCAACCAAATCAAACACTTTACCACTTGACTGAGCCCTCTTCGGTTTCGGACACTGGCTACCAATATGCCCTTCTTCTTTACAGTTGAAACAAACCACATTCTTGTGCTCACACTCAGATACAACATGTCTGTTCTTGCCACAAAGGAAACACCTATTCACTTCAGTTGTGCACACATTGCTCTTGTGTCCAGGTTTCCCACACTTAAAACAAATTACACCAGCAAGAGCATCTCCCCCACTAGTCCTCTGACCATGAGCAACTCTCTGTTTACCCTTACCAGCTGGGGAATCATAAGGTTTACCACGATTCTGTGGGTGCTTACACCTCTTCTCACTCATAATCTTGTAATGAGCATTATTATCCTCCTTGTAAATTCTACAGCTATCAACCAAATCAGCGAAGACACGAATTTTCTGGTATCCAACTGCTTTCTTAATCTCTGGGCGCAACCCATTCTCAAACTTAATACACTTTGAAAACTCAGCATTTCCCTCAGCGTAATGCGGATAAAACTTGGCCAATTCGGAAAACTTGGAAGCATACTCAACAACATACATACTTCCTTGCTTCAGCTCAAGGAACTTAATTTCATTCTTACCACGGACATCTTCAGGAAAATACTTTCTCAAAAACTCCCTACGGAACATAGTCCAAGTGACATTCTTACCTGCAGCTTCCAACTTCCGACAAGTCTCTAGCCACTAGTCATCAGCCTCGACTGCTAGCATATGAGTCCCATAACGAACCTTCTGCGTTGGAGTGCAATCCATCACGCGAAAGATTCTCTCTATCTCTTTCAACCATTCCAATGCTCTGTCAGGATCATACTTTCCCTTGAGCGTAGGTGGATTCTCTCTCTGAAAAGTCGCCAAGCTACAAGATCCAGCATTCCCGTCAGCATTCAGCTTATTTTCCATCGCGTGAGCCATTACTTCTAAAGCAGCAGCAAGAGCAGCATCATTCCTTCCAGCCATCTCAACTTATCACTACCACACGAACAACGATTAGAACTCAAAGTAACAATACTCGATTGTTAGACAACTAAGACTCGACGACAAGGTCTGACCAACCTTTTACTCTGATACCAACTTTGTAACACCTGAATTCTACCCCAAGAAATCATGCAAAATAAATCAGAGTTATAAAATTTCAATCATAAAAATGAATCGGGACGTCACAAATTCTTCTAACAATTTCATTGCATTTATCATGGATATATAAAACTTTTTCAAAACATTGGATGAACCATCAACGTAACATCTTTCTTTAATTAATTCAACAACTACGCAGCAGAATCCTTCAATAACATCTTTAAATAAAACAACAACTTCGAAACATCTCACATTTAGTAAATAAACAATTTAAAGTTCAACAACTAAAATCAGCAATGACACCAACTCGATCTATTGAAGGTATACGGCCTTCACTCTCGATTACCTGCATGTTACCAACATACGGGCAACATTCAAATAGAAGGGGTGAGATATCTAACAATATAATAAAGCGCATGATAATTAATATGTTAAATTATATTAATAATATCACCACTTCTCATCTCATAATCAACAACAATTACATCATATATACTCATTCATCAACATCAAATACATTTCATTATTCATTCATATAATGCGACTCAAAACTATGCAAATGCATGTGGTACCATTGGAGCAGAAGTCCCATCTCAAAAATCTGCCAATTAATAGAGGCATCAACAAGGCATAGCCTTCATCTCAAAATTTGCCAATCCAGGCCATCTCAATGAGCATAAGCTCCATCTCAAAAATGCAATGTATGCGACTCATCATGAATGTAATAACGACACCCAAGTTAACAACATTTCAAATCATCTCGAAACAACAACATCTCAATCATCTCAAAACAACAACATCTCAATTGCAACATCTCAATCATCTCAAAACATCTCAATCATCTCAAAACAACAACATCTCAATTAACAACATCTCATAACATCAAAATAATTTATTAAACATCATTTACTATCACAAAATCATCGAACACAACTTCATCAATAACATCTCATTGATGCTCACCTGTATATTAATAGTACAGTAAGCCATCCTGTTATTCTGTTAATTTATATCATTACTGTCACTAATCCTACTGTCATAATCCTAACAGCAACCTCTAAACATCTCATGTTCATCATTCTGTCCAAAACATCAGCACAACGACCAATCACGGGAATTAATCTTAAATTCTAAATTTGTTAATAGGATTACACTTCTTAATCATAATCTAAATCATCTAGAATAGATTTCATCACGTTAGCTAATCAACGCTTCAAATGACATCTCAAACAGCATCCTACAACTCAGGTTACAGCAACTAAAAGCCAATTCTGTCAAAAATCAGACCTTATGGGTCGACACAAAACCTTATGGATCGACTCATCCTGCTTCTCTTTTACAAATTGGGTCGATGTAAAACCCTATGGATAAACTCATCCTGGCTTCAAAACACAACATGTATCGACACATGCATCCCACCGGTCGACTCATCCTGAGTCTTGCAACTAACATGTATCGACGCAAGCCCTGTATGCATCGACTCATCCTGAGTCTAACCTCGCCCATGTATCGACTCATCCAGCTTGAGGTCGACACATACTGATACCTTCTGCATAAGTTCTGCGTTTTCCTCTGTAATTTTACTACGAGAATCATACTACAGCCCTAAAAACCTTATTATGATCATGATAATTCATCACTTAATCATTAACCTATCATACTACATCGATTAAACAACAACATAACATCATTATTCATTAAAATTCATTAAATCTTCATCTTACATCATCCAATTCAAGAACAAAACAGCAATCACCTCTAACCCCATATATCAAACATCATGAACCCAATTATAAAGCCAGAACCCCACCCATACCTTGAATTGAAGGTCGCTCTACAATTTCTGGGTTGAATCTTTGTTCTTGTCGTATCCTTCTATTTCCAGCAGCTTCACGTTCCCTTTCTCAAATCCTTGTTTCTTTCTACTGCTTCCTCCTTCTATTCTTTCTCACAAATAATAAAATAACCTGATATTATTATATTATTCTTATTGGGCTCCAAACCTACACCCCCTTATTACTTCCACTCACACAATATAGGCCCACGTGAAATAATATTAGCTTCCAACATTATTTCACCAAATAGTAATATTATACCTCTAATATTATTATTTCTCCACTTAACAAAATAAATTCAATTTAATAACATTTCTTCCCAAATATTCAAAAAAAAAAGAATTTAATTAAATAATTAATTAAATTACGGGCGTTACAGCTTCATTCTCGTCGCCATAGACTACTTCATAAAATGGGTTGAAGCGACCTCATTTTACTCTGTTGCGAAGAATGTGGTAGCTCAATTCATTAAGCATAACCTCATCTGTTGATATGACATCCCCGAAGGAATCATCACAGACATTGGTACCAAGCTCAAAAACACTATGATCACTAAACTCTACATGCAGTTAAAGATCAAGCACCACAACTCTTCTTCGTATCGGCCAAAGATGAATGGCGCAGTGGAAGCCGCCAACAAAAATATTAAGAAGATCATATAGAAGATGGTTGTGACTTACAAAGACTGGCACGAGATGTTACCATTTTCTCTTCATGGCTATCGCACTTCAGTGTGAACATCAACTGGGGCAACCCCATTCTCACTGGTTTATGGTATTGAAGTTGTCCTCCCTGTCGAAGTTCAAATTCCTTCTCTGAGAATTATGAAAGATGCAGACTTAGACAAACATGAGTGGATTCAGACTAGGCTAGACTAATTGAATCTGATTGACGAAAAGAGGCTTGCGGTTGTCTGTCACAATCAGATGTATAAAAAACATATGATCAAGGTATTCAACAAGAAAATCAAACATCAGGTATATCAGGTTGGTAAATTGGTAATAAAGCGCATCATTCTACAGCAAGGTGATCCCTCTGGAAAATGGACTCCCACCTACGAAGGGTCATTTATTGTCAAGAAAATATTTTCAGGCAGTGCAATGATACTAACAACCATGGACGGTAAAGTTTTCCCGCACCCTGTGAATGTGGACATAGTTAAAAGATACTACGCATGAAAACGACCCGCTAGGTTGACTGTCCTAGGAAAAAATAAGGGCATCCGGGCGAACCAAACGGGTTCTAGCAAAAATTAGGGATATATATATATATATATATATATATATATATATATATATATATATATATATATATATATATATATATATATATATATATATATATATATATATATATATATATATATATATATATATATATATATATATATATATATATATATATATATATATATATATATATATATATATATATAATATTATACAGCCGACAAGTTGAAAACCTGAAAATGCGGCTTGGGCAAAAAGGGTATCCTGGTGGACTGAAAACCCGAAAGGGCGGTCCAGGCAAAAATTAAGGATTAAAGCGTACGACTATGTCCCGTTGGATCACTTACAACAAGCTTTATTACCAAAGTCAAAAGTTAAAATGGTATAGATCAGTTCAATCAACTTCTTCCAATAGCAAGGGATGACATGTTCGAAGACATAGGGGAAATAGCAGAGTTGGAACCCAACGAGATCATTTCCACATAGCTATATGTTTTGTTCTCACTTTGTACTCTTTTCGTTTCATGACAATTTCCTCTTACAAGGATTTATGTCTCTTTTTACAAAATCCTCTATTTATGGGCAAACTATCAATAAAAATACACCCTAAAATTCAAACTTTTTGTTTTTTAATTTTTCTATTTTGATTGCAAAAATGTCCAATGACTAAAATTGAATGAACATGTGCATATGAACATGATTAACTGTTAACAAATATATGAATAAGAACAGGAATAAGCATTTACTCAAGACTCTAGGAGTTAGGATAACGTCCAAGCCGTCCACAAATCCCTATAGAGCCACTTCCATGAGATTATCCCCACAGAGTAATCTTCATAAATTCATCTTCATTAAAGATACATTCCTCGTAATTTCCTCAGCAGATCGCTCTGGTAGATAAAGGAGTGTGATCTCCTTCCCCATACTATCACAACCTATGAAGTTCTAATCAGTACAATTCATGGAAGTTCTCTTCCTCAGCTGAGTTTATTCCTCCAAAACTGTAAAATCCCTGCAGATTTCTGCTCTCCAGCAAAACTCATTTCCTCAGCAGAGTATTTCTCCATCAACAAGGTTGATTTCCCATACAGTGTTTATTTTCCTACCATATTACAGTCTCCCCAGCTTGAGTCTATTCCTCAGATGGCTAAGAATCATCGACAAAATTCGTTTCCCCAGTGAAGTCGCCACTATCCCCAGAGAGTTGCTATGAAACCTGGAACTGGACAAGATATCAATCAACTTTATCCTCCCCAGAAGAGTCGGAAGGTTATCCATCTCTTTTATCCCCAGTCAGGGTATATAATAATTATCCTCCCCAGACGAGTTGAAAGGTTATCTATCTCTTTTATCCCCAATCATGGTATATAAGAATTAAACTCCCGAGACGTGTCGGAAGGTTATCCATCGCTTTTATCCCCAGTCAGGGTATATAAGAATTAAGCTCTCCAGATGTGTCAAAAAGTTTATCCATCTCTTTTATCCCCAGTTAGGGTATATAAGAATTAAACTCCCTAGACGAGTCGAAAGATTTTCCATCTCTTTTATCCCCAGTCAGGGTATATAAGAATTAAACTCCCCAGTATAGCGATGAAACACTAATGTTCCTAAACTCTTCTCCCCAAACAGAAGTCAACACTTCCTAGCAGAATTTCCTCAAACAGCAAGCAGGAATCTCCAGCAGAAGAATTCTAGACAAGGTTGAAGATTACACATGTTCTTCATCCCCAGCACCAGTCAGGGGTTCATTTTCCCCAGCAAGATGTCATACGGAACTGTTGATACACTTCCAACAACATTTCACATTCATACATCATTTACCAATATCATAGCATATGCATACAAAACACATATAGAACAGTCTCATTTATTTTGAGAACATCATTACGCAATGCATTTCATACATCATGACATTCCATACAACTAACTCTTTACCTTTTCAGGAAAGACCAATCAACAGACAAACATCATCAACTACGTATATAACCCGATAGTCTCCTTAAAGGCTACATCTGACAAAGGCCTATTTAAGAAATTTCCTCAGAGGATCATTCTCAAATAGACTTCTTCTGGATCAGATTAAATCGAGCATAGATTTATTCTGATACTTCTTCCAGTTGAAGATGGTTGTAGATAGCTTCTAACTCAGATTAAATCGACCATAGATTTATTCTGATACTTCTTCCAGTAGATATTTTCTGCCTCAGATTAAATCAACCATAGATTTATTCTGATACTTCTTCCAGTTAAAGACAAAAAGACCTCTTCTGGCTCAGATTAAATTGAGTGTAGATTTATTCTGATACTTCTTCCAGTTAAAGACAGGCGTAGAAATCTTCTGGATCAGTTTAAATCGACCATAGATTTATTCTGATACTTTTTCCAGTAGACATTTTCTCACTTAGATTAAATCAACCATAGATTTATCCTGATACTTCTTCCAGTTAAAGATGAAAGGACCTCTTCTGGCTCAGATTAAATCGAGTGTAGATTTATTCTGATACTTCTTCCAATTAAAGACGGTCGTAGATAGCTTCTGGCTCAGATTAAATCGACTATAGATTTATTCTGATACTTCTTCTAGCAGACATTTTTCTGGCTCAGACTAAATCAACCATAGATTTATTGTGATACTTCTCCTAGTTAAAGACAGGCGTAGACATCTTCTGGCTCAGATTAAATCAAGAGTAGATTTATTTTGATACTTCTTCTAGTTGAAGTCGAGCATAGACTTAGTCTAATATATATCAACATTTACTTTGGATGGTATCTATGAGTCCATCTCTAACGACTCATTGTTACCTCTTTAAATGGCATCTTTAATCCCATTCCTGGAATAATCAACCAACAACATTACTTCGTGCACGGGCGAGTGCAAATTTCTAGGCACTTAAGTGTTCAATTATCTTTTACCTTTAAGTCACGAATGGCGGACATGCCAATCTAACTCTCCAGGTTTAAGAAGATTGAACAGGGGGAGCTGTTGTACTCCAAAATTTTCCCTCCCATTTTCTTCAAAAAACATGCCCACAAAGGTCTCAAATACCCAAAGCTACTCAAGAGTTGACTGGTCAAACCTCCTTCTAAGCAAGGGTCTTCAACTAGGGTTTTGTGCTTCTCAAAGAAGATTGGGTTGAAAGGGTCTCAAATGACTTTCATGGTTCATCATAGATCCTCAATAATGCTTATGTCAAGTTTCAAGTATTCCATCACATGTTTGCTCAGTTAATTGCTCAGAAGATTGAAAGTCAACTGTATTGGGTAAAGAGTCAACTATGGTCAACATACAGTCAAAGTTCAAGATATTTTGTCAAAATCAACATTTTGAGGTGATATTCATCATTGGATCAAGGGTTGATCATGATTCCTCAAGGAAAGCCCTCAAATCATCAAAGGTCAAAAATTGCCAAATTAGGGTTTTGATTGAAGATGATTGACTGATCATTGACTTTTGGGCTAGTGCATGACCTAATGGCTTATAGCATGATCTCAATGGCTCAAATACAACATATTGGCCTAATTACATGGCTCAAGACATTTCCAAAGATACAAGTGATTGATAGTTGAAGAATTGAATTAAATGATAAAAAGTCAACAGTCACACAAAAGTCAAACTTTGACTTTTTGGTCAACATTGGAATTCAAAAATCAAGAATCATTAAAACATTCAAAACTATCAAACTTTTTCATCAAGAATCAAGAGAATCAAGAAAGTCAAAAAAAGTCAAAATTAAGATTTTCAAACACTTAGAAAAATTCAAGTGTTTTATACCTAAAAAACCCTAACTTCACAAGCAAGTTTCCTCAAGATATAAGTTAATTCTAGGAAAACTTTCAACATGAAAGTTGTAGAGATTAATGAATTATACAACTTTGTTAATGTTGGATGATCCTCAAAAAGTGTTTGGATTAAGAGATATAGGGCCATGAAGTTCTGATATTTTTTCCCAACACTTAGAATAATTTCTAAGTGTTTTGTTCTAAACAAAGTCACTACTTTATGGCCATTTTTCACCAAGATCTAAATTGATTCAGCAAAAACTTAAAACATGAAAGATGTAGATCTTGATTCAAGCTTTCCAAAATCTCCAAGAACACAAATTTATCATACTTGAACTAGAAGTTTTGAAGAGATGAAGATGGCATGTCAAACTTGAATTATAGGTCATTCTTTTGAAAACCTTATGGCCAAATCTCTAACCTAAGCTACATGATCTCACTTTACAGGCCTCTAAACTCCTAAATCTTGCCATAATCAGAAGATTACACACTCTTCTTAGCTATTATCCAACTGATCAATCCATTGTCCAAGTGATCATTCCATTAATGTCACAAAGGCACCATTTCCATTTTCATAACACAACCCTAATCACTCCCAAACACTATTGTATTCAGAATTGTCATTTCAAGAACTCCATTAAAGCTTGAAACCCAATTCTTCGAATCTCCCATTCCCAACAATATTCTTGTGAAATAAGTATTCAAACACCATCTCCACATCATTCCTAAGCTTATGTACACATTAGTTTGTCACTAAAACATCCTAAACACTTCATCCAAACCGAGCCAAAATACCTCTGCAACTTGACTTGTCCAGAAGAGTTGAGGCACTGTCAATCCAAGGTAGGAGTTGAAAATGCTTCCTGGGAGTTTGGTGAAGCTATCCAAATCATCTTAACACCTCCATAAGTGCTCTAACTTCAAACTCGATTCTTACTTCAAGAGGTAAGTTTTCTCCAACTTTGAAATCTTGATACAAGCATCATTAGCATATACTTTCTAAAGATAAAATGTAGATATCATTACTCTAAAGATAACCATGTCCTTATTTCTAATTTAAATTGGTTGTGTGATAAGAATTTTGACTCATAACCGTTAGGGTTTATTTTTGGTGCCAATAGAAATTCTCTTTAATATTTGAGTTTTAGCTTGAATAAATTACATGGTTGAATTTGTGATTGAATTTCAAGAAAGTTTGGGGTTTAAACTTTTCAAAAAGGTGGAGAAATGAAGCTTTTAGAAAATAAAAAATGTTGTTGTTGTTGTCTGATGAGAGGAAGAAGAAGTGGGAATTCCAATTTTTGAAAACAAGTTTATTATACGTTTATTGGGTGTTGTTTCATAACTGGATGAAACAACCACCCTAATGGCAAGCGTGTGTGTGATTTAGGCGTTGGTGTTCTAGGGCAGAGGTTCCATCCCTGCCTCTGGAATTTTATTTTTTAGCATTTTCTTTCTAGATCAGGTACAAGCAAGTCCTAGACGCGCATGGTGTACCTCACCCGCACACCATCAGATCTCAACTATCTTGATCCAGCGTTCCCAAATCAGCACGCCTATGGTGCACTCCAAGGAATTGTCCCCACATGATCTTCACAGGCGCCTGGGCTTAAGGTGTTAGGCTTGGCAATTTCTGATTCCATACCCCCCAATTTCTTCTACAACATAGGCCCATTGTTTTTTCCTTTTTTTTGTTTTAATTTTACTCTTTTCTTTTTTAATCAATTTCATTTTTTTATTTAATCAGAAAAAAATCATAAAATTATAAAATCAAAAAAATTAGATTTAGGTTTTTTTAATTAAGTGATATAATTTTCATAAATTAAAATTAATTAACTTAATCATATTTTGTTCATTAATTAACTAATAAATTTTCCCCTTTTCAATCTCCACACGCACATTTACTTTTTCGCATTATTTTTCAATATTGTAACTGTCAAAAGTTTGTAATAGATAATTAGGGTTTATTGCTTTCCTCTCCCATTCATAAACTTGTACCTCCATCCCCGAAGCAATGTAATAACATATATTTATTTCCAACATTTTTTCCGCACTTGTATATATTTAACTGCTAGATTAATTAGTCGTGCGTGGCAAGACGTAAAAAGAACAAACATTAGAAAACTTAATCTCAAGACAAATACTTGAAATCAAAACCCTTCACACATGCACACCTCTAGGGTGACCCTCACTTGTTGCCTCAGATGAAAAATCAGTCATGTCCCTCGAATGTGGGATGCTTTAGCAAATACCCTCAGTTAAAAGATTGTAGTCCCTTGATGACCCTTCGATGCTGCCTTCGATAAATGCTTTTAGTCCCTTACGAAAAGTGATAAAGCATCCTACAAGTTGCCTTCTATGACTGTACAATGATTCACGCCCGTCCCTCACATCCAACGATAGGGCTTCCTACTAACTAATAGTAGGGTAGCACTATCTAAAGGAGGAGGAAAAGAACAAATACTTTTTAGAGTAGGTAGAACGCTCGTAGTCGCTTGCTCACAAAGTTTTCGAAACAAAACATCTTTTCACAAAAGAACACTTTCTTTCATAAATACTTTCAAAACAAACATTTTGTATACATTCTCAATGATACGAGAATCATTACAAAATTGTCGTACTTAGGCATTTTCAAAATATTTTCAAACATAGACAAACACAACGCATTTCAAAAGTGAGTTAGGAATTAAGAGCCCGTAGATAACTACGGATGAAAAGGGTGCTAACACTTTCCCTTTTCAAAACCTCCCATCCTTACTCAGAAAATTCTCAAAAGTTATTTCCTGTTCTTTTCACCCTTTCCTTTATTGTATAAAAGAAAAGTCGATGGCGACTCTTGCTATCTGAAACATTTGTGATAAAATGCAAAACCTAAAAGTCAGTTCTCCCACTGTATTACACCTACCATTAGTTAGTAGGAACCCCTACCGTTGTATGTTTGAGGGATAGGAGCGGGTCATCATACAGTCATAAATGCAACTCGTAGGGCGCTTTAGAAATTTTTCGTAAGGGACTAAGATCGTTTATCGAAGGAAGAATCGAAGGGTCATCGAGGGACTACGATCTTTTTAACCGAGAGTCTTTGTTAAAACGTCCCATGTTCGAGGGACGTGACTGTTTTATCCGAAGGTAACAAGTGGAGTCACCCTATAGGTACGTGTGTGAATGGTGTTTTAAATTCCTCGTTATTGCGGTTGGTTTTGAATTACATTGTTTTAGTATATCTATAAATTATACAATTGCTTATCTGTATAAAAACATTGGCTCGTTGGAAACCATTAAGGCTTAGTAGGCCTGTTTAGAGGTGAACATGTAACATATTTAAAGAAGTAAAAGGGTACACCTTGATTTAAATAGTTCAAATTCAAGCCTTTGTGATTTCAAAAATAAAATAAAATCGTCCAAAGTAAGACTTCATCTTACTTGATCCATTTCGAATAAATTCCAATGCATCATCTATCTCTCTCAATCATGTGTTATTAAATACTACTAGCATGTCAGCAAAAACAGTATAGGGCTTCTAAAGTGAGTTTGGAGGAATTCATTAGAGCTCCCACATTGACTGATGGTATAGCCAAATTAGTACTTACAACTTAGGTGTGGTGGACAATCCTCAGCCTCTCGTATTGTTTGAATTTGTGATTATGTGTCTAAATCAGACTACACTTAACACAAAATAAATACAAAAAATATTGATTGATATGATTTACTAATTATAATTTTAATAATGAGTATTAGGATTTTACTCTATCAGAATCAGTTGTACATGTGTTAATTAGCTGTATATTTTATATTTAAATAAGATTAAAATCCCATAAATAGGATTTGATTAACTATGTATGTATTTATAGAAATTATTGTCGCTTAATTATAGAATTGACTGAGGGTAATGATGAGTGTTTATTAAGAATTTCCTTTTCCTAAGTACATTGTATTCTATTTAAGAGCACATGTTGCTCTATTAATAAAATGAGAAAAATCATCTTTGTCATGTTATCAGAGCTCCAAAATCCATATGAGCCTATTAAAAATTGTGGCCTGCATTTCCATTGTTTCCATTGTACGGCCTGCATTGCCAAATTTATTTTACGATCTACATTGTTGTTTTTCCCAACAAAACTCAGAAAGTTTGAACCAGCTAATACCTCTTCCCCAAACACTGGCTCTGTTGAGCTGCAAAATGTTCAACCTACCATTCGTCTCAATGGTAAAAACTACCTCATATGGTCTCATTTTGTCCAAACCTTTTTAAAGGGGGAGGGAAAATTCAATCACCTTACAGGAAAGGATACTCCAGAAGCTACAGACGAGAATATTTTTGCATGGTATGAAGAAGATGATATTGTAATGTCATGGCTATGGAATTCCATGGTATCTGAGATTAGTGATGCGAAAGAGGTGTGGGACAGTTGTAAAGAAAACTATTCCAAGGTTGGTGATGTTGCACAAATTTTCAAAATTTAGATGAAGATTGCGAGTACCAAGCAAAGAGAATGATCCATTAGTGAGTATGCCCAAACTCTACAAAATCTATGGTTGGAGTTGGATCAATATGAACATTTTAAAGCAAAATGGATAACAGATGCTACTTAACAGGTCTGAACAACGAATTTGATCCAATAAGGATACAAAACTTAGGGAACCACTAGACTCTTTAGTCAAACCCATAAACACAGGTAGTTCTTCCATAGCATTATCAGGTAGTTCTCATCCCTATGCTCTTAGTGTTATACAATCTATAGAGAAAGGGACATGCATTGTTGATTCTGAGGCTACGAATCACATGACCCATCCCTCTACTATGTATATCTCTTACACACCATATCCAAGTAATAAAAAGATCGTCACTGTAGATGGAACTTTTATTATTGTTGCTGGAAAGGGAGATATTCAACTAAGTCAAAATTTAATGTTGAGAGATGTCTTGCATGTGCCCTAATTATCTGCCAAACTGTTATCTATTCACAAACTTACAACGAATTTACAATGCTTAGTAACTTTCACTCCTACACTTTGCAAATTTCAGGATCAGGAAATAGAGAAGATGATTGAACTTGCATGAGAGGACAATGGGCTCTACCTTTTTACGGAAGCGCGCGGGACAAGTAGCATTAAGAGTCAACTTCCATTGTATTTGTTGTTAGAATTTGTTCCTTTCCTTAATAAAGAAATATGGTTGCATCACTTCTGGTTGGGTCATCCTTCATTTAGCACTCTCAAAAATATGTTTCCCACCTTGTTTCAAGGTATAAACTTAGAAAATTTTCATTGTGATGATTATGAACTTGCTAAACACAAATGTGTTAGCTTTCCTAATAATAATAAAAGAATGTATACTCCTTTTTTCTTCATCCATAGTGATGTTTGGGGGCCATCCAATATCCCAAATATATCTGGGGCCCGTTGGTTTGTCATTTTTATTGATGATTGTACTAGAGTGTCCTGGATGTATCTGTTAAAACAAAAAAGTGAAGTCACTCAAATATTTAAATTGTTTTTTTAAATGATAAGAACCCAATTTGAGACAACCATCAAGCAGTTTCATTCTGATGATGCCAAAGATTATTTTTATTGAACATTGACTTCCTTTTTCACTGAACATGGTATTATTCATGAATCATCATGTGTCCACACCCCACAACAAAATGGAGTGGCTGAAAGAAAAATGGGGCATACTCTCAATGTTACCCGAGCATCGTTATTCCACACAAATATTCCAAAATAATATTGGGGGGAGGCTGCTCTTACGTCAACCTACTCGATTAACCGCTTACCCTCTCAAATTATTCATAATAATAGCCACATTCAGCTCCTCTCCAAATTCTACCCAAATTTCAAAAGTTCAAACAACCTAGTTCCTAGGATCTTTGGATGTGTGTCATTTGTCCATGTTCATTATCCACATTGAGGAAAACTTGATCCTTGAGCTATTAAATGCATATTTTTTGGTTACTCCCCTACCCAAAAAGGTTACAAGTGTTATCAACCTACAAAAAAGAATTTTGTGTCTATTGATGTCACTTTTATCGAAACCGAATCCAAATCTTATCTTCAGGGGGAGAAGGAATGCGTTGAATACAATGATGATTTTTTCAAAGACCTTTCTTTTATGCCCAAGACTCTTGAGTTAAGTCCTATAACCACTTCATTACAGACTCCTAATGCTACTCGTCCACTACAAGTTTACACAAGAATGGCAACACTTATTATCCAACATGTGCAAGTCCCAGAATCTAACCCAATTCATGAAACTTTAATTGATGAGACTGTTTTAGAGGAGCAAATTATGCCCCCTGAAACTGGAGTTGATGGGACTGTTTTAGAGGAGTGGAATATATCCACGAATGCTAGAGATCTTGCAATTGCAATAAGGAAGGGTGTTAGAGCATGTACAAAAAGGCCAAGGTATCCATTGTCTCACTTTATAGCCTATGATAATTTTTCCAACAATCATAGAAGTTTTCTTGCTCATTTAAACACTACCACTATCCTAAAAATTGCTACCTAAACACTAGATAACAAAGAGTGGAGAGAAGCTATGAAAGTCGAAATGGATGCACTGGAGAAAAATGGAACTTAGAAGTTAGTAGAGCTTCCTAATGACAAAAAGGTTGTTTGCTGTAAATGGGTATTCAACCTAAAATACAGGTCTGATGGAACACTAGAAAGGTATAAAGCAAAACTAGTAGCTAAGGGGTACACACAAATATATGGGATTGACTATCATGAGACTTTCTCTCTCGTCGCAAAAATGAACACTGTTAGAATTTTGTAATCTCTAGCAGGTAACTATGGATGGAATTTGCAGCAATTCAATGTCAAGAATGCTTTCCTACATGGCAACCTTGAAGAGGAAATTTACATGGAGGTCCCACCTGAGTTTAACTTTGAGAAACGCAAAGTTTGTAAACTAAGGAAGGTCCTGTATGGACTGAAAATAGTCCCCTAGGGCCTGGTTTAGCAGGTTTACCACTATGATGAAAGAGATGGGATATAAACAAAGTCAGAGAGATCACACTTTTTTTACTAAGCATTCAGCCTTAGGGGGAGTTATTGCACTAATTGTTTATGTGGGTGATATAATTGTAACAAGAAATCATCAAGCAAAAATGGATAGCCTAAAAGCGTGTTTGCTAAAAGAGTTTAAAGTAAAAGAGTTGGACAAATTAGAATATTTTTTGGGACTTGAAGTGACACATATGTATTACACCATGAATTGCAAAATTTTGTCAACTTTTGTTGACCTAATCCAACCATTATAAATAGAGGACACACTCCATAAGACAAGGACGAAAATAAGTTGCCTCCAAGAAAGTCTTAAAAGTCACGAATTTTTTCAATATTAAGGAAAAGTCAAAACCAAAGATCCAGCCACTTTCAATCCGAGCCATCCATTGCAAATCGTTCCTGAAGCATCTAAGGGTAAGAAAAAGTTGAAAGTCATGGCCATTGGTGCTTGAAATAAGCATACTCATCTTCTCCGATTTACCTTTTTTTTAATATTCATATAATTAATTTCATGCATTATTAATGTTTGTTAACTGCCCAAATGGGTTCCTGTTGTTATTTAAAACAAGTTTGAATCATAAA
Source organism: Vicia faba (assembly GCA_948472305.1). Classification (NCBI taxonomy): domain Eukaryota; kingdom Viridiplantae; phylum Streptophyta; class Magnoliopsida; order Fabales; family Fabaceae; genus Vicia; species Vicia faba. The sequence goes on along the minus strand of OX451740.1, from coordinate 134,184,137 downwards.
ACTAAAGCTCTAACATGAGGATCATGTTTTTCCATGGCTAGGGAAAAACGCTTATGTACCTTCGTATCAGTATTTTCAGATCGTTTCAAGCAAAACTAATGCCACCAATCGATTTGCAAGGGTCGATTTAAGGGGGTAGCCTTAATCTTGGGGTTCAGTTTTGTTTCTTTCGCAGGCTAGCAATTTCAAGTGGTTGGAGAAGACGGTTTCAACCACCATCCATGGTGGTTTGATCGACCAGAGGAAACGCGTGGCCAATCCCCCTTCATTCATTGGTTAATTTAAATTGTCTGGCCCCACACCAAGCGCGCGTGTTTGTTTTATTTAGTTTATGATTTAATTTCATTATTTTTTATTGATAGTTATAATATGAACGTGTAACAACTGATGGATGAGTGGTAATAATGATGATTATTAACTATAGAGGCGTGGATTCGATCCCTTCTCTTGTGAAATAATTTTTTTTTCCAGGATAACACGAGGTTAATAATAAATTGATTGGTTCTCATTCTTAAACACAAACAACACCTTGGCGTAGTGGATAGAAGGGCATACCTTTGAGGTTGGGGGTGTGGGTTCAAGTCCCAACCCATGCATTTTGTTTTTTATTTGTTTACTAACCCTAGTTTTTACTCCATTTTCTTAATTAATCTATTTTCTAATTAACCATTAACAAACCTTAAACTTTTTTTCAAAACCAATAACAAATTAGGATTAGGGTTTTTTAGTTAGTAATTAAATTTTCGGCATATTTTTATTTATTAATTAATTAGTTAATTAGCCTTTTATTAATATTAAAATTAATTCGAATAATTAGGTTTTTATTGATTATTAACTCAAATTATTTTCTACAAAAAACACCAAAAATATCTTTTCTAACATATAAAATTTTTAGGGCATTTAACATTTTTCTAACATTCTTTTTTCTGATCTTTTGCTATTTAAATTCATAGAACAAATGTATAGGTCGCACTGTCTGCTGTAATAGCGTAGATTTATTTTCTCACATTTTCCTATTATGTATTTTCCTCAAAGGCATGTAATAGTGTAGGATTTTACATTTCCACACTTTAATTTCTTGTACATAGTTAATTGTTAGTGATTAAGGTTTGTATGGCAAGACAAAAAGCAAATCTAGAAAATCCTAATTTTCAAGATAAGATAACTGAATATACACACTCTTCACACTTACAACTCTAGGGTAACCTCTCTTGTTGCCTTACGAAACATTGGTCATGTCCCTCGATTTAACAATATCATCATGGTCCCTTTCGAATAAAGATCATAATCCCTCGATGACCCTCCGAGTTGCCTATAAAATGATCTAGTCCCTTCTATGGCCCTACGAGCAAAATGATGATAGTCCCTTCGATACAATTGCTAAAGTATCCTTACATGTTTCCCTCTATGACCATACGATGACCCTACACATGTCCCTTCACATCCAATAGATAGGATTACTTACCAACTGATAATATGGATAATACTATATCCAAAGGAGAAGGAAAAGAATAAGAAATACCATATTTAGTTGGTAAGAACTCTTGAATGCTTGCTCACAAACAAAAAAATTTCCACACTACACTTTCAAACAGATATTTTCAAAAATCACTTTGTATACATTCTTGACGACCGACACAAGGACTATTACAAAGTTAGCCTTACATTGGAATTTCAAAATATTTTCAAACAATTCACACACAAAAAAGCAAGTTTAAAAGTGAGCTAAACAATTTAGAGTCCGTAGATAACTACAGATGAAAAGGGTGCTAACACCTTCCCTTTTAATAACTTACCCCTCGAACTCAAAATATATCAAAGGTCTTTCCTATTCTTTTCACCTTTCCTAAATATCGAATAAAAGAAAAGTCGATGGCGAATCTTGCTAACAGCAACATTTGCGATAAAACCTAAAAAGTCAGTTCTCCCATCGTATTACAGACACAATACTCGAAGGGATACCAAGTAGTTTCAAAATCTCTTCATTAAACAACTCGACCAACTTCTGCAAAGAGTGATTGATCTTTATAGGTATAAAATGAGCTGATTTAGTCAACCTATCAATAATCACCAAAATGGAATCACATACATTCAAAGTCTTCAGAAAACCTGTTACAAAATCCATGGAAATGCTATCTCATTTCAATTCTGGAATATTCAATAGTTGCATCATACCCAACGACTTATGATGTTCAATCTTTGACATCTGACAAGTCAAACAAGCATAGAAAAATTATGCAACATCTTTCTTTATCCCTAGCCACCAAAACATCTTCTTCAAGTCTTGATACATTTTGCTCGCACCTGGATGAATACTTAACCTACCACGGTGTCCTTCTGATCAGTCTACAAGTGCACCGAAATATCGAAGTATATTAAAGATTGTTGAACCCACATAGACCAATATCAAACAACTGTAATCTATTGTAACTTTTAAAATATAAGGCTAATGATTAATTAATTTAATGGGAAGTGAAACTAAACAAAAGTTAATTTGAAAATATGATAATAAAGAGAGACCAAAATGTGTATTTTGCGTACCTCAAGGACTCTGTAACTCATTGTCTTATACTGAAGTTAGAAAAGTATTTAGTAGAAAATATCAATTTAAAAGCTATCTCACACTCTCATGGTTTTGAATAAAGCAACATTTATTAATCATGAGATTTTGCTCTCGCTCTCCTATTTCAATCAAGGAACGTATTTTGAAAACATAACAAGTTCTAATTGATACCTAAAGTGCTCTCGCACTCTTTAGGAATCGATGCCCCGTTCTTACTATCTGGTTCGACCCCCATGCTCTCCCAGTGTCAGATCTAACCTTAGTTAATTTCTCACTCTCGTGACAAAATCGTGTTAAGTAACTTCTCACTCTCGTGACAAAGCTAATTAAATTGAGTTTAAAAACAAATACCAAAACTGATTTTTCCAATTAAATTATCAAGCCAATGTTGTTACCGAGTCCCGTCGAAAACGACTGTTCTTACATACGGACTCTAAGTAATTTAGCTAGACATACTATTGGTTGAAAATGAATTAAACATAACTATTACAATTAGGAACAACATGCCAATTAAATTAACAATGACGATAATAATAAAGCGATAAAAGAAAACTTGTAAAAGCTTAAATAAAAGAAACTGCAATTAACTTCAATTATGGCGGCAAGATTGTTGATCCAAGCAAGTTACACATATTACCAGGCTAAATACTAATGGTGGAGTAGTTCCTCAATGTGAGAAACTACTCCTTTTACAATTGTGATTTCATCCTAAAACTACGAATAAACTTGGATGCCTTGAAAGTGTGACTCCAAGGTATATTTATAAGAGAGATTTCATTTTCTAACTTCCATAGATCATGTGTGAGTAGTGGAGAAAGTCGGAGAACCTCCAAAGTGGTGTTGTTAGTGGGTGGTTATTTTTCTGAACTGTGACATCATGGTGATCGCCACCAAGCCATGGCAAATGCCATGGCCTTAAAATATGGAGAACGTGGCTTTTGAGTCCATGGCAAACGCCACGCACCAAAAACTTGGTTTTTGTTGTATTTTTCTTCCTTTCTTGTTCCTTTTCTCGTTTCTTCGCATTGTTGCTCCATAATTGATTTATACCTTAAATACAAACAGATAGAGATATAAAAACGATAAAACATAATAGAATGATATCACATAACATGTGAAACGGGTCTTAAAATATGATACATTTTCACGCTATCAAACTCCCCCACACTTAAACAATTGCTTTTCCTCAAGCAATCAACCAACACGGTACAAGAAATGGTTAAGCACAATTTAAAACAAGGGCACGACATGACTCGTAATCATACGTGGTTGCTAGGATAATGCTAGATCAATAGGTACTAAACATCAATACCATGGATACCATAATGACAGAGGTTAAGAAACTCCCATTCTATGAAAACCAATTTGAATCATGCTACTATAACTCAACCTATGTTTTCTTTCGTCCCTTTTCACCCACTTTCATTCTAGCGAAATCACATTAAACTCGTTATTGGTACACACCATAGTAAAGGAATTGGTTAGTGAATATGATCTTTCTAAAGCACATGGTTCTGGTACTAAGTGGTGCAGCCCCATTTTTCCCAATTGCGGATTGTAGTGGATTGAACCGTAATCCGGCATACCAAGCCCAACACCAGTGACCTTTGGACCAACCAACAATGGGTTCTTATTATTAAATCCATATTGGCGTAATAATTGTTAGGGTAAATGACCGGGTAAGGGTCACGTGACTTAGAAGGCTATTATTTTTTCTGATTAAATTATTTATTCATTAAAAACGGGATCATTCACTTTTGTTCATCGACTCTCCTCTGTAGAGTGCGCTTAGGATGGTGTTGAATGCTAATATAAACTACTTGGGGTTACTTTAAAACTCAAACTCAAGGTCTCAGCATAGTAGGTACTCAAATTGATTGTTACATATATAGGGGATTTAAGGTGTTAAGATGGTATCAATTTTATTGAATCTTTCCCAAGTCTCCCTAACATAGTATGAAGTGCAAAACAACCTATATACTCGTAGAGTGTTATGACATGAATCAAACAAAAAAACTTGTTGGAGGCTTAAAATTTTAAAATTTAGGGGAAATTCAATAACAACTGAAAAACAGGCATACATAATCGATATCACATGCAACGAGTTGACCAAATACTGAAAACAGATAAAATCTTAAAAACATGAAATAAACTAGAAAACAATTAATCAAAATAATAATTGATAAATGGAAAGCAGTAAGGTTCCTCCCCCACACTTAAACCAAACATTGTCCTCAATGTTTCAGTAAAAGTGGGGAAAGGAATAAGAACCTGATCAATGCTCGCCTCGATAGTTGCCTAAATGCAACCGATAGGTGCCAAGCGATTGATATCCTTATTTTTTGCAAACTCAAACAAATTCAAAAATATTAAATTAAAAACCCATGGGTTCCCACGCATTGCTTCTTTTAACGTCAGTAGCTCAACGACTCAAGAGTGTCAGCACTTATAGTGATTCTCTCAATAATGATTCCTCGATCAAATTTTTAATCATATTTGGTTTCCATAACAACTTATCAAGCCATCTCACATATCCCTCACCTTTTCTTTTCTTTCTTCTGTGGGGTGGTTCATTCTTTTGAACTTGTAGTGGTGGTTCTGGATATATCTTGAGTATCAACTTTTCTAGTTTGGGCTTAGTTATTGAATCCACCACCTTAAAGGTTGAACTTACCCTCTTAATACAAATGGTTTCCCTATTCTCATGGTCCTCAAATTTTCTCTTTTTATGCAAGACCTCAGACAAAGGTGCATTGGTGTGGATATTATTCACATACATTTTGGATTTGGCATCTACATTAGCTTCCATAAACATTTGCAAGAAAGAAATGGGTGAGTTATAGGAAGGAGTAACAACATAAGTTGATTACTTCTCTACCTCTTTGACAACCTCCCTTTCAGATGGTGTCCGTGTATTTTTCTCAATCTCTACTATTTTGTCACTAGAACTTTCGTCAACCTCATTATCACTCATCTCAACCTGATTATCACTCTCCTCAACTTGGTTATCACTCTCCTCAACCTCATTATCACTCTCCTCAACCTAATTATCACTCTCCTTGGTATTTTCCATTTGTTTTTCACTACTGGTTCTTACAACAACGACATGCTCCTCAGGGGAGGGTCCTAGATGTGTTTGTGCAAGCAGGGAGATTTGGGCCTCTAATGCCTCGTCATGAGTCGCTAGAGACTCGACCACAGTGTTCATTTGCCTAAGGGATTCGTTAATATGGAGGCTTTGTTTGCTAAACTCTTCATTTTGGAAAGTTTGTGTCGCTACAAAGCGCTCCATCATAGATTCTAGCATAGAGAGAGTTCGTGTTTCAATAAAATTCTCCATTAATATTTTCAAACTCAGATTTATGGGAATCTTGTGATTCCATAAAATGTTGGGTGTGGTGATTGTAGAGGAAATTTGGTTGAGGATACGTTAGTGTTGCATTTAAATCCTCCATTAATGTTTCGAGGTCGGATTTATGGAATTCTTGCGACTTCTTAAAATTTCGAGGCCGAATTTATTGGAATCTTGTGATTCCTCAAAATAATGGGAGTGGTAATTATAGAGAAAATTTTGGTGATACATAGTAATAGAGACAACAGTGCCTTAGTCTATACCATATAACAACAAAATAACAATATTGATTAATGGTCCCCGACAACAGCGCCAAAAACTTGATGCGTGTGCAAGTGCACGGAAATATCAAAGTAATATTAAAGATTCTTGAACCCATAGAGACAAATATCAAACTACTATAATCTATTGTCGCTTTGTAAATCTAAGGATAATGATTAATTAATTTAATGGGAAATGAAACTAAACTAAAGTTAATTTGAAATATGATAATAAAGAGAGACCGGAATGTATATTCCGTGTGCCTCAGGGACTGTAACTCGTTGGCTTATATTGACGTTAGAAAAGTATTTAGTAGAAAATATCAATTTAAAGACAATATCTCACGCTCTCATGGTTTTGAATAAAGCCACATTCCTTAATCATGAGATTTTGCTCTCGCTCGCCCATTTCAATTAAGGAACATGTTTTAAAAACTTAACAAGTTCTAATCATTACCTAAAGAGATCCCGCCCTCTTTAGGAATCGATGCCCCATTCTTACTATCTAGTTTGACCCCCACGCTCTCACAGTGCCGGCTCGAACCTTATAAATTTCTCACTCTCGTGACAAAATCGTGTTAAGTAAGTTCTCACTCTCGTGAAAAAACTAATTAAATTGAGTTTAAAAACAAAGACCAAAACAGATTTTTCCAATTAATATCAAGCCAACATTGTTACCAAGTCCCATCGAAAACGACGATTCTCACATAACAGACTCTAGTTAATTTAGATAGACATATGTTGTACCCCAAAATTTGACCTCTCTCTTCTCAAGACATTTCTCACAAAGATCTTCAATAGCTCAAGTTTTCACAAGTGTTGACTAGGTCAAATCACCTCTTGAGCACTAGGACCCCAAATTAGGGTTTTGATTTTTACAAGGATAATTGGACTTCTAATGGCTCAAATTACTTTTATGGTTTGTTATAGACCCCCAAGAATACTCAATTCAAGTTTCAATTCTTGGATCACAATTTTGCTCAGTCAATTGATCAGATGACTAAAATCAGATGTATTGAGTAAAAAGTCAATTGTGGTCAACCCACAATCAAACTTAAATATTTTTGGCTAATATCAACATTTTGAAGTCATATTCATCAATTGATCAAGTTTAGATCAAAATTCCTCAAGAAAAGTGTTCAAATCATCAAAGAGGCAAAATGGTCAAAATTAGGGTTTTGATTGAGAATGACTGATTTTATGGCTCAAATCATTTCTCAAGATCAAACAATTGATAGTTGAAATTTGATCAACTGAGAAAAAAGTCAAATGTTTCACCAAAAGTCAAACTTTGACTTTTTGGTCAACATTGAGTTTCAAAGATCAAGATTTATCAAGATACTCAAAAATATCAAACTTGTTCAGCAAGAATCAAGAAAATCAATAAAGTCAACAAGTGATTCAAGTGATTGATCAATTGTCCAAGTGATTCAAGCTTTGTCCAAGTTAACTTGCCATTTAGGGAAGAAATGTCACACTTCCATTTTGGAAAAGTTCACTTTAATCTCAAAGTCAATTTCTTGAGCCTCTAACTTGTTTGTTCTGATCACACTCAACATAAAAAATCAGAAGAAACATGTTTAAAGTGTCTATCCAACCTAGAGGGCATGGTACTTCACCTTGAAACCATGTTCTTCAAGCTTGCTTCAAAAACAAGTTAAAAAACCATAGCATGTGATTTTTGTTTTCTGATCATTTCAAACCTCCAAACCTCTTGCCTATAAATAGAGGTCATCTTTGCATGCTAAGACACGATTTTACAAGCCTAAAAACTCCCTCAAACACTCTCAAACTATAATTGCATTAAAACTTCTATAACTTGTCATTTTCTGCCCAAAAACTTCCATATCATATTCAAGTCGTGTGTTTCTTCTCCAAATCAATCCTAAAGCTTCCTTACAACAAACTTAACTCATCCCCATCCCATTTTTGGAACTATAACACCTCTATCATCACCCTCCATAACCAAAAACAGATTTTTGCATATTGACTTCTTCAAGACAATACAACCACTCTGAATCCAAACTAAGCATTGTATTAGCGTCCTGGAGGATCACTTAAGCTATTCTGATCATCGCAACACCTTGAGGAGTGCTCAAACTCCGAATACGATTTCCAGTTTTGAGGTAAGTTTTCTCAACTTTGAACTGTCTCTACAAGCATCATTAATGGTTCCTTTGTGAATAAAAAATGTAAATATCATTGCCCTGAAGCTAACCATATGCTTACTTTTCATTTTCATTAACCATGTGTTGATAATTTTAGAAATGAAATTTTATAAAAGTTAGGTTTCATTTTAGGGCTAAACAAAATTATCATTCATCTTTGATTTATAGTTTATTAAATTTACATGTTTAGATTCATGGTGAAAAATGCAATAACTTTCATGTTTACATTTCCTGATTTGGTTGAGAAATGAGGAAGTTGCAAATTTGAACAATGGTGTTCTTGATCCTGATACACGCGCAAGGTTGAAGATGGACTTCAGAATACTAGGGCTAAGTTTATATTATATTTATTACAATTTGTTTCAATAACGGATGAAACAACCACCCCAGGAGAAGAAGGTGTGCGCGTAAGGTAATACTATAGAGGGTCCTGGGTTCGAGCCCCAGCGACACATTTTGTTATTTTTTCCTAACATTTTCCTTGTTCCTTTTTTGCTTGACAGCATGTTGGGCATCCCTTGATTGGGCTTTGTTTCATTTTACCCTATTTTACCTCTCTCTTACTAAAAAGGTGCCAGCCCATTACATTTTTTTATTGTTTTGTTTTTATTTTCTGATATCACAAACAAATCTTGGGCCTAATCAAAAATGCTACTTTTCACATCCATTTTCTTTTCAAACCTCCTGACTTTTTTTTTTAATTTATATTTCTATTTTATTTTCTTTTCTTCTCATTTATCATTATTATTTTTATTTAATAAAAAAAATATAAATTTTTTTATTTATTATTAAACAATTAGACTAAAAACTTTTATTTATAAATAATAAAAAAACCTAAAAAACATTTTCTTTCTTAATCAATTAAAATTAAACTAGGCTTAGGTTTTATTTAATTTTTCTTTTAATTAACTTAGAATTTAGAGTTTTAATTAATTAATTTGTTTTCAAAATCAATTAGATTAATTAAAACCTTTTCATAAAAACATCAAAAAACAACTTTCTTTTCTCTTTTCTTTATCTTTGCATTTTTTGTATATTTTATCATTTCGCACTACAATTATGTATATGTCAAAGCCTTGTAATAGATAATTTAGGGTTTATTTTATTTGTCATCCCCATTTGTAAACTTGTACCTCCATCTCTTAAAGTGATGTAATAGCGTAGGACATTTAAATTCCACAATTTATCTCTTTCCATATTCTCGTTAGTAATTAGGGTTTGTATGGAAAGACTTAAAATCAAGCAAAATAAATAACCCTAATTCAAGACAAATGCATGAAAACAATACACTTTGCACACATGCACCTCTAGGGTTAACCCACACTAGTTGCCTTAGATTGAAATGATCTTGTCCCTCAAATGTGGGATACTTTAGCAAAGACCCTCGATTATAAGATCGTAGTCCCTCGATGACCCTTCGATGTTGCCTTCGGTAAACGATATTAGTCCCTTACGACAAATTACTAAGGTATCCTACAATGTTGCCTTCTATGACTGTACAATGACCCACGACTGTCCCTTCACATCCAATGATATGGTTTCTTACTAACTAATGATAAGATAACACTATCTAAAAGAGGAGGAAAAGAATAAAGACTTTCGTATGAGAAGGTTGAGCGCTCTTAGTTGCTTTCTCACAAACATTTTAAAAAAAACATCTTTCAAAATACACCAACACTTTCATGAAATATTTTCAAAAGTCAACACTTTGTATACATTCTTATAGAGACGAGAATCATTACAAAGTTTGCCTAAACAAAGTCAGTTTTCAAAAATACTTTCAAACAAACACATTCACAAAAGCATTTCAAAAGTGAGCTAGCAACTAAGAGCCCGTAGATAACTACGGATGAAAAGGGTGAAAACACCTTCCCTTTTTATAACCTACCCTCCCCCCCCCCCCCCCCCGAACTCAAGAAAATTCTCAAAATGTATTTCTTGTTCTTTTCACACTTTCCTTTATTGGATAAAAGAAAAGTCGGTGGCGACTCTTGCTATCCGCAACAATTGCGATAAAACGTAAAGCACCCAAGTCAGTTCTCCCACCGTATCATAGAACTGGCAACTCTGTTGGGGAAAAACTTAAAAGTGGGGTAACCTTAGATATTAGTTCACATTTAAATGCTTTCATTTCTTGACTTTCTTTCTTAACTCTTAAAAGGGTTGTTTGGGTTTTGAATAGATCCTCTACCCAGATTTGGGGCACATTAGATAAGTAGCAATAGATCGTGGGGGACTGTGCAGCGTAATACTGACACATTTGAAGCGATGGCTACGTTAGTGCGACACATTTGTTGGTACCGGTGTCCCTTGAGTCTAGTCAAGGAGAATACGGGGCCGCTGTGTGGTGTCATGAAGCACTAACTAACCATAGAACCTTAGTTGAATAGCTTGGCCATTAGAAAGTAGTGAGATAGCTGGCTTTTGTGCAAGACTAAAGTTGGCTGATACTCTATACTACACTCATTGAGATCATACTTTTGGGATATTTTGGTTGTAGTTTGGATGCTTGAGCTAAAACAATGCCCAATGAAGAAAGATTGGTGATATTGAGATTCCTTAGAACCCGATTAATTTTGTTAGGACAGGTTGAACCAACTAAACTTCAAGATGGTACTTACCTATAAACCCCATGCAAGCCTAAACATAAGACCTTGTGTGCTTGTTTGTGTGTGATTATTTGTTCATAAACATCATGACATCATTACGTATCATTTTCACTAACCATTTCAAGGACTTGGGTATTTATATTTGTTCTATTTTATAGGATATGGCTTCTACCCGAAGAAATACCATCTGAATCAACTTCGTAAGGGTACCTCCTCAACTCAAAGAGTTAGCATCAAGGGTTCCTGGAAACCATCCGTTCACTAAAAGATATGGTCGACTCCTCAACCTAGATACCACAAGATTTGACGAAGACATGTTGAAGGTGCTCTTTCAGTTCTTTGAACTCGTACATCATTGTTTCACCTTTCCCGATTATCAATTGGTGCCTACAATAGAGGAATTCTCTCAATTACTAGGAGTGCCCATTATTAATTAAATACCCTTCACTAGTCTATAGGAAATTCCAAGACCTGAGGTTATTGTCAAGGCTTTACATTTGAAGAGTTCTTACATTGTAGCTAATTAGGAGACAAGAAGTGGGGTCAAAGGCTTTTTGGCTAAATTCTTGATGGAGAAGGCTCTATTATTTTGGGAGGCCATGGACTTGCATGTTTTTGAAGAAGTTTTGGCCCTTCTAATCTATGGTTTGGTACTGTTCCCTAACCCATACCAACTCGTAGATGTGAATGTAGTCAAAATTTTCCTCTCTCGTAATCACGTGCCTACATTTCTTGGAAACATTTTGCACTCTCATCATACTCGCACTATGAGGAAATGAGGGACTCTTATGTGTTGCTTGCCTTTTCTATCTAGGTGGTTTATTCCGCACCTCCCTTGATCGATATTGAAGAATGAGCAAGGCTTGAGATGGTCTCAAAGGTTGATGACGCTCTCTCATTCTGATATCCATTGGTGCTCTCGATCACAAGAAGATATTACTATCATTTATCATTGTATGGAGTTCCTTAATGCTCCACTCTTGGGAATTAGGGGGGGTATCACTTATAACCCTTCTCTATCCTTACAACAGTTTGGCCATGCTCGAAGAGATGGTCCCCATGATGCGCTCATTCAAGGAATTGTATTCGATTATGATAATGATGTTCAAGGTTATCATCAAAGGTTTGTGCATGCTTGGGGCACGGTAAGAAAGGTTGATAGCAAGACTTTGGGGCATAAGAATTCCATCCCTCTTGAGCCTTACCTCAAATGGGTAAGAACTCGTACTCAAAGTCTCATGATGCCATATCCAGCCATCCTACCTGTGATTATGGAACCAATTGCCAAAGGGGACGTTCCTTATACCATTCTCCATCCTAACATGCCTAATGAATTCGAGGAATTGCAGATATTATGGATTCAACTCAAGGGGGAACAAGACACCTTTGAAGCTCAATTTTATGAAAGCGAGAAGAAAGTGTTGGAGCTCACAAGGCAACTTCACGAGAAGCGAAGCCTGAATGCCTATATTGCACCAAAGAGGATGCGTTCATGGGAGACTTGAGTCTTTTTGTTTTAGGAGTTTATTTTGTCATCTCTTTAAGACCTTTTTACTTTTTTCCATTGTAAGCCCAAGAGGCATTTGTAATTCTGGAACTTATTAATGCAATTGATGTTTTTGTCTTCTCTTTGTCTAGAAAATTTAAATTCCTTAAAGTCCTTTAAAACATTGCATCCGCATAACATGCATCATATCATAAGCAGGTTTTCTGACACAGGTTTCCTCATCTTTTTACTATTTATTTCAGTACAAGATAGATCTCGAGAAAACCGTCAAGGACTTGCAGACTCAACACTCTCAGTTTCAAGAAGAAAGTTGTTATCAACATAGGGAAAAGGTTCAAAGGCCCTGCCTGACAAGTTTAAATTGAAGAGGTTTCTTCTGAGGAAGATGATAATCAAGATGAAGATGCTAGAAGCACCCGTGTTAGGGGTGGAAACAATCAAATCTCTGAATATGAGGATTATTATGATGAGCAATACCCACCAGGCGACGACAAATGCAAGCAACTAGAAGACACACTAAAGGTTGTAGAGATCCAAGTGATGCTTGGCTTGGACTTTGGAGACTTGGGTTTGGTACATGGGGTAGTCATCCATCACAAATTCAAGATCACAGTTTTTGCCAAGTATGATGGAATCTCTTGTCCGAAGCTTCATCTAAGATCCTATGTCCGTAAGGTCCAGCCACATATCACCGATAGGAAACTATGGGTGCAATTTTTTCAAGAGAGTCTATCTGGAATGCAGTTGGAGTGGTTTTACCAACTGGAGGGGACAAACATCCATGCATAGGAGGATCTGGCTGCTACCTTTTACCGTCAATACCAATATAATACTAATTTGGCACCAACTCGCGTGAAATTGCATGGCATGGCCATGGGTTAAAATAAGGGCTTCAAGGAATACGCTAACAAATGGAGAGACTTGGCTCGCAGGGTGCAACCACCTTTAACTGATAGAGAATTGGTAGACATGTTTATGGGAACACTGACTAGTCCTTTCTTCAACTTACTGATTGGAAGTTAATCATCAGGATTTACTGAATTGATCTTGACCGGTAAAAGGGTCGAAAGTGGGATTAAAAGCGGGAAGATACCCATGGCCTCCACCTCTAATGTTGTGAAAAAAATATTTACTGGCAAAAAGGAAAATAATGTCGTGTATGGATCAAGGTTCCATGCTAAGAAGGACCGTCATCAGTCTGTAAGTGTGGTATTAATTTCTAATCCAACTTCTACTCAACGACCACAACAATAAGTTAATCAGCAAAGGCTGAATGCTCCACCAAGACAGTAAATCAATATTGGTATGTCCTTTCCGCAAGCGCTAAAACATTTATTGAAAGCCGAGCTCATTTCGCTAAGAGATCCTCCATAAAATCCCAATACATCCTCACCAAAATACAATCACAATGCAAGATGCGCCTACCATTCAAACAGTCCCAAACATGACACCAGTAATTGTTGGACATTGAAGAATAAAATTCAAGACCTGATTGATAACAAGACAGTTGAATTCAACCCTCCGCCAACTCCCAATGTGATCACTGCACCCATGCCTAGTCATGGTAAGGGTGTCAATGCTATTGAAGATTCCTCTTTTGTTTCCTCCATCAATGATCTGACCACTCCTTTGAAGACTGTTAAAAAGAATTTATTGAAACCCAGAATATTCCCAGCATGCTTTAAAGACTGTTACCATTGTGCTACACAAATTAATGGTTGCACATGGCTGAAGAAAGGTATCCCACACCTGAAGGATAGCCATGAAATTCTATTTGAGAAAAATCCATTTGTGAATAGTTTGATCCAAAGTGTACCTCAATAGTTTGAAGAACTGTAAATCATTACTATTTCAAACACTCGGGTTAGGATCACCTCAAAAGGTTCTATTAGGATTTTCGTTGAACCAAGAATAGTGCCACTAATTATCACTACACTAGGGCCAGTCCCCTACTCTTCCGATAAAGTTGTGCCCTGGAACTATGGGGTGGAAGTGTATTACCATGGTATCAAACAAGAACTATAGATCACCGAGAATGAGAATGCTGAAGTTATAAACATTGTCGAATCAAGTAAAGTTACGAGGACGGGAAGGATCTTCTCTCTGGAGATCTCACCCCTGACAACAACTACTACACCCATTCGTATTATTGTTGTTAAACCTGTTGCTGATACTCGAGGAAAGGAAAAAATGATTGAGCTTTCCCGGATGGAGGCGCCCACAAAAGATATTACAGTTGATAACCCATCTACCCAAGAGATGGAGGAGATTTTAAAAATTATCCGAAAAAGTGACTATAAGATAGTGGAATAGTTAGGGCAGACACCCTCAAAGATTTCCATGTTGTCTTTATTGCTATGCTCTGAGGCACATGCCCAAGCCCTGTTAAAATTTCCTGAAAAATGTACATGTCCCATAAGAAACTACGGACGACCAATTTGAAAAATTTTGTAGCAAGCTTGACTGCTGACAATGGTTTGGGATTTTCAGACGCATCTTTGACCCCAACAGGGAAGAATCACAACAAAGCTCTACATCTTTCCATCGAGTGTAAAGGAACCACTTTAGCACATGTGTTAGTAGATACAGGGTCCTCCCTTAACGTTTTACCAAAAGGTGCTTTGTACAGATTAGACTGTGAAGGGTTGGTGCTGAAACCAAGTGATATCATGGTAAGAGCCTTTGATGGGTCAAAAGTAATGGTCCATAGAGAGGTTGACCTACCTATCAAAGTTGGATCTCAAGTCTTCAACTCAACATTCTATGTAATGGATATTCGCCCCGCCTACTATTGGTTTCTAGGACGCCCATGGATCCATGGGGCAGGGGCGGTCACCTCCACATTACATCAAAAGCTAAAATATCTGGTTAAAGGGAAAATTGTCACAGTCTGCAGAGAGGAGAAGTTTATGATAAATCATTTGAATTCCTTCAAATATGTTGAAATGGATGGCGAATTCATTGAAACTCCCTGTCAAGCATTTGAAGTAGTCCCTCCCATGATTGTTGTTGCCAAGGCCACTCATGTCACTCCCAAAGCTTATAAAGATACACCATGGATGGGCTCTCTCAAAGATGCTCGTGTCGTAGTTGAAGACGGAGGTTGCACCATTTAGGGATAACTTCCTGATATCCCATACAAGTCAGACAAGTTTGGGTTGGGCTTCACCTATAAGGCTCAAAAAGAGGTTCGACGCGCTCGTGTTGGGAAACTGCCTCTCTGTATTAGCAACAATGAAGTTAATGCTCTTGGAGACTCTGATAGTGACGGTGAATGGGATGATTGGATCTACCCAATTGCTGATGGAGGGCTCAACAATTGGTAGACCAAGGACTTCATCTCAATCTCCTTCATCCATGAGTAATTGTCATTTCCTGTTTTATTACTTTGAGAAATTTGTCTGTAATTTCCGTTAAAACAATTACTTTAAACCATGTTCCTTACCCGGGGCACAATGGTCCATTTGTTAAGGGTTTGTCATTTCCATATGCCGTATGCTCATTTTAATGAAAACATTGGACTATTTTGCATTCAAATTTTGCGCTCTTTGTCTTTCTTTTACTTTACTGAATTTTAAAATAATCATGTGACCTTACATGCACACACACACATTTGCAGATCTACATCCACTCCCGATCTCATTGACAACGATTATGCTATTACCATCTATGACTTTAAAAATCCAATCTATCAATACAAAGACAAAGGTGAGGAAGATTGTGAAATACTTGGGGAACTCACCAGACTCTTGATACAAGAGGAAAAGGTCATTCAATCACACAAAGAACCAATTGAAGTGGTAAACTTGGGTACTGAGGAAAATAATAAGGAAGTCAAGATTGGCACTAACCTGGAAGATGCTGTCAAGAGAAGATTAGTCCAGATGTTTCATGACTATGTTGAGGTGTTTGCTTGGTCATATAAAGATATGTCGGGGCTTGATAGTGATATCGTATTTCATTGTCTACCAATGATAGAAGGTTTTCCTATGATCAAGAAAAAGTTTCATCGCATGCGGCCAGATATGTCTGAGAAAATAAAGTCTGAGGTAATGAAACAGTTCAATGCAGGTTTCCTGGCAGTGAAGTCATATCCCTAATGGGTTTCAAATGTGGTCCCAGTGCCGAAGGAAGACGGTAAAGTCAATATGTGCATAGACTATAGGGATTTAAATAGGGAATGCCCCAAAGATGGCTTTCCTCTATCACATATCGATGTCTTGGTTGATGATACTGCTCAACATAAGGTGTTTTCCTTTATGGATGGCTTCTCCGGGTACAACCAGATCAAAACGGTGCCTGAGGACATGGCGAAAACCACTTTTGTCACACAATGGGGTAACTTCTGTTATAAGGTCATGCCTTTTGGTTTGAAGAATGCAGGTGCGACTTATCAACAGGATATGGTAGCTTTATTTCATGATATGATTCATCATTAGATAGAAGTCTATGTTGATGACATGATCGCAAGATCGCAAATCGAGGAAGAACACCTTGATCACTTGCGCAAGCTATTTGAAAGGCTGAAGAAATATAAACTGAGGTTGAATCCCAACAAATGCACCTTTGGGGTGAGGTCTGGAAAACTCCTAGGATTTGTCGTCAGTGGAAAAGGGATTGAAGTCGATCCTGTAAAAGTCAAAGCCATACAAGAAATGCCAAATCCCTGTATTGAGAAAGAGAACAAAGTTTTCTTAGGTCGACTCAACTATATTTCCTGATTCATCTCTCACTTAACTACTAATTGTGAACCAATCTTCAAACTACTGAAAAAAGATCAAGTAGTCAGATGGAATGACGACTACCAAACAACTTTTGACAAGTTCAAGGAGTATTTACAAGAACCTCCAATCCTAATGCCTCTAGTTGAAGGAAGACCTCTGATCATGTACTTGATTGTGTTAGATAATTCAATGGGGTGTGTGATGGACCAACATGATGACTCTGGTCAAAAAGAGCATGCAATATACTACCTTAGCAAAAAGTTTACTGAATGTGAAACTTGATATCCACTGCTCGAGAAAATTTAAGGCTCTTTGGCATGGGGTGCTCGCCGACTAAGACAGTATATGTTGACTCATACTAGTCTATTGATTTCTAAGATGGATCCCATCAAGTACATCTTCGAGAAGCTAGCTCTCTCCAGACGAATAGCCAAATGGAAAATGATCTTGACTGAATATGATATCCAGTACATTACATAAAAAGCAATCAAGGGAAGTGTGCTAGAGGATCATTTGGCGCATCAAGCTGTTGATGACTATCAATCCATGAACTTTGAATTCTCGGACGAGAATATCATGCTGATAACCGACTGTGAAAATCCTGGACTGTATGAAGGACTTAAAAAGTATCCAAATGGACTATGATTTTTGATGGAGCTTCCAATGCATTGGGTAATGGAATTGGTGTTGTGATCATTTCTCCCGAAGGTTTCCATACACCTTTCACTGCCAGACTTTGCTTCGACTGTACCAACAACATGGCTGAGTATGAAGCATGCATCTTAGGTCTTAAGGCTGCCATTGACTTAAGAATCAAATTCTTAAGCGTATATGGAGATTCGGCCCTGGTAATCAGTTAAGTTAAGGGAGAGTGGGATACCAAACATCCAAATCTGACCCCCTACAAAGAGCTTGTGCTAACCTTGATCCCATACTTTGAGGAGGTTACCTTTGAACATATCCCTAGGGAAGAAAATTAGTTTCCAGATGCCTTAGCAATGATGTCGTCGATGTTCAAGGTCAATGGGGATAACGAAGCTCCCAGAATTACTATCGAAAGATTTGACGAACCGACGCACTGTCGTTAGATTGAAAATGATGAGGAGAATCCCTGGTTCCATCAGGTAAAAAGGTATCTTGAAGCACAAGAATATCCTGAGGGGGCATCAATCAAAAATAAGAAATTCCTGCGTAGGTTCTCAGCCAAGTTCTTCCTAAGAAATGGGATTTTGTACAAGCGCAACCATGATTCTACTATACTCCGTTGTATGGACAAGAAAGAAGCAGAGAAGATCATGGAGGACATGCATGAAGGCATCTTTGGTAATCACTCTAGTGGGCATACTATGACCAATAAGATTCTAAGAGCTGGTTACTATTGGTCGACTACGGAAATTGATTGTCACCACCATCCGAGGACTTGTCATAAGTGCCAAATTTATGCTGATAAGGTTCATGTGCCTCCAGTTCCTTTGAATGTCATGACTGCTCCTTAGCCATTTGCAATGTGGGGCATTGATATGATTGGGGAAATTAAGCCCATCGCCTCTAATGGACATCGTTTCATCCTCGTCGCCATTGACTACTTCACCAAATGGGTCGAAGCTGCTTCATTTGCCTCATTTACCAAGAATGTTGTAGCCCGGTTCATCAAGCATAACTTCATCTGTCAATACAGCATCCCTGAAAGGATCATCACTGACAACAATACCAATCTCAACAATGCCATGATCACTAAACTCTGCACACAGTTAAAGATCAAGCATCACAACTCTTCTCTATACAGGCCCAAGATGAATGACGCATTGGAAGCCGCCAACAAAAATATAAAGAAGATTGTGCAAAAGATGGTGGTGACCTATAAATACTGTAATGAGATGTTACCATTTTCTCTTCATGGCTACCGTACCTCGGTGCGAACATCAACTGCGGCAACCCCATTCTCTTTAGTCTATGGCATGGAAGTCGTCTTGCCCGTCGAAGTTCAGATTCCTTCTTTAAGGATTATGAAGGAAGCAGCCTTAGGCAAAGACGAATGGCTTCAAACTAGATTGGATCAGTTGAATTTGATTGATGAAAAGAGACTGACTGTTGTCTGTCATGGTCAAATGTATCAGAAGCGTATGATCAAGGCATTTAACAAGAAAATCAAGCCTCGAGTATATCAGAATGGAGACTTGGTAATAAATCGCGTCATTTTACCACAAGGAGATCCCAGTGGAAAATGAACTCCCACTTACGAAGGGTCGTTTGTTGTCAAGAAAGTATTCTCTGGTGGTGCTATGATGCTAACCACTATGGACGGTGAAGATTTCACGCACCATGTGAACGCAGACATAGTCAAAAAATACTACGCATAAAGAATGACCCGCTAGGTTGACATACCTAGGCAAAAGTAAGGGCATCCCGGCAAACCAAAGGGTTCGGGAAAAAAATAGGGATATATACAAAAGATTGTACACCCGGCAAGTCGAAAACCTAAAAGAGTGACTTGGGCAAAAAAGGGTATCATGGTGGACTGAAAACCCGAAAGGGAGGTCTAGGAAAAAGTTAGGTATTAAAGCGTACGACTATGTCCCGTTGGATCACTACAGTCATCTTTATTACCAAGGTCAAAGTTCAAATGATATAAGATCAGTTCAATCAACTTCTTCTAACAATAAGGGATGATGTTCGAAGATATAAGGGAAATAGCAGAGTTGGAACCTAATAAGATAACTTCCACGTGTCTATATATATTTTTGTTTTGAATTTGTATTCTTTTCATTTCACGATGACTTCCTCATACTAGGATTTCCGTCTCTTTGTACAAATTCGCCTATTTATAGGAAAATTATCAATACAAATATACTTTGAAGGGAAAACTTTTAGTTTTTCTATTTTGATTTCAAAAACTTCCAATGACTAAAATTGAATGAACATATACATATGAACATGATTAACTGTTGACAAATATACGTATAAGAATAAGAATAAGTACTTACTCAAGGAACTAGGATAACACTCATAAATCCCCACAGAGAAAATCCGTACATTCTCACAAATTCTTTTTCAAAGTTCTAATCAACATATCTCTTGGAAATTCTCTTCCCCGGCCGAGTTTGGTCTTCCAAAAACTGGAAAAGAAACCTTGAAAAAAGTTCTTCCCTGGAAGAATTCATTTCCCTAATAAGGTCGCCAGAATACTTTCCTCAATAGGTTTTACTTCCCCAACAGACTACAATCCACAAAATTAAGTCTATTCTTTAGACTATTACAAATCACTGACAAAACTCCTCTTCCCCAGTAGAGTTGATACTATCCCCAGAGAGTTACTATAAAACCTGGAATCCAACCAGATAATAGTTAATTCCGTCCTCCCTAGACAAATCAGAAGTTTAATCATCTTTTTTATCCCCAACCGGGGCATATAAGAATTAGATTCCCTAGTAGAGCAATGGACAACAAGGTTCTAAAACTCTACTCCCCAAGTAGAAATCAACGTCCCCTGCAGAGTTTCCTCAAACAGCAAATAGGAATTCCCAACCAAAGTATTCTAGACAAAGTTGAAGATACACATACTCTTCATCCACAACAATAGTCATGGATTTATTTTCCTAGACAAAGATACACTGCAATAACATTTCACATTCATACATCCTATCATATACATGACAAAATGCATATAGTATAATCTCATTTATTTTGAGAACACCATTACGCAATACATACATCTACATGCAATTAATTCGTTATCTTTTTCAGGAAAGATCAATCAAAAGACATCAAGATTTTTTGTTGGCTCAGATTAAGTTCTGATACCTCTCTCATTAGACCTTTCTCCAACTCAGATTAAGTTCTGATACTTTGTTCGGTTAAAGAAATCAAGATTTTCTGCTGGCTCATATTAAGTTCTTATACCTCTTTTAGTAGACCTTTCTCCAGCTCAGATTAAGTTCTGATACTTCGTTTGATTGAAGATTTAAAGACCTCCTCTGGGTCAAATTAATTTCTAATACTGCTTTCAGACATAGGCATCTTCTGGCTCATATTAAGTTCTGATACTTCTCTCAGTAGACCTTTCTCCGGCTTAGATTAAGTGTTTTGATACTTTGTTCGATCAAAGATTTAAAGACCTCATATGGCTCAGATTAATTTTTGATACTACTTTCAGACATAGGCATCTTCTGGCTCAGATTAAGTTCTGATACTTATCTTAAAAGACCTTGCTCCGGCTCAGATTAAGTGTTCTAATACTTCGTTCGGTCAAAGATTTAAAGACCTCCTCTGGCTCAGATTAATTTCTGATACTTCTTTCAGACATATGCATCTTCTGGCTCAGATTAAGTTCTGATACTTCTCTTAGTAGACCTTTCTCTGACTCAGATTAAGTTCTGATACTTCGTTCAGTTAAATATTTAAAGACCTCCTCTGGCTCAAATTAATTTTTGATACTGTTTTCAGACATAGGCATTCTCTGGCTCAAATTAATTTCTGATACTGCTTTCAGATATAGGCATCTTCTGGCTCAGATTAAATTCTAATACTTCTCTCAGTAGATCTTTTCTGGTTCAGATTAAATCGACCAAAGATTTATTCTGATACTTCTCTCAATTAAAGTCGAGCACAAACTTAGTCTAATTTCTCTATCAACAGTTACTTTGGAAGGCATCTATAAGCCCATCTCCAGAAACTCTCTGTCACATCTCCAAATGGAATCCTTAAGCCTATTCCTGACACAATCAACCAGCAACATTACTTTGCGCGCCAACGAGTGAAAATTTATGGGCACTGAAGTGTCAATCCTCTTCTACCTTCAAGTCACGAATACTCTTCAAGCTTAATAAGATTGAACAGGGGAAACTATTGTACCCTAAAATTTCCCCTCTCTCTTCTCAAGACATTTCTCACAAAGATCTTCGATATCTCAAGTTTGCACAAGTGTTGACTAGGTCAAATCACCTCTTGAGCATTACGACCCCAAATTAGGGTTTTTATTTTTACAAGGACAATTGGACTTCTAATGCCTCAAATGACTTTCATGGTTCATTATAGACCCCCAGTAATACTCATGCCAAATTTCAAGTCTTGGATCATAATTTTGCTCAATCAATTGATAAGATGACTGAAAATCAACTATATTGGGTAAAAAGTCAACTATGGTCAACCCACAGTCAAAGTTCAAGATTTTTGGCCAATATCAACATTTTGAAGTCATATTCATCAATTGATCAAGCTAGCATCCTAATTCCTCAAGAAAAGTGTTCAAATCATCAAAGGGGGGAAATGGTCAAAATTAGGGTTTTGATTGAGAATGATTAATTTTTGACTTTTGACCTAATACATGACCCAATGGTTTGACGCATGACATTAAGAATTAAAACAAAATATCTTGACCTAATTTCATGGCTCAAATTATTTCTCAAGATCAAACAATTGATAGTTGAAATTTGATCAACAGAGGAAAATGTCAACTGTTACACCAAAAGTCAAACTTTGACTTTTTGGTCAACATTGAGTTTCAAAGATCAAGATTGATCAAGATACTCAAAAATATAAAACTTGGTCAACAATAATCAAGAAAATCAAGAAAATCCACAAAATTTCAAAGTTTTCAAGACTTAAAAAATTATCTAAGAACATTTTATACTTGATAAATTCATTACTTTACGACCCTTTTTCACCAAGATGCAAGATGATTCAAAGAAAACTTTCAACATGAAAGTTGTATATCTTGATGAATTATACAACTTTGTAATAGAGGGTTGATGTCCAAAAAATTCTTAGATTTGAAGATATAAGCCCATGAAGTCATGAAATTTTCCATAAAACACTTAGTGAAATTTTTGACAAGTTTAGGCAGATTTTTGACCTAACTTCTTGGCCAACTTTCACCTAGATCCAAGAGGATTTAGCCAAAATGGTCAACATGAAAGTTATAGAAAATGTTTCAAGCTTTCCAAAATGTCTAAGAAATTGAATAGATCATGCTTGAGCTAATAGAATCGAAGACAAGAAGTTAAGCATCCATTCTTGAATTAAAAGCCATTTTCATGATGAACACTAGACCAAATATCCAACCATGCTGCATAAATCTTGCTTTGCAGGCTTCTAACTTGAAAATCACTCCTTAATTTAATGTTTACAAAGTTGATTGATCAATTTTCCAGGTGACTCAAGCTTTATCCAAGTTGACTTGCCATTTAGGGAAGAAAGGTCACATTTCCATTTTGGAAAAGTTCACTTTATTCACAAAGTCAATTTCTTGAGCCTCTAACTTGTTTGGTCTGATTATACTCAACATAAACAATTAGAAGAAACGTGTTTAAAGTGTCTAGCCACCCTAGAGGGCATGGTACTTTACCTTGAAACCATATTCTTCAAGCTTGCTTCAAAAACAAGTTTAAAATCCATAACATGTGATTTTTGTTTTTTGATCATTCCAAACCTCCAAACCTCTTACCTATAAATAGGGGTCATCTTTGCAAGCTAAGACACGATTTTACAAGCCTAAAAACTCCCTCAAACACTCTCAAACCAGAATTGCATTCAAACTTCCATAACTTGTCATTTTCTGCCCATAAACTTACATCTCATAATCCACTTGTGTGTTTCCTCTCCAAATCAATCCTAAAGCTTCCTTACATCAAATATAACTCATCCACATCCCAGTTTTGAAACTGTAACACCTCCATCATCACCCTTCATAACTAAAAACAGAGTGCTGCATATTGACTTCTCCAAGACAATACAACCACTCTCAATCCAAACTAAGTATTATATTAGCTCCCTGGAGGATCACTGAAGCTATTATGATCATCACAACACCTTAAGGAGTGCTCAAACTCATAATATGATTTCCAGTTTTCAGGTATGTTTTCTCAACTTTGAACTCTCTCTACAAGCATCATTAATGGTTCCTTTGTGAATAAAAAATGTAGATATCATTTCCCTGAAGCTAACATATGCTTACTTTTCATTTTCATTAACCATGTGTTGAGAATTTTAGAACTGAAATTTTAGAAAAGTTAGGTTTTATTTTGGGGCCAAACAAAATTCTCATTCATCTTTGATTTATAGTTTATGAAATTTACATGGTTGGATTCATAGTGAAAAATGCAATAACTTTCATGTTTACATTTCCTGATTTGGTTGAGAAATAAGGAAGTTACAAATTTGAACAATGGTGTTTTTGATCCTAATAAGCGCGCAAGGATGAAGATGAAGTTCAAAATACTAGGGCTGAGTTTATCTTATATTTATTACAAGTTTTTTTAATAACGGATGAAATAGCCACTCCAGTGGTAGAAGTCGCGCACGTAAGGCATTACTATGGAGGGTCCTGGGTTCGAGCCCCAGCGACACCTTTTGTTATTTTTTCCTACCATTTTCCTTGTTCCTTTTTTGTTTGAAAGTGCGTTGGGCCTCCCTTGATTGGGCTTTGTTTCATTTTACACTTGTTCATTCTTACTAAAAACGTGCCAGCCCATTATATTTTTTTATTATTTTGTTTTTATTTTCTGATCTCACAAACAAATCTTGGGCCTAACCAAAAATGCTACTTTTCACATCCATTTTCTTTTCAAACCTCCTGACTTTTCTTTAATTTATATTTCTATTTTATTTTATTTTATTTTCTTCTCATTTATTATTACTATTATTTTTATTTAATAAAAAAATAAAAAAATATTTTTATTATTATTAAACAATTAGACTAAAAACTTTTATTTATAAATAATAAAAAAACCTAAAAATCATTTTCTTTCTTAATCAATTAACATTAAACTAGGCTTAGGTTTTATTTAATTTTTCTTTTAAGTAACTTAGACTTTAGAGTTCTAATTAATTTATTTATTTTCAAAATCAATTAGATTAATTAAAACATTTTCATAAAAACAACAAAAAACAATTTTCTTTTCTCTTTTCTTTATCTTTGCATTTTTTTGTACATTTTATCATTTCGCACTATAATTATGTAATTGTCAAAGCCTTGTAATAGATAATTTAGGATTTATTTTATTTGTCATCCCCATTTGTAAACTTGTACTCCCATCCCTTAAAGTGATGTAATATGGTAGGGCATTTAAATTCCGCAATTTATCGCTTTCCATATTCTCGTTAGTAATTAGGGTTTGTATGACAAGACTTAAAATCAAGCAAAATAGATAACCCTAATTAAAGACAAATGCATGAAAACAATACACTTTGCACACATGCACCTCTAGGGTTAACCCACACTTGTTTCCTTAGATTGAAATGGTCATGTCCCTCGAATGTGGGATACTTTAGCAAAGACCCTCGATCACAAGATCATAGTCCCTCGATGACCCTTTGATGCTGCCTTTGATAAACGATCTTAGTCCATTACAACAAATTGCTAAGGTATCCTACAATGTTGCCTTATATGACTGTACAATGACCCACACATGTCCCTTCACATCCAATGATATGGTTTCTTACTAACTAATGGTAAGATAACACTATCTAAAGGAGGAGGAAAAGAACAAAGACTTTCTTTTGAGTAGGTAGAATTCTCATAGTTGCTTGCTCACAAACATCTTTCAAAACACACCAACACATTCATGAAATATTTTCAAAAGTCAACACTTTGTATACATTCTTATAGAGATGAGAATCATTACAAAGTTCGCCTAAACGAAGGCACTTTTTAAAAATACTTTCAAACAAACACGTTCACAAAAGAATTTCAAAAGTGAGCTAGCAACTAAGAGCCCGTAGATAACTACAGATGAAAAGGGTGCTAACACCTTCCCTTTTCATAACTTACCCCCCGAATTCAAGAAAATTATCAAAAGGTCATTCCTGTTCTTTTCACCCTTTCCTTTATTAGATAAAAGAAAAATCGGTGGCGACTCTTGCTATCCGCAATAATTGAGATAAAACGTAAAACACCCGAGTCAGTTTTCCCACCGTATCACAACATACTATTGATTAAAAATGAATTAAATATAACGATTACTATTATGAATATCATGCCAATTTAAACAATAACCATAACAATAAAGCGACAAAAGAAACTTGTAAAAGTTGAAATAATAGAAACTCAAATAACTTCAATTATGGCGGCAAGATTATTGATCCAAGCAAGTTACACAAATTACCAGCCTAAACACAAATGATGGAGTAGTTTCTCTATGTGAGAAACTACTCCTTTTACAATTATGATTTCTTCCTAAAACTACAAACAACACTTTCATGCATAAACTTGGATGCCTTGAAAGTGTGATTCCAAGGTCTATTTATATGAGGGATTTCGTTTCCTAACTTCCATAAATCATGTGTGAGTAGTGGTGAAAGTGGGAGAAACCTCCAAAGTGGTTCTATTAGTGGATGGTCATTTTTCTGAACTACGACATCATAGCGACCGCCACTTAGCAATGGTGAACACCATGGCCTTAAAATGTGGAGAACATGTCTTTTGAGTCCATGGGTAATGCCATAGGCCCATGGAAAACACAATGCACCACAAACTTGATTTTTGCTGCATTTTTCTTCCTTTCTTGTTCCTTTTCTTGGTTTCTTCGCACAGTTGCTCCATAATTGATTTATACCTAAAATACAAACAAATAAAGATATAAAAGCGATAAAGCGTAACAGAATGGCATCAAATAACATATGAAATGGGTCTAAAAACATTATACGTTTTTACTCTATCACCTTCCTCAAGAATACTCTTATTAAGTTCAGGCATATCTTAAACACACACTCGATCTCTGAATCTCATCACACCATTCTCAATCATTATGAAGTCATCATTTTACCTTGGTTAATTAGAGATAGTTTGTCGATCAATCCCAAATCAATCTTCTTCCCTCCCTGATCTTGTTAAGAATGTCACTGATCAGCTTCAACATACCCAATTTTACACTGTAACATGTCTCTTCACATACCAAACTCTTGTCTCTGAGTTTCTCAATCAATTCCAACTCTCGAACCATAAGCATCGACATGTGAAATAACTTCCTACTCAATGCATCATCAATGACATTAGCCTTACCAGGATGGTAATTTAAACCAAAATCAAAATCCTTCAACAAGTCAAGCCATCTTCTTTGCCTCATATTCAATTCTTTCTGGTCAAACACATATCTTAAACTTTTGTAATCTCTGAATACTTCAAACCTGGAACTAAAAAGATAATATCTCCAAATTTTCAATACAAAAACCATAGATGATAAATCTATGTCATGTGTAGGGTCATTGTAATACAACATCAACTTTCGGAGGATCAACAACAATCCCCCCACTAGAAAAATCACATGGCTTAGAAAACTCACTTCTTTTAAGCAGAATTCACACTTGGAAAACTTAGAATAAAGTTTCTTCTCCCTCAACACCTCTAATACAACTTTAAGATGCTTCTCATGCTCTTCTTCTAATTTAGAATATATCGAGATGTCGTCAATAAACACCACCACAAACTTATCTAGATAAGGATTGAAGATCTTATTCATATAATCCATAAACACACTTGGCACATTTGAAACTCCAAACATAATTATTGTATACTCATAATGACCGTACCTCATTCTAAATGTGGTCTTCGAAACGTCTTCTGGTTTAACACGAATATGATTATAACTAGACCTCAAATCTATCTTGCTGAATACACATACGTCTACCAACTAATCCATCAAATCACTGATTCTAGGTGGAGGATACTTATTCTTGATATTTACTTTATTCAGTTGTGTATAGTCAACACACAACCTCATGTGGTCATATTTCTATTGAACAAGTGACATCAAGCACAAGAGAGGGGTGAATTGTGGTTTTTGAAAAGTGTGGATATTTTTCCTTTTCTCAATTAAGATTGTATTAGTAAAGTTTTTGAGTAATAAAACATAGCGGAAGTAAAGTAAATAAAATATGTTGAAAATAATTAAAGAGAGTATGGATAGAAAGATTACATTAGAGAGTTATCTAGGTTTGGCCAAAAGTTGGCTTAAATTTTGTCCCCAAGAATTCTTTTTGAGATATTTCACTATGAACTTGTAAGATTTTATCGATTATACCTACAAACCTTAATACAATCAATACCTTGAGATAAATCAAAAATCTCTATTATTGGTTTATGGCTGATCTCCTTAACCAAGAACAAAATATTTTACCGGCTAAGCTTAATAAACCAATAATAGAGATTTTTGGTTTATCCCAAGAACCAATGACTTAATCCCTTAAAGATATTATATCTTTAAGAACATAAACAACCAACACTATCACTTCCAAAAAGAAACTCTCCTCACAAATGAAACTCCACTCCAAAACACTAACGCGAGCAAGAGTGAAGAAAGAAAGAAAAATATTTAAAGATAGTTTAGAGAGATAAATTCTAAACAAATATGAAACTATTGGAAAGTTGTGTGATTTCAAGGGAGGAAGTCATCCATTTATATAACAAAAAAAATCACTCAAAATGGAAATGATCCATGGGTCTAATTAATTATTTAATCGATTACTTTTAATTAATATGGTTGTTATGCTCTTCAAAATGGAATATTTTGTTTTAGATATATTTCCATTTGATTAGGTGTTTAAGAAAAGTCTTGAGGTGCAAGTTTGATCTATTTTAATTGATTAAACTGATTAATCGATTAATTTAGACAAAATTTTACCTCTGGCCATTTCTAGATTTCCCAAGTTATTTAGCATATTTCTCAAGAGGTTTTTAGTGTGTGTTTGTGTTGCCTTAGTATTTCAAGGCTATTGTTTCACTTTTACAATACTTGGTTCGCTCAGACAGACTGTCACGACTTGGTGAGCTTTCATATCTTTCTCCAAAGAGGCTTCAATACTTATTACTAGATAATATCTAATTATATAGATACTTTTATATTGAGTCATCTTTTGCAAGCTTATATAAATATTCAAGTGTTGTCGTTATTAAAACTTCAAATGCTGATATTTATTAAGGTCTATTCTCTGCAAAATAAGGTTCCATATTCTCCTCCTTTTTTATGATGACAATACATCTCTCAAGGGAGTTGGCAAGAGAAACAAAGTAGTATATATTTGGAGTGATAACACCTATTTCCCCTAAGTTAGATAGAATGTATACCATCCCCCTGAGAGTATACTTCTCCCCCTTTGTCATAATAAAAAAGACGGCAAAATATTCAAATATGCAAGCATGATAGATAATTTAATAGCATACATCTATACAAATCTAGGTAAGAAAACATCAATTTTTGGAGCTAGTGTAGCATGACATAATGCATTTTGACATATATAGAAATCTTTTAGAAAAACATTGTCATAGAGAATGTCATGGTATATAGTAAATCATTTCATAAAATATTTATGACAAGTAATAATAGATCATGTGATAGTAGTGTCAAAACAACAAAGTTTGGAATTTTAACATGTCATATAATGAAGCAAGTGAATGAAAGACAAGTATTTCCTAGAATGTTCTTGTAGTCCTGATATAAAAGGTATCAAAGCATAATAAAGAAATAGAGTCATACGTGGTGGGAAACAACATATTTTATCTAAACAAGGTTCCATAATCCTTAAGCATGACAATATATGATACATGGCATGATTATGATATATGTGAGAGAACTATTATGTTATGTATAACAAGGATATCATAATTGTTGAAACATTTATGGAATGACAAGTGAGTTATGAGAGAAATTATGTATAGAAAAGATTATCACACTTGACTTTCTAGAATATAATTTCCTAGAAATATGTTTAGTCATGGTATAAAGCATGATTCAATACATATTCTCTTATATTTCCGTACATCCATGTAATATTATCTTACTTTTATGAAAGAAAACATATTTCCAAAATGTGAAGAAAATTTTTCCTATAATATTATTTTTAGATATTGCATAAGATATAAGTATGCGTGTAACTAAAATATTAGTGTAATAACTATTATGTCATGTGCAGGTAAGGAAGACAACTTTTAGCACAAATATCATGGTATAGAGTACAATATATCTTATTTATTTCTTAAGTGCTCAAACAAGGTTCATAAGTATGGCATGATATGAGACAATTTTATACATGGTAAAGATGTCATGTTATAGTGACAAAAAAATCACGAAGCATGTGTATGGAATATGCATGATATGGAAGATATGGAAAACATTTATAGAAAAGAATATCATAACATAAAAACTATCATATTTTAATGAGAAATAACTTATTGTTTATAGTGTGCTTAACAAGGTTTTCTACAAATATTTTTAGGCATGACATACAATGTTTTAAGCATTCCTAGATGTATGCAAGATAATATCTCTATATAAGTTTACATTCTTGAGGTGTGCCTAACAAAGGTAAACATGCAAAACAAAGTTCCACATTTTATATTATCTAAAAGGAGTAACAAAAACAAGACACATAGATCTCATGTAAAATGAACAAGTTATCTTATAGAGATGGACAATAGCAGTCCAGAGTAGATTCTAAAATCTTATTTCTCTCTTTGAAGCTTTCTAAACCAACAAGGATTTTTTTTTTTCTGTCTCAAATTCTTTTTCAATGGATATTTATTCCGTTTTTAGGAAACCTTTTGGATAATTTCTTTTCATACTCCTTTGGTCTTTCATTAATTCAGGACTCTAGGCATATTACATTTGGTATCCCCTTGCTCCAAATAGCTTAAAAACTCATGGTAACTTGAGAAACTTCCCCTTTCAAGCCAAAGTCAATTTTTCTTCTTTACGAATCATTTGATACGAGAGTTGGTTCACCATTAATATGAATACCTTGATCACATATGTTATGGGATAACATGAAGACACATGTAATCACCTCTTTTTGTATGCCAGAGGTGTTTTGGGAAGATTTCTTGTCTTTAGTAACTTTTATATTAAGGAAGTGTTGAGATCTATCCCTTTTTGAAATTAACATAAGATGGTTCTTAATGTTCCTCTACTCTTTAGTTAGACATGATCTTAGGTTGACTTCTTGAGTTTCTTCATTTGAATTTTTGACGATTTTATTTTCCTTAATTATCATCTTCCAACGATGCTCTCTAAAATACCTGCAAAATTAACAACCTCTACTTCTTTCTACTAGGGGTTAGTTTACCAAAGGTAATATGTATGATTTCTTCCATAGTCGTGGTACTTTTGATAAGTGGTTTTAAAATGATTTTTAATTTAAGATTTTTATTGACTGTGCACATAGAGGAAATAAGAATACTTTATTACCTTTGTTACACATCTTACTTAATTTTAAGTAACGTGTGTGATAACACTATAAATAATCAAGATATCTAAAAAGTAAGAATATGGATCAATGATTTTGCTTTTGTTGTTATTAGGTGAAGAGATTTCTTCCCTTGTAGGAGTGACACATTAGAACGTATTTGTTTCTTTATTTATATCATTTGAGAAGCAACTATTGGTATCATCCTCTGCATCACAACTTGACTTTTCTACCTTTGGTACCCATATCTTTTAGGGTCCTTTGATATTAATAGTAAACATTTTTCTATTTTTACGTTTTCAATGTTATTTATAAAAGTATGAAGGGGGATATTCTTCTTTTCTCTCATGATTCTTTTGATAAAATAAAACATGGAAATATGATCGCCTTTATTACAATAACTACATTTTAGGGTCTTTCATTTTTAATGTTGGTTTGGCATTGCAAATATAGTTAAAGTTTTTACTAATGTTTTTAGGTTTATATCCTAACCCTGCTTTATTGTAAAAGGCTCTTTGATTTCCTAATAGTACTTCTAAATTATCTATTCCATTGGTGAATTTAACAAGAGCTTTTTTGTGGTTGCAAACTTCATCTTTCAATATGTTGCAATCATTACATGCGTCTATTTTTGAAGTGTATGGATCTTGTCTAATATTTTATTCCTTTCTTGTTCCTTTTCTTGGTTTCTTCACACGGTTGCTCCATAATTAATTTATACCTAAAATACAATTAATGTTTTGGATGTGTCAACTTTGTATGATAGAGTTTTTTTATCCCACCTATGCCATTGATTTGTATCATTGTGAATTGTATGCTGGAAGATATAGTTAACGAGTAATTGGAGTTCATCTAAGGTTCTGTTTGCGAGTTTGGACGATAGACATAGGAGGGATTTGGAAAAAAGGAAGGTGGAAAGAGAAATGGAAGAATTACAGTCCTCTAACTTGAATAGGTTTTTTTTCTTTTCATAATATAGGATCCCATAAAGTAAGGGAATTAAAAATTTTTATAAAAAGAAGGTTGAGATAAATTCTTTAACTCTAATATATATTGTTATAATACTTTTAAAATTAATTTGTGACACTCCATAAACAATTGAGTGTCATTCGTATAGAGTTATTTCGCCTCTGTCCAAACTGATTCATAAGTGATTTGGGGATGAAAGATCATGTTGATATCAGATGAAGGGTGGACTTGGTTATGATGCATAGTTGAGCATCAATATATTCCCATTTTGGCTTTTCAGTTGCCGCCACTATTAGATTTTGTTGTAAGTTGATCCTTGTAGCCTTGATCATGGACCCATTATTCAATATCACCGGCCCAACATCGTAATTGGACCCAATCAAATTTTCTGTTGAGAGTGGTTAGGTGACAATTGGTGAAAATTCTATTCGAACTAGAGGAATCACCAGAACTAACCAAGAGTATCAGAATGAAGAGAAATATGACACAGACATGGTGAAATAGAGGATGTTTGTACTAGAGCACAACTTTCTATGAGTGAAAACTAAAATCTGAGGTTGGCTCTAAAACAAGCACAAGAAAGTGAGTGGGTGATGGAAAAATCTTTAGAATCGACCCCCAAACGTATTGTCACGTGCAATTCAGGTGGCATTGCGTGAGGCCTATGCGCGAAGGTAGAAGCGGCGCGTGGCGGAGCATGTGCTGGCTTCTGGCGGTGAAAAATTGGGGAACAACCAGATCTGAGGAGGCGATGTTGTCGGTTGTGTTTGTTTATCGGAAGGTCGTTGGAAATAGCGAAGAAGGCGAAAGTGTGGTGGCAGCCAAAAAATTGATGTCGAAATTAGTCACGATAGTGAATGGATGGAAAATCGGAGTTGGGACGCAGTTTTCTGAAATATTTTTTCATCAGAAGATAGTGGATCAACCAGGTAAAGTACACGATGCAAGGTTATCTCTCAATAGACTTTGGATACCATGTTGAAATATGAGAGAATAAGAGACATTTGAATAAACCGAGTGTTTAAAGAGCCATCTGGACCAACCTTCACTGTATAAAGCCAATGACCACCGACTAAAAATTTCTCAGAGGGTATAGGAACCAGCTCCCAGGTGCACTGCTTTAAAGAGTACACATTTTGTTAATCATTACTTTCCCCCACTCAGGTTGAGATAATGCTTCACCTGAAGTGTTAGGAATAGAAACAAAAGATAAAGAAGACAAACAAGTATACTGTAAAAGGGGACAGACAATGATAACATAAATCAATATAACATGGAGAAGGATGTTTTGTTTGACGTATACCTTTTTGAAGGGCAATTGGAAGATCGGACTTAGGCTGCAGGATCGGATCCGTTTATGGGGAAGGCGTTAGAGGAGAGTCTGTAATGACACCAGGGACAGGTATAACCTCGGGGGTAGGTATGAGAGACGTCGGTTGACGATGCTAATATGTTTGAAGTGGGATAGGTTACCTAGAATGATGGGGGATAATTGCCGATGGGACTTCTGAAGGAGGTGTGGGAGTAATTTTCTGAAGGAGTTCTAGAGTCAGCTGGTTGGACTCGAAATAAGGAACAGACTCGAAGAAGGTAACATGGGCCGATACGAGGTATCATTGTAGAGTGTGTGAATAGAAATAATAACTCTTTTGGGTTCAATGATAACTAAGAATAACACATTTTAGTGAACGAGCTGATAGTTTTTCAAGTCTAGGGGAGAGATTATGTACAAAACATGTAGACATGAAGACTCGAGGAGGAATTGGGTGAACCGGTTATTGTTGAAACATGATTGAATGAGGGATTTTAATATGGACATATGTGGGCATGTGATTTATAAGGTAACATTCTATGAGCACCGCATCCCCCCAAAACCGGAGAGGAATATTACCATGGAGAAGTAGGGTCTGAGTGGTTTCTACGAGATATCAATTTTTGCGTTCGGCTACCCCGTTTTGTTGAGCTGTATGGGGGCAAGATGTTTGGTGCAAAATCCCATGAGATAAAAGTTTGAAATTGTTGGGATAAATATTCACGTGCATCGTTACTTCTTAAGGTACGAATAGGCAAACCAAATTGGGTTTTTATTTCTTGATAAAATTGTTCGTAAATAGAAAACAATTCAGATTTATTTTTCATTAAAAATAGCCACATGCAACGCGAAAAATCATCAAAAAAGGTTACAAAATACCTAGACTCAAAAGTAGACACGGTACGCGAGGGACCCCAAACATCAGAGTGAATTAAAGCAAAGGGGGACGCAACCCGTTTATTGATTCGATCGGGAAAGTGACTACGAGTATGTTTCCCTATTTGACAAGACTCACAATGTAAAATGGATAATTTAGATAAGCTGGGCACCAACTTTTGTAGCTTGGGAATACCTGGATGACCTAATTGCGCTTGTATAATGAGTGGAGAGTTTATGGTTGGACATGTGGTGGATGACACAGAGAAGTAGTAAAGGCCTTGAGATTCACATTTGACGCCAATCGTCCATCCTGAATGGACATTTAGGTATATACAAGATAAAAGTAACAAAGAGAGATGATATAATTTGTGTTAGAACATAGTTTAATTCTACAACCCTTGGTTAGAGTTTTGATGATAACAAATACAAAGAATAAATAAATACAAAGAACAAATATGCACCTTAAAAATATGTTTCATGTATGCAGAAGTTCTGATCAGATCAGCATCAGAAGATAAGCCACAGGTGTTACACACTGAAGCAATCAGATTATACGCTGAAGATTGGTAACCAGAACCTGCACTCAATTATAGTAAACTTTGATTCTGAACAAGAACATATCAAACCAAGTCATCAATATTATGAAGCGTTATCAACAGTAAGGAGAAAAGACTCTGAAGCATTACTGAACATTCAAGACAACATCAATTCCAACGGCCTTCTTCAGACAGGATCTTCTCCAAAAGGTAAGTGTGTTAATGACATTAAACATGCTTTATGATCAACGTCATTACACTGCATATATAAACAAGTCAACTTGCAAAATGAAGCACGTACGTACACACAACGATTTTGCTAAAGATCACTAACCGCGCATATTCAAGCTGCAAGCAAATTCATTCTTTATTCTAAGCTATAAACCTGTGTAATTTATCACAGTTGCGATAAACCGTTTTTGTCAGAAAAACAACAACACATTTTGTTTAATCATATTGTAAAAGAGATCCTTGAGATTAACCGGATTGTGGTTGTACTCAAGAAGACTTTAACAGTTATTAAAGTAGCTTTTGTAATCTTGTTGAGATTAGTGGATTAAGACCTCGTTGGAGAGAGGTGAAATCACCTTGACGGGTGGACTGGAGTAGTTTGAGATCAAACAAACCAGGATAAAAATAATGTGTCATTAAGCTGTTTTAGATCCATCTTTTCAATTCAACCCCCCCCCCCCCCTTCTTGTGTTTTTCACATCTTCAATTGGTATCAAAGCGCCTGGTTCTGAGCTTAAACACTTAACCGTGTCAGTACAAGATCCAAGCATCAGAAAAACACTATGGTGGGACCAAGCCAAAACATAAGCAATGACAATAATGAAGATAGGGACAGATTCTGTGGTAAACCTCCAGTCTTTGATGGAGAAAACTTTGACTACTGGAAAGACAGAACTGAGAGTTTCTTTCTGGCCCATGATGTTGATCTGTGGGACATGGTGACTAATGGATATACACATCCTGTGGATGGACGTGGTCAGAAGATAGACAGGAAAATGATGTCTGATCAGCAAAAGCGTGAATTCAGAAACCACCACAAGGCCAGAACTATTCTCCTCAGCGCCATCTCATATTCAGAATATGAGAAAATATCAAACAGAGAAACTGCCAAGAATATGTTTGACTCTGTGAGAATGACGCATGAAGGCAACATTCAAGTCAAAGAAACCAAGGCACTTGCGCTTATTCAGAATTATGAGGCATTCAAGATAGAAGATAGTTAATCAATAGAAACTATGTTTTCAAGATTTCAAATTCTTGTTGCTGGACTAAAAGTTCTTAACAAGGGGTATTCTACTGCTGATCACGTTAAGAAGATCATCAGAAGCTTGCCCAAACAATGGAGGCCAATGGTCACAACACTTAAGCTAGCCAAAGATCTCAACAAAATCTCTCTGGAAGAACTTGTTAGCTCCCTCAGAAGTCACGAGATAGAGCTAGAAGAAGATGAACCTCAAAAGAAAGGTAATCCATTAGCTTTAAAATCTAACAAAAAATCTGACTCCAAAGTTTTGTAGGTTGTGGAAGAAACCTCTGATGGATCCTCATCAGAGGAAGATGAACTATCTCTCCTCCCCAGAAGGGTGAACCAACTGTGGAAGCAGAGACAAAGGAGGTTCAGAGATCCCAGAAGATCAGAAAATCAGAATGAATCCTCCTCCAGATATAGAAGGTTAGAATCCTCCTCTAGACACAGAAGATCTGAAGGTTCTTCAAGATACAGAAAGCCAAACAACAAAGGCATCATCTGTTATGAGTGTAACGAGCAAGGGCACTACAAAAGTGACTTCCCAAAGCTTCAGAAGGAAAAGCCCAAAAAGAAGTTTCTCAAGGAAAAGAAGAAAAGCCTCATGGCTACATGGGATGATTCTTACACATCTGAAGCTGACTCAGAATCAGATGATGAAAGAGGAAACATAGCTCTCGTGGAAAATGTATCAGAAGACAGTGAAGCTTCTTGTTCAGACTCAGAATCAGACACTGAAGAGGTATTCCCTGACTTTACCATAAACTTTACTAAGGATGAACTTGCTGAAAGCCTAAATGAAATTCTGGAAAGGTATCAGCAGATCAGAGTCAAATTCAGAAACCTGAAAAGGAATCTTTCCTCTGACTCTGATAAGACTGAGAGTCTCGGATTGGAGAATTCTGAGTTAAGAGAAAAAATTTCAAAATTAGAAAACCAGTTGCAAAACTCTCAGAGGGAAACAATCTCTGAAACTCCCAGCAATGCTGATGAGATCATCAAAGAGTATGATCACAACTTTTAGAAGTTTCTAGCTAAAAACATAGACAGAAGCAAGATGGCTTCAAAGATCTATGGAGTTAGCAGAAATGGAAGAAAAGGAATAGGATATCAAGGTAAGGTACCTACACCAAAAAATGCCATGGACTTAGTTATAAAACGCACACCACTCAATTCACATTTTATATATGGGCACACACATGACATAAAATACACAAGTAGTGATTATTCTGTTAAACCAAAATTCAACCAGAATTTTGGTAAAATTAACAAATGAGGACCCAAGAAAATGTGGGTACCTAAGGATAAAATCATACATGTGGCAGATATCTTTAGCAGCAAGGCTAAGACACCAACCATGGTACTTGGACTCTGGCTGCTCAAGACACATGACAGGAAGAAGGCATATGTTCCAAAGCCTGGAACTTAAGCCTGGAGGCCACGTGGGCTTTGGAGGCAATCAGAGAGGAAAGATCATTGGCTCTGGAACAGTAGGTAATGGAAATCTTCCCTCTATAAGTAAGGTTTTATTAGTTGATGGATTAATGCATAACCTGTTATCCATAGGTCAATTAAGTGATAATGGTTATGATATAATCTTCAATCAAAATTCATGCAAAGCTGTTAGTCAGAAAGATGGGACTATCCTATTTAATGGAAAGAGGAAAAATAACATTTATAAAATAAAACTTTCTGAACTAAAGATCAGAATTAAAATGTCTACTGTCTGTTAACAACGAGTAATGGATCTGGCACAGAAGATTGGGTCATGTTAGTATGAGAAGAATATATCATATTAACAAACTCAATCTGGTCAGAGGACTTTATAACTTGAAGTTCAATTCAGATGCTTTGTGTGAAGCATGTCAGAAAGGAAAGTTTGCAAAACCTTCTTTCAAATCCAAAAATGTTGTTTCCACCTCTAAGCCATTAGAACTTCTGAACATTGACTTATTTGGACCAGTAAAAACTGCTTCAGTCAGTGGCAAGAAGTATGGGTTAGTAATCGTAGATGACTATAGCAGATGGACATGGGTAAAGTTCTTAAGACACAAGGACGAGCCACACTCTGTGTTTGTTACCTTCTGCAACCAAGTTCAGAATGAAAAGGAGCTTAGAATTGTCAAAGTCATAAGTGATCATGGTGGAGAATTTGAAAATAAAGATTTTGAATTATTCTTTAATGAAAAAGGCATTCTGCATGATTTCTCTTGTCCTAGAACTCCCCAGCAAAATGGAGTTGTAGAACGAAAGAACAGAACATTGCAAGAAATGGCCAGAACCATGATCAACGAGACTAACGTTGCTAAGATCTTCTGGGAAGAGGCAATAAACACAGCGTTTTACGTTCAGAATAGAATCTCCATAAGACCTATTCTGGAAAAGACAACGTATGAATTGTGGAAGAACGGAAAGCCCAACATTTCTTATTTTCACCCATTTGGATGCACATGTTTTATTATGAATACAAAAAATTATTTGAACAAGTTTGACTCTAAAGCACAAAAATGTATTATGTTAGGATACTCTGAACGCTCGAGAGGGTACAGAGTATACAATACAGAAACATAGATTGTTGAAGAGTCAATTAGTGTTAGGTTTGATGATAAGCTTGACTCTCAAAAGTCAAAGCAGAATGAATTCCTTGCAGGTATGGAAGTTGAACTCACAGGTACTAAAGACAACTCATCAGAGGCTCTCAACAGAGACACTCCCTCAACAGCAGAAAGAGTCACTACAAGCAATCCAGCACCTTCTATTGATCAACTCCAGAAAAGACTATCCAGAAGCAGCATTGATCACCCAGAAGATTCAATATTGGGAAAGAAGGAAGATCCAATCAGAACAAGATCAACATTCAAAAACTTTGAAGAATCCCTCATGGGACTGGTTTCTCTGATTGAACCATCAACAATTGATGAAGCACTTCTGGACAATGACTGGATTCTGGAAATGCAAGAGGAACTAAATCAATTCACCAGAAATAACGTATGGGATCTGGTTCCCAAACCAAAAGGGTTCAACGTCATTGGTACAAAATGGGTGTTCAGAAACAAACTGAACGAGCGAGGTGAAGTCATCAAAAACAAAGCACGACTGGTAGCACAAGGTTATAGTCAGCAAGAGGGGATAGACTATACAGAAACCTTTGCTCCAGTCGCCAAGTTAGAATCTATCAGACTCTTAATATCATTTGTTGTTAATAAAGGAATCACTCTGTATCAGATGGATGTCAAAAGTTCATTCTTAAATGGCTATATAGATGAAGAGGTATATGTGCACCAACCCCCTGGTTTTGAGAGTTCCAAAAATCCAGAATATGTTTTCAAACTAAAGAAGTCACTCTATGGTCTGAAACAAGCTCCCAGAGCATGGTATGAAAGACTAAGTAACTTTCTGTTAGAAAAGGAATTCACCAGAGGGAAAGTTGACACAACCTTGTTCTGTAATACAGTTAAGAATGACATGTTAGTTTGTCAAATTTATGTTGATGACATCATATTTGGATCTACTAAACCCTCTTTGAGAAGAGAGTTTGTAAATGTATGCAGGCAGAGTTTGAGATGAGCCTAATGGGGGAACTCAAATTCTTCCTGGGCATTCAGATAAATCAAACTCCAGAAGGAACTTACATTCATCAGAGCAAATATGTCATATAACTTCTGAAGATATTTGATCTCTCAGAATGTAAGCCCTCAAAGATTCCAATGCATCCCACGTGCATTCTGGAAAATGAAGAGGTAAGTAAAAAGGTAGAACAAAAGGTCTACAGAGGTATGATTGGTTCTCTTCTCTATTTGACGACTTCAAGACCTGACATTCTATTCAGTGTTTGCATTTGTGCTAGATTCCAATCAGATCCTAGAGAATCTCACTTAACAGCGGTTAAGCGAATTTTCAAGTATCTGAAAGGTACTGCTAATCTGGGTTTGTTTTATAGAAAATCAAGTGATTACAGCTTAGTAGGATATTGTGATGCTGACTTTGCTGGAGATAGAGTAGAACGTAAAAGTACTTCTGGAAGCTGCCAATTTCTAGGAGAAAATATTATCTCATAGTCCAGCAAAAGACAATCCACAATAGCACTATCAACAGCAAAAGTTGAATACATAGCAGCAGTTGGATGTAGTACGCAAATGCTCTGGATGAAAAGTCAACTTAAGGACTTCAATATATTTGAGAGTAACATCCATATCCTCTGTGACAATACTTCTTCTATTTGTCTCAGTAAAAATCCTATTTTTCATTCTAGGGCTAAGCATATAGAAATAAAACATCATTTTATTAGGGACTATATTCAGAAAGGGATTCTTAACTTAAAATTCATTGACACAGACCATCAATGGGTTGATGTCTTTACAAAACCTATTTCTGAAGATAGGTTTAACTTCATTCTGAAACATCTCAGCATGAAGCTTTGCCCAGAATAAATTGTTTTATTTATATATCTTAACCTTTAAAATTTTAGTCATTTTCTGTGAACTACTGATCAACCTGCCTTCAGAATTTTAGAAGTACAGATTGTATCAAAATCTATCCATGAAGATATGAGCGTTTCATTTTAAGGATAGAAGTGTGTTGTTCACGTAAGCAAATAGTTGTCATCCATTCATCAGCTACCTTCTGAGGCTGAACACGCCTTCACTTTTCTGAAAGGTCAAAAGTGCTGATTGGGTGCATTGAGACACACGTCATGGGTAACCATTCCAATATCTTTCTGAATCCCCTAAAATCAGTTGTCATTAATGCTTATAATCACGACTAATTGTTTCTCTCTCTTACTGTTTATGATTTCAAGAAAATCTATTTAAACTCAAGTTTCACGCTTTACATTCTTTCACTTTTACTCTCTCAATACCTTCTAATTGTTTTCAGTTCGTACTTTCAAAAACCCTTTCATCTTTCTCAAATTTCTTGTGTGAACATGGCTTCTTCAAGCGTCCAAAACACCAGTACTCAGGAAACTGCTTCTATGGAATAGTACGAAGAACCATACAGAATGCTACTCACTCTTATTGACAACCTGGAAGTTCTTTCAGAACTGATTGTTGATTTTGAAAGCCTTCAAGAAAATGGCTTCAATCTCTCTGAAGATGTCAATGCTCAAGGATGGAACAGATATTTTGACCGTCTTCTAGGGCCAACGTTTCCAATTCTTGTCAAAGAATTCTGGATACATTATTCCTCCTCAAACCATCAAGTTACCTCGTATGTCATGGGGAAGAAGATTGTCATTACAGAAGACCGAATTTCAAGACTTATCGGTTACAATGGTGGAGGCGTCAGATGTATAGACATGGATGAAAGATGTTCTGATGTTGCTTCTATTGCAAGGGAAATATTCACTCTGGGTCTACCCTCCAGCAAGATTAGGGATCTGAAGGATCATCACAGAATCTGGGCTAAAATAATTATGGGATGCATCAACCACAGGAATCCAACTAGCTCTCTTGATTACATAAACATTGATCAACAGTTTCTGATCTACTTTATCTCCAAGAAGACTAAGGTAAATCTCCCTCACTTGCTATTTAATCATCTGAGGACCAGTGTAAAGGAAACAAGAG
The DNA here is from genome assembly GCA_948472305.1 of Vicia faba. Taxonomy (NCBI): domain Eukaryota; kingdom Viridiplantae; phylum Streptophyta; class Magnoliopsida; order Fabales; family Fabaceae; genus Vicia; species Vicia faba. The sequence goes on along the minus strand of OX451740.1, from coordinate 134,142,261 downwards.
AAGATGAGCATACCAAAAGGGACTGGATACCCCTAGGAAGACTCATATCAGATATTCTGACAGAGAATAGGCTGATAAAGCATCTGACTGAAGCACGGGAAATTAGCTCACTAGAAGCAACTGCTGGGAAGCCTCTGAATGCAAAGAATCTGAAAAAGATGAAAATCATTGAGAACATCAAGAAGGAACCCAACGTTACTTCTTTTGCAACCATCACTTCCAGAAGAATTCCTATGGATGATTTTCCTCTTTTCTGAGATTGACTCCAAGCCTGAGATAATTGTCAGATATATAGATGCATGTAAGGCAGATGGCACTGCACCAGAAATAAATATCCAAGACTTGCATCAGGCGGCTCCAGAAGTTGTTTTGAAAAAGACAAAGAAAAGGAAGGCAACAGCTGAAGGATCATCCCAGAGGACTCCAAAAGCTGCTAAAAAGAAAGGTAATCCTTCCTCTATTACTGTTTTAGAATCAATAACTATATCAACATGTCAAACCATAACTACCCAATCAGAACATCCAACCCCACAAACTTTTGATGACTTTGACATAGGGTTTGATCCATCAGAAACTCTAAGTCTAAGAGAAACTCACTCCCTTCCTATCAATCCAAATCTTTAACAAACTCAACCAGAACTTGCCAAAGTTCTGTCTGATATTGACTCTTTTGACCAAGACATTTCAGCTCCCACACCATAAAATCTAAATCCTCAAATCCCTGATAATACAAACTCCGAAACTACAACAGATGTTCCACAACTAGATATTCCACTACCTCTCTCTCCACAACAAGATATTCCTCATCCACCATCACCTCAACCTGAACAATCACAACCAGAAGCTCAAACTTCTGAGAATCAACCATCTGAGATCTATGAACCAGAACCTCACAATATTTCAACCAACCAATCTGAAGAACCTACTTCAGATTCAGATACAATCCCAATCCCAGGAATCACTGAACCACTTTCCATTCGCATGCCTCCCACCATCCTGGACATTCCACAAATTTCTTCTTCTCTGGAATCCACACCACCAAATTCCCCAACCAGTCCAATCATCATACCCGACTCTCCCACTCCCTCACCCAAGAGCAATCCAAATGACAACGTAAGACTTATCATTGATCCAACTGATTTGGAACGATTAGCTGCTATATCTCACAAAACTGCCATTCCCAAACCAAAACCAACTAAAACCACACCAGATGTTGGTACAAGTTTGTTGATGTTTGAAACAGGAATGCAGGAATGGATAACCTCCCTGAAGCATGCTAGTCTAGAGCTGACTAATCCTTCTGCTTCTGATTATCTATGGACAAGTTTCAAAAACTGGCTAAGTTCTGAAACATTAAAGCTACAAGAACAGAGCTATGAACAAGTTTAACGAAATTTCAGTGATATGCTAAAGGTTTTTGAAGACCAAGTTCTGAGCCATCTGCTCAAGAAGGAGATTCTCCCTCTGGATAATGCTCCCTGGTCAGAACATCGTCTCTCATATGAAGTTAAACCAGAATCAGAAGGTCTCACCCTGACTGCTGCTCTAGAAGATATGATCTCAGCAGAGGAAATGGTTCAATGTGATCAAGCTGCAGAATGCTCTGAGAAGCGTCCAGATACTGAAGAATATCCAACTCCTTCCTATGTCATGCAAACTCTGGAAGAATTGAAGAGAGCAAATACTGTTATCCAGGAAAGGTTGTATAAGCAGGAGGACACTAACAAAGAAATCAAGAGCATCTTGGGCAAACAAGAAGAATCTAACTCCCAGATCAAGGGCTTGCTGGAAGATTTATTCACACGCCTTCCTCCTCCCTCTTAGATTCTCTTCTGTTTTAAATTTATTTATCTGTAACGTTTGTTATACATTGCTTCTGTTCTGGACTACTTATTATTGCTTCTTGTTTTTTTAAATATAAATCAACTTTTTAGCTCTGATTATATTGCCTTTTTGATAACTGACAAAAAGGGGGAGAAAGTAAGATATTTTCAATAACGGTTTACTGAGACAGAAGTCTCAAACATTCTGGACGACTTAACCTCTATCTTCTAAAAAGCTTGAACAGGTACAAACTCTGATGAAAGACGCAATTAAGCTCTGATGCTCAAAGACTCAAGGAACTTAAGGGAAGTAATCAACTCAGGGGGAGTTTTTCTTCCTTATTCTAAACTTTTTATTCTTTATTTTTTAATTGAAAAATCTGGTTTTTGTCATCATCAAAAAGGGGGAGATTGTTAGAACATAGTTTAATTCTACAACCCTTGGTTAGAGTTTTGATGATAACAAATACAAAGAATAAATAAATATAAAGAACAAATATGCACCTTAAAAATATGTTTTATGTATGCGAAAGTTCTGATCAGATCAGCATCAGAAGATAAGCCACAGGTGTTATACGCAAAAGCAATCAGATTATACGCTGAAGATTGGTAACCAGAACCTGCGCTCAATTATAGTAAACTCTGATTCTGAACAAGAACATATCAAACCAAGTCATCAATATTCTTAAGCGTCATCAGCAGTAAGGAGAAAAGACTCTGAAGCGTTACTGAACATTCAAGACAGCATCAATTCCAACGGCCTTCTTCAGACAAGATCTTCTCCAAAAGGAAAGTGTGTTAATGACATTAAACATGCTTTATGATCAACGTCATTACACTGCCTATATAAACAAGTCAGCTTGCAAAATGAAGCACGTACGTACACACAACGATTTTGCTAAAGATCACTAACCACGCATATTCAAGCTGCAAGCAAATTCATTCTTTATTCTAAGTTATAAACCTGTGTAATTTATCACAGTTGTGATAAACCATTTTTGTCAGAAAAACAACAACACATTTTGTTTAATCATATTGTAAAAGAGATCCTTGAGATTAATCGGATTATGGTTGTACTCAAGAAGACTTTAACAGTTGTTAAAGTAGCTTTTGTAATCTTGTTGAGATTAGTGGATTAAGACCTCGTTGGAGAAAGGAGAAATCACCTTGACGGGTGGACTGGAGTAGTTTGAGATCAAACGAACCAGGATAAAAATATTATATCATTAAGCTGTTTTAGATCCATCTTTTCAATTCACCCCCCCCCCCCCCCCTTCTTGTGTTTTTCACATCTTCAATTTGAACAGTACCAATCCCTCAGATTGAGTTTGAGAACCATTTGGGGTAGTTATATTAGGTAAGAAACCAGAGGTATAAAGAAAAGAGAAAAGACCTTTATTAACAGTAACATGATCAGACACACAAGAATCATGGATCCAAGGATCAAGAGGAGATGATTGAGAGAAGCAAACATATGAATTATCAGTGTGTGCAACCGAAGCCGTGGAACTAGAGTTATGATTAGTCTTACACCTCTTGAGAAAATCATCATAGTTTGGCATAGAGCTCGGAAGAGAAGGTATGGTATGATGAGTTTCAGAATGATCGATTTGATCTGCATTCATCTAACATTGTGGTTTTTCATGTAACATTCAACAACAGTTAATAGTATGCCCAAGTCGGTTACAATGGTCACACTTAGGACGAGGTTTGGAGTTGGATGACCCTCCTCGAAAGCGGTTTTGATTGTTGCCAAAGGATGCAAGGGCAGCAGTATCACATGGGGTTGGGGAAACAAAAGATGGAGGGGAGATCGGGCCAAAGACATGGGGTGTATCCAAACACAACAGTTGTTCACTAACTGCTTCATAGTTAAGAACAGTAGTATCTGATAAAATATAGTTATGAACGAGCTCGAGTTCAGGCGGTAGCCCTTTAAGTGTCATGATCATGAAAAATTTACTCTGTTGTTCGACATGAGTTGTTGCATCTTTTGCGTAGGACATTAGGGTTGCGTAGCTTGCTTTCAAGGCATCAAGCTTACTTAGATAGATTTGCATATCTAGATTCTCCAACTCCAAAGAGTTGAGTTTGAGGATGACAATATATAGACAATGAACATCGTTAGAGAAGACTTTCTTAGCCTTTTCTCAGACCTTATAGCAAGTGGTGAAGGTTTGATATTGTGCTTGGAGATTAGGTGCGATGGAATACCATAACACAGTGCATGGAGAGGCATCAATTTGTTTCCATTTAGCGAGTTTGCCAGCGGCAACAGTATCCACTTTTGTGGTTAGGTGTTCTTCAAATCCTTGACCGTAAAACCACATCTTGACAGCATTTGCCCAAATGTTATAGTTGGTTGTCCCCGTGAGTTTTTCACATGGGATAAGCGGAACTTTGGTAAACAATTCTCCCATTGCTTGACAATGAAAAAACGTATTTTTCACTGAGAAAAAATATCGGTAGACGAATCTAGAACCGTAACAAAATCGAAACGTCGGAGGCAAAGAACTAGTCGGAACATGCTTTAAACACGAGACTCACAAACTGAAATGAGTCCCAATGGAATCATTGTTGTACGAAAAAGAGAACTTATGAGAGATTTTAAAAACTTATCCTTTATTAATGGTATTGGGAAAAATAAGTTAAAATAAGTGAAAGAAGAGAGAATTATAAATGTCTAAGAGAATAATAGAAAAAATAGTATTAATGATTCATTGGTATTATAAAAAGATATAATTTGATATAAATTTCCTCCCAAAGTGACATAATAAAAAATGGAGGGAGTATTATGTAAGGAGAGTATATATAAAAAATAAGAAATGGAGGAAGTATTATGTAAGGAGAATATATGTAAAAAATAAAAAATGGAGGAAGTATTATGTAAGGAGAATATTTATAAAAAAATAAAAATGGAGGAAGTATTATGCAGGGAGAATTAACTAAGAAAGGAATGATTAAATCAATACAATAATATCTAACGGACACTAATTATAATTGTAATATCTCAACAATGTTGTCTAGTTCAAAGCACATCATCCCCTTCTCCCTGTCATGTTTCAGGTAAAGCGTCTCCGAGAAAACTTGTATATAGCCATTCTTTTTCAAGTATATGTTTTACGAAACAAAAATATATTGGGCTAGCAAATATGTTCTTTAGCATTTTTTGGTTATTTATTTACTTGTATTACTTCTCTTCTTTTTCTTATGGTTACCTTGGGCATGTATAATGTATTATGTAGGACATATCCTATTTTGATAAAGAAAAAGTTGGCACCTTAACAAGTAGGCTTGCAGCAGATTGTCAACAAGTTTCACATGTTATAGGAAATGATCTTCAGTTAATATTACGCAACTCTTTGCAGGTCTTAATATTTTCATATTAATTTTCTGGTTAAATTTTATTGCGTTATTTTTTGTGTGTTACCTGTTATTTCTTTGATATCTAGGGAACTGGATAAATAATTAATTTACTGGTTTTATCTTGGCCTCTAGCATTATCTGCACTGATGATTTATTCTGTGTTATCTGTAATTTTTCTGGTTTATGGCAGGTAAGCGTTGGCAGATTTTCTGACATTATTTTAAGAGACTCAACAATTTTGCTTCAGGGACTGTTTGTTTATCTCTCTCTTTTTATATTTGTTAGTGTTGTATCCCAATTTTTGCCCATAAGATCTCTCTATCACATCATATCAATTCAATCACAACAAGATCACACACTAGGGTTTGGTTCTTTATCCTATGTTTAGGTTTGTTCATGGAGAATCACCAAGCACCTTGACTTGTATTTTGTGATCATATATGTCTTGTATTGATTAACTTTTAACTAATAAATACAATGAATGTTTGCTCTAATTGTTGATATCATAAGTGAAAACACAACCTACTCCATCAAGTTGCTCTACAGGTTCATGAGCTTGTTCTCATGCTTTCTACAATAAAAGCTTCATTGAGATTCAAGCCTCATCATTGAAGATATTTTGAAATTATATCATGACAAATTATATTATGATTCATGTCTTAAGTTATCAAAAATAGTTCCAAGGTACAAGGATTGATTGAAGAAGTTTGACATAGTTGGACAAGTCTTTGGTTTCATTGATCACAAAGTGCTTACTTTCCTCAATTATCAATATTTGGAAGTGGTTTTGGTTGTTATGGTTTCTCCTTATCATCCTCAACAACTTCTTTTTACATGACAAAAGTATTTTTGCAAGAAAGTTGATCCAAATTGAAAAGGGTGTCCAAGGCATTTTGTTGCTCTAGAAGCTAGGGTTTTGAACTTCAAAGGGGTATATCTTGCTCATCTTTTGGTATTTTTGAGTTATTCCAAAGACATGCTTCTCTTTAAAGGATTATCAACAAATCATTTCAAAGGTTTCAAGGAAATCTTGCGTGAAAGGTACTTGATGATGAAGAAAGATTACAAGTCCTCTAAGCAAACCATCAAATTCCCATACATGACTTTAAAAGATCATAATTTGGTCAATTTTTATCACCTTGAGCCTATTCTTTTTCCACATTGATTTTAAAGATGTGAACTTTAACCTTTCTTTTAAGTGCAAAGTGTGAAAATGAATGGAAGATGCCCTAAGGATGCAAAATAGTATAGGTCATTTTATGAATTTTTGCCAATTTCAACAACTCATAACTTTCTCAATTTTTGGAGATTTTAAATGGTTCAAGGCTCAAAATTTCATTCAAAAGATCTACTTCATGCCATATTTTTTGTTCAAGAGAAAATTTTCAATGGAAGACCATGTTTGGATGTAAGACATTATAAGTCATTTTTAAGAAAAAACTTAGAATTTTTCTAAGTACAAAAGTCAACCTCTTTTTCTCAACTTTGACTCATCATAATTTTCAACTCAAGGATGCATTTGATTCCGTTCTTTTCACATTGTGAAGCTTGTGATCTCATCCTTCTAAAGCTTCAAGAATCGTGTCCTAAGACTCCTTAAGCTGAGACTGTCATTTATTTGAAATTGGTAACTTGAAACTGAAATTTCTTCAAAAGAGAAATTTTGAAATCCTTGATTTATCTTCTAAACACATTTTTTCTGTGCGCTTTTTCTTCTAAATGTGTTTAGTGAACCTCCAGAAGTGATTAGCATATTGAAACACAAAGTTTGGATGAGTTTTGATCAAATTACAAGTCACACTTTTCTTGTTTGCAACTTCACACGATTTCCCTCCAAACTTCATCATTTCACACGCTTGAGCATTCAATCAACTTCCCTATAAATAAAGGATCATACCTCATTCATTTTCTCAAGCTTAGAGAGCCAAAATCACCCTGCCAAACTTCCTCTTGAACTCAATTTTCTACAACTTCGAATTTTCTCTTACAACCTTTCTCAATCATTTTTCTTTGTCAACCCACCTTCCTTGAACCTCACTGAAGCTAACATAAGAATAATTAAGCTCTAAGACTTCCTAAATCGTGCTAGCCAAGTCCAATTTCAGAGCTCTGCAACTTAACTTCAATAGGTAGATTCCTTCACCAATTCTCTCAAACTTTGATACTATTATGAAGCTCTCATCATCCTGATTCTAGTTGCAACACTTGTTTTCAACTGAAAGTACGTTTTGGTCATGAAATTTCAAATCCCTTTTCAGAATTTCTTTTCAAAAACGACTGAGCTACAGTTTATATAAATTTTTCGCGAAGGTACCATTGGTATCGTCTTGAAGAGACGAAGCAAATGGTACCAGTCTCATGTCCTAATTTTACAGTTTCTGGAACCTGCAGATTCGTTGGCTGGAGGTTGAAGATGACCAACGTGTGATCTATCAACCAATGAAGGCGTGCCACGCATTTTTCAAAAATCTGATTTAATTGTTGATCCAATGCATTACTCACTAAAGACCATGATATGCACAACGCATCTGATCCATTGGATTATATTACTAACGCGTTTTGACTCTCATCCATTGGTCCACATGTTTTTGACTTTATTTAATTTTTCTGATTTTTATATTTAATTGTTTTAAACTTCAAAAAATCATAGAAAATTCATTTTAACTTCAAAAAATTTGAAAAAATTATGAAAAATACTTTTGATTTTTCTCTTTCTGATTATTATTTTTTTATAATTTTATTTTGTGTTTTATATTTTTTATAATTTTTCACTTTATTTGAATTGTTTTAATTGTTAAAAAATATTTTTCTTAATTTTTAAATTCTGAAAAAAATATGGAAGGATCCAATGGCCTTTTGACAAATATTGGTGACCTCAATTTATTTTTATTTCTGACTTTACTATTTTTCATAATTTTTGATTTATTTTGCCTATTTATTTTAATTTTAAAAATAGTTTCTGACTTTAAAAAATTACCAAAATTTTTGTATAAATATTTGAGATCATTTCTGATTTTTCTATGGACTTAGTTGATTTTTCTTAGATGATTTGAATATAATTGCTATTTCCCCCTTTATTTTCATTTAAAAATCTTTTTAAAAATCTTTTTCTTTACTTTAAAATACCATTTATTTTGTATTATATTCTGGTTGATCTTGGACTATGAAATTTTGATCATAAGTTTTATTAACATCATTGGATCCATGGTGTTGAGTTTGACTCCACAAGAAATGGGTGAATGATTTTAATATTAGTTTGATTAAACTTTTTTGTTCAAATGATGTTTAATTCTTACCCCATCTCTCTTCATCTTATCCCCTTCTTATTGTACTAAATGTTATTGGAGAATAATTTACATATCATTTATCAAAACATATGATACATAGATTTCTATTGACCGACCTTAAAATAGGTGTGACTTCTATATAAGTCCACTTACGACTGCTTAAAATAGCGCTAAATGTTGTCCCAATTTGAGAAAATGATCATTTGTGGCTCAAAGCCATGTTTGTAAGCCCAAGTATGTTAATTTGAACCCTTTGATCCAATAACCTTGAGATTCATTGTTAGGAGGCTTTGGTTCTACCAATCCTCTAATGAATTTTCATCAACTTTGGTCAAATTGGATCACTTAAACATCATTGATCATTTATTGTGCCTTGAGATTTAAATGAATGATATACTTGACAAAAAGCAAATGCAACTTGTTATTGAGAGGCTTTGATTTTATCAATATTCTAATGAGTTTCAAATGCAAGTTTCAACATGGTCATTCAACTAACCTCTAATTTCTAACTCATTAACAATTGACTTTATTTTATGTTTTTACTTTAAGCACGTTTATTTTGGCATTTACATTTCATGCTATTTTCATCTTTTCTCATTTGAGCACTTACTTTTATGTCCTTTTTATTTTGATCATTTGAGCTTTCATTTTCTTCTTGAAGATACCTAATAATCACACTTGAACCATAAAAAAACTTTAATGTTACTTGGATTACTTGGTTACTATCCTTGGCATTATGGAGATTGTGGACTTCTTGGACTTAGGATTAGAAGTTGTGACCTACTTTGAGACCTTATGACCTCAACTGTTATTTTGTCTGAAGTTATTGGGATTTACCCCAAGACATTAGGTTGTTTGTTTGTTTGCTTCGTGTGCAGGTTATTGTGATTACATGCTTTGTATGTGATCGGTAATTCATCTATATACAGCAGTTACTCTGCCAAATTTTTGTGAAGACTTAATGCAATTGAAGCTTGGTTTTCTTAAGAGGTTTATTATCTTTGCTTGTTTGGTTTCAAATCCAAAGGATGGGAGTTCTACATTGACTCATTGTGTCAAGTGTTGGCTTCTTGTTGGTTAGATGGTTCTTTTCCCTAACATTTATGTTATGCTTTAGGATGTTCCTTCATCTCCTCTTATCTTCTTTAATTTCAAAAATCTTCTCCCTCCTTTTGAAAACTCTTCTTGTTTCAAAACTTGAACCACTTTCATAATAAACTTGGACTTATGTCCATGCATTTTCAAAAGCATTTTCTTAATCAAGCTTTAATCAATTTAATAATACTTTGACATTTTTTGTGAGAAGACTAAAAGTCAATCAATCTCATTCAAACCATTTTTGCCACTTTGGATTTTTACTTTAAAATTTTCTCAAAATATTAGACTCTTGTCAATCCTTGTAGTGATGTGAGCTACTATACTTCTACGATATATAGCAAAGTGATATATTTTCCACTTGCGTGTTGAGTGGGGCTTTGTGGATTTTAAAATCCAAGCCATATCCTCCACTTTGAGATGATGCAAATTCTCCTTTCTCATAATTGTGGGTAGTAAGTATGTTTTCCACTCGGATAAGACGATGGTGTCTCGTCTCTTAAAATTAACCAACACACTTGTGTTTTAAATTTTTAAAAGGGTGAACTATGTGTACCCTGACCCCCTATTAAACGGAAGGTGGTACAAAGGTACTAAAGATTCGCAACCGCGGTGAGTGCAAAAATTATAAAAATACTTCTTTTCTCATCTCCACCATCTATTATTTTATACAACATTTATAGCCAAAAATACACATATTTACAAAGAGGTTCCTACGAAGTACCATAGATGTTTAGGGTGCTAATACATTCCTGTTGTACACCAAAATTTGCCCTCTCATTTCTCAAAGGATCATTCTGGACCCTCAGGTTTTCTTTCATTCAATTTCAAGCTTTGAATTACAAATTTTCCAAGAAAGTCATTCACAAGGGTGAAATGGTCATTCACACATTGAAAAGTCAAACTTTGACTTTTAGATCAAAATCAAGTTTCAAGAATCATATTCCATCAAGGCATGAAATTTGTCTCATCAAGGAAAACATAAGTCAAGATTCATGTTGAAAAAGTCAAAATTCTAAATACTTAGAATCATTCTAAGTGTTTAAGAAGTATGACAAACTCAGAACTTCTGGCCAGATTTTCACCATGATGAAAGCTGATTCTGGAAGAACATCTAACACAAGAGTTTTAGATCTCAATAAGACCTAAAATATTGCAGAATAGAACATCTCCTAGAAATGCTGGAATTTTAAGTTATAAATGTTCAAAGACACGTCCATGAAACTGAAGCACTCAGTAAATTCTGGACATTTTCAAGACAGAGTTTGGTTATAACTTCTGGGCCAGTTTTCACGAAGGTTCAGCCAGAGTTTGCAAAAGAAATTCAAAGAAAGCCTACAAAGCGTTTTACAAGCTTTCAGAAAAGTCTGAGAACTCCTTCAGAACATGCTGGAGCAAAGAGATTCCAAGATCAGAAGTTGAATGTTTTATTCTAAGTTACGCTGATGCTGAACTTCTGACCCAGACTTAGGCTATAATGCCCAATCTCATAGCGCGGGATTTATGGTTTGATAAATCTCATCATCATTTAATGCTCACAACCACTTTTGAGTTTTTATCCAAAGGATTTCCCCACGTGTGAGATAGATGTACCATTGTTGTCCTTGAAAAGGAAAACTTTTGTACAAGTTTATGCTGGGCCCATGCTTTACTTTTGCCTCTGAGGGTACTTTTCCTTAATTCAGGCTTACAAATCCAGCTTAGGCACGACTAAAATCTATTAACCACCATACTTGTTTATCTTGCTTCAAGAACAATCCAGCACTCTAGCATGATGTTGGTACTTTTGACTTCTCCAAGCTACAAAGTTCTTGCCTATAAATTAAACTTGATTGGAAACTATAAAGGGGCCGGTCAAAAAAACTGAAAAGAAAAAGCTTCGAAACCTTTTTAAAATATCCAGAAATCTGAAACTGCAAACACAAATACAAAATCTGCTAGTTTTTTATTCTTGCATTCAAACTGCAATTTCCCTCAAGAGTTTCTTGACCAAGTCATCCATTCTCCTTTTATAACCCAAGCTAAAGTTTGTTCCAGTCTGCTGAATACATGAGGAAGCTGATCATAACATTACAAGAAGTCAGAACCAGACTCCAGCTCATAGATATTTTCCAGTTGCAAGGTAAGCTTTTGCTGACTCTCATCATATTACTTAGGCATTGCTAGATTTTCATGATCAAAATACAAGGTAGACATCATAATCCTGTTGTTGTATATATTCTGAAGTTTCATGTATTTGTCTGCCTAAGTAGAGAGAACATCAGTTCAGAACTTCTTAAGGAAACTAGGTTTAGCAGATACATGTTTGTTTCTGATTTACAGTTTTGACATTTTTTATGTTTCTGAAACCATAATGAAACTTGCTAGAACTGTTATGTATGCATTTTTGTTTTGTTGAGAAATGACTAAGCTGTAGATGCTCTGATTGGTGTGGAGAAAGAGATGAAGCGCATCATTAGAATTTACTTTATGTTATATGTTTATGATTTTTGTTTCTATTACTGGATGTACAGCCACCCCAGTGGTAGAAAGCGTGTGCATAAGATATTAGTGTTAAGGGTCTTGGGTTCTAGCCCCAAAAGCATCTTTTTTAGGTTTATTTATTAACATTCTTTACCCATTTATCTGTCAGAAGATACTCCTAAATAAAAACTTCTAGATATCCTAACCTAACAGCATAATCACTTCACTCTCTCAAACAATCAGAACCTCTGACTTGCCAGAGATAAATAAACTTCTAGATTCCCAGCTATGCTATAGCCTATGAACCCCCCAACCTCAAAATTTTGTGTACCCAGGCCCAGTACTTCTGACCCTCCACTTTCTCGCTAACACTTTCTCTTTTGCAGCGTATCAAAGTCAGAACTTCAGTTTCCCCATTGTTTCAGTAATGTGCTGATTTTGACTCCTTGTTCTCTCACTTGTCTCATTTTTGCTTTTAATAACCAAAAACACCAAAAATATTTCATATTCACATGTTTTATTTCATTTCTTTTAGAATAAAAAGATCAAAATATTTTCTTAAGTAAATTAATTTCTTAACAAAAATAAAACAAGTCCATTTCAATTCTTGTACATTATTTCAATATGGTTGTAATAGATAATTAGGACTTTAATTTCTTGCAATCCCCATTTGTAAATTTGTACACCCCATCCCCTTAATGATGTAATAGTGTAGGACTTTACTATTCTGCATTTTTATTGCTTTCATATATTACTAGTAATTAGGTATGTATGGAAAGATAAAAACAACAAATAGACAACCCAAAAATCAAAGACTAAATGCATGTAAATTAATACACTTGCACACTTACACCCTTAGGATAAATCCACTTTGTTGCCTTATGAAAATGGCCATATTATGCATGTAGGGTATCTTAGAAGAAGAAATAAAAAATACAAGATCATAGTCCCTCGATGATGCTATCAAAATTCCCCTTTCAAAAATGATCTTAGTCCCTTAAATAAAAAAGCTAAGATGTCTTACAACGTTGCTAATCATGGCTATACGATGACCCTTGCTCGTCCCTTTTACATCCAAAGGTATGGTTACTTACCAAATCAATGGTAAGATAACAATGTCAAAGGAAATATGAAATAAACATGAAAAGACTTTTGAGTAGGTAGATTACTCCTAGTTACTTGCTCAAATTAAAAACCAAAACATCCTTGCTATTTTCAAAACACCAACACTTTCAAAAACATCTTTCAAACTTGAAAACATTTTCAAAAGATCAACATTTTGTATACATTCTTACGAACAAGGTGTTAGAACAATGTTTGAATCTACTACCCTATATTTAAGTTTTGATGATAACAAAGTGAAAAGATATAGTATTTATATGTTTCATGTTTGAACTATATGCTGCCTAAAATTACTATGCTCTGACTTGCAGATACGCTGATTAAAATAAGCAAGATCACTTCTTCAGCATCAGAATTTGATTTCATACACCAGCATCAGAAGTTGCTGAATCAGAACGTCAAGATCAGATGACCAACTCTCGTACATGCTGAAGCTTGATGAACAGAACTGCGCGTAAACACTCTGATACAAAAACAATAGTTCATCAGCAGCGAAGCAGAATCAGAATGAGCCAAGCCAGAACGTGCATTGAAGAAGCAACGGTACTGTGCATTGAAAGCTAATTAATCCCAACGGCCTCATTCCAGACAAGATCTGCTCAAAAAGGAAAGCTTGTTATTAGCATTGAAACAAGAATATTGCATTCAACGTTCATCTTCTCAAGTGCTATATAAACAAGGCTTCGAAGATTATAATGGCTAATGCTCTCCAAATCTCTACACGCACAAAGCTGAACAATAATCTTCATCTACCAGTTTTGCTAAACCACAAACTCTGATACTCCATTAGTGTTTAGCAATCTAGTTTCTAAGCTTCATTTTGTGTATACATCACAGTTGTGATAAAGTTTTGTAGAAAACATTCACACACATTGTTTTATACCTTTGTAAGAAAGTGTTGCCTTGACAAACCGGATTGTGGTTTGAATCAAGAAGGCTTTAGCAGTTGTTAAAGCAGTCTGTAATATTCAGTTGAATATAGTGAATTAAGACCTCGTTGGAGAGAGGCGAAATCACCTTGACGGGTGGACTGGAGTAGTTTGAGATCAAACGAACCAGGATAAAAATATCTTGTCAATTGCTTTAAGATTTCAGTTTTACAATTCAACCCCCCCCTTCTTGTGTTTTTCACCCCTTCAATTGGCATCAGAGCGCCTGGTTCTGAGCTAAAACACTTAACCGTGTCAGTACAAGATCCAGCGTCAGAAAAACACAATGGCAGGAAACAACTCTCACTTCAGCAATGACAATAATGAGGACAGAGACAGATTCAGCGGCAAACCTCCAGTCTTTGATGGAGAAAACTTTGATTATTGGAAAGACAGAATTGAAAGCTTCTTTCTAGCACATGATGCTGATTTGTGGGATATGGTGACAGATGGATACACGCACCCTGTGAATGCAACTGGTCAGAAGATTGAAAGAAAATCAATGACTGATCAACAAAAGCGTGACTTCAAGAATCACCATAAGGCCAGAACCATCCTCCTCAGTGCCATCTCCTATACTGAGTATGAAAAGATCTCCAACAGAGACACAGCTAAGAACATCTTTGATTCTCTCAGAATGACGCATGAGGGCAACGTTCAAGTCAAAGAAACAAAAGCTCTGGCGCTCATTCAGAAGTATGAGGCGTTCAAAATGGAAGAATCTGAATCCATTGAAGCTATGTTCTCTAGATTCCAGATTCTGGTAGCTGGTCTCAAAGTTCTGGACAAAGGATACTCTACTGCTGACCATGTCAAGAAAATAATCAGAAGTTTACCCAAGCAGTGGAGGCCTATGGTTACTGCTCTGAAGCTTGCTAAAGATCTCAACAAGATCACTCTGGAGGAACTTATAAGCTCCCTCAGAAGTCATGAGATAGAGCTAGAAGCTGACGAGCCTCAGAAGCAAGGTAAGCCTTTAGCTTTAAAATCTAACAGAAAATCTGAGTCTAAAGTTTTGCAGGCAGTTGAAGAAACATCTGATGGATCCTCATCAGAAGAAGACGAACTTTCCCTTCTCTCCAGAAGAGTAAATCAACTGTGGAAGCAAAGACAAAGGAAGTTCAGGAATCCCATAAGATCTGATCAGAACGAGTCTTCTTCCAGATACAGAAGGACAGATTCTTCCTCTGGATACAGAAGATCTGAAGGCTCCTCCAGTAGCAAGAAGCCAAACACAAAAGACATCATCTGCTACGAGTGCAATGAGCAAGGACACTACAAGAGTGACTGCCCAAAGCTTCAGAGGGAAAAGCCCAAAAAGAAGTTTGGAAGAGAGAAGAAGAAAAGTCTCATGGCCACATGGGATGACTCTGACTCGTCTGAAGCTGACTCAGAATCAGATGATGAAAGGGCAAACATAGCGCTCATGGCTAACATTCCAGATGATAGTGAAGCTTCTGAATCAGACTCAGAATCAGACACAGAAGAGGTATTCCCTAACTTCGCTGTTAATTTTACAAAGGCTGAACTTGCTGAAAGCCTCAATGAAATTCTGGAACGTTATCAGCAGATTAGAGCTAAATTCAGAGACCTGAAAAGGAATCTTGAATCTGACTCTAATAAGTCTGAGAGTCTCAAATTGGAAAACTCTGAGCTGAGAGATAAAATTTCAAAATTAGAAAACTCTTTACAAAACTCTCAGAAGGAACCAATCTCTGAAACTCCCAGCAACGCTGATGAGATCATCAAGGAGTATGATCACAGTTTCCAGAAGTTCCTTGCTAAAAGCATAGATAGAAGCAGAATGGCTTCAATGATCTATGGAGTTAGCAGAAACGGCAGGAAAGGAATAGGATACCTAGGTAAGGTTCCTACACCTAAAAATGTCATGGATTTAACCATTAAACACACTCCTCTAAATTCACACTTTGTGTATGGTCACACACATGATATCAAATATACTAGCAGTAAGCACTCTGTGAAACCAAAATTCAACCAGAGTTTTGGTAAAACTAACAAATCAGGACCCAAGAAGATCTGGGTACCTAAGGATAAAATAATACATGTTGCAGATATCTTTAGCAGCAAGTCAGAAACACCAGTCATGGTACCTGGACTCTGGCTGCTCACGACACATGACGGGAAGAAGGCATATGTTCCAAAGCCTGGAACTTAAGCCTAGAGGCCACGTTGGCTTTGGAGGCAATCAGAGGGGAAAGATAATTGGCTCTGGAACTGTAGGTAATGGAAATCTTCCCTCTATTAATAATGTTCTGCTTGTTGATGGATTGATGCATAATCTGTTATCCATAAGTCAATTAAGTGATAACGGTTATGATATAATCTTTAATCAAAAATCATGTAAAGCTGTTAGTCAGAAAGATGGGACTATCCTGTTTAATGGTAAGAGGAAAAACAACATTTACAAAATCAAACTTTCTGAACTAAAAAGTCAGAATGTAAAATGTCTTATGTCTGTTAACAACGAGCAGTGGATCTGGCACAGAAGATTGGGGCATGTTAGTATGAGAAGAATATCTCAGATTAACAAACTCAATCTGGTCAGAGGACTTCCTAATTTGAAGTTCAATTCAGATGCTCTGTGTGAAGCATGTCAGAAAGGCAAATTTGCAAAACCTTCTTTTAAATCCAAAAATGTTGTTTCCACCTCTAAGCCATTAGAACTTCTGCACATTGACCTATTTGGACCAGTTAAAACTGCTTCAGTCAGTGGTAAGAAGTATGGGTTAGTAATCGTAGATGACTATAGCAGATGGACATGGGTAAAGTTCTTAAGACACAAGGACGAGTCACACTCTGTGTTTGTTACCTTCTGTAACCAAGTTCAGAATGAAAAAGATCTTAGAATCGTTAAAGTCAGAAGTGATCATGGTGGAGAATTTGAAAATAAAGATTTTGAGTCATTCTTTAATGACAAAGGCATTCTGCATGATTTCTCTTGTCCTAGAACTCCCCAACAAAATGGAGTTGTAGAACGAAAGAACAGAACATTGCAAGAAATGGTCAGAACCATGATCAATGAGACAAACGTTGCTAAGACTTTCTGGGCAGAGGCAATAAACACAGCGTGCTACATTCAGAATAGAATCTCAATAAGACCTATTCTGGAAAAGACTCCATATGAATTGTGGAAGAACAGAAAGCCCAACATTTCATATTTTCATCCATTTGGATGTACTTGCTTTATATTGAATACAAAGAATTATTTGAACAAGTTTGATTCTAAGGCACAGAAGTGTATTATGTTAGGATACTCTGAACGCTCAAGAGGGTACAGAGTATACAATACAGAAACACAGATTGTGGAAGAATCAATCAGTGTTCGTTTTGATGATAAGCTTGACTCTGAAAAGTCAAAGCAGAATGAAAATCTTGCAGGTATAGAAATTGAATTTGCAGGTTCTGAAGACAAGTCATCAGAAGCTCTCAACACAGACATTCCTTCAACGTCTGAAAGGAGAAATGCTAGAAATCCTACAACAGCTGCTGATCAACCTCATAAGAGATTGCCCAGAAGCAGTTTGGATCACCCAGAAGAGACTATCCTAGGAAGAAAGGAAGATCCAATCAGAACAAGAGCAAGCTTCAGAAACTCTGAAGAAACTCTTATGGGACTTGTGTCTCTGATTGAACCTTCTTCTATTGATGAAGCACTTCTGGATAATGACTGGATTCTGGCAATGCAAGAAGAGCTGAATCAATTCACCAGAAACGACGTATGGGATCTCGTCCCCAGACCAAAAGGATTCAACGTCATTGGAACAAGATGGGTGTTCAGAAACAAGTTAAATGAACAAGGTGAAGTCATCAGAAACAAGGCACGACTGGTTGCACAAGGTTATAGTCAGCAAGAGGGGATAGACTATACAGAAACCTTTGCCCCAGTCGCCAGGTTAGAATCTATCAGACTTTTAATTTCATTTGCTGTTAATAGAGGCATCACTCTGTATCAGATGGATGTCAAAAGTGCATTCTTAAATGGTTATATAGAAGAAGAAGTTTATGTTCACCAACCCCCAGGTTTTGAAAATACAAAACATCCAGAACATGTTTTCAAACTAAAGAAGTCACTGTATGGTCTGAAACAAGCTCCCAGAGCTTGGTATGAAAGGCTAAGTAACTTTCTGCTTGAAAATGAATTCACCAGAGGGAAAGTGGACACTACTCTATTCTGTAAAACAGTTAAGAGTGACATTTTAGTCTGTCAAATTTATGTTGATGATATCATTTTTGGTTCTACTAATCCTTCTCTTGGAAGAAAATTTGCTAAGTGTATGCAGGCAGAATTTGAGATGAGCCTCATGGGGGAACTGAAATTCTTTCTAGGAATTCAGATCAATCAAACTCCAGAAGGAACTTACATTCATCAGAGCAAATACATCAGAGATCTTCTGAAGAAATTTGACCTCTCAGAATGTAAGCCATCAAAGATTCCAATGCATCCCACGTGCATTCTGGAAAGAGAAGAGGTAAGCAAAAGTGTAGAACAGAAAGTCTACAGAGGTATGATTGGTTTTCTCCTTTATCTGACAGCTTCAAGACCTGATATCTTATTCAGCGTATGTATTTGTGCTATATTCCAATCAGATCCTAGAGAATCTCACTTAACAGCTGTTAAGCAAATTTTCAAGTATCTGAAAGGTACTACTAATCTGGGTTTGTTTTATAGAAAATCTAGTGATTACAGCTTAGTAGGCTACTGTGATGCTGATTTTGCTGGAGACAGAGTGGAACGTAAAAGTACTTCTGGAAGCTGCCAGTTTCTGGGAGAAAATCTGATCTCGTGGTCCAGCAAAAGGCAATCAACAATTGCTCTGTCAACAGCAGAAGCTGAGTACATAGCAGCAGCAGGATGTAGCACACAAATGCTCTGGATGAAAAGTCAGCTTGAAGACTTCCAGATTTTTGAGAGTAACATTCCTATACTTTGTGATAATACTTCTGCTATTTGCTTAAGTAAGAATCCTATTTTACATTCTAGAGCTAAGCATATAGAAATAAAACATCATTTCATTAGGGACTATATTCAGAAAGGTATTTTGAACTTGAAATTTATAGATACAGACCATCAATGGGCTGATATCTTTACTAAACCCCTTTCAGAAGATAGGTTTAATTTCATTCTGAAACATCTCAGCATGAAAGTATGCCCAGAATGAAAATGTTTTAATTCCATATATTTATCTTCAGAATGTAATTATATTACTGTGAACTTCTGATCAATCTTCTTTCAGAAAGATAGAACATGCAGATTGTATCAGATGCAAGTCTAAAGATCTGAGAGTCTAATCTCAAAAACAGACGTGCTGATCACTACATCAAACAAGTGTCATTCAATCATCAGCAAATCTCTGAAGCAGAACGCGTGCACGCTTCTGAGAAGGCAAAGCGCTGATTGGGTGCATTGAGACACATGTCTGGTAACCGTTTTTAAGTATCTTTCTCAAATCCCCCAAAATCAGCAAGCATTTAATGAAAAGTAATCACGCTTGTTAAATGGCAATCATTATTTTTTTTTCTCTCTCTTAAAAACGTTTAACTTTTCAAAATAATTTTGAAAAACTCTATTTAAGCACATTAATCCTTCATTCTTATTCTTTACGCTTTCTCATAATCTCTCAAGCATTTTCTGCATATTTCTGAGTTTATCTCCTACAAACCTTTTTCTCTCAAATCATTCTCAAAGCTTTTTTTTTAGTGTGAACAATGGCATCCTCCAGCATTTCTGCAGGCAATCAGAAGAAAGAAGCCTCTGAACAATATCAGGTGCCCCTCATAACTCTTCTCACACCGGTAAAGAACCTTGAAGTTCTTTCTGAGTTAATCATCGACTTTGAAAGTTTGAAGGAAAATGGATTTGACCTAACTGAAGAAATTAGGGCTCAAAAGTGGGAGAGGTATTTCGATAGGTTGGTTGGACCAACATTCCCAGCGCTTGTCAAGGAATTTTGGATTCACGCCAAGGTTTCCAAACATCTAGTCATCTCTTCTGTCATGGGAAAGAAGATTGTAATTTCTGAAGACCTCATTGCTAGGCTAATCGGTCAAAGTGGTGGTGGAGTCCGTTGTGTGGACATGGCTGAAAGATGCCCTGATGTAGGTGTGGTAGCCAACAGAATTTTCACTCTTGGATTGCCCAGCAGCAAAATTAAGGATCTGAAGGATCACTGTAGAGTATGGGCCAAGATTGTTCTGGGATGCTTCAACCACAGGAAACCAACAAGTTCTCCTGATTATATAAACGTGGATCAGCAATTTCTGATCTACTTTATTGATCAGAGGGTAAAGATCAATCTGGCACACTTCCTGTTCAACCATCTCAAGACCAGTGTCAAAGAAACAAGAGAAGAAGAAAGGACCAAAAGGGACTGGATACCGTTTGGAAGGCTTATATCAGATATTCTGACAAAGAATAAGCTGATAGAGTATCTGAGCGAAGCTCAAGTGCTGAGCACTATTGAACCAACTGTTGGAAAACCGCTGAACGCTAAGAATCTGAAAAAGATGAAGCTGATAGAAAATATTCAGAAGGAACCCAGAGCTACTTCAACTGCTGATATCTCCAGCAGAAGAGTGCCTCTGAGTGATTTTCCGGTATTTTCTGAAATGGAATCCAAACCAGAGTTGTTTCTCAGGTATCCAGATTCATACAAGGAAGAAGATACAGGTTCAAAGCTGAAGATCAAAGATCTGAGTCAAATCCAACCAGAAGTGACTCAGAAGAAGACAAAGAAGAGGAAAGCGCCAGCAGAAGGATCATCTCATCAGACTCCAAAGAAAAGAGGTATTTCATCTGCTGCCCCTATCTCAAAATCTTTTACTATTCCAACATCTGCTGCCCCTTCTCAAACCTCTCACAGAATATCAATTCCAATCCCTACCATTGATGAAACCATACCAGAAGACCCTTCTGAGGCCTTACAACTCAGAAGAACCAGAACTAAGATTCCCAAACAACCAACTGTTTCAACAACACCAGCACTTGATCGAGTGCTAGCTGATATTGAGCGTGAACATGCTTCTGCTCAACCAAATTCTGAACCACCAAATATTCCTCCTCCACAACAACAACAACAACCTCTCACAGAAGAACCTCTGATCCCTGAGCAATCAGAGATTCCACCTCCTCAACCAGAAAATAATCCACCTTCACCACAAACAGAGTTTCACCATTCCAAAACCCCTTCTCCTCATAAATCTGACCCTCACTCACCTCAACCTTCACCGCTGGCAATCCAGTTGCCATGTGGAACCACTATTGTCATGCCACAGTTACCATCTTCAGAGGAATCAACACCTCCAAATACTCCTAAACCACCATCCACTCCAATCGAAATATCTGACTCTGATTCTGATACCCTTCCTCCAAAACAAACAGCCTCTCAGCAAACCTCTGAAAACCCCAGCAGAACTTTCATTGACTTAACAAGTCTTGAACGTCTTGCTGACTTAAGACACAAAATTTCCATTCCCAAACCAAAGCAACCAGATGTTGGCTCTGGTATTTTGAATTTTGAAACAGGTGTGCTGCAATGGATTGCTTCTTTGAAGCAAGTCTGTCCTGGGATGATTGACCCAGCTGCTTCTGATCAGCTCTGGTCACAATTCAGATTATGGGTACGTGCTGAAGCCCTCAAGTTGCAGGATGTCAACTATGAGCAGGCACAACAGAACTTCAGCAAGCTGCTGAAGGAAGTTGAAAGTCAGCTGCCTCAGGAAGTTGTGCTCCCTCTGGACAGTGAATCTTGGTCTGAGAAACAGCAAGCTGCACAGGTGCAACCATCAGAAGAAGACAAGACCATTCAGGCTGAAAGTCAAGCAGAAGATGTCGCTGAAAGCTCTGAGAAGCCTCCTCCTTCTGATGCTTCTCAAGCTGCCTTGGACAGGCAGGCTCTGGAAGAACTAAGGCTGAATGACTTGCGTCTACAGCAGCGGATGGAAGAGAATGATCAGAAGATGAAGGCAAGAATAGATGTACAGGACAGCAAGATTGACACTGTTGTCAACATGGTTCAGAAGCAGAATGAAACTTCTGAAAAGATTCAAGCGATGCTGGAGAGCCTGTTCTCACGCATGCCCCCTCAACCTTAAATCTTTTACATGCATAATCATTTCAACTATGTTCTGATGTCTTGTTTTGACTATGTTTTTGTAATGTTCTTTTGCTCTGAACTATTTTAATATAATTTGTTTTTCTGATCTAAATTGTTTTAACACATCACCAACACTTTTTGATTGCTGACAAAAAGGGGGAGAACAAGAATGATATTTAAAATCAATAACGGCTAACTAGACAGAAATTCTCAAACATTCTAACTCTATTACTTGAAATGTTTTTCTGTTTTGTTTAAAGTCTACAGGCACAAGGAAGCTCCTGAACACTATGAAGACTAGAAGCTCTGATCAAAATGTAGAAGCTCTGATCAATGTTGCTCTGATCAAATATGAATTTCTGATCGACCAAATACTCTGATCCAAAGCAAAGCTCTGACAGGAAAAGCTCTGAAGCTCTGCTCTCTGATAAGTCAAAGACTCTTATAATCTGATGTTCAAAGAAAGAAAAAGATCTGATCTTGAAGAACACGTATCATCAAAGGGAAGTAATCAACTCAGGGGGAGTATCTCTTAACTCTGATTTCTCTTTACTTCTTAACTCTGAAACATTTCCCAGACACCTTTTCACGTTATTTTTCATTTAAAATATCTAGTTTTTGTCATCATCAAAAAGGGGGAGATTGTTAGAACAATGTTTGAATCTACTACCCTATATTTAAGTTTTGATGATAACAAAGTGAAAAGATATATTATTTATATGTTTCATGTTTGAACTATATGCTGCCTAAAATTACTATGCTCTGACTTGCAGATACGCTGATTAAAATAAGCAAGATCACTTCTTCAGCATCAGAATTTGATTTCATACACCAGCATCAGAAGTTGCTGAATCAGAACGTCAAGATCAGATGACCAACTCTCGTACATGCTGAAGCTTGATGAACAGAACTGCGCGTAAACACTCTGATACAAAAACAATAGTTCATCAGCAGCGAAGCAGAATCAGAATGAGCCAAGCCAGAACGTGCATTGAAGAAGCAACGGTACTGTGCATTGAAAGCTAATTAATCCCAACGGCCTCATTCCAGACAAGATCTGCTCAAAAAGGAAAGCTTGTTATTAGCATTGAAACAAGAATATTGCATTCAACGTTCATCTTCTCAAGTGCTATATAAACAAGGCTTCGAAGATTATAATGGCTAATGCTCTCCAAATCTCTACACGCACAAAGCTGAACAATAATCTTCATCTACCAGTTTTGCTAAACCACAAACTCTGATACTCCATTAGTGTTTAGCAATCTAGTTTCTAAGCTTCATTTTGTGTATACATCACAGTTGTGATAAAGTTTTGTAGAAAACATTCACACACATTGTTTTATACCTTTGTAAGAAAGTGTTGCCTTGACAAACCGGATTGTGGTTTGAATCAAGAAGGCTTTAGCAGTTGTTAAAGCAGTCTGTAATATTCAGTTGAATATAGTGAATTAAGACCTCGTTGGAGAGAGGCGAAATCACCTTGACGGGTGGACTGGAGTAGTTTGAGATCAAACGAACCAGGATAAAAATATCTTGTCAATTGCTTTAAGATTTCAGTTTTACAATTCAACCCCCCCCCCCCCCCCCCCTTCTTGTGTTTTTCACCCCTTCACAAGGATCACTACAAAGTTTTTCTAAATGATGACACCTTTTCAAAATACTTTCAAAAACCATACAAAACATATTTTCAAACAAAAAGCAAGTGATCTAGCAAGTAACTAAGTGCCCATGGAAAACCATGGATGAAAAGGGTGCTAATACCTTCCTTTTTCATAATCTACCCCCCAAACTCAAGAAAACATCTCTAAAGGTCTTTCCTATGATTTTTCACCTTTCCTTTTGGATAAAATAAAAGTCAATGGCGACTCTTGCTAACCGCAATATTTGCGATCAAATGCAAAACACCCAAGTCAATTCTCCCACCGTATCACAGAATTGGCGACTCTGCTGGGGAAGAATTCTAAAAGTGGGGTTACCTTAGGGCTAGATCACATTTACTTGCTTTCATTTTTTGATTTGTATGCTTTACATTTTTTGGGTCTTTGTTTGGGTTATTTGTTAAAGATCCTACACCCAGATCTGAGGAACCTTTTAGGTAAGTAGCAATAAATCATGGAAGTTGTACGACATAGACCAATATGGACAAAGTCATAGCTATGTTAGCGTGACACTTTGGCTTGTACTAATGTTCCTTGAGTCAGTCAAGGATAACATTAGGCTTCCTTAGCATCATTAAGCGCTAACTGACCTTTAGAACCTTTTAAATTGACTCATCGTAAGCCACTAGAAAGTAGTGAGATGGACGGCTTTGGTTCCGACCGAAGATTTGTTGATACTCGATTATACACTCATTGAGATTTGACTTTTGGGATATTCTGGATGCAATAATTTGGTGCTTGATCTAGAACAATGCCTAAAAGAAAGGTCAAGTGATATGAGACTCCTTAGAACCCATTACTTTTAATAGGACAGGTTGAGACAACTGAACTTCAAGAGGGTACTTCCCTTTAAAGACTCGCGCAAGCCTTTAAGCCTAGGTTCTTTTGTGTGATATGTCTGTGATTTCAAAGCATAACCATAACATCATGAACATCATGACATATATGCTAACCATTTCAAGGGTCTAGAGATTTATCTTTTCTTTTTGTTTTGTAGATTATGGATTCAACTCGCAGAAAGACCATCCGAATCAATTTTGTAGAGGTCCCTCCCAAGATCAAAGAATTGGTCCTGAAAGTTCCTGAGAACTCATCGTTCAATAAGAGATATAGTCGCTTGCTCAATTTGGTTACTATCGGGTTTGACGAAGGCCTCATGAGTGTTATGTTCCAGTTCTTCGACCCTAAAAACCATTGCTTCACTTTTCCGGATTATTAGTTAGTGCCTATGCTGGAAGAGTTCTCCAAAATACTCGGGTCACCTATATTGGGGCAAGTACATTTTACCGGCCTATAACAAGATCCAGTTGCTGAAAGTGTCGTTATAGCCTTGCATTTGAAGCAATCTGACATCGAATCCAATTGGGAAAGAAGAAGTGAGTCAAGGGTCTCCTTGCAAGTTTTCTAATGAAGAAAGCTCAGATATTCTTAGATGCCATGAGTTACCATGCCGTTGAAGATGTCCTAGCTCTATTAGTCTATGGATTGGTTCTTTTCCCCAATTTAGACCAGTTTATACATGTCAATGCCATCAACGTTTTCCTTGCTTGCAATCCAGTGCCTACATTGCTCAGAGACATGTTGCATTCACTCCACACTCGTACTATGAAGAAACGAGGGACTCTTATGTGTTGTACGCCTTTACTCTATCAGTGGTTTATTTCACACCTCCCTCGGTCAGTGTTGAAGAATGAATTAGGCTTAAGGTGGAATCAAAGAATAATGTCCCTTTCTCACTCTAATATCTATTGGTGCCCTCGCTCTCAAGAAGATATCTCTTTTATTGATTGCTACGGAGAATTCCCTAACGTGCCACTTCTTGGCGTTAGAGGGGGCATCAGTTACAACCCTTCTTTGGCCCTACATCAGTTCGGCTACGCCCGGAGGAATGGTCCCCATAATATTCTCATTCAGGGTATTGTGTTTGATTATTCAAATGATCTGCAAGGTTATCGCCCAAGATTCATTCGTGCTTGGGGCATGGTAAAGAAGGCCGATAGCAGTACTTTTGGACGCAAAAACTCCATCCCCTTGGAGCCTTACCTCTGGTAGGTACGGGCTCGTGCTCAGAGTCTTATAATGCCATATGTTGTTATAATGCCAATGATCATAGAGTTTGTTGGTCAAGAAGACGAACCTCAAATCATTTCTCATCCTAATATGCCGAAAAGCTTCGAAGAATTGCAAAATTCATGGATCCAGCTCAAAGAAGAACGAGACGCCTTTCAGAATCAATGCTACGCCAGCGAGAAGAAGATTTTGGAACTCACCAAGCAGCTTCATGAGGAGCGGAGTCTGAACGCCTACATCGCACCAAAGAGGATGCGTACAACTTTTTTATCTTAGAGTTTTTGTATTTCTTTGTAAGCCCAAAAGAGGCATGATGTACGCAAACTTTGATTTATTAACATAATGTGTGTTCCTTTTGATCTAAAGAAAATTTAAATCTCTAATTTCCTTGAAATCATTGCATATGCATCTACCATTCATCATAACATAAGCAGGTTTCTTACAACAAGTCTCCTCATCCTTCTACTATTTATTTCAGTAAGATGGATCTCGAGCAGACAGTAAAAGACCTTCAGGCGCAGAATGCTCAGTTTCAACAGATGTTCTTGACTTTAGCCAAAGGACAAGAGGATTTGAAAACATTGTTGATTGAAGAAAAGAAGAAGAAAGCAAAGAAAACAATCGGTGTTCTGAATCTAGGAAAAGATTCCCAGGGGCAGCCAGAAAGATCTTAGACTTCACAACATCATCTGGTTAAAAAGACAATCAAGAGGGAAAAGGCAATGAAGCAACTGCCCAGCCAGAATCTGAAGAGGAAGAAGAAGAGGATTACTCTGAAGAGCAGTATCCCCCGGCCGATGACAAGTACAAACATCTGGAAGAGCGTCTAAGTGCAATGGAAATTCAGAAAGTGCCCGGGCTGGACTTTGAAGAGTTGGGTTTGGTGTCTGGGATTGTTATTCCACCAAAATTAAAGGCACCGGTGTTCGCTAAGTACGATGGGGTTTTGTATCCCAAGATGCATCTCCAATCTTATGTGAGGAAGATACAACCTCACACTGCTGACAGAGATTTGTGGGTCCATTTCCTTCATGACAGTCTATCCAGAGCTCAGCTATATTGGTTCTATCAACTGGAAAGGGCCAATATCCATAATTGGGAAGACCTTGTCGCTGCTTTCTATAAACAGTATCAGTATAACACAGATCTTCCTCCCACCCGAACTCAACTCAAGAGTATGGTTATAGGTTCAAGTGAAGGTTTCAAAGACTACGCTTAGAAATGGATGGACTTAGCAGGAAAAGTCTAGCCTCCCCTGTCTAAAATAGAGCTAGTAGACATGTTTTGGGTACCCTATGTGCTCCTTTCTTCAATCATCTAATTGGGAGTTCCTCAGCAGGATTCACTAAATTAATCTTGACCGGGGAGAGAGTGGAAGATGGGATTAAGTGTGGGAAGATCCAAAAAGATGCATCCTCTGTTGCTATAAGAAAACCATTTATTGGGAAGAAAGAAGTTGGTGATGTGTATCCTCAAAGGAATTAGGATAGAACTAAACACCATCCAATGGTAGGGCCTGTCATGATCCCTAAGCCTGCACCTACTCAACAAAGGAGCAATCAACCTAGAACAGAAAGACCGGTAAGACAATTTACCCGGATTAATATGACACTGTCTCAAGTCCTACCATGCTTGTTGAGGTCTAATCTGGTGACTTTGAAGGAAGCCCCGAAGAATCCCAACATAGCCTCTCCTCATTATCACCCTAATGCTCGTTGTGCTTACCATTCAGAAAGTCCAGGCCATGATACCAACAACTGTTGGGCTTTGAAAAACAAGGTGCAAGACCTTCTCGAAGCAAAAGAAATTGAATTTGATGCTCCTGAAATCCCAAATGTTATCACTGCTCCTATGCCCAAGCATGGTCGTGATGTTAACACTGTTGAAGATGATATGTTTGTTACTACTGTCGATGAACTTGTTACTCCTCTCCTGACTGTCAAGAAGAACATGTTGAAAGCCGGTTTATTTCTGGGATGTGACAAAGACTTCCACCTCTGTTTATCCCTACCAACTGGCTGTCATTTATTGAAAGCAGGCGTCTAGCGCCTAATGGATGACAAAGAGATTTTGTTTGAAAAGACTCCCGTTCCAACCATTTCTTACAATGATGTTTCAATAGTAACCATTTCCGCCAATCCTTCCAGGGTCTCCACCAAAAGACCCGTTAGGATTACATCAGTTCCTAAAGTGGCTCCACTGATAATTACTATGCCAAGGCCAATCTCGTACTCCTCAGATAAAACTGTCCCATGGAACTATGGGGGTGACGTCTACAATCACGGTGTCAAGCAAGATTGGCTGGCTGATGAAGACTCGATTTTTTAGAAGGCTGACCCCGACAATAGCAACATTGCAGGAACCAACAAGATAATCCGAAGCGGCAGATTATTCTCTCCCGAGATTTCTCCTCTGAAGACTGTTATCGGTCCTGTAATCATCCCTGCTTCTGTTCCTATTGACACTACTATTACAATTCCTATGGTTACCCTTACTGACACTCCTATCACTGAGTCGACCGAGACTCGGGAAAAGGCATTCTGGTTGAACCTGTCCAGATGAAGGCGCAATCAGTATCTATCCCGGAAGCCTCCCAAAAGGAGATGGAAGAAATTATGAAAATTATAAAGAGAAGTGACTACAAAGTAGTCGAACAGCTAGGGAAGACTCCGTCAAATATTTCCATGCTGGCTTTACTGTTGTGCTCCGAGGCTCATGCGAAGGCCTTGGTGAAATTTCTTAAAACTGCCCATGTACCACAAGAAACCTCTGTTGATCAGTTCCAAGACTACGTGGCCAATTTAACCACTGACAATGGTTTAGGCTTTTCTGATGTTGACTTGACACCTAGAGGGAGGAAGCACAACGAGGAATTGCATGTCTCTGTCGAATGCAGAGGCACAACTTTGGCCCATGTTTTGGTTGATACCAGTTCGTCTTTGAATGTGCTGCCTAAGAAGGCTCTTCATAGACTCAACTGTGAAGGTTTGACCTTAAAACCCAACAACATAGTGGTAAGGGCCTTCGACGGTTCAAAGAGGATGGTGCATGGGGAGGTGGACATCCCCATAAGAGTTGGAACTCAAACCTTTGATTAAACTTTTTACGTGATGGACATTCGCCCTTCCTATTCCTGCTAATTGGGCCGACCATGGATTCATAATACTGGTGTCGTCACCTCTACATTACATCAAATGCTGAAATACCCGACCAAGGGGAAAATCATTACTTTCCATGGAGAAGAGGAATATATGGCCAGTCACTTAACCTCCTTAAGATACGTGGAATTGGACGGTGAATTCATTGAAACTCTGTTTCAACATTTCGAGGAATTCCCACAAACCGTGGCAGTAACTAAGATTGTTTCCTAAATCCCGAAGATTACAAGACCTCTACTAAAGATGTCTTCACTAAAATATGCCAAGGCCGTGATCGAAGAAGGTGGGTGTACTATTTGGGGCCAACTCCCAGATATCCCTTACAAATCTGACAAATTTGGTTTGGGTTTCACTTCAGGAGCCGAGAAAGCTATACACTGTGCTCGTGCCGGGGGACCACCCTTGAAGATCAGCAACCACAGAGTCAATGCAGTGGAGGATGGTGAGGACAACTACGAC
This sequence comes from Vicia faba, assembly GCA_948472305.1. NCBI lineage: Eukaryota > Viridiplantae > Streptophyta > Magnoliopsida > Fabales > Fabaceae > Vicia > Vicia faba. The sequence continues at coordinate 134,112,717 of OX451740.1, read as the reverse complement.
CTGGAGGAATGGATTTTCCCAACTGTCAATGGAGGACTCAGCAACTGGGAAGCTAAAGACTTTGTCCCAATTACTTTTATCCAACAATAATTGTCTTTAAATTTTTGTATGACCTATAATAATTAAATAATTCATACTTTTAAAACCTTGTTGTGATCGGTGGATCTGGAACTGACTGTTTTAAAGCTGGTTCGCGAAATGTCGCGGAAGCAAGAGTCGCCACCGTCTTTTATTTTCTCCAAATGGAAAGGACAAAAGCACAGAAAAATTCCTTAAAAGAGATCGCTCTCGGTTCGGGAGGTAGGTTATAGAAAGGGAAGGTATTAGCACCCTTTCTATCCATGGTTGTCCATGGGCTCTTAGGTACTTGCTCAATGTGTTTTCAAAATGTTTGCTTGCTTTTCAATGTGGGTTTCAAAATTATTCTTTGAAAAGTTTCAGTTCAACTCGTACGTCAGAGTGTTTGAAAAGTTTGTTTCGGAAGTTTTTTGAAAGTGTGTTGGTGTGAAAAGGGTTTTTGTTTTGTTTGAAATTAGAGCAAGTATCCTTGAGAACCTACCTACCCTAAGGAATTCGTCTGTGTAAATGTCCTTTAAAGTAGTGCCATCCCACCATTGAGAGGTAGGTAGCACCACCGTTGGAGGTGTTCGGGTCAATTCGAGTTTGTAGGGACATGGTGATCACCAGAGCAATGGGAAGACACCTTAGAAGCTACCCTTATGCCATTGATCTTTTATTCCGAGGCAACTTATTCGAGGCAACTTTGTTTTAGGCAACTAGATCAATGGACACAAGGACTTACTAAAACATCCTCTACTCGATGATCACCTTTCGAAAGGCAACAGTGAGGCGTACCCTAGGGGTGGTGTGTGAATTGTGTGTCATTTTCAGTTTATTGTTTGTCTTGTCATGCATTGGTGATCTAACGATTCGATTTTATTTTTGGGCATTCATTCTTTCATGTTATTGTTTAGCAGTTAAAAGTGCGGGAATTTAAAGTGCGGAAAAGATAAAAGTCCTACGCTATTACAAAGGGCGAGGGTCTACAACGCCAAATTAATCCAGACCCGTTTTAAAATAAATTGCAGAAAAGAAATGTCTACTAGCTATTACATGGCTTTGGTACAAGTACATTATATTCACAAAAGAAATAAATGAAACGCGCGAAAAAGAAAATAATCAAATGCGAGGGCGTTGAACCCTTTAAAGGAATTAAAATAATTAAGTTATCTAAAATTAAAATTAAATGAAAAATGGTATTTTTTGTGTTTTTTAGATTTAATGAGAAAAGAGAAAAATTAATTGAAATTAAATTAAATATTAGACCTAATTCTATTATTTTTAAGTTTATTATGAAAATTTTAACTTTTAACCTAATCTAATTCTAAATTAATTTATGTACATTTTTAATTTATGAAAATAAACAAATAACATTATTATTCTGAAAAAAAGGGAAAAAATAAAAAAAAGAAAATAAAAGTCATTAAACCTAAATTCTAGTTTTTTTGGATTTTGTTATTAAAAGAATTAAATTTGAAAACCTAATTAAAACTAAATAATTACAAACATTTATTTAGAAAATAATTACAATAAAATAAATATTATATTTTTTTGTATTTTCTGATTTTTGAATGTTTTTGTTATATTTTTGTGAAAATAATTAATTAAATAAATAGCAAATAAAAGAAATAAAAAGAAAAATTAAAGAAAGAATAAAAAATAATAAGGCAAACCAGGGGGGGTGTAGTCCCAGATTAGGAAGTTCAGATTTGAAAAGCCTGGCCCATTTGCTTGAAGTCCATTGACTTTTCCAATCTTGTGTGATACTTTGACTGGGCTTATTGTGATCGTCCATCTTATGCCTTTGGATTGACTCCCAGGAGGACGTGTCATGTTTGGATTGTGGTGGTGCATAGTGGACCATAGCATGGAGCCCACACCTGAATACATAATAAAAAACAATATGAAGATAACGTAGACCTGGGACTCGAACCCAGGTCTTGGACTTTGCAAAGTGAGGTGCCTGCCAGCTGAACCATTCAATTTCATTTAATATAATATGGTTAATAAACAACAAATATTAAAACCAACGCATAATGGTTAAACGCGCGCAAATTCAAATTCCTCCAATCCACTTGTGCCACGCCATCATCCCTTCCATTTTCCTGAAACACAAAGAAAGAAGGCAACGGTTTTTGAAGTGTAGCATTAGACAGCTTTTGAGAAAATAGCGATTAGGTCCCTGTAGCTCATAAATTTGTCGCGACCATATCTTCTTCTTCGTCTCTAAACGCTGAGTTCAACCATGGTGGTCATGGGCCCTAATTTTTCCTCTATGCAAAATCCCTAATTTGAGAAAACTGTAACCCTAGGATTCTCGCATGGCAAGTTCATATATATGGCACAAAAATGAAATCAAACGCAATGGTTAGCTCAGAAACATCATCATGAATATGAATGCCTAAACAAAAATGCAAAAATGTGCTTGAATCGTGCTATATGATTTCAGAATTTTTGAGATGCAGTTTGACTCATGGATACCAGTTCAGGGAGTTTTGAATGATGTTTTGAATTGGGATGCGTTCAGAATTTGTCCAGGATGCTAATGGAAAAAGAATTCAGGCCTAAAGTTCTCTCTAACCTTGAAATCAGATTTGGCTTATATGGCTCATTTTTCAAATTGTCCAATGGCTTTTGAGCGAGCCTTTTGCTGTGTTCTGGTTAGGGTTGGACTCAGTGATCATAATGGAATGGAATTGGCTTACTCTTTGACCTAGATTCAAGCTCATGAAGGAATTAGTCTTAGGGTTTTCACTCTTAACCATTTTTCCTCCTTTTTAGCCAAAACCTAGACCTAGTGTGAAACTTAACCCTAGCCTGAGTTTTTGAGTTGGTTCATGATACATAGAAATTGTCCAAGTTCACATGACACTATTCCATTGGTTTTTAAATTTTATTTGAATTTTCAAAGAATTAAAATGAATTAAATCATCAAAAATTAAATAAAATAAAAAAATCAATATTTGGTCTTGAAATTAACCATGGGACACGTGTGTGGCATGACAAGGATGAACCAAGTGGAAAAAATGGGGCCCTTTTGTCAAAAATTGGATTTTCAAGGATAGTTGACTTTTGCCATTTCACAAACATTTCCCAACTTCTACAAGGCATAACTTGCTCAATTTTTAAGCTTTTCACATGTTCTTGGACATTTTGGAAAGGTCTTTGAGTCCTTTAACCAATGCCTTTGGTCCCATGTCATTTTGATTTACCAATCTCAAGTTATGGCCTTTGACTTAAAGTCCCTTTTTGTTGACTTTTGAAAATGACCTATAATGTTGAAATTGATAACTTTTTGTGAGAGCATTTCTTGGACTTGAAGTATGAAGATGAGTTGTAGGAAATGTCTTTCTCTTCAAAATGAGCTTTGGATGGAATTTTTCTGATAATCCATGTGAAAGTTATGCCCTGGTCAATTTCAGTTGACTTTTTCAGCTGTCCAAATATAGCAACTTTTGCATCTTTGATGATTTCTGAGCCAAATTTTGAGAATCATGATCAAGCATTGATCAAATGATGTTTGTGGCTTCAAAATGATATATTGACCAAAAATTTGAACTTTTGACTGTCAAATGACCATTTTGCCCCTACAGTTGACTGTAGTGCAATTTAGGGTTTTGACTGTGCAATCTTGATCTGAATGCCTTGAAACTTGATATGAGGATGCTTGACCCTGTTTGTAAGCATATGAGACTTGATTGAGCCTTTGAAAACTTCCTTTTCTTGATCAGACTCAAAACCCTAATTTTGACTGTATAGGAGACAGTTGGACTGTGCAACCCTTGGAGAATTTTGCAGCTTGATTTGGCAATTTCTTGAAGAATATGGGAGGGAAAATTTTGGGGTATAACAGTTGCCCCTGTTCAATCTTCTTAGACCTGAGGATGCAGGTTGGCTGACGTGCCTTTCGTAATCCGAGGGTAAAAGATGATTGGACACTAGAGTGCCCGGAAATTTGCGCTCACATGTTAGCAATGATGGGAATGGGCTTATAGATGCCATCTGGATGTTTGATTGCGTAAGAGATTCCTTGGCGAGAACCTGCATACCTGCAAAAGAAAAATGAGTACCTGACACGTTGCAGGAGCTGATTTTAGATGCTTGGTGATTTTAACTTCAACAACGCTCGTTGAGAAAAATCTGGGGTGTCTTCTACTGGGATAAGAATCAGGGAGATCTTAGGGTCGATCTGACTGAACCAGAGAGGCCTTTGACTGGGTAAGAATCAGGAAAATCTCGGGGTCGATTTAACTGAACCTGTCTAGGTCTTGAAATGTCTTCAACTGGATGAGCATCAGGAAAATCTTGGGACGATTTAACTGAACCAGAGAAGGCCTTTGACTGGATAAGCATCAGGAAAATCTTGGGACGATTTAACTGAACCGGTCTAGGTCTTGAAATGTCTTCAACTGGATAAGCATCAGGAAAATCTTGGGACGATTTAACTGAACCAGAGAAGGCCTTTGACTGGATAAGCATCAGGAAAATCTTGGGACGATTTAACTGAACCGGTCTAGGTCTTGAAATGTCTTCAAAGGGATAAGCATCAGGAAAATCTTGGGACGATTTAACTGAACCAGAGAAGGCCTTGGACTGGATAAGCATCAGGAAAATCTTAGGACGATTTAACTGAACCGGTCTAGGTCTTGAAATGTAGCTTGAGAACTTAACTGGATCTTTCCTGAAAGGTAAGAGTCAGTCATATGCAATGCATGATATGGATCAAGCAATGATGTTCTCAATATAAATGAGATTTGTATGATGCAGTGCGTTATGCATGCTATAATGATGTATGTGATGTTTTATGTATGTTTTTGTCTAGGAAAATGAATCCTTGACGGGTGCCGGGAAGTCGTATCCTGGGCTGATGTCGAAGAATAGATTTTGCTTCCGCTGGGGATGATAACTGCAAGGATACCGGTAGGAGAAAATGACTCCGTTGCGGAATAAACTTGGCGAATGGAAGATTCTACGGGGAGAAAAGATACTCTAGCGATCATGCTGGGAAGCAATACTCTGTGGGGATAGAGATGCTTTGCTGAGTGTTGATAGCAGTAATTTGCTGAGGATGTCTTTGTTGTTGGAAGTGTTAATGGACTTCGCTGGGGATAGGAAAGAACTATGTTGACGATGACCTTTCCGTGGCTTTTGGCTGAGGATAACCCAGTTATATCCTGTTAAGGAAATAACTCTTTGAATAAAGCCGGACGACGCGTTCGTGCTCTGCGAGGGGATAAGCTTCCAGAATCTACTGGGGATAAGCTTACTGCTTGGAGAGATGAATTCCAATTTTCCTGGGGAAACTGGATTGGACTCTTCTGGGGAGTTTTTGGAATGTAATTTTATAAGTTGAAAGGGGGAACCTATGTAGGGTTGCATGCTGATGAGTTTGTGTAAAACTGTATCTGAAATGGAGAAGGAACCTGGGTAGGGTTACTTTGATGATGAGTTCGTGTAAAACTTCGTTTTTTTGGAAAGGGAGAACCTGTGTAGGGTTTCTGGGTGACGAGTCCATGTAAAACTGCATCTTGAAGAGAGGGAACCGATGTAGGGTTGCTTGGTGAGGTAAGTTCATGTAAAACTTCTTGATGAACCGGGGTGAGGTTATCTTGAGCTAAATCCATGTAAGACTTCTGGGGGGAACCGGGGTTAGGTTGCCGCAGGATAAGTTCGTGTAAAACTTCTTGACGAACCGAGGTAAGGTCATCTTGAGATAGGTCCATGTGAGACTCTTGGAGGAACCGGGGTTAGGTTACGGCAGGATAAGTTTGTGTAAAACTTCTTGATGAACCGGGGTTAGGTCATCTTGAGATAGGTCCATGTGAGACTCTTGGAGGAACCGGGGTTAGGTTACGGCAGGATAAGTTTGTGTAAAACTTCTTGATGAACCGGGGTTAGGTCATCTTGAGATAGGTCCATGTAAGACTTCTGGAGGAACCGGGGTTAGGTCACTTCGGGATAAGTTCGTGTAAAAACTTCTGGAGGAACCGGGGTTAGGTTACCTGGATAAGTTTGTGTAAAAACTTCTGGATGAAAATTGAGAAAGAACCGGTGTAGGGTTGCATGATTTTGATTAAGTGGATGATTGTCCACGATCTGGAATTTGTAAAGGTAGATGGTAATCATCCTTATGTTGATCTTTACTTTGTACTTTGGTTGGCAGAGCAATTGGATCGCCTGGATAACTCATTATTGCCCCTGCTTCGGAGATGAGGGAAGAGGATACCTGTGTGGGTGATTGACAAATCTTCGGGTAGACAAATGATGAGATACCGGAACATAGTCGTATGCTTTGATCCCTAACTTTTGCCTGGACTGCCCTTTCAGGTTTTCAGTCCACCGGGATATCCCTTTTTGCCCAAGCCGCCTTTTCAGGTTTTCGACTTGCCGGGTGTACATGTTTTTGTTTTCATCCCTTATTTTGCCCGAACCCTTTTAGTTCGCCGGGAAGCCCTTATTTTTGCCTAGGCATGTCAACCTAGCGGGTCTTTGATGATGCGCAGTATTTTTCCGACTATGTCCACGCTCTCAGAATGTAGGGAGTTGCCCCTGTTGGAAGTATTTTGCCATGCCCCAGAAGATGTCTGACTGGGCAAGATTCGTTGCTGGATTGCTCCAAGTGACTCAGGCAGAGATTTGCCCCAGGCTGGTTGGCCTTTTTGAGAGATTCTCCGAATCTTGACTTAACTGCCCCAGATGATGGACAATAGTCATGCCATGCCCCTTGATTGGAGGTACTTCTGTTCATTAGGCATTCGTCGTGCGAATTTCCTTGCTGTTCAAACAAAAAGTCATATGCAAACAAAGTTATGTTAAAAATGCAAAGCTTATGTCTGTCTTGAAGATTTTGAAAATGCATTCTTTTTCATAAAACAAGTAAATGTTCGTAAAAACATGATGTCAACTCCGTATTTACCGTAGGCCTTAAGGAGTCAGGATACCTTTCGTAACTGTATGCTTTCAAACTAACCCATGCTTCAGCTAGGACTTTTAAGAGTTATAACGTGTCCTGGTTCATGGTTTTAAGAAACAAAGGATAAAGGCTCAAATTATTTGTACCCACCCACTCTTCGTGATGTTCTCCAAACCTAAACTCAGTTGATCCTACGTTAGACCTTGTTTGAGTCTTTGCTTTGATATACCAGCGATGGTTCGAATGTTGACAATTTATTTTAAATAGGCAGTCATCTTTGTTTTTGTTGAGGGTTTGTATGACCTCTTTCTTGTCTGATTTTTGTTATCCCTTTCCTTTTTTTTTTTGCCTGAACTGTTTCCTTTTTTGGAATTACAGTCAGCGGGATGCCCCAGTTTTGTAAGTCTCCTTCATAGGTTTTGACTTATTGGGTTCTTCGTTTATGAATTTTGATGATGACTACCTGTCTTTTTGATTGTTCTGAACCATCACTGTCTTTGTTCGTTTTGTAAAGATCTCTTCGGTGTTATTCGTTATGCACTTGGATCAATTGAGAGAACTACCCTGCCCCAGGTTATGATTAAGGGTTTTAAATTGCGAAAAGAAAAACTCCTACTTCTTTGGCTCAGATGGGTTGACGAGGGATTATCATCCTTATAACTCCAGTGTTTAGGGATTGAAACAACGCCTGTACCTCATTAGCGGGATTTGTTCAAAAGCATACTGTAAATTATGGTATCGTTTTCGTCATCCTCCCTCAAGAGGCTTAGAACTATTAATTAAGAGTTGACATCAGAAAAAAAATATGAAAATAGTTTGCATATAGTGAATGCGAATATATTGATTCAAAAATAGACATAAGTGATGCATTAATTGAATAACAATGTTTTAACATGAATAAATGTTTGAACAAAAGAAAATTGCAACTTGAACATTCGAATGAACAAAAATTTCTAGTCTCAGGGCTTGTCACTTCAAATGGTGAGCCTTGGAGGGATGGTAGAAAAATTCAGCCTGACCATCTTGTGTGAATTCCAGTGCTCCTTCATCAATCAGGTCCTGGATCTTGTTTTTCAAAGCCCAACACTCGTTTGCATCGTGTCCTGGACAGGCAGAGTGGTAGGCACACCTTTTATTGGGATCATAAGCAGGATGTGCTGTGTTAAGGTTCTGGGGCTGAGCCCTTAATGTGATCAGGTTCAATCTCAACAGGCGTTGTAAAGCTTGAAACAGCGACATATTGAGTGGGGTGAACTGCCTCCTGGGCTTGTCTGTCTGAAGTTGGTGAAGTTGCTGCTGAATTGGTGATACTGGAGCCATATGAGGAGCTTTCTCCTTGCCTCTTTGTCTCAAAGGTGGTTGAACGATGATTGGCTTTTTACTCTTAGATGTTTGCCTCAGTTGGTTACCCTGAAGCAGTTTGTTGACGAGAACCCCGAGCTCATCTTGTCTTTGAGTTAAACCCTGAATGGCGTTCCTCTGCTCCAGCATTTGGGCTTTCATAGCATCCATCTCAGCTTGTAGGTGTTTCAGCCTTTCATCCTCAGCACTGTTCCTGGCAAAAGTCTCTACGAGAAGTGTTCTTAGCTCCTCCTGCCCCTTGGATAGATTCAGGAGGATTTCCCCGAACCGAGTCTCTTGAGCAAGAAGGTCTTGGTTGTCTTGTCGTGAAACCATTGCTGAAATAAACAGCGGGAAAGGTAAGTGACCTGCAACAAAGATACCTGTTATGTAAGGATGAGTATGATATGCATGCAATGTTTTCAAGGATCTCGCGGGGTAAACCAGAAAATTAGCATTGGAATTTAGAGCTTGATTGAAGGACACCCATGTTATTGAGAACTCTTCTTCAAGAGTCAAAGGCTCACCATATCAAGTGGGTCATAGCCTCTGACAACATTGGCTAGAAGAAAATAAATCCTTTTTGCCCCTTGCTAGGATAATTGCTTCACCATGACCTGCATCACAAGCCCTTGAGGTCCTTGAAATAGGTTAGGATGTATGCAATGGTATGATGTCATGATATGCATGGGGTAATGTAAGTAACCCTGTTATGAGTCCTAATTAAGGACTGCAAAAACCTGCAAGAAACTTAGGATACCCTGTTATGATTCCTAATTAAGGACTACAAACACAACCTGCAAGAGACAAATGTCAGGTAATCTGATTCCTAATAAGCATGCAAGTAGTTCAAGTAGGAAGGCACACAAGTCACACAAGAGAAGCCCTTAAAGTTTAGGCCAGCATGGAGTCTGGGTAGTACCCTCTTGAAGTTGGGGGGTTCAACCTGTCCTATCAAAGTAACCGGGTTCTAAGGTTCCCAATATCACAGGATTGCTTTCATTGTTCATCGTTTCGATTTAGCCACTGAACTGGCGACCGAAATATTCCAGGAAAGCAACCCTCAATTGAGTGTAGTATCGAGTATCAACCAACCTCGGACTGCACCAAAGTCAGTTATCTCACTACCCTAAAGAGGCCAAGATGGTTCAATTAAGGTTCCTAAGGTCTGTTGATGCTTCACGACACCACGCGGAGGCCCCGTACTCTCCTTGACTGAACTCAAGGGTTACCGGTACACACCAAAGTGCCACATCAACGTAGCAGACTGTTTCAACCATGTCGGTATACCCTGCACAGTTCCCTCACAGCCTTGTTGCTACTTTCTAAGAAGGTATCCCCCAGATCCGGATTAGGACCTATAGAACTCCCAAGCAACCCACAATTTAAAGCAAACAAGGAAGGCAATTGAAAACACAATGATCTTAGTCCTAAGGTACACCTCACTTTAAGTTTATCCCCAGCAAAGTCGCCAGTTCTGTGATCGGTGGATCTGGAACTGACTGTTTTAAAGCTGGTTCGCGAAATGTCGCGGAAGCAAGAGTCGCCACCGTCTTTTATTTTCTCCAAATGGAAAGGACAAAAGCACAGAAAAATTCCTTAAAAGAGATCGCTCTCGGTTCGGGAGGTAGGTTATAGAAAGGGAAGGTATTAGCACCCTTTCTATCCATGGTTGTCCATGGGCTCTTAGGTACTTGCTCAATGTGTTTTCAAAATTTTTGCTTGCTTTTCAATGTGGGTTTCAAAATTATTCTTTGAAAAGTTTCAGTTCAACTCGTACGTCAGAGTGTTTGAAAAGTTTGTTTCGGAAGTTTTTTGAAAGTGTGTTGGTGTGAAAAGGGTTTTTGTTTTGTTTGAAATTAGAGCAAGTATCCTTGAGAACCTACCTACCCTAAGGAATTCGTCTGTGTAAATGTCCTTTAAAGTAGTGCCATCCCACCATTGAGAGGTAGGTAGCACCACCGTTGGAGGTGTTCGGGTCAATTCGAGTTTGTAGGGACATGGTGATCACCAGAGCAATGGGAAGACACCTTAGAAGCTACCCTTATGCCATTGATCTTTTATTCCGAGGCAACTTATTCGAGGCAACTTTGTTTTAGGCAACTAGATCAATGGACACAAGGACTTACTAAAACATCCTCTACTCGATGATCACCTTTCGAAAGGCAACAGTGAGGCGTACCCTAGGGGTGGTGTGTGAATTGTGTGTCATTTTCAGTTTATTGTTTGTCTTGTCATGCATTGGTGATCTAACGATTCGATTTTATTTTTGGGCATTCATTCTTTCATGTTATTGTTTAGCAGTTAAAAGTGCGGGAATTTAAAGTGCGGAAAAGATAAAAGTCCTACGCTATTACAAAGGGCGAGGGTCTACAACGCCAAATTAATCCAGACCCGTTTTAAAATAAATTGCAGAAAAGAAATGTCTACTAGCTATTACATGGCTTTGGTACAAGTACATTATATTCACAAAAGAAATAAATGAAACGCGCGAAAAAGAAAATAATCAAATGCGAGGGCGTTGAACCCTTTAAAGGAATTAAAATAATTAAGTTATCTAAAATTAAAATTAAATGAAAAATGGTATTTTTTGTGTTTTTTAGATTTAATGAGAAAAGAGAAAAATTAATTGAAATTAAATTAAATATTAGACCTAATTCTATTATTTTTAAGTTTATTATGAAAATTTTAACTTTTAACCTAATCTAATTCTAAATTAATTTATGTACATTTTTAATTTATGAAAATAAACAAATAACATTATTATTCTGAAAAAAAGGGAAAAAATAAAAAAAAGAAAATAAAAGTCATTAAACCTAAATTCTAGTTTTTTTGGATTTTGTTATTAAAAGAATTAAATTTGAAAACCTAATTAAAACTAAATAATTACAAACATTTATTTAGAAAATAATTACAATAAAATAAATATTATATTTTTTTGTATTTTCTGATTTTTGAATGTTTTTGTTATATTTTTGTGAAAATAATTAATTAAATAAATAGCAAATAAAAGAAATAAAAAGAAAAATTAAAGAAAGAATAAAAAATAATAAGGCAAACCAGGGGGGTGTAGTCCCAGATTAGGAAGTTCATATTTGAAAAGCCTGGCCCATTTGCTTGAAGTCCATTGACTTTTCCAATCTTGTGTGATACTTTGACTGGGCTTATTGTGATCGTCCATCTTATGCCTTTGGATTGACTCCCAGGAGGACGTGTCATGTTTGGATTGTGGTGGTGCATAGTGGACCATAGCATGGAGCCCACACCTGAATACATAATAAAAAACAATATGAAGATAACGTAGACCTGGGACTCGAACCCAGGTCTTGGACTTTGCAAAGTGAGGTGCCTGCCAGCTGAACCATTCAATTTCATTTAATATAATATGGTTAATAAACAACAAATATTAAAACCAACGCATAATGGTTAAACGCGCGCAAATTCAAATTCCTCCAATCCACTTGTGCCACGCCATCATCCCTTCCATTTTCCTGAAACACAAAGAAAGAAGGCAACGGTTTTTGAAGTGTAGCATTAGACAGCTTTTGAGAAAATAGCGATTAGGTCCCTGTAGCTCATAAATTTGTCGCGACCATATCTTCTTCTTCGTCTCTAAACGCTGAGTTCAACCATGGTGGTCATGGGCCCTAATTTTTCCTCTATGCAAAATCCCTAATTTGAGAAAACTGTAACCCTAGGATTCTCGCATGGCAAGTTCATATATATGGCACAAAAATGAAATCAAACGCAATGGTTAGCTCAGAAACATCATCATGAATATGAATGCCTAAACAAAAATGCAAAAATGTGCTTGAATCGTGCTATATGATTTCAGAATTTTTGAGATGCAGTTTGACTCATGGATACCAGTTCAGGGAGTTTTGAATGATGTTTTGAATTGGGATGCGTTCAGAATTTGTCCAGGATGCTAATGGAAAAAGAATTCAGGCCTAAAGTTCTCTCTAACCTTGAAATCAGATTTGGCTTATATGGCTCATTTTTCAAATTGTCCAATGGCTTTTGAGCGAGCCTTTTGCTGTGTTCTGGTTAGGGTTGGACTCAGTGATCATAATGGAATGGAATTGGCTTACTCTTTGACCTAGATTCAAGCTCATGAAGGAATTAGTCTTAGGGCTTTCACTCTTAACCATTTTTCCTCCTTTTTAGCCAAAACCTAGACCTAGTGTGAAACTTAACCCTAGCCTGAGTTTTTGAGTTGGTTCATGATACATAGAAATTGTCCAAGTTCACATGACACTATTCCATTGGTTTTTAAATTTTATTTGAATTTTCAAAGAATTAAAATGAATTAAATCATCAAAAATTAAATAAAATAAAAAAATCAATATTTGGTCTTGAAATTAACCATGGGACACGTGTGTGGCATGACAAGGATGAACCAAGTGGAAAAAATGGGGCCCTTTTGTCAAAAATTGGATTTTCAAGGATAGTTGACTTTTGCCATTTCACAAAAATTTCCCAACTTCTACAAGGCATAACTTGCTCAATTTTTAAGCTTTTCACATGTTCTTGGACATTTTGGAAAGGTCTTTGAGTCCTTTAACCAATGCCTTTGGTCCCATGTCATTTTGATTTACCAATCTCAAGTTATGGCCTTTGACTTAAAGTCCCTTTTTGTTGACTTTTGAAAATGACCTATAATGTTGAAATTGATAACTTTTTGTGAGAGCATTTCTTGGACTTGAAGTATGAAGATGAGTTGTAGGAAATGTCTTTCTCTTCAAAATGAGCTTTGGATGGAATTTTTCTGATAATCCATGTGAAAGTTATGCCCTGGTCAATTTCAGTTGACTTTTTCAACTGTCCAAATATAGCAACTTTTGCATCTTTGATGATTTCTGAGCCAAATTTTGAGAATCATGATCAAGCATTGATCAAATGATGTTTGTGGCTTCAAAATGATATATTGACCAAAAATTTGAACTTTTGACTGTCAAATGACCATTTTGCCCCTACAGTTGACTGTAGTGCAATTTAGGGTTTTGACTGTGCAATCTTGATCTGAATGCCTTGGAACTTGATATGAGGATGCTTGACCCTGTTTGTAAGCATATGAGACTTGATTGAGCCTTTGAAAACTTCCTTTTCTTGATCAGACTCAAAACCCTAATTTTGACTGTATAGGAGACAGTTGGACTGTGCAACCCTTGGAGAATTTTGCAGCTTGATTTGGCAATTTCTTGAAGAATATGGGAGGGCAAATTTTGGGGTATAACACTTGTGTCTTACCCAAGGCACAACGATCCATTTGTAAGGGTTGTTACCTCATTTTCATATGCCATCAATGAATCATGGACGTTTTTGCATACAAACTTTGTGCTCTTTGTATTTCTTTTTCTACATTTTTATTTCTTTCAAAGATAGCTATACTCTTATACACACTCACATTCAAAATGCATATTTACATCCATTTGGGATCCCATGGGTAACGATTCTGCTATGGCCTTTTGTGACTCTGAAAATCTAATCTACCAAGACGAAGATGAAGGTGAGGAAGATTGTGAAGTGCCAGGGGAACTAGCTAGGTTACTACAACAAGAAGAAAAGACCATACTGCCACACGAAGAACCAGTGGACACAATTAACCTAGGTACCGAAGAGGACAAGAAAGAAGTCAAGATAGGAGTCAATCTGGAATCTAGTGTCAAGAAGCGTTTAATTCAATTGTTACATGATTATGTTGAGGTCTTTTCCTGGTCATACGAAGACATGCCAGGACTTGATGATGATATCGTGGTCCATCGTCTACCAACAAAAAAAGACTGCCTTCCGATAAAATAAAAAGTCCGTCGCATGCAGCCAGACATGTCAGAGAGGATCAAGGCTGAAGTCATGAAACAATTCAATTCCAGATTCTTGGTCGTTACCTCCTATCCGCAATGGGTCGCCAATGTTGTTCCCGTGCCTAAAAAGGACGTCAAGGTACGAATGTGTGTGGACTACAGAGATTTGAATATGGAAAGCCCTAAGGATGATTTCCCACTTCTCCACATCGATATTTTGGTTGACAATACTACACAGCATAAAGTGTTCTCATTCATGGATGGTTTATCAGGCTACAATCAAATCAAAATGGCACCGGAGGACATTGAAAAAACGACCTTCGTCACAAAGTGGGGCACATTCTGTTACAAGGTTATGCCATTCGGGTTGAAGAACGTTGGGGCAACTTATCAACGTGCCATGGTAACTCTATTTCACGACATGATACATCATGAAATAGAAGTCTATGTGGGCGACATGATAGCCAGATCTCAAACTGAAGAGGAACATCTTGACCATTTCTAGAAACTGTTTGAGAGACTAAAGAAATACAAGCTGAGGTTGAACCCGAATAAATGCACATTTGGGGTAAGGTCCAGTAAACTTCTAGGCTTCGTCGTCAGCGGTAAAGGTATCGAAGTAGACCCAGCCCAGGTGAAAGCAATACAAGAAATGCCTGCTCCTCGCACCGAGAAGGAAGTCAGAGGATTCTTAGGATGGCTAAGCTACATTGCCTGATTCATTTCTCACTTGACCGCTACTTGTGAACCAATCTTCAAATTACTGAAGAATGATCAAGTAGTCAAATGGAACGATGAATGCCAAGCTTTCTTCAACAAGATCAAAGAGTACCTACAAGAGCCTCCTATTTTGATGCTTCCAGTCGAGGGGAGACCTTTGACCATGTATCTAACTGTCTTGGAAAATTCAATGTGGTGTGTGCTGGGGCAGCATGACGAGTCTGGACGAAAAGAGCATGCTATTTATTACCTGAGAAAAAAGTTTATCGACTGTGAAACAAGATATTCACTACTCGAGAAAACTTGTTGCGCTCTGGCATGGGCCGCTCGCCGGCTAAGACAGTATATGTTGACCCATACTACCTTATTGATATCCAAGATGGATCCAATAAAATACATATTCGATAAGCCTGCCCTCTCTGGGAGAATAACAAGATGGCAAATGATCCTAACAGAATACGACATTCAGTACACTACCCAAAAATCAATAAAGGGCAGTGTGCTAGCCGATCACCTTGCTCATCAAGCGGTGGATGACTACCAGTCCATGGAATTCGAATTCCCGGATGAAGACATCATGATGGTAAACAACTGTGAAGAACTCAGACCATATGACGGACCTGAACAAGGATCCCGATGGACCCTGGTTTTTGACGGAGCGTCCAACGCACTCGACAATGGCATATGTGTTGTACTCATATCCCCTGAAGGATTTCATACTCCCTTCACCGCAAGAAGTTTCGTCAACTGTACCAATAATATGGCAGAGTACGAAGCGTGCATTTTTGGTCTAAAAGTTGCCATAGATTTGGGGATCACGTCCTTAAGGGTATTCAGATATTCATCCTTAGTCATCAGCCATATCAAAGGAGAATGAGACACTAAACACCCTAACCTCATCCCCTACAAAGAACATGTGTTAACATTAATCCCATTCTTTGAGGAAATTGCCTTCGAGCATTTTCCACGAGAGGAAAATCATCTAGCGGACGCGTTAGCCACCATGTCATCCATGTTTAAACTGAAGTGGAGTAATGAGGCTCCCCAAATCACCATTGAACAGATGGATCAACCAGCTTACTGTCACGAGATTGATACTGAAGAAATAGTGGACCAACCTTGGTTCCATGAAGTCAAGAGGTATCTCGAGGCTCAAGAGTATCCGAAAGGAGCTTCAGTCAATGATAAGAAGTTCTTAAGGAGATTCTCTGCTAAGTTCTTCATCAGTAATGGCATTCTCTACAAACGCAACCACGACTATGTTTTTCTTTGTTGCGTAGACAAGGTTGAGGCAGAAAAGATCATGGATGATCTACATGAAGGCACTTTTGGCACCCACTCTAGTGGGCATATGATGGATAAGAAAATCCTACGGGTAGGTTATTACTGGTCTACCATGGAAACAGATTACTATCAGCATTCACGAACCTGCCACAAGTGTCAGATCTACATTGACAAAGTGCATATGCCTCCAGTTCCTCTAAATGTCCTGACTGCTCCCTAGCCATTCATAATGTGGGGCACCGCTTTATCTTGGTGGCCATTGACTATTTCACGAAGTGGGTTGAGGAAGCTTCTTTCGCTTCTGTTACCAAGAATGTTGTGTCCCATTTCGTCAAACATAATCTCATCTTTCGGTACGGCATCCCAAAGAGAATCATCATATATAATGTTACAAATCTCAATAATAATATGATCACCGCACTATGCACGCAATTCAAGATCCAGCACCATAAATCTTCCCCTTACCGGCCAAAGATGAATGGCGCTGTCGAAGCCGCAAATAAGAATATTAAGAAGATCATAAAAAAAATGAGAGTAACCTACAAGGACTGGCATGAGATACTACCATTCGCTCTCCACGGCTACCGTACCACGGCACACACATTGAAAGGGGGAACTCCCTTCTCCTTGGCATACGACATGTAAGTTGTTCTACCAATTGAGGTACAAATACCTTCTCTAAGAATCATAAAGGATACAGGGCTGAATGAAGACAACTGGATCCAAACTCGACTTGAATAGTTAAACCTAATTGATGAGAAGAGGCTTACGGCTGTCTGTCATGGCCAGATGTACCAAAAACGTATGATCAAAGCGTTTAACAAAAAAGTCAGACGTCAGGTATATCAGGTTGGTGACTTGGTAATCAAGTGTATCATATTATCACAAGGTGATCCCAGGGGCAAATGGACTCCTACATACGAAGGACCATTTGTGATCAAAAGTATATTCTCTGGTGGGGCAATGATCTTAACCACTATGGATGGCGACGACCTTCCACACCCTGTGAAAGCAGACATAGTCAAAAGATACTACGCATAAGAGACCCGTTAGGTTGACACACCTAGGCAAAACAATGGCATCCCGGTGAACAAAAAGGTTCGGGCAAAAATTAGGGATAAAACCAAAAAATTTGTACACCCGGCAAGTTGAAAACCCGAAAGGGCGACTTGGGCAAAAAAGGGTATCCCGGTGGACTGAAAACCTGAAAGGGCGGTCCACGCAAAAGTTAGGGAATTAAAGCATATGACTATGTCTCGTTGGACCACCTTACAGACAACCTTTAGCTTCGACTGATAAACTCATTTTTTTATCAATCCAATCAACTTCGGACAAGGTAGCAAGTGGACAAGACGCTCAGAGACACGAAGGTTACAACACAATGGGAACCCCATGGGATTATTTCACATAGCTATCTTTTCTTTGTATCAAATTTTCATTTTTTTATGACGACATTCTCTTACTAGGATGTTCGTCTCATTGTACAAAAATACTTATTCAAGTTAATACAAAGGTATCCCTTTGAAAGTGCAAAACTACCTGTTTTTTCTTTTTCCGTGCTTTGTTTGCGAAAACGTCCAATGATTTATTTTTGAACATATGCATTTGAACGTAACTACTGTTTACGAATGAACAAAAAAGGAACAGAAAATAGAAAGACAATCACTAATGGCTTTAAGAAATAGGATAATATCTTTAGACTATTCCATAAAATCCCCCACAATGTGCAACTTAATGATATCAAGCTCTCTCACATCCCCGACGGAACAAAACTTCCAGTTATCACTCCCCCAGTAAGAGTCGCCCAATTTCTCAGGATTCCCCAACAGGATTTCACAAGCAATACATGGTGCTTCCTTTACACAACAGAGTTTATTTCTCTAACAAATGGAAGTTCATCAACTCGTCAGCACTTCAAAACACGAAGACTTACACCCTTTGTACCCAGTAGTACTCAAGAATTTATCTTCCCCAGCAACCCTGCGGCATAACAATTAACATGTCCATACATCACTCCCATACGTCATAACATTGACAACACAAATACATACGGCACAATCTCATTTAGTTTGAGAGCATCATTACACCATGAATTTCATACATCATGACATTGCATACAACTAACCTTTCATCTTTTTCAGGAAAGATCAATCAACAGAAAATTATCATCGAATTTTCAACAAGTCAATTATAGATCAATTCCCAAGAAAGGATTGGTCAACCATCTACACAACAGATGTTTCTTTCAGACTTGTGTCGGTTCAGTTTAAATATCTCAACAATTTATTCTGATTCTTTTCCCGCGGCTGTCTTCTCTGGTTCAAATAAATCTCAATAATTTGTTCTGATTCCTCTCTAGATCCCCGCCGGTTCAGATAAATCTCTCAATGATTTATTTTGATTCTTTCCCGCATACGCTTTCTCTAGTTCAGATAAATCGCACAAAGATTTACTCTGATTCTTTCCAGTTAAAGAATATTCAAGATCTCTTTTGGTTCAGTTTAAACCCCTCAACGGTTTATCCTGATACTTTCCAAAGAAACACTTCGGGTTCAGTTTAAATCTCTCAATGATTTACTCTGATTCTTTCCTGCAGACACTTTCTCTGGTTCAGATAAATCGCACAAAAATTCACTCTGATTCTTTCTAGTTAAAGAAGATTCAAGATCTCTTTTGGTTCAGTTTAAACCCCTCAATGGTTTATCCTGAAACTTTCCAAAGGAACATTTCTGGTTCAGATAAATCTCTCAAAGATTTATTTTGATTCTTCCCAGTCAAACAACATACAAGACTTCTTCTAGTTCAGATAAGTCACTCCAAAGATTTATTCTGATTCTTTTCCAGTTGAAATCAAGTTCAGACTTAGTACATTCTCTATCAACAGTCACCTTTGGATGGCCTCTACAAGCCTATCTCCGGAAAATCTCCATCATTCCTCCAAATGGCATCTATAAGCCCCTTCACAATTTATCTTCGAGTGCAAATTTCTGGGCACTCTAGTGTCCAATCATCTTCCACCTTCAAGTCACGAATGGCTGATCCGCCAATCTAACTCTTCAGGGTTAAGAAGATTGAATTTCTCAAAGGATCATTCTGGACCCTAATGTTTGCTTCCATTCAATTTCAAGCTTTGAATTACAAATTTTCCAAGAAAGTTATTCACAAGGGCAAAATGGTCATTCGCACACTGAAAAGTCAAACTTTGACTTTTAGATCAAAATCAAGTTTCAAGAATCATATTCCATCAAGGCATGAAATTTGTCTCATCAAGGAAATCATAAGTCAAGATTCATGTTGAAAAAGTCAAAATTCTAAATACTTAGAATCTTTCTAAGTGTTTAAGAAGTATGACAAGCTCAGAACTTCTGGCCAGATTTTCACCATGATGAAAGATGATTCTGGAAGAACTTCTAAAACAAGAGTTTTAGATCTCAATAAGACCTAAAATATTACAGAACATAAATTCTCCTAGAAATGCTGAAATTTCAAGTTATAAATGTTCAAAGACATGTCCATGAAACTGAAGCACTCAGCAAATTCTGGACATTTTCAAGATAGAGTTTGGTTAGAACTTCTGGGCCAATTTTCATGAAGGTTCAGCTAGAGTTTGCAAAAGTAATTCAAAGAAAGCCTACAAAGCGTGTTACAAGCTTTCAGAAAAGTCTGAGAACTCCTTCAGAACATGCTGGAGCAAAGAGATTCCAAGATCAGAAGTTGGATGTTTTATTCTAAGTTACACTGATGCTGAACTTCTGACCCAGACTTAGGCTATGATGCACAATCTCATAGTGCAGGATTTCTGGTTTGATAAATCTTATCATCATTTAATGCTCACGACCACTTTTGAGTTTTTATCCAAAGGATTTCCCCACGTGTGAGATAGAAGTACCATTGCTGTCCTTGAAAAGGCAAACTTTTGTACAAGTTTATGCTGGGCCCATGCTTTAATTTTGCCTCTGAGGGTACTTTCCTTAATTCAGGCTTACAAATCCACCTTAGGCACGACTAAAAGCTGTTAACCACCATACTTGTTTATCTTGATTCAAGAACAAGCCAACACGCTAGCATGATGTTGGTACTTTTGACTTCTCCAAGCTACAAAGTTCTTTCCTATAAATTAAACTTGATTGGAAACTATAAAGGGGATGGTCTAAAAAACTGAAAAGAAAAAGCTTTGAAACCTTGTTAAAATATCCAGAAATCCGAAACTGCAAACACAAATACAAAACCTGCTAGTTTTTTATTCTTGCATTCAAACTGCAATTTCCCTCAAGAGTTTCTTGACTAATTCATCCATTCACCTTTCATAACCCAAGCTAAAGTTTTTTCTAGTCTGCTGAATATGTGAGGAAGTTGATCATAAGATTACAAGCAGTCAGAACCAGACTCCAGCTCATAGACATTTCCCAGTTGCAAGGTAAGCTTATGCTGACTCTCATCATATTACTTAGGCATTGTTATATTTGCATGATCAAAATACAATGTAGATATCCTGATCATGTTGTTGTATATATTCCGAAGTTTCATGTATTTGTCTGCCTAAGTAAAGAAAACATCAGTTCAGAACTTCTTAAGGAAACTAGGTTTAGCAGATACATGTTTGTTTCTGATTTACAGTTTTGACATTTTTGATGTTTCTGAAACCATAATGAAACTTTCAAGAACTGTTATGTATGCATTTTTGTTTTGTTGAGCAATGACTAAGCTGCAGATGCTCTGATTGGTGTGGATAAAGAGATGAAGCGCATTGTTGCACCCCAAAATTTTCCCTCTCATTTCTCAAGATATTTCCTACAAAGATCTTCAATGCCTCGAGTTTGTGCAAGTGCCGACTAGGACAAACAACCTCCTCAACGCTAATACCTCAAATTAGGTTTTGAATCTGCACAGAGGGGGAAAATGAGCAAAATTGAAGTTTCAGTTGGAAAAATTTAACCGGATGCTAAAAAAAGTCAAACTTTGATTTTTTGACCAAATTTGAGTCCCAAAAATCACATTGCGTCAAGACATCCAAAATGTGAAATTTGATCATCAAAAATCAAGAGAATCAAAAATCCAACTTTTGCAAGACTTTGAAATTTTTCTAAGTATTTTCTAGACTTGTTAATTTCATTTGCTTCATGATATTTTTTTTACTACAGTTTCAAATAATTTAAAATGAGGCAAATAATTCAAGTTATTACAAAGTGACATTTTTGCAAGTTTACAAACTCTAAACTTTGTATTGCTTGGACTTTTCCCTTTGACTCAAAACCTTACCACAATGTCTTGTCCTTGATACAATGTGCATAAAATACTCCACAAGACCAAATTTGTTTCATGCTACAAATCTTGTTGTCCAAGTTGAACAAAGTATGATATGCTGCATTACCACAACACCCCAAAACCTGCTACATTGCTGTCCTACAAAAAACTTATGCTATGTTGCACCACAAATCTGCATATGTTGTCCTATACAGTCCAAAACTGCTCTATGCAATCTGCCCCAACCTACATGGTAACAGTCCCAAAATTGCACCAAAATGGAAAAAGAAAATTGTGTGAATAAAATATCAAAACAGTAGGCAAAAACAATTCAAAATGACATATTTTGTTTCACCCCTAAACCTCAGTCAAGGGTCTACAAAAGGGACTATTTCATAAGACATAAGGGTGGGAATTTTTTGAGGAAAATAGAGAGTCTTTGAACAGAAAAACAGTATTCTTTATAACTTTGGCTCATTCAAGAAAAAACCAGCTCTAATCTCATTCAAAAACAGAACTTCAATCCATTATTCCATCTTAAAAAACTCTCCCATAAACCAAACACCTTAGAACATAGAGATTGTAAAAACACTAAAACAGCTTCTGTTAGTGCCATTATCCTCACCATCCAAACATAAAAACAATATTGTACAACTTGACTGGGTCTCACCAGTTTGGAACAAGTTGTCTGGAGATCATTGGAGCCCTCACAGCATCTTGGAAAGTATTCAGATTTCAAACACCAAGTGTAGTTTCAAGGTAAGTCTTCTTGATTTGGTATTTTTCATACATCATTAATGATTTACTTTTGAAGATAAGATGTAATAATCATTACCCCTTTTAGCTAACGGTTTACTTGTTGTCTCTGTTTATCAAACATATGCTGTAAAATGACATGTATGGACAATAAAACAATGTTTAAGGCAGAAAAATACAGCGTGTATCGACACATATGCACACGTGTCGACTCATCCTAGTAAAAAAATAGGGTATGAGTCGATACATAAACCCCATGCATCGATTCATAATGATTCCAGGTCCCAAAATAGAAGGTTGAAAAGTCTATGAGTCGACACAAAATGTGTATGTATCGATACAAAAGAAGGTGTATAAGTCGACACATCCCATTATGTGTCGGCTCATACTGAGCTGATTTTTCTTTACAGGAGCAAGGAAAAATCATGTGTCGATGCATAATAGCATGTGTCGACACATAATGGTTTGAAAGGCAGTTTCTCCCATTTTCTACATTATTTATGCATATATTTTCATTGTTGCCCAATTGTTCGATATGGTTGTAATAGTTAGACACTTATTTCATCCCTATTTGTAAATTGTACCCCCATACCCCTAATGATGTAATAGCTTAGCATTTTATTTTCCGTATTTTATTTTGCTTTCATATATTGCTAGTAATTAGGATGTAAGGCAAGATAAAATCAACAAATATATAACTTTTAAATGCAAGACAAAATGCATGCAAACAAACACACTTGCACACATGCACCCATAGGGTAATATCACTTTGGTTGCCTTCGTAAAAATAGTCATGTCCCTCGAACATGGGCGTTTTTAGCAAAAGACCCTCGATAAAAGATCGTAGTCCCTCGATGACCCTCGATGTTACCTTCGATAAACGATCTATTCCCTAAAACGACATTTCTAAAATGTTCCATGGGTTTCCTTCTATGACTATACAAACGTCCTGCGCCCGTCCCTTCACATCCAATGATGAGGCTTCTTACCAAAACAATGGTAAAATAGCCATATCTAAAGGAGAAGGAAAAGAACACCTAAGACCTTTTAAGTAGGTAGATTACTCCTAGTCGCTCGCTTGCTCACAACAAAAACATTTTATACACCAAACACTCTCATTTTGAAACACTTTCAAAATACAACACTTTGTACGCGTTCTTATAGAAACGAGAGCCATTACAAAGAAAACCCTTTTCAAAATCACTTTCAAAAAACACATTCCACAAACACCTCTTTGAACTATTTTCGAAACAAACACTTTGTACGCGTTCTTATAGAAACGAGAACCATTACAAAGACATTTTCAAAATACTTTCAAAACCCACACCACAAGCACACATTCAAACAAAAGAAAGTGATCTAGAAAGCAACTAAAAGCCTATGGAAAACCATCGATGAAAAGGGTGCTAACACCTTCCCTCTTTATAATCTACCCCCCGAACTCAAGAAAACATCTCTAAAGGTCTTTCCTGTTCTTTTCAGCATTTCCTTTTGGATAAAAGAAAATTCGGTGGCGACTCTTGCTAACTGCAACATTTTTTAACACAAACGCAAAACAACCAAGTCAGTTCTCCCACCGTATCACAGGCATCATTAGAATTTACTTTATGTTATATGTTTATGATTTTTGTTTCTAATATCTGATGTACAACCACCCTAGTGGTAGAAAGTGTACGCATAAGACATTAGTGTTAAGGGTCATGGGTTCTAGCCCCAAAAGCATCTTTTTTAGGTTTATTTATTGACATTCTTTATCCATTTATCTGTCAGAAGATACTCCTAAATCAGAACTTCTAGATATCCTAACCTAACAGCATAATCACTTCACTCTCTCAAACAATCAGAACCTCTAACTTGCCAGAGATACATAAACTTCTAGATTCCCAGCTACGCTATAGCCTCTGAACCCTCCAACCTCAGAATTTGGTGTACCCAGGACCAAAACTTATGACCCTCCACTTTCTCGCTAACACTTTCTCTTTTGCAGCATATCAAAGTCAGAACTTTTGTTTCCCCCTCGTTTCAGTAATGTGCTGATTCTGACTCCTTTTTCTCTCACTTGTCTCATTTTTGCTTTTAATAACCAAAAACACCAACAATATTTCATATTCATATGTTTTATTTCATTTATTTTAGAACAAAAAGATCAAAATATTTTCTTAAGTAAATTAATTTCTTAACAAAAATAAAACAAGTCCATTTCAATTCTTGTACATTATTTCAATATGGTTGTAATAGATAATTAGGACTTTAATTTCTTGCAATCCCCATTTGTAAATTTGTAAACCCCATCCCCTTAATGATGTAATAGTGTAGGACTTTACTATTCTGCATTTTTATTGCTTTCATATATTACTAGTAATTAGGTGTGTATGGCAAGATAAAAACAACAAATAGACAACCCAAAAATCAAATACTAAATGCATGTAAATCAATACACTCGCACACTTACACCCTTAGGGTAATTCCACTTTGTTGCCTTATGAAAATGGCCATATTATGCATATGGGGTATCTTAGCAAAAGCAATCAAAAATACAAGATCATAGTCCCTCGATGACGCTATCAAAATTCCCCTTTCAAAAATGATCTTAGTCCCTTTAAGAAAAAAGCTAAGATGTCATACAACTTTGCTAATCGTGGCTATACGATGACCCTTGCCCGTCACTTTTACATCTAAAGATAGGGTTACTTACCGAATTAATGGTAAGATAACAATGTCAAAGGAAAGAGGAAATAAACATGAAAATACTTTTGAGTAGGTAGATTACTCCTAGTTACTTGCTCAAATTCAAAACCAAAACATCCTTACTATTTTCAAAACACCAACACTTTCAAAAACATCTTTCAAACTTGAAAACATTTTCAAAAAATCAACACTTTGTATACATTCTTACAAAGAAGAATCATTACAAAGTTTTCCTAAACGATGGCACCTTTTCAAAATACTTTCAAGAACCACGCAAAGCACATTTTCAAACAAAAAGAAAGTGATCTAGCAAGTAACTAAGAGCCCATGGAAAACCATAGATGAAAAGGGTGTTAATACCTTCCCTTTTCATAATCTACCCCCCGAACTCAAGAAAACATCTCTAAAGGTCTTTCCTGTGCTTTTTCACCTTTCCTTTTGGATAAAAGAAAAGTCGGTGACGACTCTTACTAACCGCAACATTTGTGATCAAACGCAAAACACCCAAGTCAGTTCTCCCACCGTATCACACTTCCCTATACATAACCAACCCCCGAATTTAGATTCTCTCCTCCTCTTTTTGGGTTATTCTCTCTTTTACTATTCCTTTGTAAACAATAAAGTGTGGTGGTGATTTTTATTTTAATCTTTGCGAGTCAAGTCAATCCAATGGCATAGTATCAACATTTCTACCGCTACAGAAAAATGGCGACTTCACTGGGGAAAGATTAACCTATTGCTTGTCCATCCCTAACTAGATTGATCCTATCTTTGTTTATCTGTGTATGTGTTATAGTTGTTTGTTTATTATATGTTGTATATATGTTTGTCTGGATTTTCCTGGTTTTCAGGGTGCTTGGTGATTTCTCATAAGTCCTATACCAGAACTTGAGAAAACTTAAGATAGGATGGGTGGTATAGTCATGTTAACTTTTAGGGAGTAATCCCAAAAAAGAAGACATGAGATCCCCTACTCAGTGGAGGCCCCTTGGACTGTAGTGTCGTTTACTGAGTAATTGGGAAGACGTGCTGCTTTCGACCCGGGAGCCGGCTGAAACTGAGGATCGTAGAACCTTTCACCCATCTTGGCCTTTTAGGTGTAGTGCGGAAGCTATGATGGAGTAATCCAGAAATAATTGTCACGCGATACTACGCTCAGATGAGTTTTGCTTAAGAATATTACTAATTACCGAGTCAACCGGGAAGTTGGTAATATCCGAAAGAAGGATGTAGACTATAGGAACCTCTTAGAACCTTGTTTGGCAGGTAATAAACTTTTAGATCATACCTTATGGGTAGTACCTTCAACCTCATGCTCGTGACGTTGAACCTATGAACCCTATGCTTGTGATCTTGTGTGTGATTGTTGCATCGTGCATTCATGCATCCATGAGCATCCTGTAAAACATTTTGTTTCAAGGGTGTTTTACCACAAAATTTTCCCTCTCATTTTATCAATATTTCCCCTCATAAAACTCTTTGAACTCCATACATGATTAGGGTTTGCTCTACTCAAGACATCTCCTTGCACTGTTGACCTGAAATTAGGGTTTGAGTTTGCACAGGGATTTTTGTACTTCCAATGCTCAAAGTGACTTTCATACTTCATTTTTGACTTATAAGATTGCCCATACCAAGTTTCAAGCTTTGAATCAAATTTTTGCCCAGTCAATTGGACAGTTGACCTAGAAATCAGCTGTATTGGGGAAAAAGTCAAATGTGGCCAATTTATAGTCAAACCTCATAATTTTTTATCCATATCAACATTATAGACTCATATGAACCATTTGATCAAGTTTGGACCACAACTCCTCAAGAAATTTGATCAGATCATCAAAAGGGCAAAATGGTCATTTTTAGGGTTTTGACTGTATAAGGGCAATTTCTGATTTTTGACCTAGCCAATGGCAAATTGAGTTCAAGAATGGATTCAAGGACTAAATGGCATCATCGTGACCTATTCACAAGGTTCAAAAGATCTCAAATGCATTGGATTGACAGATGAATTTTCCAGTCAACTGATCAAAAATCAACTATACACTGAAAAGTCAAAACTTTGACTTTTTGGTTAAAATCAAGTGCAAAGGGTCATTTTTCATCAAGAGACGTCAAAACATGTAACTTGTTCATCAAGAAACCTAATTTTGAAAATTAGGGTTTAAAATGGAAAATTTTCATAACTTAGAAAATTTCAAAGTTATGAAAATTTCTTATTTTTTCCCAACTTTTTCACCATGATGCAATTGGATTCAAAGAAAACTTCCAAGATGAAAGTTGAAGTCTTCCACAAAATCTACAACTTTTATTCACAAAGTTTTCCCAAAAGATGCTTGGATCTCAAGTTATGATTTTATGAACAAGGGTCCAAAAACTTTCTAACTTAATGAAATTTTGCGCTAGTTTAGGCAAGATTTTGACCTAACTTCATGGAAATTTTTCACATAGTTCCAAGTGGAATCTCAAAATTCATTTCAAATATGGATTGTAGAGCATGTTACAAGCTTTCTAAAATGTCAAAGAACTCTCCAAAATCATTTATGGTTAGGGATAATCGAAGAAAAGAAAATGGTCATTTCTCACTTTTGTCCATGGCATTTTCATGTTGCTACAAGTTGCAAATTCTGCCCAAAACATGTTTGTACTTGTTTACAGGTCCTTAAACCCTTACACACTCAAAAATTGAATGCAAACACAATGGATTAAGGCTTTATTCTGAGCTTTAGAGCATTACACATTGATTTAATCCATTTTTGGTAAAAAGTTAACAATGACATTTACATAAAGCACAACTTTTGCAAATTTGTTTCTCTTGAGCATTGGACCAAGCCTTTTGCTGCAAACAAAGTTCCCTAATATCAGGCATAGTACACCAACTATGTGCATGCTTGGAGCTAGCCTGTATAGGCTATAGCATGGTCATTTCTCACTTTTACTTCAAAAACAAGTCATTGTGCCAAAGGTCCATATCTTGTGAATCTGATAGAACCAAGCTTGGTAAACATTTCAAACAAGTTTTGCATATTTCCTAAGGTCAGAAACACGAGCTCATGACCTCTCAAACACCCTTGTACACCAAAACTTCATTTCTGCCCAAAACAGGGTAGGTTCTGCAAATCACAAGCCATCTTCACATTGCCTCGTGCGTTTTGTCCCAAACCAGTTCCAACACACTCCATACAACTTACCTAAACTATCCCAACCATTCCCAAGTCACTGTAACTCCATTTACACACTTCACCATTTTTGAATTCTGAGTTTGCAGGTTGAGTTCTATAGGGAGATTCAGGCAAGTTCAAAGCAAACTAAGCATTGGGAAAGCTCAAAGGAACTTCAAGCAAGCTCACAAGTATCTCAGGCCTCACTCACAATCCCTACATTGCCATACTCGAGCTTGACTGAAACAGGTATTTCACAAACTTCTATCTCCTTATTTAGGAACCATTAGGCTTAGGTTTGTGAAGCAAAAATGTAGTCCTCATTGTCCTTGAGCTGTACATATGCATATAATACATTTATGTTAACTAAGCTAGGAGAATTTGGATGTTGAACTTTCTGAAAAAACTAGGTTAGAAATTAGGGCCAGAGAAATTCTCTCTGGTCTTTGAGAGTTAGATTAAGTTTTTTACATGGTTAGAATCGTGTGATTATGCTCTATAACTTTCATGTTACAAGTTTTCGTTTTTGAGCACGTATGCAGGATTTTCAGGTTTGAACAGGGCGCGTGTTTTTTGTTTGTTCAGAGGTTAGGGATGAAGAGGATATGGGCTGGGCCTGACTTGGCTTTGTTTTAGGCACCCCCTAGCTTGCTGTTCACACCTCCTTGGCCCATTTCATTATTTTTCCATATTTTCCATTTCTATTTTCATTTCTGACTTTTATTATTTTTTCTAAATATAAAAAATCATCAAAAATATTTTCTTAATTTTTACCTTTTTATTTTATTATTTTTATTATTTTTTTGGGCATTAAAAATAGTTTACTAATAATATACATTTATTTTCTTAAATAAAAACTTGTAAATATTAATACAAAAATATTATATATTTTTATTTTTATTATTTGTACACTTAAATAATATTTTCTCACACATTTTAATTTTTTAACACTTTTGTATATATTTTATTTATTTTCTTGTACATAAATAAATAATATAATATATATATTTTCTTAAAACAAAATTTAGGGTTTCCACCCTTAATAAAAATAATCATTAATATTTTTTCTTATTTTTGATACATTAAATAATTTATTTTACATACATAAAATAAATACAAAAACATTTTGCATATTTATATTTATTTGCATATTTAAATATGGTCTATTTATTTATTTGCACAATGAGTTCAATTGGGTTGTAATAGTTGACTTAGGGTTTTAATTTCTTGCAAATATCCCCCTATTCAAATTTGTATCCCCCTCCCCATAATCAATGTTGTAATAGTCGTAGATTTACTTTTACGCACTTTATAGCTTTCAAATATGCATGATAGAAAATATTAGGGTTTGTATGATAACCAAAATCAAAACAAATAGCTTGACTAATACAAGACAAAAATGCATGAAAATGACAACACAATGCACACAAGCACCCTTAGGGTTTCATCCACTTGTTGCCTTAAACATGGCCATGGTATGCATGCTAGGTATCTTGGCAAAACACAATCAAAACAAAAGATCATAGTCCCTTGATGACGCTATCTTGGTTGCCTATACAAAAATGATATAGTCCCTCAAAAAATTTGCTAAGATACTTGGCACAATTGTTATCCTGGCTATACGATGACCCACGCCTGTCCAGTTTAACATCCAAACACAAGGTTGTTTACCAAATGCAATGGTAAAACAACAATGTCAAAGGGATAAAAATGAGTAGGAAAGATCTTTGAGTAGGTAGGTAGATGCTCCTAGTTACTTGATCAAACTTGCAAACATCCTTGCTATTTTCAAACTATCACACAATTTCAAAACAATTTCCCAACACAAACTTTCAAACATTAAAACATTTTTCAAAAGACAAACACCTTTGTATACATTCAAACAAGAATCATTACAAAGGTTGCCTAGACAAAGGCTTCTTTTCAAAATACTTTCAAAACCACACACAAAAGCACCATTTCAAACAATTGAAAAGCAAAAGCAAGTGATCTAAAACAAGTAACTAAGAGCCCATGGAAAACCATGGATGAAAAGGGTGCTAGCACCTTCCCTTTTCATAATCTACCCCTCGAACCCAAGAAAACATCTCAAAGGTCTTTCCTGTGCTTTTTGACCTTTCCTTTGGATAAATAAAAAGTCGGTGGCGACTCTTGCTAAGCCGAAACATTTGCGAACAAAAACACAAAACCTCAAGTCAGTTCTCCCACCGCATCACAGAACTGGCGAATCTGCTGGGGATCAAAAAAGTTAAAAGTGGGGTTACCTTATGGTTTTAGATCACCTTTACATGCTTATCTTACTTGACTTGATTGCTTTACATTTGGTTCTATTGTTTGGGTTTGAATCCTCTACCCGGATTTGGGAAACATTCATAGGTAAATAGCAATACGTTGTGGAAACTGTGCAGGGTATACCGACATGGTTGAAGCAATAGCTATATTAGTGTGACATATTTGTGGGTACCGGTAGCCTTTGAGTTAATCAAAGAGAATACAGGGCCGCTGAGTGATGTCATGAAGCACTAATGGACTTTTAGAACCTTTACTTGACCAACTTGGCCTTTTTAGGGGTAGTGAGATGACCGGCTTTGGTGCAGTCCGAAGTTGGTAGATACTCGATACTACACTCATTGAGGGTTGTTTTCTAGGAATATTTCGGTCGCCAGTAAAGTGGCTAAATTGAAACAATGAACACAAAAAATAATCCAGTGATATTGAGCTCCTTAAAACCCGGTTACTATTTATAGGACAGGTTGAGCCAACTAAACTTCAAGAGGGTACTTACCTATGAAACCCCATGCAAGCCTGAAACTAGGAACTTGTGTGACTTGTTTGTACATATATACTTGTGCATAACATCATAACATCATGAAGCATCATATACATCCACTAACCATTTCAAGGATTTGGATCTTCATCTTTGTTCCTATTTTGTAGGTAATGGATTCACTTCGCAGGAAAAAAATCCAAGTCAACCTTGTGAGAATTCCTCCTCAACTCAATGAGCTAGCTTCCAAGATTCCAGAGTATTCTCAATTCACCGAGAGGCATGGTCGTCTTCTCAACTTAGTCAACACCAACACTAAGGAAGACATGGTGAAAGTTCTCTTCCAGTTCTTTGACCCCCTACACCACTGCTTCACATTTCCTGATTACCAGCTTGTGCCTACTTTGGAGGAATTTTCTCAACTCCTGAGGATTCCTATTCTCCATCAACTACCCTACAACGGTACGGAAAGAGATCCAAAGCCTGAAGATGTTGCTCAAGCCCTACACTTGCAACCATCTGATGTCAAAGGTCATTGGGAAACCAGAAGTGGTGTCAAGGGTTTCTTGTCAAAGTTTCTATTTGAGAAAGCTCAAGAATGCTGGAATTCATTGGACTTACAAGATTTTCAGGAGATTGTAGCTCTTCTCATCTATGGGTTGGTCTTGTTCCCAAACCCTGACCAACTTATAGATGTGAATGCTGTCAAGATTTTCATGTCCCGGAATCCTGTGCCTACTTTACTTGGGGATATATTCCACTCATTTCACATTCGAACAATGAGGAAGAGAGGTGTTCTCATGTGCTGTACTCCTCTCCTAGCAAGGTGGTTTATTTCTCACCTTCCCAATCAGTCTTGAAGAATGAGCAAGGCTTGAGGTGGTCACAACGGTTGATGACCCTTACCCATTCAGATTTCCATTGGTGTTCTCGATCAAAAGAGAATGTTATTATCATTGACCGTTGTGGGGAATTTCCTAATGTCCCTCTACTTGGCATTAGGGGAGGCATCACCTACAACCCCTACTTGGCTCTGAGACAGTTTGGGTATGCCTGAAGGGATGGCCCTCATGACATGCTGATTCTAGACTTGGTTTTTGACTTCGACAACGACGATCAAGGACTTCGACAAAGGTTTATCCGAGCTTGGAGAATGCCCAACAAGGTGGATAGTAAGACCTTGGGACACAAGAATTCCATCCCTCTTGAGCCTTACCTCAAGTGGGTACGAACCCACGCCCAAAGTCTTATGATGCCTTACCCCTACATTCTGCCTGTAATCAAAGAGCCTGTTATGGAAGGAGAGGTTCCATACACCTTCCTACATCCTGACATGCCAACATCACTTGAAGATTTACAAAGGAGTTAGATACAGCTCAAGGGAGAGCGCGATACGTTTGAAGCCCAATTTTATGCCAGTGAGAAGAAGGTTTTGGAACTTACTCGTCAACTTCATGAAGAGCAGACTCTCAACACCTACATTGCACCAAAAAGGATGCGCAACATCTTTTTACATTAGAATTTTTTATTATTTTGCCCATGGGGCATTTATGTACTAACAAATTCTATCTTATTAATATGACGTGTGTTCTTTTTTGTTTACAACAAATTTGAATTTCTGAATCCTTGAATGCATTACATGAATACATCTCATTAATCATATGCATAAGCAGGTCTTCACACCAGGTTTCCTTATCTCTCTGTTGTTTATTTCAGCAAGATGGATATAGAGCAGACGGTCAAAGACTTACAAGTGCAGAATTCACAGTTCCAACAGCTACTCATAACCTTGGCTAAGGGTCAGGAGGAGCTCAAAACCTTGCTGGAAAAAGAAAAGGAGAAAAAGAAAGAGAAGAGGGTTGGTGTGGCTACCCTGGGTAGAAGATTTGAAGGTCAAGCTAGAAGGGTCCTGGATTTCCCCTCAACATCTGATGAAGGGGTAGGAAAAGGTAAAGGAACTGCAGTGCAATCTGAGTCTGAGGAAGAAGAAGAAGAAGAGGATGAAGATTATTCTGAGCAGCAGTACCCACTTGCAGACGACAAATACAAGAATCTGGAAGAACGTCTGGTAGCTATGGAGGTACAAAGAGTGCCTAGGCTGGACTTCGAAGAGCTAGGGTTGGTTGCTGGGATTGTCATTCCCCCTAAGTTCAAGGTGCCTCTTTTTGCTAAGTACGATGGTTTGTATTGTCCAAACATGAATCTACGGTCTTACGTCATAAAAATTTAACCTCATTCTTCTGATAAAGACCTGTGGGTTCATTTCTTCCAGGATAGTCTTTCGGGGACGCAGTTAGATTGGTTTTACCAGCTAGAGAGGTCTGATGTACACAACTGGGAGGATTTGTCTGCTGCCTTCTACAGACAATACCAATATAATACGAATTTAGCACCAACCCGTACTCGATTACAAAGTATGGGCATGGTATCAAATGAAGGTTTCAAAGAGTATGCCCATAAATGGAGAGACTTGGCGGGACGAGTACAACCACCTCTATCTGAGAGGGAGCTGGTAGATATGTTCTTGGGTACACTGTCAGGCCCCTTTTTCAATCACCTGATTGGAAGTTTGTCTACGGGGTTCACCGAGTTGATTCTGACTGGTGAGAGAGTTGAAGTCGGAATCAAGAGCGGGAAAATTCAAAAGGATGCATCTGCTTCCGTTGACATCAAAAAGACTTTTCCAGCCAAGAAAGAAGTCTCAGCTGTCTACTCCCAAAGAAGTCAAGGAAGAGTTGAGCGCCGGCCAACGGTGGGGGCTGTAATGATTCAGAAGACTACAGCTGATCAGCCTAGAAACAATCAACCCAGAACCAACCAAGAAACGGTGGAAAGGCCTGCACGGAAATTCACTCGGATCAACATGACACCTGCTCAGGTTCTCCCTCATCTTTTAAAGTTAAACCTTGCCAGTTTGAAAGAGGCGCCGAAGAATCCGAATACATCTTCTCCTTACTACCATCAAATGCAATGTGTGCTTATCATTCAGACAGCCTGGGGCATGACACAAACAATTGTTGGGCCCTCAAAAATAAGATCCAGGACTTGATAGATGCTAAAGAAGTTGAATTCGACGCCCCTGAAAAGCCTAATGTGATCTCCGCTCCAATGCCAAAACATGGTCATAATGCCCATGCTGTTGAATACGATCTTTTTGTTGCTACTGTTGATGATTTGATGACTCTGCTACCGATAATCAAGCTGAATTTGTTGAAGGCTGGGATTTTCCCAGGTTGTGAAGAAGATTGCTACCGTTGTTCATCCTTACTAACCGACTGTCTGTTGTTGAAGTTAGGCATCCAGCGCCTAATGGATAACCAAGAGATACTTTTTGAGAAGACTCCTGTTACACCGACTCCTGTCAATGATGTTTCGATAATTACCATATACGCCAATCTTTCCAAGTTCTCCAAAAGACTTGTTAAGATTACATCCGATCTGAAGATTGTACCTTTGAAGATAACCATGCCGGAGCCTATCCCGTACAAGTCCAACAAATCAATACCGTGGAACTATGGAGGAGATATCTTTTACCATGGCGTTAAACAAATTGAATCAACTGAAGAGACATATGATGAAGAGACTTCGGACATTGGAAACATTGCCGGAACGAGTAAAATCACCCGCAATGGAAGAATTTTCTCTCCGGAGATTGCACCTCCAAAGGCAATCTTCGGAACCTCAGCCGCTCCTAAGGTTACTCCTATACCGGTCAACATATCTGCGAGAACTCCAGTTATTGAAGAAGTTGTGACTCATGTGGTTGTCCCCTCTACTATTGTTGATGATAGAGGGAAATGGATCCAAGAAGAGCCCGTCAGGACGAGGGCTCAGTCGTTGATCATCCCTGAGACTTCTCAAAAAGAAATGAAAGAGATTTTGAAAATAATCAAGAAAAGCGATTATAGTGTTGTGGAGCAACTGGGGCAAACTCCCTCAAAAATCTCCATGTTGGACTTGCTGCTTTGTTCAGAGGCTCATGCCAAATCTCTGATCATATTCTTGAAGACGGCCCATGTGCCCCATGAAACCTCCGCGGATCAGTTCCAGGAATGTGTAGTTAGCCTAACAGCAGACAACTGTTTAGGATTCTCTGATGCTGATCTAACAATTAAAGGGAGAGAACATAATGACGCTTTGCATGTATCGATAGAATGCAGAGGAACTACTCTGGCACATGTCCTAGTAGACACTGTTCATCGCTGAATGTCTTACCAAAGAAGGCATTGGACAGACTAGATTGTGAAGGTTTAACCTTGAAGCCCAACAACATCATTGTCAGAGCCTTTGATGGTTCTAAATGGATGGTCCACGGGGAGGTAGACATCCCGATTAAAGTGGGAATTGAAACCTTCAACTCCACATTCTATGTCATGGACATCCGTCCCTCCTATTCCTGCTTGTTGGGAAGACCCTGGATTCATCATGTTGGAGCTGTCACTTCAACCCTGCATCAGAAGCTCAAGTACTCTGTCCAGGGGAAAATTGTGAAAATTCATGGTGAAGAGGAATACATGATGTTCTACCCCAAAATTTTCCCTCCCATATTCCTCAAGACATTGCAAGAAAAACCTCTAAGTTGCCCAAGGTTACTCAAGAATTGGTCAGACAAGCTATCTCCTAAGGTAGTCAACCCCAAATTAGGGTTTTGTGTTGCATCAATATCCTTGAGTCCAAATGACCTCAAGTTATCCCCAATGTCCTAATATGTTATCAAGGCCATCCATGTCAAATTTCAAGCCTTGCAGAGAAAGTTTGCTCAGTCAATTGCTCAAAGGTCCAAAAATCGACTATGCTAGGGCAAAAGTCAACTGTGACCTATATACAGTCAAACTTCAAGATTTTTGGTCAACATTCTCACTTTGAAGGATATTTCATCATTTGATCAAGGTTTGATCATGATTCATCAAGGATTGCTCAAAATTCATCAAGACTCAAAAGTTGCTAAATTAGGGTTTTGTAGGAAAAGTTAACTCAATTTTGACCAAGCATAACTTTCTCATACTTTATGATAAATGACCCATCCAAAGCTCATTTTTAAGAGGATGAAATTATCTACAATCCATATTCACACCCCAAGATCAAAAAATGCATTCACAAGAAGTTATGAATTTGGACATTATAGGTCATTTTTTAAAGTCAACAAAAACACCTTTTATGTCAAAGCTTATAACTTGAGCATGGAATATTAAAATGAGATTATCCCAAAAGGGTTGATTAAAGGACATCTCAAGCTTTCAAAAAAGTCCAAGAACACCTCCAAAAGTACAAAATTGAAGAAGTTATGCATTGTTAAAGTTGGACTTTTTTGCAAAATTGCCAAAAGTCAACTATCCCCAAAACTTCAAATTTTGTCAAATGGGCCCAATTCTTTTCCACTGGATTTGGGTTTTCATCATTTCCCACGTGCCCTAGCTTCAGCCATGTGCCCATATTTAAATTTTATTATTTAATTTGATTTTTAATTGAATTTATTCATTTTAAATCAAATAAAATCCAAAGAATTAATAACTCATGATTTTCTGATTGTTTTAGGCTTTGTTCACAGCTAGCATCACCATCAAATTCGTATCAAGCCAAATCATGTGCAAAAAGATCCAAATCAAATCAAATTTGGAAGGTTTTCAATGGAGATCAAATCACATTCATGTGCATTGATATGGAAGGATTTGGTCCATGTTTTTTACCCTAATGCAGTACACATTACATAAGCAAGCTAAAGCATATGAAATCGAGGTTGGAAATTATGGAGAGAGGCAGAACAAAAAGTGAAAAAATCACAAAAAAGTGAGAAGTCGAAATCCAGGTTAGAGGCATTTTCAGAGGTCAAGACTTGTCCCAATCGCTTCCTGGGCATTCACACAAGCTACCTGGATCAAAAGCAAGCATTTTCAGGCCTCTACAAGCACTGTAAGTCTCACAAAACACAACCCCGTTCTTGAAATCAATTTGACTTATTCTTGCATCATTTGAGCAAACTAATGGTACATTCGTGATCACAAGAACATCTCCAAACTTTTTGCATTGTTTAATTTCATTTATATGCTATGTATGAAGAACCACCATTGTTAGGGTTCGGTTCGTATTTTTGTTTCAAGCATAATTGTGACACAAGAAGAGCATGTTTTTGATCAGGAAGCCATGACGAGTCAAACCTGAAGATGTGAAAAACACAAGAAGGGGGGGGGGGGGGGGGGGGGGGGGGGTTGAATTGAAAAACTTAAATCAAAACGCTTAATAACACAATATTTTTATCCTGGTTCGTTTGATATCAAACTACTCTAGTCCACCCGTCAAGGTGATTTCGCCTCTCTCCAACGAGGTCTTAATCCACTATTCTCAAAGGATTACAACAACTACTTTAACAACTGTTAAAGTCTTCTTGAGTACAACCACAATCCGGTTAATCTCAAGGAACTTCTTTTACAAATGATTGAACAAGTGTGTGTTGTTGTTTTCTTACAAAACTGTATATCACAACTGTGATAATTACATAAAATAAGCTTGGAATAAAATGAATTTGCTTAAGCTTTGAATATGCGTGGTTTGGATAGCTTGGCAAATTTTGAGTGCGTACGTACGTGCTTCTTTTCACAAGCAGACATGTTTATATAGAAAAGCAAGGATACGTTGTCCATAAAGCAGGTTTAATGATAATAATGCACTTTCCTTTTGTAGAAGATCTTTGTCTGAAGAAAGTCGTTAGCATTTAATTCTGTCTTGAATAATCAGTAACGCTTCAGAGTCTTCTTAGCAAAATTGCTGATAACGCTTCCAGAGTGTTGATGACTTGGTAAAGATGTCTTTGATCAGAGTCAGAGTGTATTTGTTTAGGCGCAGATTCTAGTTATCAATCTTCAGCGTATAATCTGGTAGCTTCAGCGTATAACACATATTGCTGATCTTCTGATGCTGATTCCATTCTAATGCTGATTCCATCAGAACTTCTGCATATACAAAACATAATTTTAAGGAGCATAATTGTTCTTTGTATATATCTTTGAAATAATTTATTCTTTGTATTTTTTTATCATCAAAACTCTAATCAAGGGTTGTAGAATCAAACCGTGTTCTAACAATCTCCCCCTTTTTTATGATGACAAAAACCAGATTTTTCAATAAAGAATAAATAACAAAAAGTATAGAATGAAGAAGAAAAACTCCCCCTGAGTTGATTACTTACTTTTAATTCCATGAGTCTTTGAGCATCAGAATCTTACTGTATCTTTCATCAGAGTTTTGTACCTGTTCAAGCTTTTCTGAAGAGAGAAATTAAGTAGATCAGAATGTTTGAGACTTATGTCTCAGTAATCCGTTATTGAAAATATCTTATTCTTTCTCCCCCTTTTTGTCAGTTATCAAAAAGAACATATAATCAGAGCCAAAAAGAGTTTATATTAAAATCAGAATCAACGATAATAAGTTCAGAACAACAGCAATGTAGAAAATATTACAGATAAACAAATTTTAAAACAAAGGAAAATCTTAAGAGGGAGGAGGAAGATGCGTGAACAAAGCTTCCAACAAGCCCTTGATCTGGATGTTGGTTTCCTCTTGTTTAGTTAACATTCTCTTGATTTCCGAAATTTTGTCATCCTGTTTATCCATCCTTTCCTGCATAAGAATATCAGATCTCTTCAGTTCTTCCAGAGTCTGCCTTTCATAGGAGGAAGCTTGAGAATCTTCAGTAGCTGGATGCTTCTCAGAACATTCTACAACGTCATCTTTTTAAACCAGTTCCTCTGCAGGAATCATCTACTCTGGAGTATCAGTCAGAATGAGATCTTCTGACGCTGGTTGAACTTTGTCTGCTGGACGATGTTCTGACCAGGGAGCATTGTCCAGAGGGAGAACTTCTTCTTTGAACAGCTGGCTTAGAACTTGATCTTCAATTACTTTTAGCAGATTATTGAAGTTTTATTGAACTTGTCCGTAACTTTGTTCTTGCATCTTATGAGTTTCAGAACATACCCATTTTCTGAAACTTGTCCAAAGATAATCTGATGCAGCAGGATTAATCATCTCAAGACTAGCTTGCTTCAGGGAAGTTATCCACTTCTGCATTTCTGTTTCAAATATCAATAAACTAGTATCAACATTTGGTGTAGGTTCAAATGGTTTTGGTTTTGGAATGGCTGTTTTGTGGGTTATGGCAGCAAGGCGTTCAAAAACAGTTAAATCAATGACAGTTTTGGCGTTGTCATTTGGATTGTTCTTTGGTGAGGGAGTGGGAGAGTCTGGAATGATTATTGGACTAGTTGGGGAATTTGGTGGAGTTGATTCTAGTGAAGAGGGAATTTGGGGTCTGTCCAGAATGGTGAGGGGTATACGGATGGCCAGAGGTTCAGTGATACCTGGAATGGGAATGGTATCAGAATCTGAAGTGAGTTCTTCATTTTTGTTGGATCCAGTGTTATTTGGTTCTGGTTCACAGGTCTCAGAAGATTGGATCTCATA
This sequence comes from Vicia faba, assembly GCA_948472305.1. Classification (NCBI taxonomy): domain Eukaryota; kingdom Viridiplantae; phylum Streptophyta; class Magnoliopsida; order Fabales; family Fabaceae; genus Vicia; species Vicia faba. The sequence goes on along the minus strand of OX451740.1, from coordinate 134,073,528 downwards.
AGTTTGAACTTCTGGTTGGATTAGTTCAGGTTGTGGCGATGGATGATGAATTTCTGGTTGAGGAGATGGAGGTAGTGGTATTTATGGTTGTGGAGAGAGTGGAATTTCTGGTTGAGGTGCTTCTGAAATGGTTTTAGAGTTTGGATTTTCTGGTATGGGAGCAGAAATATGCTTGTCAAAGGTTTCAATATCTGATAGAACTTTTGCAAGTTCTGGTTGAGTTGTTTCAATATTTGGATTGATAGGTAGGGAGTGAGTTCCTCTAAGAGTTAAAGTTTCTGAGGGGTCAAATTCTATGTCAAAATCATCAAATGTTTGTGGGGTAGGAATTTCTGATTGGGTAGGAATTGGTGCAGATGTTGATACAGATACTGAATCTAAAACAGTTACAGAAGAAGGATTACCTCTCTTTTTAGTTGCTCTGGGAGTCCTCTGGGATGATCCTTCAGCTACTGCCTTCCTTTTCTTGTTCTTCTTCAGCACAACTTCTGGCGCCTTCTGCTGCAGATCCTGAATGTTTAAATCTGGTGTTGTACCATCTGCCTTGCATGCATCCAGATATCTGACTATAATCTCAGGCTTGGAATCAATTTCTGAGAACATGGGAAAGTCATCCAGAGGGATTCTTATGCTGGAGATTGTTGCAAAAGAAGTGACATTGGGTTCCTTCTTGATGTTCTCAATAATCTTCATCTTCTTCAGATTCTTCGCATTCAAAGGCTTTCCAACAGTTGCCTCTAAAGTGCTGATTTCCTATGCTTGTGTTAGATGATCTATCAACCTATTCTCTGTCTGAATATCTTTTATGAGCCTTTCAAGGGGTATCCAGTCCCTTTTAGTGCGCTCCTCTTCTCTAGTCTCCTTAACACTAGTCCTCGGATGATTGAACAGCAAATGAGCCAGATTCACCTTAGTCTTCTGGGAGATGAAGTAGATCAGAAACTGCTGATCAATGTTGATATAGTCAAGAGAGCTGGTTGGCTTCCTGTGATTTATGCATCCCAGAATAATCTTAGCCCATATTCTGTGATGGTCCTTCAGATCCCTTATCTTGCTGGAGGGAAGACCCAGAGTGAATATTTCTCTAGCAATTAAAGCGACATCATCACATCTTTCATCCATGTCTATACATCTTACGCCACCACCACTGTAACCTATCAATCTTGCAATAAGGTCTTCAGTAATGAAAATCTTGTTCCCCATTATATACGAAGTAACTTGATGGTTGGAGGATGAAGCATGAATCCAAAATTCCTTCACAAGGATTGGGAATGTTGGACCTACTAGACGATCAAAATACATGTTCCATCCTTGAGCCTTTACTTCTTCAGAAAGGTTGAACCCATTTTCTTGAAGACTGTTAAAGTCCACAATCAATTCTGAGAGTACTTCTAGGTTATTAATGGGCGTGAGGAGAGTTCTGAATGGTTCTTCATATTGTTTTATGGATTATGTTCTTTGAGTACTGGAAGTTAGGTTGCTTGAGGAAGCCATGTTCACACAGAAAATTTGGGAAGAAAATGAAAGGGTTTTGAAAAAGATGCAAACTGAAAACAATTAGATTGTAGAGAAAGTGAAAGTGAAAGAGTGTAAAGAATGAGAAATGTGTTTAAATAGATTTTGAAAACGTAAACTGCAAGAGAGAGAAATAAATTGTAATGATTATAAGCATTAATGACAGCTGATTTTGGGGGATTCAGAAAGATATTGGAACGGTTACCCATGACATGTGTCTCAATACATCCAATCAGTGCTTTTGACCTTTCAGAAAAGTGAACACGTGTTCAGCCTCAGAAGGTAGCTGATGAATGGATGACAACTGTTTACTTACGTGAACAACACACTTCTATCCTTGAAATGAAACACTCAGATCTTCATGGATAGATTCTGATACAATCTGGACTTCTAAGAATCTGAAGGTAGGTTGATCAGCAGTTCATAGAAAATAACAAAAATTCTGAGGATTAAGATATATAAATAAAACAGTTTATTCTGGGCAAAGTTTCATGCTGAGATGTTTCAGAATGAAGTTAAATCTATCTTCAGAAAGAGGTTTTGTAAAGACATCAGCCCATTGATGGTCTGTGTCAATGAATTTTAAATTGAGAATCCCTTTCTGAATATAGTCCCTAATAAAATGATGTTTTATTTCTATATGCTTAGCCCTAGAATGCAAGATAGGATTTTTACTGAGACAAATGGTAGAAGTATTATCACATAGGATAGGGATATTACTCTCAAATATATTGAAGTCCTCAAGTTGACTTTTCATCCAGAGCATTTGCGTGCTACATCCAGCTGCTGCTATGTATTCAGCTTCTGCTGTTGATAGAGCTATTGTGAATTGTCTTTTGCTGGACCATGAGATCAGATTTTCTCCCAGAAACTGGCAGCTTCCAGAAGTTCTTTTACATTCAACTCTGTCTCCAGCAAAATCAGCATCACAATATCCTACTAAGCTGTAATCACTTGATTTTCTATAAAACAAACCCAGATTAGCAGTACCTTTCAGATACTTGAAAATTCGCTTAATTGCTATTAAGTGAGATTCTCTAGGATCTGATTGGAATCTAACACAGATGCAAACACTGAATAGAATGTCAGGCCTTGAATCCGTCAGATAGAGAAGAGAACCAATCATACCTCTGTAGACCTTCTGTTCTACCTTTTTACTTACCTCTTATTTTTCCAGAATGCACATGGGATGCATTGGAATCCTTGAGGGCTTACATTCTGAGAGATTAAACTTCTTCAGAAGTTCTGTGACATATTTTCTCTGATGAATGTAAGTTCCTTCTGGAATTTGATTAATCTGAATGCCCAGAAAGAATTATAGTTCCCCCATTAGGCTGATTTCAAATTCTGCCTGCATACATTTAGCAAACTCTCTTCCCAAAGAGGGTTTAGTGGATCCAAATATAATGTCATCAACATAGATCTGACATACTAAGATGTCATTCTTAACTGTCTTATAGAACAAGGTTGTGTCCACTTTCCCTCTGGTGAATTCCTTTTCTAACAGGAAGTTACTTAGTCTTTCATACCAAGCTCTGGGAGCTTGTTTCAGACCATAGAGTGACTTCTTTAGTTTGAAAACATATTCTAGATTTTTGGAACTTTCAAAACCAGGGGGTTGGTGCACATAAACCTCTTCTTCTATATAGCCATTTAAGAATGCACTCTTGACATCCATCTGATACAGAGTGATGCCTTTATTAACAGCAAATGAAATTAAAAGTCTGATATATTCTGACCTGGCGAATGGAGCAAAGGTTTCTGTATAGTCTATCCCCTCTTGCTGACTATAACCTTGTGCTACCAGTCGTGCTTTGTTTCTGATGACTTCACCTTGTTCGTTCAGTTTGTTTCTGAACACCCATTTTATACCAATGACGTTGAATCCTTTTGGTTTGGGAACAAGATCCCATACGTCATTTATTGTGAATTGATTTAACTCCTCTTGCATTTCCAAAATCCAGTCATTGTCTAGAAGTGCTTCATCAATTTTTGTTGGTTCAATCAGAGAGACCAGTCCCATGAGGGATTCTTCAGAGTTTCTGAAGGTAGATCTTGTTCTGATTGGATCTTCCTTCCTTCCTAAGATTGTTTCTTCTGGGTGATCAATGCTGCTTCTAGATGGTCTTTTCTGGAGTTGATCAACAGAAGGTGCTGGGTTGTTTGCAGTGACTCTTTCTGATGTTGAGGGAGTGTCTCTGTTGAGAGCCTCTGAGTTGTCTTCAGTACCTGTGAGTTCAACTTCCATACCTGCAAGGGATTCATCCTGCTTTGACTTTTGAGAGTCAAGCTTATCATCAAACCGAGCACTGATTGACTCTTCAACCACCTGTGTTTCTGTATTGTATACTATGTACCCTCTTGAGTGTTCAGAGTATCCTAACATAATACACTTTTGTGCTTTAGAGTCAAACTTGTTCAAATAATTTTTTGTATTCAAAATAAAACATGTACATCCAAATGGGTGAAAATAAGAAATATTGGGCTTTCTGTTCTTCCACAATTCATATGGAGTCTTTTCCAGAAGTCAAAGTTCTCTCCATCAAATACTGGAGGTTTGCCATTGAATCTGTCGCTTTCTTCATTGTTGTCATTGCTGATGTTTTGACTTGGTCCTGCCATTGTGTTTTTCTGATGCTGGATCTTGTACTGACACGGTTAAGTGTTAAAGCTCAGAACCAAGCGCTCTGATGCCAATTGAAGATGTGAAAAATACAAGAAGGGGGGGTGAATTGAAAAACTTAAATCAAAACGCTTAACAACAAAGTATTTTTATCCTGGTTCGTTTGATCTCAAACTACTCCAGTCCACCCGTCAAGGTGATTTCTCTTCTCTCCAACAAGGTCTTAATCCACTATTCTCAAAGGATTACAACAGCTACTTTAACAACTTTTAAAGTCTTCTTGAGTACAACCACAATCCGGTTAATCTCAAGGAACTTCTTTTACAAATGATTGAACAAGTGTGTGTTGTTGTTTTCTTACAAAACTGTATATCACAACTGTGATAATTACACAAAATAAGCTTGGAAAAAAAAGATTTGCTTAAGCTTTGAATATGTGTGATTTAGATAGCTTGGCAAATTTTGAGTGCGTACGTACATGCTTCTTTTCACAAGCAGACCTGTTTATATAGACAAGCAAGGATACGTTGTCCATGAAGCAGGTTTAATGATAATAATGCACTTTCCTTTTGTAGAAGATATTTGTCTGAAGAAAGCCGTTAGCATTTAATTCTGTCTTGAATAATCAGTAACGCTTCAGAGTCTTCTTAGCAAAATTACTGATAACGTTTTCAGAGTGTCGATGACTTGGTAAAGATGTCTTTGATCAGAGTCAGAGTGTATTTGTTTAGGCGCAGATTCTGGTCATCAATCTTCAGCGTATAATCTGGTAGCTTCAGCGTATATCACATATTGCTGATCTTCTAATGCTGATTCCATTCTGATGCTGATTCCATCAGAACTTATGCATATACAAAACATAATTTTAAGGAGCATAATTGTTCTTTGTATATATATTTGAAATAATTTATTCTTTGTATTTTGTTATCATCAAAACTCTAATCAAGGGTTGTAGAATCAAACTGTGTTCTAACAATCTCCCCCTTTTTGATGATGACAAAAACCCGATTTTTCAATAAAGAATAAAGAACAAAAAGTATATAATGAAGAAGAAAAACTCCCCCTGAGTTGATTACTTCCTTTTAATTCCATGAGTCTTTGAGCATCAGAACCTTACTGTATCTTTCATCAGAGTTTTGTACCTGTTCAAGATTTTCTGAAGAGAGAAATTAAGTAGATTAGAATGTTTGAGACTTATGTCTCAGTAATCCGTTATTGAAAATATCTTATTCTTTCTCCCCCTTTTTGTCAGTTATCAAAAATAATATATAATCAGAGCCAAAAAGAGTTTATATTAAAATCAGAATCAACGATAATAAGTTCAGAACAGCAGCAATGTAGAAAATATTACAGATAAACAAATTTTAAAACAAAGGAAAATCTTAAGAGGGAGGAGGAAGATGCGTGAACAAAGCTTCCAACAAGCCCTTGATCTGGATGTTGGTTTCCTCTTGTTTGGTTAACATTCTCTTGATTTCCAAAATTTTGTCATCCTGTTTATCCATCCTTTCCTGCATAAGAATATCAGATCTCTTTAGTTCTTCCAGAGTCTGCCTTGCATAGGAGGAAGCTTGAGAATCTTCAGTAGCTGGATGCTTCTCAGAACATTCTGCAACTTCATCTTTTTGAACCAATTCCTCTGCAGGAATCATCTGCTCAGGAGTATCAGTCAGAATGAGATCTTCTGACGCTGGTTGAACTTTGTCTGCTGGACGATGTTCTGACCAGGGAGCATTGTCCTGAGGGAGAACTTCTTCTTTGAACATATGGCTTAGAACTTGATCTTCAATTACTTTTAGCAGATTACTGAAGTTTTGTTGAACTTGTCCGTATCTTTGTTCTTGCATCTTATGAGTTTCAGAACATACCCACTTTCTGAAACTTGTCTAAAGATAATCTGATGCAGCAGGATTAATCATCTCAAGACTAGCTTGCTTCAAGGAAGTTATCCACTTCTGCATTTCTGTTTCAAATATCAATAAACTAGTACCAACATTTGGTGTAGGTTCAGATGGTTTTGGTTTTGGAATGGCTGTTTTGTGGGTTATGGCAGCAAGGCGTTCAAAAACAGTTAAATCAATGACAGTTTTGGCGTTGTCATTTGGATTGTTCTTTGTTGAGGGAGTGGGAGAGTCTGGAATGATTATTGGACTAGTTGGGGAATTTGGTGGAGTTGATTCTAGTGAAGAGGGAATTTGGGGTCTGACTAGAATGGTGAGGGGTATACGGATGGCCAGAGGTTCAGTGATACCTGGAATGGGAATGGTATCAGAATCTGAAGTGGGTTCTTCATTTTGGTTGGATCGAGTGTTATTTGGTTCTGGTTCACAGGTCTCAGAAGATTGGATCTCAGAAGTTTGAACTTCTGGTTGGATTAGTTCAGGTTGTGGCGATGGTGGATGAATTTCTGGTTGAGGAGATGGAGGTAGTGGTATTTCTGGTTGTGGAGAGAGTGGAATTTCTGGTTGAGGTGCTTCTGAAATGGTTTTAGAGTTTGGATTTTCTGGTATGGGAGCAGAAATATGCTTGTCAAAGGTTTCAATATCTGATAGAACTTTTGCAAGTTCAGGTTGAGTTGTTTCAATATTTGGATTGATAGGTATGGAGTGAGTTCCTCTAAGAGTTAAAGTTTCTGAGGGGTCAAATTCTATGTCAAAATCATCAAATGTTTGTGGGGTAGGAATTTCTGATTGGGTAGGAATTGGTGCAGATGTTGATACAAATACTGAATCTAAAACAGTTGCAGAAGAAGGATTACCTCTCTTTTTAGTTGCTTTGGGAGTCCGCTGGGATGATCCTTCAGCTACTGCCTTCCTTTTCTTGTTCTTCTTCAACACAAGTTTTGGCGCCTTCTACTGCAGATCCTGAATGTTTAAATCTGGTGTTGTACCATCTTCCTTGCATGCATCCAGATATCTGACTATAATCTCAGGCTTGGAATCAATTTCTGAGAACATGGGAAAGTCATCCAGAGGGATTCTTCTGCTGGAGATTGTTGCAAAAGAAGTGACACTGGGTTCCTTCTTGATGTTCTCAATAATCTTCATCTTCTTCAGATTCTTCGCATTCAAAGGCTTTCCAACAGTTGCCTCTAAAGTGCTGAATTGCTGTGCTTCTGTTAGATGATCTATCATCCTATTCTCTGTCAGAATATCTTTTATAAGCCTTTCAAGGGGTATCCAGTCCCTTTTAGTGCGCTCCTCTTCTCTAGTCTCCTTAACACTAGTCCTCGGATGATTGAACAACAAATGAGCCAGATTCACCTTAGTCTTCTGGGAGATGAAGTAGATCAGAAACTGCTGATCAATGTTGATATAGTCAGGAGAGCTGGTTGGATTCCTGTGATTTATGCATCCCTGAATAATCTTAGCCCATATTCTGTGATGGTCCTTCAGATCCCTTATCTTGTTGGAGGGAAGACCCGGAGTGAAGATTTCTCTAGCAATTAAAGCGACATCAGCACATCTTTCAGCCATGTCTATACATCTTACGCCACCACCACTGTAACCTATCAATCTTGCAATAAGGTCTTCAGTAATGACAATATTATTCCCCATTATATACGAAGTAACTTGATGGTTGGAGGATGAAGCATGAATCCAAAATTCCTTCACAAGGATTGGGAATGTTGGACCTACTAGACGGTCAAAATACCTGTTCCATCCTTGAGCCTTTACTTCTTTAGAAAGGTTGAACCCATTTTCTTGAAGACTGTTAAAGTCCACAATTAATTCTGAGAGTACTTCTAGGTTATTAATGGGCGTGAGGAGAGTTCTGAATGGTTCTTCATATTGTTTTGTGGATTTTGTTCTCTGAGTACTGGAAGTTGGTTTGCTTGAGGAAGCCATGTTCACACAGAAAATTTGAGAAGAAAATGAAAGGGTTTTGAAAAAGATGCAAACTGAAAACAATTAGATTGTAGAGAAAGTGAAAGTGAAAGAGTGTAAAGAATGAGAAATGTGTTTAAATAGATTTTGAAAATGTAAACTGCAAGAGAGAGAAATAAATTGTAATGATTATAAGCATTAATGACAGCTGATTTTGGGGGATTCAGAAAGATATTGGAACGGTTACCCATGACATGTGTCTCAATACATCCAATCAGCGTTTTTGACCTTTCAGAAAAGTGAACGCGTGTTCAGCCTCATAAGGTAGCTGATGAATGGATGACAACTGTTTGCTTACGTGAACAACACACTTCTATCCTTGAAATGAAACGCTCAGATCTTCATGGATAGATTCTGATACAATCTGGACTTCTAAGATTCTGAAGGCAGGTTGATCAGCAGTTCATAGAAAATAACAAAAATTCTGAGGATTAAGATATGTAAATAAAACAGTTTATTCTGGGAAAAGTTTCATGCTGAGATGTTTCAGAATGAAGTTAAATCTATCTTAAGAAAGAGGTTTTGTAAAGACATCAACCCATTAATGGTCCGTGTCAATGAATTTTAAATTGAGAATCCCTTTCTGAATATAGTCCCTAATAAAATGATGTTTTATTTCTATATGCTTAGACCTAGAATGCAAGATAGGATTTTTACTGAGACAAATGGTAGAAGTATTGTCACATAGGATAGGGATATTACTCTCAAATATATTGAAGTCCTCAAGTTGACTTTTCATCCAGAGCATTTGCGTGCTACATCTAGCTGCTGCTATGTATTCAGCTTCTGCTGTTGATAGAGCTATTGTGGATTGTCTTTTGCTAGACCATGAGATCAGATTTTCTCCCAGAAACTGGCAGCTTCCAGAAGTGCTTTTACGTTCAACTTTGTCTCCAGCAAAATCAGCATCACAATATCCTACTAAGTTGTAATCACTTGATTTTCTATAAAAAAAACCCAGATTAACAGTACCTTTCAGATACTTGAAAATTCGCTTAACTGCTGTTAAGTGAGATTCTCTAGGATATGATTTGAATCTAACACAAATGCAAACACTGAATAGAATGTCAGGCCTTGAAGCCGTCAGATAGAGAAGAAAACCAATCATACCTCTGTAGACCTTCTGTTCTACCTTTTTACTTACCTCTTCTTTTTCCAGAATGCACGTGGGATGCATTGGAATCCTTGAGGGCTTACATTCTTAGAGATCAAACTTCTTCAGAAGTTCTGTGACATATTTGCTCTGATGAATGTAAGTTCCTTCTGGAGTTTGATTAATCTGAATACCTAGAAAGAATTTTAGTTCCCCCATTAGGCTCATCTCAAATTATGCCTGCATACATTTAGCAAACTCTCTTCCCAGAGAGGGTTTAGTGGATCCAAATATAATGTCATCAACATAGGTCTGACATACTAAGATGTCATTCTTAACTGTCTTACAGAACAAGGTTGTGTCCACTTTCCCTCTGGTGAATTCCTTTTCTAACAGGAAGTTACTTAGTCTTTCATACCAAGCTCTGGGAGCTTATTTCAGACCATAGAGTGACTTCTTTAGTTTGAAATCATATTCTGGATTTTTGGAACTTTCAAAATCAGGGGGTTGGGGCACATAAACCTCTCCTTCTATATAGCCATTTAAGAATGCACTCTTGACATCCATCTGATACAGAGTGATTCCTTTATTAACAGCAAATGAAATTAAAAGTCTGATATATTCTAACGTGGCGTCTGGAGCAAAGGTTTCTGTATAGTCTATCCCCTCTTGCTGACTATAACCTTGTGCTACCAGCTGTGCTTTGTTTCTGATGACTTCACCTTGTTCGTTCAGTTTGTTTCTGAACACCCATTTTGTAACAATGACGTTGAATCCTTTTGGTTTGGGAACCAGATCTCATACGTCATTTCTTGTGAATTGATTTAGATCCTCTTGCATTGCCAGAATCCAGTCATTGTCCAGAAGTGCTTCATCAATTTTTGTTGGTTCAATCAGAGAGACCAGTCCCATGAGGGATGCTTCAGAGTTTCTGAAGGTAGATCTTGTTCTGATTGGATCTTCCTTCCTTCCTAAGATTGTTTCTTCTGTGTGATCAATGCTGCTTCTGGATGGTCTTTTCTCGAGTTGATCAACAGAAGATGCTGGGTTGTTTGCAGTGACTCTTTCTGATGTTGAGGGAGTGTCTCTGTTGAGAGCCTCTGAGTTGTCTTCAGTACCTCTGAGTTCAACTTCCATACCTGCAAGGGATTCATTCTGCTTTGACTTTTGAGAGTCAAGCTTATCATCAAACCGAACACTGATTGCCATTGTTTTGATTTCATATATATTATATTCATTGCGTTATTATTAATAAACAACAAACATGCCCCAGCGGTTTCCATGTCAGCTTCAAAGTGTTCCAACGCTGGAGGTCAGGGGTTCGATCCCTGACTCCAGCACTTTGTATTTTCTCATTGTTTTTCAGATAATCATATGTGTGCTTAAGCGTGCAGCCTACCATGCGCCTTCATTCATCCAGATGCCAGATGGCCAAGAGCCAGATCTGGTGGTCAAAAGCTGGAGGTCCACCATAGTCCAGGTCAATGCATGCATATTGGATCAGAGAAAAAAAAAGGCCAGCAATATTGGGCTTAAGAGATTGCTACTCACACCTCCAAGCAGGCCCAATTCCTCATTCCCTTTATATTTTATTTAGTTATTTTATTTACTTTATTTGATATTTATTTAATTTCTAACCAATCACAAAATTCCTCTTTTATTAAATAAAATCACCAAAAAAAATATTTTTTATTTCAATCAAATTTTTTACTTTTATTTTTCTTAATAAATTTATTAATTAACTAGGTTTTTAATTAGAAAAATCTAATTTATTTTTGTAAATAATTTTAATTAATTAGATTTAATTAGGCATTAACCACTAATTTAATCAATTTTATTTTCTTTCTTAAATAATCAAAAACTCCAAAAATAATTTATTTTTCTTTATCATTTAATTAATTAATTTTGTTCTTTAATTTAGGTCTAATTTCTTTTCCTTAAATAAAAACAACAAGAACCTAAAAAAGATTTCTTCTTTAACCAAAAGGGTCAAAACCCTAATCATGCATCCGATTTAATTTTGCGTCGCGATTTACTTTTCCTTATCCAATAATGTACCTGCTTCCAGATTGTAATAGTTAAATAGGACTTTTAATTATTTTTTATCGCTTTATTTTATTTTTCAAAAGGGTTTGTCTTTGGCGATGTAAATATTCGACGCCTTGTAATTTAAATTCCGCATTTTATTTCCGTAAATTATAACTGCTAGATGTTTGATAATAGGGTTTGCATGACAAGACTGAATGTTATTCTTAAAATCAAATTAGATCACCCTTCACATGTACAAAGATAAAAATAATTAAAAACGACACACTCGCACATGCGCACTCTTAGGGTACACCTCACTTGGTTGCCTTCGTACACGGTCATTGAGTATAGGTCACTTTAGAGGTCGCCCTCTTGTTTAAAAGATCATAGTCGCCTCGAAACGGTTGCCTCAGATATTGTTGCCTCAAACAAATGATCTAAGACATTAGGGTTACTGCTAAGGCATCCTAACATTGCTTTGGTGACCGTAAGTCTCTAAATTCGAATTGACCCTCAAACTCCAACGACGGTGCTACCCACTCATTAATAGTGGGATAGCATTGTCTAAAGGAAAATAGCATATAATGATTCCTTTTTCGAGTAGGTAGATGGTTCTTAGATACTTGCTCTTTCAAAAACAAAACCTTTTTCACACTTACACTCCTTTTCAAACAAAGTTTTCAAAAACACTTCATTACACTCTTGAAGACAGAAGCAAGAGTTAAATCGAAGTTTCAAATAAAAACTTTTTCAAAACCCACAAGCACAAAGAAAACAATGTTGAAAACAATGAGAAAGTACCTAAGAGCCCGTGGATAACCACGAATAGAAAGGGTGTTAATACCATCCCTTTCTATAATCTACCCCCCGGACCCGAGAAATATCTCGAAAAAGGAATTTTTCTGTGCTTTTTTCCTTTCCTTGTTGGATGAAATAAAATTCGATGGCGACTCTTGCTTACCGCGACATTTTACGAACAAAAACGCAAAATACAAACCAGCATTCCAAAAAACAGTCAGTTCTTCCCACCGTATCACACATGATAAGCCATCTTAATTCTTTCCGCTATGTAGAATTGGATGGTGAGATCATCGAAACCCCCTTTCAACACTTCGAGCAAGTTTCTGAAGAGATTGCACCAACCAAGACAGTGCCTTCGGTACCCATGATTACCCGACCTCCGCCTCGGATGTCGTCATTCAAAGATGCAAAGGCTGTGATTGAAGAAGGAGGAAGCATAATCTGGGGGCAACTTCCCGATTTTCCTTTCAAGTCTGATAAATTTGGCTTGGGTTTCACTGCTTTTGCTCAAAAGGATGTGCGTCACTCCCGGGCTGGAGGGCCACCAGTGAAGATCACTCATCATGGAGTCAATGCTTTGGAGGATGGTGAAGAGGAGAGTAACCTAGAAGACTGGATTTTCGCCATTGTGGAAGGAGGATTGTACAATTGGGAGGCAAAGGACTTTATTCCCATTACTTTCATCACGAAGTAATTTATCTTTCGAACATTTCTGTTGGTTTATGTGATACGGTGGGAGAACTGACTTGGGATTTTGCGTTTGTTTTCGCAAATGTTTCGGTTTAGCAAGAGTCGCCATCAACTTTTTATTTTATCCTAAGGAAAGTTCAAAAAGCACAGGAAAGACCTTTGAGATGTTTTCTTGGGTTCAGGGAGTAGATTATAGAAAGGGAAGGTATTAGCACCCTTTCTATCCATGGTTATCCATGGGCTCTTAGTTACTTGCTTAGATCACTTGATTTGCTTTTCAATTGTTTGAAATGGTGCTTTGCATGTGGTTTTGAAAGATGTTTTGAAAAGAGGTCATCATTGTGGCAACCTTTGTAATGATTCTTGTTTGAATGTATACAAAGATGTTTTTGTCTTTAGAAAAGTTTTCAATGTTTGAAAGTAAAGTTTTGAAATTGTGTTGTGAAGTGTATTTTGAAGATAGCAAGGATGTTTTTGCAAGTTTGATCAAGTAACTAAGAGTTATTTACCCCATTTTACTCAAAGATCTTTCTTATGTTTTTAACCCTTTTAACAGTGTTGTTTCACCATTGTATTTGGTGAACAACCTTGTGTTAGGATGTTAAACGGGACAGGCGCGGGTCATCGTATAGACCATGATAGCAATGGTGTCAAGTATCTTTGGCAATTTTTCTTAAGGGACTTGATCATTTTGTTTAGGCAACTCAGATAGCGTCATCGACGGACTATGATCTTTTGTTTTTTTTTTATTTTGCCAAAGTACTTGACATGCAACCATGGCCCATTTTTGAAGGCAATAAGTGGATTGTAACCCTAGGGGTGCAAGTGTGCATTGAGTTTGTTTTCATGCATATTTATCTTGGATTAGGTCAAACTAATTGTTGATTTTATTTGCATACAAACCCTAGGTCTAAGCATGGCATAATTGGAAGTTTTTAAATGTGCGAGAATTTAAATGCTACACTATTACAACATGATATAGGGAGAGGGGTACAAATTTGAATTGGGGGTATTTGACAAGAAATTAAATTCTAAGTTATTACAACCAAATCGAATGTATAGGCAATATTTAAATGTACAATAGTTGAATATAACACAATAAATAAATATAAATAGAATGTATAATGCAAAAAAAAAGATTTTTAGGTATGTAGAAAGTATTTTTATATGTGAAATAAAAATAAAGAAAAAGTCAATATTAATTATTTTTTGTTATTTAGGGAAAAAACCCTAATTCTTAAATAAACAATATTATTTATTAATTATATACAATAATATATTAATTTATACACAAAGAAATAAGAGTATATTCTGAAAATGATATTTTTAGTACAAAATATTAATAAAAATGAAAATGTAGTATATTTGTATTTTTCTTGACCTAATTAGTTAATAAAACAATATATATATATATATATATATATATATATATATATATATATATATATATATATATATATATATATATATATATATATATATATATATATATATATATATATATATATATATATATATATATATATATATATATATATATATATATATATATATATATATATATATATATATATATATATATATTAATCATATTAAATATTAAAAGATAAAAAAAAATTAATTATTTACAAAAATGGGTATTTCAAGGAAATGTTCTCAAATATAAATAGAAATAATAAATGAAAATAAGTGTATTTTTTATATTATTTTTGAGTTTTATTAAAAAGAAAATAGATTATTTACATATTTATACTTAGTAAAATAAAAATAAATATCAAGTAAATATGAAAAATATAGAAAATAATTTTTTGGCATTTTTTTATATTTAGACAAAAATAATAAAGTCAAAATAAAAAATAAAAATATTAAAATGACCAATATGCACACAAATGAGCCAGGGGGGTGTAAACTGAATGAAGGGGTGTCAAAAGCAAAAGGAACCAGGCCCAACCCAGAATCCACTTCTTCTTCTTCCTCTGAACAAACCTGCGTGCGCTATGTACCAAACTGTAACTCCTGATTCTTTGATTTTTTGACAAAACTCATAACATGAACATTGTAGAGAATTAAACAACGAATCCAACCATATAAAAAACTTAGATTAACTCTAAAAAACCAGAGAGAATTTCTCTGGCCCTAATTTCTAACCTAGTTTTTTCAGAAATTTCATGAGTGAAATTCTCTTAGCACGATTAATGTAAATGAAAACTAAGCATATGTATGGCTTCAGGGCTATGAGTACAACATATTTCATTCACAAACCTAAGCCTAACCATTCCTAAATAGAGAGATAGAAGTCTATGAAATACTTGTTTCAGTTGACTTCGAGCTGGACAATGTAGAAACCTTCAATGGTGTTTGAGCTTCTTTTGAGCTTGCCTGAGGTCCAAGGAAGCTTTTCCAATGCTTGGCTTATTTTGAAACAGCTTGAATCGTGCTGTAGAACTCAACCTGCAGAGATTTGAAACAAAAATGTCAAAGTGTGTTAGAGGTGTTACAGCTTGCAATGGGGGCCTGGGATAGTTCAGGTGAGTTGATTGGAAGGTGTTTGAACTATCTTTGGACAAAACGCACGATGGAATTTGGTTATGGCTTGCAAAATGCAGAACTTGCCCTGTTTTGCAGAAAAACAGTGATTCTGTGTACAAGGGAGTTTGAGAGGCAAAGGGGTCGTGTTTCAGGCTTGTTGGGAGGTATGGAACTTGTCTACAATGTTTGTGTAAGCTTGTCTTAACAGATATGTGAGATGGTGTATGTTTAGCCACTTTTCTTCTACTTGAAGCAAGAGAATGGAAGTGATGTTATAGCCTTGTACAGGCCCTCCTATCAACCTGCACACAACACTATTGGCCCCCTCTAATCCCTGGATTTGGTTTGCAGTCTCAGATCTTTGTTCAAGGCTCAATGCTTAGTGTTTTGACATAAAGTAACTTTTGCAAAAATGGCAATATACCTTTTACCATTTAGGGCTTAATTTTGCATGTAATGTCCATATGAACAAGATAATACCTTAACTCAATGGTTAGGCATTAAATTATGGAGTATAAACTGGTTTTGAGGCCTGCAATCTAGCACTAAACATGCTGATTTGAAAATGCAAGTTTGTATGAACATGTATTGGCCATGGACAAAAGTGAGTTTTTGCCAACTTCAAGCATTCGATTCTCTCTAACCACAAGGGTGTTTGAGGAGTTCTTAGACAATTTGGAAAGCTTGGAACATGTACTATAATCCATCTTTGAAATGAAACTTGAAAATCCAAGTGGAACTATGTGAAAAGTGGCCAAAAAGATGGGTCAAAATCCTGCCTAGATTAGGGCAAATTTTCTCTAAGTTAAAAGTTTTAGGTACCCTTGTTCCAAAAATCATAACTTGAGATACAAGCTTCTTTTGAGAAAACTTTGTGCATCAAATTTGTAGACTTTGTGATGGACTACAACTTTCATGTTTCAAGTTTCCTTTTAATCCATGTGCATCTTGGTGAAAAAATGGGACAAAGTTAGGAAAAAAAAAAGAAAATTCCATAACTTAGAAAATTTCTAAGTTATGAAATTTTCCCATTTTTAAACCCTAATTTGCATTTTTGGGTTTCTTGATGAACAAGTTTCATAATTTTACATGTCTTGATGAAAAATAACTCTTGGCACTTGATTTTGACCAAAAAGTCAAAGTTTGACTTTTCAGTGTACAATCAAATTTTGATCAGTTGACTGAAAAATTCATCAGTCAATCCTATGCATTTAAGATCTTTTGAACTTGTTGAATGGGTCAAGATAATGTCATTGAGTCCTTGAGTCCATATGTGAGCTTGGTTTGCCATTGGCTAGGTCAAACAGTCAAAAATTGCCTTTGTACAGTCAAAGCCCTAAAAATGACCATTTTGCCCTTTTAGTGATCTGATCAAATTTCTTGTGGAATGGTGACCCAAACTTGATCAAATGGTTCATTTGAGTTCATAATGTTGATGTGGGTCAAATTTCATGAGGTTTGACTGTCAATTGGCCATAGTTGACTTTTTCCCCAATACAACTGATTTCTAGGTCAACTGTCCAATTGACTGGGCAAAAATTTGAATCAAGGCTTGAAACTTGGTATGGGCAAACTTGTTAGTCCAATATGAAGTATGAAAGTCACCTTAGGCATTGTAGGTCAAAACATCCCTGTGTAAACTCAAACCCTAATTTAGGTCAACAGTGCAAGGAGGTGTCTTGAGCAGAGCAAATCCTAGCTTGATCTTGAGTTCCAAGAGTCTTGTGATTGAGAAAATGTTGATGAAATGAGACGGAAAATTTTGGGGTACAACAGTTGCCCCTGTTCAATCTTCTTGAACCTGAAGAGTTAGATTGGCAAGTCTGCCTTTCGCGACTCGAAGGTAAAAAAGGATTGGACATTAGAGTGCCCGTAAATTTGCACTCGTCAAAATAATGTTGAGGGAATGGGCTTAAAGATGCCATTTGGTGTTGGTAGAATCTTGCTGGAGATGGGCTTAAAGATGCCATCCACGAATGTTTGTTGAAGTGCAATGTTGTAGGTCAGAAGAATGAGTATCAAAATGGTATCCGTGTCTGGAATGCACTTGAACTGTATCTGGAGACTGAGTCTGTATGAGCCAAGGAATGGCGTCCGCGTTTGGAGCGTATCTGAGATGCAATTGTATTTGAGACTTTGAATGAATATCAGAATGACTGCCGTGTCTGGAGTGTATCTGTATTCTGAATGGGTAACAGAGAAACATCTGTATACGGAGCAACTGTGTGTCGGGGATAAATTCGGAATGAGTGATAGAATGGCAACCGTGTCTGGTGCGTATATGGACTGTATCTGAAGTTGAGATCTGTATGAGTAGCAGAATGACATCCGTGTCTGGAGTGTATCTGGAACTGTAACTGGGATCTGAATAGGTGACAGGATGACTTCCGTGGCGACTGCACTGAGGAGAATCAAAATGCTGGTGTAAAGACCAGAATGGCATCCGTGTTTGGAGCGCATCTGAACTTTGAGTTGAGAATCTGAATGAGAGATAGAATGGATGTCGTGTTTGGGAGCGTATCTAGTCTGTATCTGATTGCTGAAGTCTGAATGAGTAGTAGAATGACCGCCGTGTCTGGGGTGTATCTGTACTGTATTTGACTTGAAATTCTGAATGAGTAATAGAATGACCACCGTGTCTGGGGTGTATCCATACTGTATCTGAATAATTGTTAATGATAGCCTTTTAATCTTATCCTGAAAAGGGTAAAATGTTAGCTAAAACACAAAGTTATGTTGCATGATATGTATGATGCAACGAATCGTTGTTTCATCAATTTTTATGATATATGAATGTAATGGATGTGCATGTAAGCTGAGTAGCTGTCTTGCTGAGGAAAATAAATCCTTGACTGATGTTGGGGATTGCAAGAATCTTTGATTGTTGAAGATGAGAAATCCTTGCTGACTGCTTGGGGATTAAAGATTTTTGATTGTTGAGAATGAGAAATCCTAGGACCACTGTTGGGGATTGAAAATCCTTGGTGACTGGTGGGGATTTTAACAAGGGCTTTACCAACTTCTACGGGGAATGAGAATTCTTCATGACTTCCCTGGGGAATAAGGAAAACTCTGACGACCTCTACTGGGGAATTAAAACCTGGGAGGCTTCTGTTGGAGAAATGAGACTGAGAATCTTCAATCTGCTGAGAAATGACCCTGTGGGGAGAATGCTTACTCGGACGGGGAAATCAGGAGCTTAGGTTGTATGCCAATCTACTGGGGAAGTTGGGGAAAGCTGAATGGTTCTCATTGGGGATTGATAGTTGGAATTTTGACTTTGCTGGGGAATCAAGTTTTAGAATGCACTGGCTCCGCTGGGGATGCCGAAGCTTAACTCTGTTGGGGAAATATACTCCAAATTTTAGCTTTGTTGAGAATCTGAATGATGTATCGTAGGGGATTTCTTCTGGAATGGCATAAAGATATCTTCCCACACCTTCAACCTATCAGTAATTATCCTTTCTCAATTTCGTTTTTTTTGTAAGCAGTGATTATATTCAAATGCATATGCCTATTTAACAAAACATTGGACGTTTTCAAATAAAACATAAGTGTAAAAAGAAAAGAAAGGCAAGAAAATTTTTGCACTTTGAAGTATCTTTGCATTTAACTTTGTGAGTATCTTTGTACAAAGGAGACAGACATCCTAGTAAGAGAATGTTGTCGTAAAAATTGAAACATTTTATACAAAATAAAGATGGCTATGTGTAGCAATTCCATGGGATTCCCATTCTGCTATAGCCTTCGCAACTCTGAATATCTTGTCCATTCGCTGCTTCGTCCGCCGATGACTGGATTGATCAGAAGCTTGGAGCTTGTTAGTGAAGAGATTGTTCTTAACATGATCCGACGAGACATAGTCATACGCTTTAATTCCCTAACTTTTGCCTGGACCGCCCTTTCGGGTTTTCGATCCACCGGGAAACCCTTTTTTGCCCAAGTCGCCCTTTCGGGTTTTCAACTTGCCGGGTGTACAGATTTTTTGTTTTATCCCTAATTTTTGTCTGAACCGCCCTTTCGGGTTTTCGATTCACCGGGATGCCCATTTTTGCCCAAGTCGCCCTTTCGGGTTTTCAACTTGCTGGGTCGTTTTATGCGTAGTATCTTTTGACTATGTCTGCGTTCGCAGGGTGCGGCAAGTCGTCGCCGTCCATGGTGGTCAGAATCATTGCCCCACCAGAAAAGATGCTTTTAATCACAAATGGTCCTTCGTAAGTAGGAGTCCACTTGCCCCATGGGATCACTTTGCGGTAAGATGATCTGTTTGATTACAAGATCTCCGACTTGATATACCCGACGCCTGACTTTCTTGTTGAAAGCCTTGATCATTCGTTTTTGATACGTTTGACCATGACAAACAGCAGTAAGTCGCTTCTCATCGATCAAATTAAGTTGATCAAGCTGGGTCTGAATCCAATCGTCTTCACTTAAACCAGCGTCCTTCATAATCCCTAAGGAAGGAATATGAACTTCCATGGGTAGAACGGCTTCCATGCCATACACCAAAGAAAATGGGGTTGCCCCTGTTGAAGTACGTGTCGTGGTACGATATCCATGCATAGAAAACGGTAACATCTCATGCCAGTCCTTGTAGGTAACTGTCATCTTTTGAATGATCT
Organism: Vicia faba; assembly: GCA_948472305.1. NCBI lineage: Eukaryota > Viridiplantae > Streptophyta > Magnoliopsida > Fabales > Fabaceae > Vicia > Vicia faba. The sequence goes on along the minus strand of OX451740.1, from coordinate 134,053,740 downwards.
TCTTGATAATTTTTTTCGCAGCTTCAACAGCACCGTTCATCTTCGGCCGATAGAGAGATGAATTGTGATGATGAATCTTGAACTGTTCACATAGAGCGGTGATCATAGTGTTGTTCAAATTTGTACCATTGTCTGTGATGATCCTGTAGGGGACACCGTACCGGCATATGAGGTTTTGCTTGATAAAGCGGGCAACCACATTCTTTGTAACATAGGCAAAGGAAGCTGCCTCGATCTATTTGGTGAAGTAATCAATAGCCACCAGGATGAAGCGATGTCCATTGTATGTTGTGGGCTTGATCTCTCCAATCATGTCAATGCCCCACATTGCGAATGGCCAAGGAGCTGTCAGAACGTTGAGAGGAACAGGAGGAATATGTACCTTGTCGGTGTAGACTTGGCACTTGTGGCAGGTACGAGAATGTTGATGACAATCAGCTTCCATGGTAGACCAGTAGTAGCCTGCCCTTAGAATCTTCTTAGCCATCGTATGTCCGCTTAAGTGGGTGCCAAATGTGCCACTGTGTATCTCAGTCATGATCAACTCTGCTTTAGCTTTGTCCACACAACGAAGGAGAACACAATCATGGTTGCGCTTATAAAGGATGCAATTACTTAGGAAGAACTTGGCAGCAAATCTCCTTAAGAACTTTTTGTCATTGACGGAAGCTCCTTCAGGATATTCTCTAGTCTGGAGATACCTCTTGATTTCATGAAACCAGGGTTGTTCCACTACTTCTTCAGTATTAATCTCATGACAGTGCGCGGGTTCGTCCATTCGCTCGATGGTAATTTGGGGAGCCTCGTTATCCCAGTTGAGTTTAAACATGGATGACATTGTAGCCAGAGCATCTGCTAGCTGATTTTCTTCTCGCGGGAAATGCTCGAAGGAAATCTGCTCGAAATGAGGCAACAATGTCAAGACATGTTCTTTGTATGGGATAAGATTAGGATGTTTGGTGTCCCACTCTCCTTTGACTTGACTGATAACTAAAGCCGAGTCCCCAAATACGACCAAAGATTTGATCCCCAAGTCTATAGCAGCCTTGAGACCAAAGATGCAAGCTTCATATTCGGCCATGTTGTTGGTACAGCTGAAGCAAAGTCGGACAGTGAAGGGTGTATGGCAACCATCTGGAGAAATGAGTACTGCACCGATACCGTTGCCAAGCGCATTTGAAGCACCACCAAAGTATAGGGTCCATCGGGATCCTTGTTCAGGTCCGTCATACGGTTCGCTACCTTCAATGTTGTCCAATGTCATGATGTCCTCGTCAGGGAAGTCGAATCTCATAGATTGGTAATCTTCGACGGCTTGATGAGCTAGATGGTCAGCTAGTACACTCCCCTTTATAGCTTTTTGGGTAGTATACTGGATATCATACTCTGTCAGGATCATTTTCCATCTAGCGATTCTTCCAGATAGAGCAGGCTTCTCGAAGATATACTTGATTGGATCCATTTTGGAAATCAGCAAAGTGGTGTGGGTCAACATATACTGCCTCAGCCAGAGAGTAGCCCATACCAAAGCGTAACAAGTTTTCTCGAGCAGTGAGTAGCGAGTCTCACAGTCGGTAAACTTTTTGCTAAGGTAATAAATGGCATGCTCTTTTCGGCCAGACTCGTCATGTTGGCCCAGCACACACCCCATTGAGTTATCTAGAACAGTTAGATACATGATTAACGGCCTTGCTTCGACGGGTGGCATCAGAATAGGAGGTTCTAGTAAGTACTCCTTGATCTTATCAAAAGCAACTTGACAATCATCGTTCCATTCAACTACCTGATCTTTCTTCAGCAGTTTGGAAATTGGCTCGCAGGTAGATGTTAGGTGAGAGATGAACCTCGCAATATAGTTCAGGCGTCCCAAGAATCCTCTAACCTCCTTTTCAGTACGGGGGGCAGGCATTTCTTGTATAGCCTTTACTTTAGCTGGATCAACCTCAATGCCCTTGTTGCTGACAATAAATCCCAGAAGTTTACCAGACCTAACTCCAAAAGTGCACTTGCTTGGATTCAGTCTGAGTTTATACTCCTTCAACCTGGCAAACAGCTTTTGCGAATGATTAAGGTGTTCTTCTTCTGTCTATGATCGGGCTATCATGTCGTCTACGTAGACTTCGATCTCATGATGAATCATGTCATGAAACAAAGCTACAATGGCGCGTTGATAAGTTGCCCCTGCGTTCTTCAATCTGAACGATATCACTTTGTAGCAGAAGGTACCCCATTGCGTGACAAAGGTAGTTTTCTCCATGTCCTCGGGGGCCACTTTAATCTGGTTGTAGCCCGAGAATCCATCCATGAAGGAAAAAACCTTGTGCTGAGCTGTGTTGTCAACCAAGATATTGATATGTGGCAACATAAAATCGTCTTTAGGGCTAGCCCTATTCAAATACTGATAGTCTACACACATTCTGACCTTGCCATCCTTCTTAGGCACGGGCACAATGTTAGTGACCCATTGTGGATTGGTAGTAACAGCCAGAAAGCCATCGTTGAATTGCTTCATTACTTCAGCCTTAATCTTTTCAGACATGTCAGGCCTCATTCGTCGGACCTTTTGCTTGATCAGTGGACAATCTTATTTTGTAGGAAGATGGTGAACCACGATATCTGTGTCTAACCCCGGCATGTCTTCATAAGACCAAGCGAAGATTTTAACATATTTGTTCAACAACTGCACTAAGCGCTCCTTGACACTTGGTTCCAGGTTGGCACCCACTTTTACTTCTTTCCTGTCTTCCTCTGTCCCCAAGTTGATGGTTTCTTACAACTCTTCATGAGGCAGAATAGCCCTCTCTTCTTGTTGCAAAAGTCTGGCTAACTCTCCCGGCACTTCACAATCTTCGTTAACTTCGTACTCGGCCTGATTGACCAAATCTTCAGAGTTATCGAAGGCTAAAGCAGAATAGTCACCCATGGAATCCGGAGTGGATGGGTACCTGCATTTGTGAGTGTGGGTGTGTGTAAGGGATAGCCATCCTTAAACAAACAAAAATGCAAAAGGAAAGAAAATGAACACAGCAGTTTATAGATGAAAAACGTCCAATAATTCATTAAAACATGGCATATGATTATGAAGAAAATCAAGCCCTTACAAATGGACCTACATGCCCCGGGAAAGGCATGAGGTGAAAATAGTGTGCAAATTGTTTAGTTATTACAGACCATAAAAATGGGAAATCGTTCAAAGATAAAATTACTGGTTGATAAAGGAGATAGGAACAAAATCCTTTGCTTCCCAATTGCTCAAACCCCCTTCGACGGTCGGGAAGATCCAATCTTCAAAGTGGATCTCTTCATCTTCATCTTCTACAGCATTAATTCCGTGATGAGTGATCCTTACGGGTGGCCCTCCAGTCTTGGAACGATGCATAGCCTTTTGTCCTGCAGCTGTAAACCCTAGTCCAAATTTGTCCGTCTTATGGGGAAAATTAGGCAATTGCCCCCATGCTGTACTCTTCCCTTCTTTGATCACCGCCTCTGCGTCCTTGAGAGATGCCATCCTAGATACGTGCTTGGGAGCAATAGGCACCTCAACCATTGTCTTCGCAACTGCTACCTCAGGAGAAACTTCCTCAAAATTCTGGAAAGGCGTTTCGATGAACTCACCATCCAACTCCACATAACGGAAGGAGTTGAGGTGGCTTATCATGTACTCTTCCTCTCCGTGAACTGTTATAATTTTACCCTTAACAGGATATTTCAGCATCTGGTGCAAAGAGGAGGTAACTGCCCCAGCATAATGGATCCATGGTCTTCCTAGCAAACATGAATATGACAGTTGGATGTCCATCACGTAAAAGGTTGAGTTGAAGACCTCTGTGCCTACTTTGATAGGAATATCAATCTCTCCATGAACCATTCTCTTGGAACCATCAAAAGCCCTAACAATGATGTTACTAGGCTTGAGAGTCAGTCCTTCGCAGTCCAAGCGGTCTAAGGCTTTCTTTGGCAGCACATTCAAGGAAGAACCAATATCAACTAAGACATGGGCGAGAGTGGTTCCCCGACATTCAACTGAAACATGTAACACATTGTTGTGTTTCCTTCCTTTGGGAGTTAAGTCAGCATCGGAAAAGCCAAGGCCATTATCAGCAGTAAGACTGGCCATACATTCCTGAAACTGGTCAGCCGAAGTCTCTTGGGGAACATATGCCGCCTTCAAGAATTTGATCAGGGCCTTAGCGTGGGCCTCAGAACAGAGCAGAAGAACCAACATTGAAATTTTAGAAGGGGTCTGCCGTAACTGCTCCACAATGTCGTAGTCACTTTTTCTGATTATTTTCAAGATTTCATCCATTTCTTTCTGAGTGGTTTCGGGGATAACCACAACATGGGCCTTCGTCCTGACAGGCACTTCCAGTATCCCCTTACCCTTGTCGGTAGTTTCAGCAGACGGTCTTACTTCAGGAGTATCTAGCTCTTCAATCACTGGGCCTTGCACAGATGGTCCAACAGGTGCAGAAGCTTTCAAGGGTTCGAAAACTGCTCGAGGGGGAGCAATCTCCGGAGAAAAGATCCGGCCACTGCGGGTTATCTTGCTTGTACCCGCGATGTTCCCTATATCAGGGTCTTCTTCAAAAATCTCTTGGACTGTTTTGATTTGTTTGATGCCGTGGTAGAAGATTTCTCCCCCATAGTTCCACGGTATCGTTTTTCTGGATTTGTACGGGACAGGTCCCGGCATGGTGATCTTTAAAGGTACACATTCAGAGTCAGGTGTAATCCTGACAGGCCTTTTGCAAGCCTTGGGAGGATTGTCGGAAATGGTTATGATGGCAATATCGTTGGTTGAAATATTACAAGTATCAGGAGTAATAGGGTTGAAAGTGTCAACAGGGGTTTTCTGGAAAAGTATCTCTTGAGTATCCATCAGGCGTTGGACACCTAACTTCAACATTGGACAATCACCTTGAACATTCAAGCAAAAATAACAGTCTTTACCACAACCAGGAAAGATCCCGGCCCGCAACAAATTTTCTTTAATCACTAACAATGGAGTCAACAGATCGGAAACATCAGTAACATGGAGATTTTCCAAAACAGCATGCACATTGTGGCCGTGCTTGGGCATCAGAGCGGATATAACATTGGGCTTCTCAGGAGCGTCAAATTCAACCTCTTTGGCGTCAATTAAATCCTGAATTTTGTTCTTAAGTGCCCAACAATTATTGGTATCGTGTCCAGCACTGTCGGAATTGTAAGCACACTTGGCATTGGAGTGATAGTATGGAGAGGAGGTGTTAGGGTTCTTTGGCGCCTCCTTCAAACTGGTCAGATTCAGCTTCAATAAATGGGGAAGTACCTGAGCGAGCGTCATGTTGATACGGGTGAACTGCCGTTGTGGCCGTTCTACCCGTTGTTGATTAGGTCTCGACTGATTGTTACGAGGTTGATCATTTGATGAGTTTTGAATCATCACGGCCCCTACAGTCGGCCGGCGCTCAGTTCTTCCCAATCCCTTTTGAGAATACACATCAGATGCTTCCTTCTTGGCTGGGAAAGTTTTTTTAACAACAGTGGATGCAGAAGCATCCTTTTGAATCTTTCCACTTTTAATACCGGCCTCCACCCTTTCGCCGGTCAAAATCAGTTCAGTAAATCCTGCAGAAGAGCTCCCAATTAGATGGTTGAAGAAGGGGCCAGACAGGGTCCCCAGAAACATATCAACTAACTCCCTATCTGATAATGGCGGCTGCACCCTTCCAGCCAGATCACGCCACTTTTGAGCGTACTCTTTAAACCCTTCATTGGAAGCCATCCCCATACTTTGTAACTGAGTACGAGTGGGCGCCAAATCAGCATTATATTGATATTGACGATGAAAAACAGCCGCCAAGTCTTCCCAATTGTGAACCTCTAATCTTTCGAGTTGATAAAACCAGTCTAACTGCGTGCCAGACAAACTGTCTTGGAAAAAGTGTACCCAGAGGTCTTTATCGGATGAATGGGGTTGGATTTTTCTGACATACGACCTCAGGTGCATCTTAGGGCAAGACAGATCGTCGTACTTGGAAAATGTCGGTACTTTGAACTTGGGAGGGATAACAATCCCAGCCACCAGCCCTAGTTCTTCAAAATCTAATCCGGGCACCCTCTGCAACTCCATAGCTGCCAGTCTATCTTCAAGGTTCTTATATTTATCATCCGCTGGTGGATACTGTTGTTCTGAGTAGTCTTCGTCTTCTTCCTCCTCTTCCTCCTCTTCCTCTTCAACCTCGGATTCAGAAGGCACAACAGTCCCTTTCCCTTTACCGGCCCCTTCGTCAGACGTTGAGGGGAACTCAAGAACTCTCCTGGCCTGATGCTCAAATCTTCTTCCCAAAGTGGCTACTCCAGGTCTCTTTTTCTTTTTCTCTTTATTCTTCTCCAACAAAACTTTGAGGTCCTCTTGACCCTTTGCCAAGGTCATGAGGAGTTTCTGGAACTGTGAATTTTGTGCCTGCAGATCCTTTACTGTTTGCTCCAAATCCATCTTGCTGAAATAAACAGCAGAAAGATAAGGAAACCTGGCGCGAGGACCTGTTTATGCATATGATGAATGGTATGTTACTCATGTAATGCTTTCAAGGGTTCAAAAATTCAAATTTGTTGCAAACAAAAAGAACGCACATCATATTAAGAAGAAATTTGTTAGTACATAAATGCCCCATGGGCGAAATATTACAAAATTCTTAATGTAAAAAGACATTGTGCATCCTCTTTGGTGCGATGTAAGTGTTTAGAGTTTCCTCCTCGTGAAGTCGGCGGGTGAGCTCCAAAACCTTCTTCTCACTGGCATAGAAGTTGTCTTCAAAAGTATCTCGTTCTTCCTTGAGTTGGATCCAACTCTTTTGCATTTCTTCCCATGACGTTGGCATGTCAGGATGTAGGATGGTGTATGGAACCTCTCCTTCCATAACAGACTCTTTGATCAAGGGGAGAATGTGAGGGTATGGCATCATAAGATTCTGGGAGCGGGTTCGTACCCACTTGAGATAAGGCTCAAGGGGGATGGAATTCTTGTGCCCCAGGGTCTTACTATCCACCTTGTTAGGCATCCTCCAAGATCTGATGAACCTTTGTCGAAGTCCTTGCGCATTGTTGTCGAATTCAAAAACTAGGTCCAGAATCAGCATGTCATGAGGGCCATCCCTCTGAGCATACCCAAATTGTCTCAAAGCTTGACAGGGGTTGTAGGTGATGCCTCCCCTAATTCCAAGTAGTGGGACATTAGGAAATTCCCCACAACGATCAACGATGATGACATTTTCTCTGGACCGAGAACACCAATGTACATCAGAATGTGTGAGGGTCATCAATCATTGTGACCACCTTAAACCCTGATCATTCTTCAAAACTGATTGTGGAAGGTGAGAAATAAACCACCTTGCTAGGAGAGGATTACAGCACATGAGAACACCTCTTTTCCTCATTGTTCGTGTGTAAAATGAGTGTAGGATGTCCCCAAGCAATGTAGGTATAGGATTTCTGGACATGAAAATCTTGACAGCATTCACATCTATAAGCTGATCAGGGTTTGGGAACAAGACCAACCCATAGATGAGGAGTGCCACAATCTCTTCAAAGGCTTGTAGATCAAGAGAATTCCAGCAGTCTTGTGCCTTCTCGAACAGAAACTTTGCCAAGAATCCCTTGACACCACTTATGGTTTCCCAATGCCCCTTGATGTCAGATGATTGCAAGTGTAATGCTTGAGCAACATCTTCAAGATTTGGTTCTTTTTCCATACCGTTGTAGGGTAGTTGATTAAGAACATGAATTCTCAGGAGTTGAGAAAATTCCTCCAAAGTAGGCACCAACTGGTAATCAGGAAATGTGAAAAAGTGGTGTAGGGGGTCAAAGAACTGGAAGAGTACTTTCACCATGTCTTCTTCAATGTTGGTGTTGACCAAGTTGAGGAGTCTACCATGTCTTTCACTGAAGAGAAAATTCTCTGGAATCCTGGAAGTAAGCTCCTTGAGTTGAGGAGGGATTATCACAAGGTTGACTTGAATTGTTTTCTTGCGAAGAGATTCCATGACCTACAAAACAAAAGCAAAGATGAAGATCCAAACCCTTGAAATGGTTAGTGGATGCATATGATGCTTTATGATGTTCATGATGTATGCACAAGCTTATGTACAAGAAAGTCACATAAAACCCTAGTTTCAGGCTTGCATGAGGTTTCATAGGTAAGTACCCTCTTGAGTTTTAGTTGGCTCAAAACCTGTCCTATAAATAGTAATCGGGTTCTAAGGAGCTCAATATCACTGGATTATTTTCTATGTTCATTGTTTTGGTTTAGCCACTTAACTAGCGACCAAAATATTCCAAGAAAACAATCCTCAATGAGTGTAGTATCGAGTATCTACCAACTTCAGACTGCACCAAAGCCGGTCATCTCACTACCCCTAATGAAAGGCCAAGATGGTCAAGTAAGGTTCTAAGAGTTCATTAGTGCTTTATGACATCACTCAGCGGCCCCGTATTCTCTTTGATTGACTCAAAGGCTACCGGTACTCACAAATATGTCGCACTAATATAGCTATTGCTTCGATCGTGTCGGTATACCCCGCACAGTTTCCACAACGTATTGCTATTTACCTATGAATGTTTCCCAAATCCAGGTGGAGGATTTCAAGCCCAAACAAGAGAAACAAATGTAAAGCAATCAAAGCAAACAATATAATCATGCAAAGGGTGATCTAAGCCCTAAGATTACTCCACTTTTAAAGCAATGTCCCCAGTAGAGTCGCCAGTTCTGTGATACGGTGGGAGAACTGACTTGGGATTTTGCGTTTGTTTTCGCAAATGTTTCGGTTTAGCAAGAGTCGCCATCGACTTTTTATTTTATCCTAAGGAAAAGTCAAAAAGCACAGGAAAGACATTTAAGATGTTTTCTTGGGTTCGGGGAGTAGATTATAGAAAGGGAAGGTATTAGCACCCTTTCTATCCATGGTTATCCGTGGGCTCTTAGTTACTTGCTTAAATCACTTGCTTTGCTTTTCAATTGTTTAAAATGGTGCTTTGCATGTGGTTTTGAAAGATGTTTTGAAAAGAGGTCATCGTTGTGGCAACCTTTGTAATGATTCTTGTTTGAATGTATACAAAGATGTTTTTGTCTTTTGAAAAGTTTTCAATGTTTGAAAGTAAAGTTTTGAAATTGTGTTGTGAAGTGTGTTTTGAAGATAGCAAGGATGTTTTTGCAAGTTTGATCAAGTAACTAAGAGTTATTTACCCTATTTTACTCAAAGATCTTTCTTATGTTTTTAACCCTTTTAATAGTGTTGTTTCACCATTGTATTTGGTGAACAACCTTGTGTTAGGATGTTAAACGGGACATGCGCGGGTCATCGTATAGACCATGATAGAAATGGTGTCAAGTATCTTTGGCAATTTTTCTTGAGGGACTTGATCATTTTGTTTAGGCAACTCAGATAGCGTCATCGAGGGACTATGATCTTTTGTTTTGTTTTTATTTTGCCAAAGTACTTGACATGCAACCATGACCCATTTTTGAAGGCAACAAGTGGATTGTAACCCTAGGGGTGCAAGTGTGCATTGAGTTTGTTTTTCATGCATATTTATCTTGGATTAGGTCAAACTAATTATTGATTTTATTTGCATACAAACCCTAGGTCTAAGCATGGCATAATTGGAAGTTTTTAAATGTGCGAGAATTTAAATGTTACACTATTACAACATGATATAGGGAGAGGGGTACAAATTTGAATTGGGGGTATTTGACAAGAAATTAAATTCTAAGTTATTACAACCAAATCGAATGTATAGGCAATATTTAAATGTACAATAGTTGAATATAACACAATAAATAAATATAAATAGAATGTATAATGCAAAAAAAAGATTTTTAGGTATGTAGAAAGTATTTTTATATGTGAAATAAAAATAAAGAAAAAGTCAATTTTAATTATTTTTTGTTATTTAGGGCAAAAACCCTAATTCTTAAATAAAAAATATTATTTATTAATTATATACAATAATATATTAATTTATACACAAAGAAATAAGAGTATATTATGAAAATGATATTTTTAGTACAAAATATTAATAAAAAATGAAAATGTAGTATTTTTGTATTTTTCTTGACCTAATTAGTTAATAAAACAAGTATATATATATATATATATATATATATATATATATATATATATATTAGAATTTTTTTTATTAATAACCAAGTATTAAAATAATATTTCGCAAATAACCGGGTTTCGGAAAAAATTACGCAAATAACCATGTTTGAGATGGCTCCATAAAGGAGGAGCCATCTCATTTGGCGCATCCTCCTATTTTTATAAGGGAGGCGCCATCTCATTTGGCGCCTAAGGGCAAATGGCAAGCCCTAAGCCAAATGAGATGGCGCCTATGTGGAAAATTAGGTCAAAAAAAAATTTTTTTTTTCCTTTCCTGCGCGTTGCGTATTAGACAGAGATAACCAAAATTGATTTTTTATTTGAAAAAAAATAATTACATTCAACTGTTTTACATTTAAATAACAGTAAAAAAATAGATACAAAAAATACTGAAAAAAAAAAAGATACATCAATGATCCCCAGGATCCCGGTAATGACCCCCAGTTCCGCATCCCCGTCCTCGCCTTTCTCTTGCTGGGTGCCGTCTCGTTTCCTGTTGCGGCAAGGTCGATGGCCCAGCGAAGTCAATGCGATCCGAATCCATAAAATCAGTAAGATCTCCATATCTCGAAGATCCGCTCTGGTACAGTCGGTTACCCATGCCCTCGAAGTTTGGTCGTGTTGGCGGTGGGTGGGGTTCCATGGTTGGTCGGTAGCATTGGTCGTCTGAGTATGGGGGGTAGAAAGGAAATGGATCTTGGGGTGTTTGGTACTGTGGATGTTGGGTTGTTTGGTGATATGGTGGTTGATGGTAGGTTTGGTCGGGTTGGTCGTAATCTTCTGACATTCCCATATCAGGGCTAAGGCTGGATGTTGAGGGCCCCATATTGGGATATGTGGAAGACTGAAATTGTGTATGGGGTATGTGGGTTTGCTGGTATTGGGGTTGGTATTGTGGTTGGGTTTGAGGCATATCTGGGTATTGGTAGTTTGGCGGTGACTGTGGTTGGTAGTACGGCATTTGGTTGTAGTTGTGTTGTGGTGGGGAATGTGGTTGTGTGTTTGTTGGTCTGTTTCTTCTTGGGGGTGGGTTTGAGGTTGAAGGATTTTGGGTTTGTTGGTGGGGAATCGAGGGTTGTGCCCATTGTGTGCGTGGGTCAACCAAGTACCTCGGATGAGACACGTGCATATCTGGGTTACTAACCGACCTGTACCACGACATATATTGATCGGTGTGTCGCATGTTACCTTGAGTAAGGAAAACAGGGGATTGCAAGATGTAGCGGTGACGCCTTTGCCACATTTTACACCATTCTGGAGCAAAGTCTTTCCAGTTGGTTAGATTCCACTGGGCGTCGACCCTTTTTAGATGCCAGGGGGACAAATCTGTTGGGTCACTTGGTATCTCTTGGATCATTCCGAACTGCATCTTCACGCGGTCGCTGTGGTGCATCTCCACAATGTTGAACCGAATGAGTGCAGTCTTTGCAGTCCAAGTTGCTGCATCCTCTGGATTTGGAGAATGGTCCAAACCCAAATATGGTCTCCAGACAAACTGCGATAAAATTTAAATCAGGTAAGCGCAAAAGTAATGTATAAATAAATAAAATGAACAAAAGTTAAAAGCTACGACTTACGTCATCTGGGCCTAGGTGATCCAACAGATTCCGGTAGAGTGCGACATTGAATCTGGGATTCTTGCCGTAATCCATACCCCTCACGCAGTACCTATAGGAAATGAGAAACATGTTATTTTTAGCATATATTTTGGAAAGAGAAGAATAGTTATAAATGCTATAACTTAATGACTTACTTTGTTGCGTAAGGGAAACCAAAAGTGTTGTTGTTGATGGGGTTTAAGGACTCCATCCTCCACCAACCCCAGGCTTGTAGTAAAAATGCGCACCCATAAAATGTACATTTTTCCTTGACTGCGTTTTTGCACAAGGAACTGTACAGGTGGGCTAATACTGCAGAACCCTAACTAAATTTTCTAGTTTTATCAAAATTGGTTAGTAAATGTAAGTACATGAAATTTACACTATTTCCCGTACTTTCGGGAAATAAAAAAGTACCAAAAAGAATCATAATATACGTTCGGGCTTTTACTACTCGGTCATTTTCTGAGGAATTTTCATTTAATTCCATACTTGCATAATGCCGTTTCAGGTCAGTGAGTAGTATTCCCTGCCCTCTTGCTCCACCACCTTCTACCATGTCCCTACCCAACAGTTCTTCACACTGTGAGTTGGGTTGTTGAACCGACCCGTTCACCGCTTTACCGTCAATAGGGAGGCCCAGTAGCATGTAGACATCTTCGAGAGTGATGGTACATTCACCTATTGGTAGGTGAAATGTATGGGTCTCCGGTCTCCACCTCTCCAACATTGCAAGGATGAATTTGGAGTCAATGGTGCAGTTGGAGATCTTTATCACGTGTCCAAAACCTGCATATTCCAGATAAGGGACGATAAAAGGGTCGGGGGCCAGGTATTTGTGCGAACGGATTCTGAATCTTTGTGTATCCTGAGATCATAATTAAACAAGAGTAAGATTAATTAAGATGAACAACACGTTTTTTAAAGTATGAAAAATGTATAACCAAAGAAGAGACTTACAAATGCAGCAATGTTTTCCCTTGTGCCTCTGTGAGTATCTCCCATTGTTAGAAGGGCCATTCTTCAGAACGCTTGAGTGAATGAAAGACTTAGGAAGAAATAAGGAGTATGATAGACTTAAGAAATATTTCGTAGCAGAGAGTGAGAGAGTGAGAGTTGTGTGGGTGTGAGATATGTTTCATAAGGTATGTATTTATAGGCAACTAATTCTGATGTAGTGGTTGCATGCATGCGAGGTGTCACATTTGCATGCTTAGGGAGTTACACATATGCATGCATGCATTTACAAATAATGTAAGGTGTCACTCTTGCAGGCTAGGTGGCAGCCTTTGGGATGCCTTTCTCTGTTGCATGCAAGGCCATTGGAGCTGACGGGTGGCAGGCTTAGACAAAACATTAATGTGTGTATTATAGGGCCAGGCTAGGTGGCAGCATAAGCCCATGCATGTAATACGATTGGACAGTAAGGGAGGCGCCATCTCACTTGGCGAAATAGTACAAAAATGTATGTTGTCGCCACCCTATTTGGCGAATAAGAGGTGTCACGTTTTACAGCATTGTCTCAGGCTACGTGACAGCCTTTGGGATGCCTTTCTCTGTTGCATGCAAGGCCATTGGAGCTGACGGGTGGCAGGCTTAGACAAAACATTAATGTGTGTATTATAGGGCCAGGCTAGGTGGCAGCATAAGCCCATGCATGTAATACGATTGGACAGTAAGGGAGGCGCCATCTCACTTGGCGAAATAGTACAAAAATGAATGTTGTCGCCACCCCATTTGGCGAATAAGAGGTGTCACGTTTTATAGCATTGTCTCAGGCTACGTGACAGCCTTTGGGATTCCTTTCTCTGTTGCATGCAAGGCTATTGGAGTAGACGGGTGGCAGGCTTAGACAAAACTTTTATGTGTGAAGAATAGGGCCAGGCTAGGTGGCAGCATAAGCCCATGCATGTAATATTATTGGACAATAAGGGAGGCGCCATCTCACTTGGCGAAATAGTACAAAAATGAATGTTGTCGCCACCCCATTTGGCGAATAAGAGGTGTCACGTTTTACAGCATTGTCTCAGGCTACGTGACAGCCTTTGGGATGCCTTTCTCTGTTGCATGCAAGGCCATTGGAGCTGACGGGTGGCAGGCTTAGACAAAACATTAATGTGTGTATTATAGGGCCAGGCTAGGTGGCAGCATAAGCCCATGCATGTAATACGATTGGACAGTAAGGGAGGCGCCATCTCACTTGGCGAAATAGTACAAAAATGAATGTTGTCGCCACCCCATTTGGCGAATAAGAGGTGTCACGTTTTACAGCATTGTCTCAGGCTACGTGACAGCCTTTGGGATTCCTTTCTCTGTTGCATGCAAGGCTATTGGAGTAGACGGGTGGCAGGCTTAGACAAAACTTTTATGTGTGAAGAATAGGGCCAGGCTAGGTGGCAGCATAAGCCCATGCATGTAATATTATTGGACAGTAAGGGAGGCGCCATCTCACTTGGCGAAATAGTACAAAAATGAATGTTGTCGCCACCCCATTTGGCGAATAAGAGGTGTCACGTTTTACAGCATTGTCTCAGGCTACGTGACAGCCTTTGGGATTCCTTTCTCTGTTGCATGCAAGGCTATTGGAGTAGACGGGTGGCAGGCTTAGACAAAAGAATAGGGCCAGGCTAGGTGGCAGCATAAGCCCATGCATGTAATACGATTGGCAGCCTTGGGGGGTTGCATCACTTACTTAATTGAAATATTTTGCCTTAGGTTGAACATAACATTCATTCACATAAACTGTAAAATTTTCCAACCTTCGAATCAGTCATCTAACCTTCAAACATTCCAGCATTCATACCTTCATATAATCAATAAACCCAAAACATTCCCACCTTCATACCTAAAACAATTCTACACAATGGCCTCTTCACCACAATTTGTTGTCAAAGCACATTTCAACGGTGAGACATACATGTGTCCCACAGTTGGGTTTTTGTTTAGAAACACCGACAATGTCCGATTTCTCTTAAACGGGAAAGCAAATTTCTCATACTTTAAGAAAAGATTGGAGGCCAAACTTGAACGAGGCCCTATATCCCAGATATTTTATCAGAGTCCAGTCTTTTTTGGAAACAACCAAGTCATATTTTATAAGGTTGCAATTCAAGATGACGAGGATTTCCAGAACATGATTTCCAGCCATGTCTATTCTGGAAACGACTCTATTGAGTTGTACGTTCTGTTTCAAGAGCCTCCGGTGACACAGGAGGTAGAGCCTCCGGTGTTACAGGAGGTTGATCCTTTGGAGAATGAGCAAGCCGAGGTGGATGCAGTTGATGATGAAGAAGAAGATAACGAGTTAGAGTTCGATGAAATGGTGAACGACGATTCTGACGATGATGGCATCCCAAGTATTCCTACCGACAAAATCTACACACCACCTACGCACATGACAAACTTCAACATGGGCGGAGATGAACCTTCTACGGACTTGTTTTTCCAACCGTATATGCAATCAGATGAAAATTTAAAAGAGAAGGACAAGTTTCGTAATAGAGAGGAATGCATAAGGGCCATCAAAAAATTTCACATGCTCAACTCGGTTGATTATAAGGTGGATCGTGTAAACCCGGAAAGGTACAAGATCAAGTGTGTCCACCCTGACTGCATGTTCAAGCTGACCGCTTCATACAGACTAAGGGGTGACTGCTGGGTCATAGGTTCCATGACAACCCATACTTGTGT
Organism: Vicia faba; assembly: GCA_948472305.1. NCBI lineage: Eukaryota > Viridiplantae > Streptophyta > Magnoliopsida > Fabales > Fabaceae > Vicia > Vicia faba. The sequence goes on along the minus strand of OX451740.1, from coordinate 134,038,307 downwards.
AAGTTCCACTCAATCACAAGACCACCGAAAACTCAACCATGATCTAATCTGTCAAGAAATCCTACCCCTGGTGAGCAACGACCCTTCTTTGAAGGTGAAAACAATCATCTCCCACATCACCACAGTTTTTAACTACACTCCGTCTTACCGTAAGGCGTGGTTAGCAAAGACTAAGGCGATTGAAAGGGTGTATGGAAACTGGGAGGATTCATACCGAGAACTTCCCCGCTACCTCAATGCACTAAAGACATATTCTCCAGGTAGTGTTTATGTTCTGGAAACATTGCCCGCTTACGCCCAAGATGGTAGTGTTCTACATGGCAACGGAATATTCAGTCGCGTCTTTTGGGCATTTCAACCATGCATCGCAGGGTTTGCATCATGTAAACCAATTCTACAAATAGACGGGACTTGGTTGTATGGCAAGTACAAAGGCACTCTTTTGATGGCAGTTGCACAAGATGGCAACAATAACATTTTCCCCGTTGCGTTTGCCCTTGTCGAGGGGGAGACTGGTGGTGCTTGGAGCTTTTTCCTGAAAAATCTTCATACACACGTGGCTCCTCAACCGGATCTATGTTTGATCTCGGACATACATGCCTCTATTGAAAGTGCCTATAATAATCCGGCAAATGGTTGGCATGACCCTCCTTCTACGCATGTCTATTGCATCAGGCATATCGTCCAGAATTTCTCGAGGGAGGTCAAGGACAAAACATTGCGGAAAGCGGTGATGAATGCGGGATACGCACTGACACAGCCCACATTCAAATATTACCGCAACGAGATCCGTTTGTCTAACCCAGAAGCCGGTACGTGGATCGACAACATACCGGTCGAAAAGTGGACTAGGTCATACGACAATGGCCAAAGATGGGGGCATATGACAACAAATCTTATTGAATCAATGAATGGGGTATTCAAGGGCATACGAAACCTCCCCATCACTGCCTTGGTGAAATCCACGTATTTTAGGATGGCTGCGTTATTTGCCAAAAGAGGTGAAATGTGGTATTCGGTCTTGCAATCAGGACAACTGTGGAGTGAAAGCTGTATGAAATACATTAAGGCTGAAAGTGCAAAAGCCAACACTCACATGGTTACACGGTTTGACCGCCATAGCCACAACTTCATTGTGAAAGAGACAATTGACCACAATGAAGGCCTGGCAAGACAGGAATACAGGGTCATTTTACCTTCTCAATGGTGCGATTGTGGCAGGTTTCAAGCTTTTCGTATGCCTTGCTCTCATGTCATTGCCGCTTGTGCGCATACCCATCAAGACGCGCTTCAACTGCTATCAAACGTTTATAAATCTGAAACGTTGCTAACTGTTTACAACAACAACTTTCCTTTGGTGGCAAAACCGGACTATTGGCCTGAATACAGCGGTGATATAGTTTGGCACAATGACCAAATGCGAAGGAACAAGAAGGGTCGTCCCAAAAGCAGGCGCATAACAACAGAAATGGACGATCTTGACAGGTTGGAAAGAAAGTGTGGTTTATGCCGTCAGGTCGGACACAATCGCAAAAACTGTCCGAATCGGGCGTCTGGCTCGACCACATAAATTTTGTAATACAATAAATCTTTTCAATATTTGTGTTGTAAACATTATGGGTTTTCCGTTAATAAAACTGTTCACACAATTTAAGAAATTCAATATAGGAAATTACATTAGGGTTTTCGCGTACAACAATGATTAACGATAATCAATCTAGGAAATTAAATTAGGGTTTTCGCGTACAACAATGATTAACGATAATCAATCTAGGAAATTACAACTGTTAACACAATTTCATCTGACCCATGCATCATCAGCATTACATCACTGTCTGTTTTGACTTCCTCCAACCACACATTAGGTCTTCCTGTCGCATGCGAGGTTGTTGTTCGTTTTCGCTGGATCCTTCGAATTTTTTCCCCCTCGGCGATGTCTCCATCTAGCCACCGCATCAACTCCCGCTTCAAACGCTCCATGGAGTGAATGTGCCAGAATTTCATTTTCATCGCGGGTTTCGTGGCGGAGAATATAACGTAACCATCTCTGCTAAAAATCATAGGCGACGTCATTACGTAAATAAGGGAGTACAAAATAAAAATACAGTGCGAGAAAGTGTGAGAAATTTCAAAGAAACGGACGAATTATTTATAAAACGGCAAAAAACCCTAGTTTTGCCCTAGGCGCCAAGTGAGATGGCGCCTCCTCTCCTTTTTAAGGAGCATGCGCCATCTCACTTGGCTAAAAGCCAATGGAGGCGCCAAGTGAGATGGCGCCTAGGGCAAAACCCTAGGTGCATGCGCCAAATGACTTGGCTCCTCCTTTGTGGAGCCATCTCAAACATGGTTATTTGCGTAATTTTTTCCGAAACCCGGTTATTTGCGAAATATTTTTTTAATACTTGGTTATTAATAAAAAAAATTCATATATATTAATCATATTAAATATTAAAAGATAAAAAAATTAATTATTTGCAAAAATGGGTATTTTCAAGGAAATGTTCTCAAATATAAATAGAAATAATAAATGAAAATAAGTGTATTTTTATATTATTTTTGAGTTTTATTAAAAAGAAAATAGTTTATTTACATATTTATACTTAGTAAAATAAAAATAAATATCAAGTAAATATGAAAAATATAGAAAATAATTTTTTGGCATTTTTTTATATTTAGACAAAAATAATAAAGTCAGAATAAAAAATAAAAATATTAAAATGACAAATATTCACACAAATGGGCCAGGGAGGTGTAAACTGAATGAAGGGGTGTCAAAAGCAAAAGGAACCAGGCCCAACCCAGAATCCACTTCTTCTTCTTCCTCTGAACAAACCTGCGCGCGCTATGTGCCAAACTGTAACTCCTGATTATTTGATTTTTTGACAAAACTCATAACATGAACATTGTAGAGAATTAAACAACGAATCCAACCATATAAAAAACTTGGATTAACTCTCAAAGACCAGAGAGAATTTCTCTGGCCCTAATTTCTAACCTAGTTTTTTCAGAAAGTTCATGAGTGAAATTCTCTTAGCACGATTAATGTAAATGAAAACTAAGCATATGTATGGCTTCAGGGCTATGAGTACAACATATTTCATTCACAAACCTAAGCCTAACCATTCCTAAATAGAGAGATAGAAGTCCATGAAATACCTGTTTCAGTTGACTTTGAGCTGGACAATGTAGCAACCTTCAATGGTGTTTGAGCTTCTTTTGAGCTTGCCTGAGGTCCAAGGAAGCTTTTCCAATGCTTGGCTTGTTTTGAAACAGCTTGAATCGTGTTGTAGAACTCAACCTGCAGAGCTTTGAAACAAAAATGGCAAAGTGTGTTAGAGGTGTTACAACTTGCAATGGGGGCCTGGGATAGTTCAGGTGAGTTGATTGGAAGGTGTTTGAACTATCTTTGGACAAAACGCACGATGGAATTTTGTTATGGCTTGCAAAATGCAAAACTTGCCCTGTTTTGCAGAAAAACAGTGATTCTGTATACAAGGGAGTTTGAGAGGCAAAGGGGTCGTGTTTCAGGCTTGTTGGGAGGTATGGAACTTGTCTATAATGTTTGTGTAAGCTTGTCTTAACAGATATGTGAGATGGTGTATGTTTGGCCACTTTTCTTCTACTTGAAGCAAGAGAATAGAAGTGATGTTATAGCCTTGTACAAGCCCTCCTATCAACCTGCACACAACACTCTTGTCCCCCTCTAATCCCTGGATTTGGTTTGCAGTCTCAGATCTTTATTCAAGGCTCAATGCTTAGTGTTTTGACATAAAGTAACTTTTGCAAAAATGGCAATATAACTTTTACCATTTAGGGCTTAATTTTGCATGTAATGTCCATATGAACAAGATAATACCTTAACTAAATGGTTAGGCATTAAATTATGGAGTATAAACTGGTTTTGAGGCCTGCAAGCTAGCACCAAACATGCTGATTTGAAAATGTAACTTCAAGAATTCAATTCTCTCTAACCACAAGGGTGTTTGAGGAGTTCTTGGACAATTTGGAAATCTTGGAACATGTACTATAATCCATCTTTGAAATTCAACTTGAAACTCCAAGTGGAACTATGTGAAAAGGGGCCAAAAAGATGGGTCAAAATCTTGCCTAGATTAGGGCAAATTTTCTCTAAGTTAAAAGTTTTAGGTACCCTTGTTCCAAAAATCATAACTTGAGATACAAGCTTCTTTTGAGAAAACTTTGTGAATCAAAGTTGTAGACTTTGTTATGTAATACAACTTTCATGTTTCAAGTTTCCTTTGAATCCATTTGCATCTTGGTGAAAAAATGGGACAAAGTTAGGAAAAAAATAAGAAAATTCCATAACTTAGAAAATTTCTAAGTTATGAAATTTTCCCATTTTTAAACCCTAATTTGCATTTTTGGGTTTCTTGATGAACAAGTTTCATAATTTGACATGTCTTGATGAAAAATAACTCTTGGCACTTGATTTTGACCAAAAAGTCAAAGTTTGACTTTTCAGTGTACAGTCAAATTTTGATCAGTTGACTGAAAAATTCATTTGTCAATCCTATGCATTTGAGATCTTTTGACTTGTTGAATGGGTCAAGACAATGTCATTGAGTCCTTGAGTCCATATGTGAGCTTGGTTTGCCATTGGCTAGGTCAAATAGTCAAAAATTGCCTTTGTACAGTCAAAGCCCTAAAAATGACCATTTTGCCCTTTTAGTGATCTGATCAAATTTCTTGTGGAATGGTGATCCAAACTTGATCAAATGGTTCATATGAGTTCATAATGTTGATGTGGGTCAAATTTCATGAGGTTTGACTGTCAATTGGCCACAATTGATTTTTTCCCCAATATAGTTGATTTATAGGTCAACTGTCCAATTGACTGGGCAAAAATTTGAATCAAGGCTTGAAACTTGGTATGGGCAAACTTGTGAGTCCAATATGAAGTATGAAAGTCACCTTAGGCATTGTAGGTCAAAACATCCCTGTGTAAACTCAAACGTTAATTTAGGTCAACAGTGCAAGGAGATGTCTTGAGCAGAGCAAATCCTAGCTTGATCTTGAGTTCCAAGAGTCTTGTGATTGAGAAAATGTTGATAAAATGAGAGGGCAAATTTTGGGGTACAACAGTTTGTAATAATTCTTAAACAATTCGTACACGTTTAACCTTGTGCCTTACCCGAGGCACATAGGTCCATTTGTAAGGGTTTGATTTTTCATCTTCATATTCCATTTTAATGAATCATGGACGTTTTCACATATAAACTTTTGTGTTCATTTTATTTATTTTAAATTTTATTTGTTTAAAGGTGGCTATCCCTTACACACACCCACACTCACAAATGCAGGTACCCATCCATTCCGGATTCCATGGGTAACAATTCTGTTATGGCCTTCAGTGACTCTGAAGATCTGATCAATCATGCCGAATATGAAGGTGATGAAGACTGTAAAGTGCCTGGAGAATTGGCTAGACTGATACAACAGGAAGAAAGGGATATTATACCTTATGAGGAGTTGTTAGAGACAATCAACTTGGGAACAGAGGAAGACAGAAAAGAAGTTAGAGTGGGTGCCAACCTAGAGCCAAGTGTCAAAAAGCGCTTAGTTCAGCTGTTGAATGAATATGTTGAGATCTTAGCCTGGTCCTACAAAGACATGTCGGGGCTTGATACAGATATTATGGTACATTGTCTCCCTACGAGAGAAGACTGTCCACCAATTAAACACAAAGTTCATCGCATGAGGCCCGACATGTCTGAAAAGATCAAAGCTGAAGTGATGAAGCAGTTCAATGCTGGCTTTCTTGCTGTTACTTCCTATCCACAATGGGTTGCTAACATTGTGCCCGTGCCTAAGAAGGACGGCAAAGTCAGAATGTGCATGGATTACAGAGAATTAAACAGGGCTAGCCCTAAAGATGACTTTCCACTACCGCACATTGACATCTTGGTTGAGAATACAGCTCAGCACAAGGTATTTTCTTTCATGGATGGATTTTCAGGGTACAACCAGATCAAAATGGCACCTGAAGACATGGAGAAAACTACTTTTGTTACACAGTGGGGTACGTTCTGCTATAAAGTGATGCCATTCGGATTGAAGAATGTCGGGGCAACCTATCAACATGCCATGTTGGCTTTGTTTCATGATATGATACATCATGAGATAGAGGTTTACGTAGAGGATATGATAGCCCGATCACAGACTGAAGAAGAACACCTCGATCATCTGCAAAAGCTGTTTGTCAGGTTGAAGGAGTACAAGCTCAGACTGAACCCTAACAAGTGCACTTTTGGAGTCAGGTCCGGTAAACTATTGGGTTTCATTGTCAGTAAGAAAGGCATCGAGGTTGATCCTGCCAAAGTCAAAGCTATACAAGAAATGCTTGCCCCTCGCACTGAGAAGGAGGTCAGAGGTTTCTTGGGACTCCTAAACTACATTGCAAGGTTCATTTCTCACCTAACATCTACCTGTGAGCCAATCTTCAAGCGGTTGAAGAAAGATCAGGTGGTTAAATGGAATGATGACTGTCAAGTTGCTTTCGATAAAATCAAGGAGTATTTTCTAGAACCTCATATCTTGATGCCACTCGTTGAAGGAAGGCCGCTAATCATGTATCTGACCGTCTTGGAGAATTCAATGGGGTGCGTATTGGGCCAACATGACGAGTCTGGCCGAAAAGAGCATGCCATTTATTACCTTAGCAAAAAGTTTATCGACTGTGAGACCCGATACTCACTGCTCTAAAAAACTTGTTGCGCTTTGGTATGGGCTGCTCGCCGGCTATGGCAGTATATGTTGACTCATACCACTTTGCAGATCTCTAAGATGGATCTGATCAAGTACATCTTTGAAAAGCCTGCTTTATCTGGAAGAATCGCTATGTGGCAGATGATCCTCACATAGTATGATATACAATACACGACCCAAAGAGCTATAAAGGGGAGTGTGCTAGCCGATCATCTGGCCCATCAAGTTGTCAAAGATTACCAATCCATGAGGTTCGACTTCCCCGACGAGGATATCATGACTTTGAGCAACATTGAAGAAAACAGACCATATGACGGACTTGAACAAGGATCCCGATGGAGCCTACACTTTGATGGTGCTTCTAATGCACTTGGCAACGGTATCGGCGTGGTACTTATTTCTCCAGAAGTTTGCCATACACCTTTCACCGCCAAACTCTGTTTCAGCTGTACCAACAACATGGCCGAGTATGAAGCTTGTATCTTTGGTCTCAAGGCTGCAATTGACTTGGGAATCAAATCTTTGATCGTATTTGGGGACTCAGCTTTAGTTATCAGTCAAATCAAAGGAGAGTGGGATACTAAACATCCAAACCTCATCCCTTATAAAGAACATGTCTTGACATTACTACCTCATTTCGAGCAGATTACCTTCGATCACTTCCCGCGAGAATAAAATCATCTAGCAGATGCTCTAGCTACAATGTCATCCTTGTTTAAACTTAACTGGGATAATGAGGCTCCCCAAATCACCATTGAACGGATGGACGAACCCGCACATTGTCACGAGATTAATACCGAAGAAGTAATGGACCGACCTTGGTTTCATGACGTCAAAAGGTATCTCGAGGCCCAAGAATACCCTGAAGGAGCTTCAGTCAACGATAAAAAGTTCTTAAGGAGGTTCTCAGCTAAGTTCTTCCTGAGCAATGGTATCCTATACAAGCGCAATCATGATTGCATTCTGCTATGTTGTGTGGACAAGGTCGAAGCTGAGCAGATCATGGATGAACTGCACAATGGTACCTTTGGCACTCACTCAAGCGGACATACGATGGCTAAGAAGATTCTACGGGAAGGCTATTACTGGTCTACCATGGAAGCTGACTGTCATCAACATTCCCGTACTTGTCACAAATGTCAAATCTATGCTGACAAGGTACATATACCTCCAGTTCCTCTCAATGTCTTAATAGCTCCTTGTCCATTCGCTGTGTGGGGAATCAACATGATTAGAGAGATCAAGCCTACAGCATCCAATGGACACCATTTCATCCTGGTGGCCATTGATTAATTTACCAAGTGGGTCGAAGCAGCGTCCTTCGCATCCGTTACAAAGAATGTTGTTGCCCACATCATCAAGCAGAACCTCATTTGCCGGTACGGTATCCCCGAAAGGATCATCACTGACAACGGTACAAACCTGAACAACACTATGATCACTTCCTTGTGCAAGCAATTCCAGATTCAACATCACAATTCATCTCCCTATCGACCGAAGATGAACGGTGTTGTTGAAGCTGCGAACAAAAATGTCAAGAAAATCATACAAAAAATGACAGTCACCTACAAGGACTGGCATGAGATGTTACCGTTTGCTCTACACGGGTATCGTACCACGACACGCACATCAACTGGGGCAACACCCTATTCTTTGGTATACGGCATGGAAGCCGTTTTACCTATCGAGGTTCAGATTCCCTCCTTGAGAATCATGAAAGATGCTGGTTTGAGTGAAGATGATTGGATTCAGACCCGACTTGATCAACTTAACTTGATTGATGAAAAGCGACTTACTACTGTTTGTCATGGTCAGGCGTATCAGAAACGAATGATCAAGGCATTGAACAAGAAAGTCAGGCGCCAGGTATATCAAGTCGGGGATCTTGTAATCAAGCGGATCATCTTGCCGCAAAGTGATCCCATGGGAAAATGGACTCCTACCTACGAAGGACCATTTATGATCAAAAACATCTTTTTTGGTGGGGAAATGATCTTAACCACCATGGACGGCGATGACCTGCCGCACCCTGCGAATGCAGATATAGTCAAAAGATACTACGCATAAACGAACCGGCAAGTTGAAAACCCGAAAGGGCGACTTGGGCAATAATTGGCATCCCGGTGAATCGAAAACCCGAAAGGGTAGTTCAGGTAAAAATTAGGGATAAATAAAAAAATTTGTACATCCGGCGAGTTGAAAACCCGAAAGGGCGACTTGGGTAAAAAAGAGTTTCCCGGTGGACTGAAAACTCGAAAGGGCGGTCTAGGCAAAAGTTAGGGAATTAAAGCGTATGACTATGTCTCGTCGGATCACTTTAAGGACAATCTCTTCACGGACAAACTCCGGGCTTCTGATCAACTCAATCATCTTCAAATGAAGCAACGAATGGACAAGATACTCAGAGTTACGAAGGCTATAGCAGAATGGGAACCCCATGGAATTTTTACACATAGCCATCTTTCTTTGTATAAATTTTTCTCATTTTTATGACAACATTCTCTTACTAGGATGTCTGTCTCCTTTGTACAAAATACTTACACAAAGTTAATACAAAGATACTTCAAAGTGCAGAAAACTATTTGCTTTTCTTCTTTTTACACTTGTGTTTTATTTGAAGACGTCCAATGATTTATTAAATGAGCATATGCATTTGAATATAATCACTGTTTACAAATAAATGAAATGTGAAAGGATAATTACTGATAGGTTGAAAGGATAGAAAAACATCTTTAGGCTATTCCAGGAGAAATCCCCTGCAGTACATCACCAAGATCCCCAGCGGAGCTGAAACCTTGAAATACATATCCCCAGCAGAATTAAAATTCAAAATCCTCGCCAAAGCTAAACTTCAAACTCTAAATCCCCGACGGAGTCATATTTCAAACCTTTAATTCTCATCAGAGTTAAGTCTTCATACTCCCAATCCCCAGCGGAGAGAAAACTTTGGGTCATAAATCCCCAACAAAGATGAAACTTTCTCCCCCAACGGAATCAAATTTCCAACTATCAATCTACAGCGGAAACCATTCAGTTTTTCCCAGATTCCCTAGCAAGTTGTCTTAAAATCTGAGAATCAACCAGATAACAGTTAACTTTTGTCTTATCTCCAAACTAGGATAATTCCCCAGTAGAATGGCATACAACCCAAACTCCTAAATTTCTTCCAAACAGGAATAAGTTTTTCCCCAGAGTCCTGAGTTTACTCTCCAGCAGGATAGCTACTTCCCAGCAGTATAGCTATTCCCCACAGAATTCTTACTCCCCAACAGAATGAGGATTCTCATTCTTAACTCCCCAGCTTGAAGTCCCCAAGGATTCAAATTCCCCTATCAGATTGAAGATTCTCATTCCTGATTCCTCAGTGAAGTTATCAGAGTTTTTACTCCCCAATAGAATGAAGATTCTCATTCTTAACTCCCCAGTTTGAAGTCTCCAAGGATTCAAATTCCCCTAGCAGATTGAAGACTCTCAATTTGGATTCCCCAGTGACGTTGCCAGAATTTTCATTACTCCCAGCATGAGTTTGCCAGAATTTTTAATCCCCTGCAGATCGAAGATTCTCATCCTCACTTCTCTAGTGAAGCCCCCAAGGTTTCAATTTCCCAAGGAGATCGAAGTTTCTCATTCTTATTTCTCCACAGAAGCCATCAAAGTCTTCCTTATTCTTCATCAGATCAAGGTTTTCCCTTGTTTGATCCCTAGTAGAGACCATCAGAGTTTCCTTATTCCCCAGTCGAGTAAGGGTTCCCATTGATGTAATCCCCAGCCATAGTCATCAAAGCTCTCTGGATTCCCCAAGCAGGTTTCCCAAATACTTGGAGGATCCTTATTTTCCCCAGGAAAGTCAGGAAGGATTCTCACATCCCCACAGAAGCTGTCAAGATTTTTGATAATCCCCGCAAGTTGCCAAGGATTTTCTATCCCCAACAGTGGTCAAAAGATTTCTTATCCTCAGCAATCAAAGATTTTGAATCTCCAACAGCAGTCAAGGATTTATCTTCTCCAGCAGCAGTCAATATTTCTTTATCTCCAGCTATCAAGGATTTATTTTCCTCAGCAAGACAGCGAACCAGCTTACATGCATATACATTACATTCATATATCATAAAACAAATTTTATTGCATCATACATTTCATGCAACATAACTTTGTGTTTCAGCTAACATTTTACCCTTTTCAGGATAAGATTAAAAGTTATCTTTAACAAATATTCAAAGATTTCAGATACAGTACGGATACACTCCAGACACGGAAGTCATTCTGCTACTCATTCGGATCTCTTATTCAGATACAGTATGGATACACCTCAGACACAGAGGTCATTCTATTACTCATTCATAATTTCAAGTCAAGATACAATATGGATATGCTCCAGACACGGATGCCATTCTGTCGCTCATTCAGACTTCAACAATCAGATACATATTAGATACGCTCCAGACACGGAAGCCATTCTATTTCTCATTCAGATTCACCTATCAATTTCAAGTTTAGATACACTCTAGACACAGAATTCATTTTGTCACTTATTCAGATCCCAGTTACAGTTCAGATACACTCCATACACAGAAGTCATTCTGCTACTCATACAGATCTCAACTTCCCCAGCCCAGATACACTCCATACACGGATGCCATTCTGTCACTCATTCAGACTTTTTCCCCAGCCCAGAGATGCTCCAGACACAGCAGTCTTTCTGTTATTCATTCAAATTCAAATACAGTTATAGCTCGGATATGCTCCAGACACTGACGCCATTCCCTTGCTCATACAGACTCAATCTCTAGATACAACTCAGATACGTTCCAGATACGGATACCATTCTGATGTTCATTCTTCTGATTTTCAACAAACCTTCTTGGATGGAATCTTTAAGCCCATCTCCAACAAGATTAAATCATCTCCATATGACATCTTTAATCCCATTCCCTCAACTACATTTTGACGAGTGCAAATTTACGGGCACTCTAGTGTCCAATCATCTTTTACCTTCGAGTCAAGAACGACAAACTCGCCAATCTAACTCTTCAGGTTCAAGAAGATTGAACAGGGGCAGATGTTGTACCCCAAAATTTTCCCTCTCATTTTATCAATATTTCCCCTCACAAGACTCTTTGAACTCCAGACAGGATTAGGGTTTGCTCTGCTTAAGACATCTCCTTGTAGTGTTGACCTGAAATTAGGGTTTGAGTTTGCACAGGGATTTTTGGACTTCAAATGCTCAAAGTGACTTTCATACTTCATGTTGGACTTATAAGATTTCCCATACCAAGTTTCAAGCTTTGAATCAAATTTTTGCCCAGTCAATTGGACAATTGACCTAGAAATCAACTATATTGGGGAAAAAGTCAATTGTGGCCAATTTACAGTCAAACCTCATAATTTTTTATCCACATCAACATTATAGACTCATATGAACCATTTGATCAAGTTTGGACCATAACTCCTCAAGAAATTTGATCAGATCATCAAAAGGGCAAAATGGTCATTTTTAGGGTTTTGACTGTATAAGGGAAATTTCTGATTTTTGACCTAGCCAATGGCAAATTGAGTTCAAGCATGGATTAAAGGACTCAATGGCATCATCTTGACCTACTCACAAGGTTCAAAAGATCTCAAATGCATTGGATTGACATATGAATTTTCCAGTCAATTGATCAAAAATCAACTGTACACTGAAAAGTCAAAACCTTGACTTTTTGGTCAAAATCAAGTGCCAAGGGTCATTTTTCATCAAGATGTGTCAAAACATGTAACTTGTTCATCAAGAAACCTAATTTTGAAAATTAGGGTTTAAAATGGAAAATTTTCATAACTTAGAAAATTTCTAAGTTATGAAAATTTCTAATTTTTTCCTAAGTTTTCCCAACTTTTTCACCATGATGCAATTGGATTCAAAGAAAACTTCCAACATGAAAGTTGTAGTATTCCACAAAATATACAACTTTTATTCACAAAGTTTTCCAAAAATATGCTTGGATCTCAAGTTATGATTTTATGAACAAGGGTCCAAAAACTTTCTAACTTGGTGAAATTTTGCCCTAGTTTAGGCAGGATTTTAACCTATCTTCATGGAAATGTTTCACATAGTTCCAAGTGGAATCTCAAAATGAATTTCAAATATGGATTGTAGAGCATATTACAAGATTTCCAAAATGTCCAAGAACTCTCCAAAATCATGTATGGTTAGGGAGAATCAAAGAAAAGAAAATGGCCATTTCTCACTTTTGTCCATGGCATTTTCATGTTGCTACAAGTTACAATTTCTGCCCAAACATGTTTGTACTTGTTTACATGTCCTTAAAACCTTCCACACTCAAAAATTGAATGCAAACACAATGGCTTAAGGCTTTGTTCTGAGCTTTAGAGCATTACACATTGATTTAATCCATTTTTGGTAAAAAGTTAACAATGCCATTTACATAAAGCACAACTTTTGCAAATTTGTTTCTATTGAGCATTGGACCAAGCCTTTTGCTGAAAAAAAAGTTCCCTAATATCAGGCATAGTACACCAACTATGTGCATGCTTGGAGCTAGCCTGTACAGGCCATAGCATGGTCACTTCTCACTTTTACTTCAAAAACAAGTCATTGTGCCAAAGGTCCATATCTTGTGAATCTGATAGAACCAAGCTTGGTAAACATTTCAAACAAGTTTTGCATATTGCCTAAGGTTAGAAACACGAGCTCACGACCTCTCAAACACCCTTGTACACCAAAACTTCATTTATTCCCAAAACACGACAGGTTCTGCAAATCACAAGCCATCTTCACATTGCCTCGTGCGTTTTGTCCCAAACCAGTTCCAACACACTCCATACAACTTACCAAAACTATACCAACCATTCCCAAGTCACTGTAACTCCATTTACACACTTCACCATTTTTGAATTCTGAGTTTGCAGGTTGAGTTCTATAGGGAGATTCAGGCAAGTTCAAAGTAAACTGAGCATTGGAAAAGCTCAAAGGAACTTCAAGCAAGCTCACAAGTATCTCAGGCCTCACTCACAACCCCTACATTGCCATACTCGAGCTTGACTGAAACAGGTATTTCACAAATTTCTATCTCCTTATTTAGCAACCATTAGGCTTAGGTTTGTGAAGCAAAAATGTAGTCCTTATTGTCCTTGAGCTGTACATATGCATAGAATTCATTTATGTTAATTGAGATAGGAGAATTTGGATGTTAAACTTTCTGAAAAAACTAGGTTAGAAATTAGGGCCAGAGAAATTCTCTCTGGTCTTTGAGAGTTAGATTAAGTTTTTTACATGGTTAGAATCGTGTGATTATGCTCTATAATTTTCATGTTGCAAGTTTTCATTTTTGAGCACGTATGCAGGATTTCCAGGTTTGAACAGGGCGCGTGTTTTTGTTTGTTCAGAGGTTAGGGATGAAGAGGATATGGGTTAGGCCTGACTTGGCTTTGTTTTTGGCACCCCCTAGCTTGTTGTTCACACCCCCTTGGCCCATTTCATTATTTTTCCATATTTTCCATTTCTATTTTCATTTCTGACTTTTATTATTTTTTTTAAATATAAAAAATCATCAAAAACATTTTCTTAATTTTTACCTTTTTATTTTATTATTTTTATTATTTTTTTGGGCATTAAAAATAGTTTACTAATAATATACATTTATTTTCTTAAATAAAAACTTGTAAATATTAATACAAAAATATTATATATTTTTATTTTTATTATTTATATACTTAAATAATATTTTCTCACACATTTTAATTTTTTAACACTTTTGTATATATTTTATTTATTTTCTTGTACATAAATAAATAATATAATATATATATTTTCTTAAAACAAAAATTAGGGTTTCCACCCTTAATAAAAATAATCATTAATATTTTTTCTTATTTTTGATCATTAAATAATTTATTTTACATACATAAAATAAATACAAAAACATTTTGCATATTTATATTTATTTGCATATTTAAATATGGTCTATTTATTTATTTGCACAATGAGATCAATTGGGTTGTAATAGTTGACTTAGGGTTTTAATTTCTTGCAAATATCCTCCTATTCAAATTTGTATCCCCCTCCCCATAATCAATATTGTAATAGTCGTAGATTTACTTTTACGCACTTTATAGCTTTCAAATATGTATGATAGAAAAGATTAGGGTTTGTATGATAACCAAAATCAAAACAAATAGCTTGACTAATACAAGACAAAAATGCATGAAAATGACAACACAATGCACACAAGCACCCTTAGGGTTTCATCCACTTGTTGCCTTAAACATGGCCATGGTATGCATGCTAGGTATCTTGGCAAAACAAAATCAAAACAAAAGATCATAGTCCCTCGATGACGCTCTCTTGGTTGCCTATACAAAAATGATCTAGTCCCTCAAAAAATTTGCTAAGATACTTGGAATAATTGTTATCATGGCTATACAATGACCCACTCATGTCCCGTTTAACATCCAAACACAAGGTTATTTACCAAATGCAATGGTAAAACAACAATGTCAAAGGGTTAAAAATGAGTAGGAAAGATCTTTGAGTAGGTAGGTAGATGCTCCTAGTTACTTGATCAAACTTGCAAACATCCTTGCTATTTTCAAACTATCACACAATTTCAAAACAATTTCCCAAAACAAACTTTCAAACATTAAAACATTTTTCAAAAGACAAACACCTTAGTATACATTCAAACAAGAATCATTACAAAGGTTGCATAGACAAAGGCCTCTTTTCAAAATACTTTCAAAACCACACACACAAGCACCATTTCAAACAATTGAAAAGAAAAAGCAAGTGATCTAAAACAAGTAACTAAGAGCCCATGGAAAACCATGGATGAAAAGGGTGCTAGCACCTTCCCTTTTCATAATCTATCCCCCGAATCCAAGAAAACCTCTCAAAGGTCTTTCCTGTGCTTTTTGACCTTTCCTTTGGATAAATAAAAAGTAGGTGGCTACTCTTGCTAAACCGAAACATTTGCGAACACAAATGCAAAACCTCAAGTCAGTTCTCCCACCGCATCACAAAGGGACTTAAAGTTGACTCTTTGTGAATATCTCAGGCACTTTTTGACCATGGATGTTGGGGAAAAAAGACTAAGTAGTACAGTTTCAAAGATCCCAAGATAGATGAGTTGATGAGTCTGATACACGAGATCGAGATTTCTATAAATTTTCGGAGGAAGTATGGGTCCATTATTTCTCTTATGAAGCTCAGGATGAAGGAGGGCATTCTCTCGACTTTGGTCCAGTTCTATGATCTGATGTATCGATGCTTTACTTTCCCTGATTATCAGTTGATGCCTACATTAGAGGAGTATTATTATATGCTGGGTTTACCTATTACCTATGGTGTTCCTTTTACTGGTTTGGAGGGGGAGCCAAAATCCCATGAGATTGCTTCTTTGATCCACTTGGGGAAGTCTGAGGTTGAAGCCCACATGACTACCAAAGGAGCGATAAGAGGATTACCAGCTCAGTTCTTATTGGAGAAAGCTCACTATTTTTCCAGAATGAAGAGTTCAGTTGCTTTTGAGGCCATCTTCGCTCTACTTGCTTATGGTTTGTTCTTATTTCCCAATATCGACAAATTTGTGGATATCAATGCCATCGGGATCTTTATGATTGGGAACCTAGTCCCTATATTATTAGGTGATTCTTATTAGTCTATTCATCTTCGGGATTCTTACCGTGGAGAGATGATCATTTGTTGCACGCCTTTGTTATATCAGTGGTTTATTTTTCACTTTCCTTGGTCAGATGCTTTCTCGGATGTCAGGAAGGAACCTCGTTGAGCTCAAAATGTTATGGCCCTTACTCATTCAGATATTGTTTAGTATCATCAGGCTTACCATGATGTAGATATTGTTGACAGTTGTGGTATTTTTCCCAATGTACCTCTTCTTGGTACAAAGGGATGAATTAACTATAACCCTGTTCTTTCATGACGACAACTTGGATATCCAATGAGGGATAAGCCAAATAATATTCATGTGAGTGGTTTCTTTATTAAAGAGGGAGAGGTTCATAAGGAACCTAAAGAGGAGATTGTGAAGGCTTGGCGTCATATTCACAAGAAGGGTAGGAAGGACTTGGGACCTAGAGGGGTTATTTCTTTGGAGTCTTATCTTCAGTGGGTACAAGCAAGAGCCATCCAGTTGAAGATGTTGTATTCCCATGAAGCACCCATGCCTAATATGTTTGTGAAGACCACTCCTCCCCTATTGGATGATGAGGAAGAGCTTCAGCTTGCCTTAGTCGGGATGCAGTAGGAAAAGGAAGCTTGGAAGAATAAGTGACAGACTCTAGAGGTATCCTACCAAGCAGACCTAAAGGAGAAAGACGACTTGATCGAGATTCTGGAGAGCCGTGCTGTATAAACGATGGAGAGGAAAGAGGATATATTTTCCTCTAAGCCTCAGTCAAACCTTAGTTTCTCACTCCCTGACTCTTATGATTGGAAAGAGGTCGCCAACAAGTATGCAGATGAGAACCAGGTGTTGAAGGCTCAGATTGCAAAACTCACAGGGAAGCGTCAACGTGTAGAGTGATCTCCTTAAGATTTTCTTTCTTAGGGTTTTAGACTTGATCTTCATCTTGTACTTGGGATTATTGAAACTTGTACTAAAAAAAATTGTAATCCGTTTTGAGATTATTATAATAAGATTTTCAGTATTTCAAATGTGTTATTACTTTGATATTTGTAAATTTGTCTATAAATCTTTGAGTTCCTTGAAATATTAATAATAAAATAAATCATATGCATTTCATATTGTAATATGGTGGGAGAACTGACTTGATGATTTTGTGTTTGATCGCAATTGTTGTGAATAGCAAGAGTCGCCACCGACTTTTCTTTTATCCAATAAGGAAAGGGTGAAAAGAACAGGAAAGACCTTTGAGATGTTTTCTTGAGTTCGGGGGGTAGGTTAGAAAAGGGAAGGTGTTAGCACCCTTTTCATTCGTAGTTATCTACGGGCTCTTAGTTGCTTGCTAGATCACTTTCTTTGTTTGAAAATGTGTTTCTGGTGGATTTTGAAAGTATTTTTGAAAAGCGCCTTCGTTTAGGCAAACTTTGTAATGACTCTCGTCTCTATAAGAATGTATACAAAGTGTTGGACTTTTGAAAAATTTTCATATTTTTGAAAAGTGTTTGGTGTGTTTGAAAAATATTTTGTTTTTGAGAATAGATTGTGAGCAAGCAACTAAGAACGTTCTACCTTACTCAAAAGTCTTTTGTTCATTTCTCTATTTCTTTGATATTTCTATATTACCATTGATTGGTAAGAAGCCTTATCTTTGGATGTAAACGAACAAGCATGGGTCAATTATAGTCATAGAAGGAAACCTATGAGACGTTTTAGCAATTTTTGTTTAGGGACTAGATCGTTTACCGAAGGCAACATCGAGGGACATCGAGGGACTACGATCTTTTTATCAAGGGTCTTTTGCTAAAATGCCCATATTCAAGGGATGTGACTATTTTCCTAGGCAACAAGTGAGATTACCCTAGAGGTGCATATGTGTCAATAGTGTGTTTGATTGCATGCATTTTTGTCTTAAATTTAAAGGTTATCTATTTGTTGATTTTATCTTGCCATATAGCCTAATTACTAATAGTGTAAGGAAACAATAAAAATTCAAAGAATAAATCCTAAGCTATTGCAACCATAACAAAAAAAAGGAAAAGTGAGTCTTTTGACCCAGGCAGTATGCTCCTTCGATTCACCCTATTTCACGTCTTTCGATTGGGCCTGTAAGGTAGCATGGATATATATCCTTCGATTATGCCCTTTTTCTATGCTTACTTTGATTGGACCTGCAAAACAAAAATTAATATGTCCTTCAACCACACCTCTTTCGTTTTAGATAACAGCATGGGGCGAAGCCTAAAAGGCTTCGACCCACATAACCTTCTTCACGTCTTCTTTCATTTGGGGACTAAGTAACAGCATGGGGTGAGGCCATTCTAGTATTACCTCGTGGCCAAATTAATTATCAACAATATATTTGATAAATAAAGAAAACAAACCAAAAGACTTAGCCAAGAAAGCAAACGAAGTAAGTGAAAATAAAGACAAACAAAAAAGACAATGATAATGCTTGAAACAAAAAGAAATGATTCTTCACATGTTGTGCTTGAAACGAAAGGTTAAGGTCAAGAGAACTTACTTTTCTTGAAGCTGGAATGTGGGTCTTGGACTTGAGTTGTTTGCCTGGGTGTTCCTGAATTCGAAGGGGAAGAAGCAAACATGGTGTTTCTTGGGCTAGATTCGAAAACCAAGAAAAGTTGGTTTGTGTTTGTTTATTTCTGGATTTTAAAGAAACAAATGTGGTGCTTCTTCAAGTTCTGGGTTTGGGAGGGTGTTAAGTGTTTGAAAGTTTTGAGAGTTCTTTTAAGATTCTTTCCACACATCCAAAATCTTCTTCATCCTTCTTCTTATCTCTCCTTCTTTTTTCGCCCCTTTGAAGTGCAAGTGAACTCTCTATTTATAGAGAAATTTTTTGAATGAACAACTTTATGAAGGAATAAAATATAGTTTCTTTAAAAGGCCAACATCCACTTATGTCAATCTTTTTATAATCCCAAGATAAAAGCACTAAAATCAATTGTTGAGATGGGTGGCTCCTAGTTTATAGGGAGCAAGTGTGCAGAAGAGGCAGGCACAAGGCTCAAGAAATTTCTAAAAAGATAGTGATGTCATTAAGAGCTAGTTGGCTTGAAGAATAATTTAATATGGAGTGAGGCACAAGTTGGAGGCCTATGTAGCCTGACCTATGGACAACTTGACTCTTTGAATCGAATACTTCAGTTTTTCATAGCCTTCTACCAGAATTAACAAATCAGCATTCGTCTCCACCAGTTATGTATCCTTCGAATGGAGCAACTGTGTGTTCTTCGAATGGCCTTCTTCAGCTGAATGTGACACTGAGTCTTCTTGCTTCTGATCACTTAGGCTCAACCCTTCAACCAGACTCAAAAGTAACCAAAACCAAATATTTTCCAACCATGGAAAGTCCTTCGAATGGGCCACCAAGTTGTGTATCATAATGCAACACTATGTGTGTTGAAGGGTCTTCAGATGGATTCGAAGCTGATATGAAAGTTATTCAAGATAATCCTGAAAGTGTATTCGAAGCCAGCATGTAGGTGCATTCGAAGGAGACATGCATGTGACAAAGCCTGGTGCACGCTAACATGGGGAAACCCCTGCCTTGTGAATCAAAGCAAACACGTGAGAAGCCAATAGTGAAATCGAAACCAGCATGCAGGAGGTCCATGCTTTGTGTCAATGGAAAAACTTTAGAAGGCTATTTCCCCCTAAATCAAAGAAAGATTTCAGAAGGTCATAAAGCCCAGTCGAAGCTAATATGCAGAAGGCAAATTCTTTGTGAGACAAACATTCAGGAGGCCATTGCTCTCTGAATCGAAGCTTGTATAGAGGTGCCATTTTAGTGAATCAAAGCAAGCATGTAGGGGGGCCATATGCTTAATCTAAGCTTGCGAAAAGCTTGCTCGAAGGAAATCCAACTGTTTAATCAGAGTGTGTAAATCAAAGCTCGCTCGAAGATTCCAGATGGTCAATCGAAGGATGAAAACAAAACTTGCATCGAAGAAGGCCTAAATGTTCAGTCAAAGCGTATGAATCAATGTTGCATCGGAGAAGTCAGAATGTTCGGTTGAAGGATGAATGAGTCGAAGCAAACTTGCTTTTCTTCAATTTTGTCAAAAAATCATTTTTATCTGTTTTGCCCTTTTTGTCTGCTTTGTACTTGTGAAAATTTTGAGCTTTTGAAAATCCTTGTGAGAAAATGCCTTGAGAAATGAGAGGGTAAATTTTGGGCTACAACAGCTGCCCCTATTAAATCTTCTTAAACCTGAAGAGCAAGTATGGCACGTTGTTGTTCGTAGCTTGAAGGTAGAAGATGATTGAACACTAGAGTGCCTAGAAATTTGCACTCGGAGATGTGGTGGTTGATTGTGTACGGAATGGGATTATATATGCCATCCAAAAGTGATTGTTAATAGAAATTAGACCAAGTCTAAACTTGACTGTAATTGGGAGGAGTGTCAGAATAAATCTTTGGTTGATTTAACTCTGAATGATATGCTGGAATGAACCCGTGTTAAGCCGTGTCTGGAAATGTATTAGAACGAATCTGTGTAAGATTACTTTATAATGAGCCTGTGTAGGGCTGCTTTAGGAGATATATGAGAGGGAAGCCTGGGTAGGGATGCTTCAGGATGAATCCATGTGAAACTTCATCTGGAAATGTGTAAGAAGGAACCTGGGTAGGGTTGCTTCAGGATGAGCTCGTGTGAAACTTCATCTGGAAATGTATGAGAAGGAACCTGGGTAGGGTTGCTTCATGATGAGTCCGTGTAAAACTTCATCTGGAAATGAGAAGGAACCTGGGTAGGGTTGCTTTAGGATGAGTCTATGTAAAACTTCATCTGGAAATGAAAAGGAACCTGGGTAGGGTTGCTTCGGGATGAGTCTGTGTAAAACTTCATCTAGAAATGCATGAGAAGGAACCTGGGTAGGGTTGCTTCATGATGAGAAGGAATCCATGTAAGATTGCTTTATGATGAGCCCGTTTAAAGATGCATTTGGAAGTCAGAAGGAACCCGTGTAAGATTGCTTCATGATGAGCCCGTGTGAAGTTGCATCTGGTCACAAGGTAGCTGCTCTATCTTCCTTCAGAAACTAATCTTGGACCTGTTGAAAATTGTTGATGATAGCTATCTGTTGATTGATCTTTTCCTAAAAAGGGTAAAGTGTTAGTCGTATGCAATATCATGATGTATGAAATGCATTGTGTAATGGTGTTCTCAAAATAAATGAGATGGTGCTATATGCGTTTCGTATGCATATGCTATGACATATGAAATCTAAAATGTTATTGGAATGTATCTTTGTCTGGGAAAATAAATCCTTGATAAATGCTGGTGAGTTTTGGAGAGTTGAATCCCGGACTTCCACTGGGGATGAAGAGCACGCTGCTCTTCAGACTTTGTTTTAGGATATTCCCGCTGGGAATGTTGACTTGTTTGAGAAGACTCTGTGAAAAGTGTTGATTCCGACTTGAGGAAAAGAGTTCAGGAGTTTTAGTTGTATGTTGCTCTACTGGGAGTTGTTTCTTGAAAGTTGGTTATTATCTTGTCGAATTACAGGCTTCACAACAACTTGCTGGGGATAAAGAAGTTAACTGTTATCTGGTCGGGTCCAGGCTTTGCAGATACTCACCGGGTATTATAGAAAGTCTATTGGGGAAGAGGAGTTTTGTTTAGTGATCTGTAAAAGTAAAATTTTTATCTGGTCGGTTCCAGGTTTTAGCAACTTGAACTGGAGGTCAACTGTTATCTGGTCGGGTCCAGGCTTCAGCAATTTAAAATTGTGGTTTACTGTTATCCGGTCAGATCTGGGTTTCAGTAACTTGAGCTAGAGGTTAACTGTTATATGGTCGGGTCCAGGCTTCAGAAACTTAAAAGGGGGTTGACTGTTATCCGGTCGGATCTGGGCTTCAGCGAATGGAGAATTTAAACTATTATCTGGTCGGGTCCAGGCTTTAGCAATTTAAAATTTTGGTTTACTGTTATCCAATCAGATCCGGGCTTCAGTAACTTGAGCTGGAGGTTAACTGTTATCTGGTCAGATCCATGCTTCAGCAACTTAAAAGGGGATTGACTGTTATCCGGTCGGATTCGGGCTTCAGCGAATGGAGAATTTAAACTATTATCTGGTCGGGTCCAGGTTTCATAGTAACTTGCTTGAAAGGATGAAGTTGACTGTCATTTGGTCGAGTTCCAGGCTTTTCATCAACTTTCGGAGATAGAAAAGAATTTTTTGGCGACTTCACTGGGGATTAGGGGTTGTGGTCCCTTAATTTGTAATAGTCTAAAAGTAAAACTCAGACTAGAGAGGACGGACTCAGCTGGGGAAGACAGACTCGGCTGGGGAATTTTCTGTTTGTTGGGGAAATAAACCCTGTTGAGAGGAATATTTGACGAGCTGGTGGGGGAGATGTATTCTTTTGACAGAACTCCTCGAGGCTTCTTCTTACGACCAACTCAGCTGGGAAAGGGTTTTCCAGAGATTGAAACTCTGGCCGGGGAGTTACCTGGATCCCATCTTGTGAGGATATTTATGAATTTGGCCTTGAGGGGTTTGTACCCTAATTTGCGAAGATTATTCTGTGGGGATAACCTTATAGAGATGACTCTGTGGTGACTTGACTTGGGATCACCCTATGAAAAGGACTTTGTTACTTCCCCTAGTAGTAAGTGTTGTAGCATTGCTATAAAATATTTGCTTGGTCGTACGTAACCCTTTGCAGAAATTCACGTTCGATGCCCCAAGTGACTCAGATGCGGATCTGCCCCAAGTTACTCAGCACTTCTTGAGAGATTTCTTGGAATCTTAATTTGATTGCCCCAGATGAGTTGGGCAGTAACATGTCAGTTCCTTGGTTTACAGGAGATTTTTCTTTTGAAGTGTTTTCCAATTTTGCAATGATTCTTGTTTATTAAGAGAATTTTCGTTCATTAGATATTCATCGTGTGGATTTCTCCGCTGTCAAACAAATAGCTATATGCAAACAGCATTATTCAAATGATGTAAAGTTTATGTTTGTCTTGATGTTTTGAAAATGCGTTTTAGCAGATAAAGAGTTTGGTAAGAATTTGAGTTCAACTCAGGATGTATAGTAAGCCTTACAGGAGTCAGGATACCTTTGGTAACAATATACTTTTGAACTAACCCATGCTTCAATTAGGACTTTTGAAGGGTTGTAACGTGGTTTGGTTCATGGTTTAAGAAACAAAGGATAAGGCTCAAAGTGTATTTGTACCCAACATGTTCTTAATGATATTCTCCTGTCCTAAACATAGTTAATTGTGCGTTTTGAATTCCAATTGAGTATGGAATGAAGTTTCGGTGATGGTTCAGACAAGTTAAGTTTGTTTGAGAAGGAAGTCATTTTGCAACATTTTTCTGTTGTTGAGGATTTGTAGCAACTTCCTTTTTTGATTTATTGTCCCTATTTTTTGCCTGACTGTTTTGAGATTATGGTCAGCGGGATGCCCCAGTTTTTACTTAAGTCTCCTTCGTAGGTTTTGACTCAGTGGGCGTTTTCTTTTGAGAGATAATGACTGCCTATTTTACGGGAACCTTCATTGTCTTTTGATTTAGAAGGACGTGTTCGTTGTCATTCATTGTGTATGCAGTGAAAGCTTGTGACTGAATGCGCATTTGAATTAACTGAGAGACTACCCTGCCCCATATTTTGATTAAAGATTTCAATTTGCGTGAAAAGGAAAATTCCTACTTCTTAGGCTCAAAGGGGTTGGCTAGGGATTATCTTCCTTATAACTCCAATTTTTAGGAATTGAAATAATGCTTGTACATCCTTAGCAAAGTCTGTTCAAAAGCATATTGTATGAGATTATGGTATTGTTTTCGTCATCCTCCCTCTAAAGGCTTGCAACTTTTAACAAGAGTTAATTATCATAAAGGGAGTAAAAAGCATAGTTTAAATATAGTGAAAACAAATGGATGAATTCAAGACAAACATATGCAATGCATTAATGAAACAAAGTTTAACATTAATAGATAAGTGTTTAAACAACAAAAGAAATTACAATTGAAAATTCAAAATGAACTGGAACACTCAATGATTTGGCATGGGAGCAGTGATCACGTTGTGAGTAGCAAGTGGATAAAATTCAATCTCCTTGGCATCAATCATGTTTTGGATCTTGTATTTCAGCACCCAACAATCGTTAGTATCATGCCCAGGACTTCCGAAATGATAAGCGCATATTGCATCAGGATTGTAGTTAGGAGAAGAAGTTTTAGGGTTTGGATGGGGACCTATCAACGTAATCAGGTTCATCCTCAGCATGTGTTGCAGTGCTTGAGACAGTGTCATGTTGATGTTGGTAAATTGTCTCTTGGGCTCATCTTTTCTTCGTTGATTTCCCCGTTGTTGTTGTCATGGCGATGTAGGACTGGAGATCAGGATTACCCCCACATGTTGATCGTGGTTGCTCTTGTTACAACCCTTTTGGCCGTACACAGCATTGGACTCTTTCTTCCTCGTGAAAGGCTGCTTCCCTGCACTTGAAAATGCACCCCCTTGGAATTTTACCGCTCTTAATGCCATCATATACTCTTTCTCCCGTCAGTATTAGCTTAGTGAACCCGACCGAGGAGCTTCCGATTAGGTGATTGAAGAAAGGTCCAGTCAAAGTTCCCATAAAGATATCAATTAGCTCCCTGTCAGTTAAGGGTGGCTGCACCCTTCCAGCCAAGTCTCTCCACTTTTGGGCATATTCTTTAAAGCCCTCGTTGGAACCCATGGTCATGTTCTGCGACTGCACGCGAGTTGGTTCTAGATCAACATTGTATTGCTACTTCTTGTAGAAAGAAACATCTAGATCCTCCCAAGTATGGATGCGAGAACCTTCCAACTGATAGAACCAATCGAGTTGAGTCCCAGCTAGACTCTCTTGGAAGAAATGGACCCAAAGTTTCTGATCAGTGGTGTGTGGCTGAATTTTGCGAACATAAGATCTCAGATGCATCTTAGGACAAGATACCCCATCATATGTGGAAAAATTAGGGATTTTGAACTTTGGTGGGATGACCACTCTGGAAACCAACCCTAACTCTTCAAGGTCCAAGCCAGGTATCTACTGAATCTCTATAGCATTGAGGCGATCTTCCAGCTTTTTTATATTTTTCATCAGCTAGAGGATATTTCTCCTCATAGTAGTCAGTTTCATCTTCATCAGTCCTCGAGTTATCATCTTCTTCATGAGTATCCCCCTCATTTGAGGGAGTTGAGAGATCTAAAGCTCTCTTGGTTGGTCCTCTAAGTCTTCTTCCCATATTCAAGACACCAGCCGGTTTCTTTGACTTCTTCTTCTTCTCTCTGATGACGAGAGCTTTCAGTTCTTCCTGCCCCTTAGCCAGAGTCAGGAACATTTGTTGGAACTGAGCGTTTTGGGCTTGAAGGTCTTTTACTATTTGTTCAAGAGCCGTTTATTACTGAAATAAACAGTAAGAATATAAGAAACTCGGGTGGGATAAACCTATTATGATGACATGCATGATATGTGGATGTAATGTTTTCAAGGATCTCGCGGGGTAAACACAAAAAGATGTTTGAATTTTGATCAACAAATTTGATTGGAGAACTTCGTATCGGTGGATGTCCTTCCGCGAGAATCAAGCTCACCATGACAAGTGGATAATAGCCCCTGACTCAAGTTTGTTGTACTTTGATAGCATTTGGTTAGAGAAAAATAAATTCTCTTGCCCCTTGATAGACATTTGGTTCAACATGTCCATGCATCACAGGTCATTGAAAATGATATGGTATGATGTCATGATGTTATGTACAAGTATGCAAAGCAAGCAAGTTGTTATGTACAAATAGTCATATACACACAAAGAAGACAAGTCCTTAGGTTTAGGCTTGCATGGAGTTTGATAGGTAAGTACCCTCTTGAAGTTTTAGTTGGCTCAACCTGTCCTAGAAAATAACCGAGTTCTAAGGGATCTCAATATCACTGATCCTTCTTCATCGGACATTGTTTCAGTGCAAGCCTCTTTATTGGAGACCGAAATATCCCAAGAGTCAAATCTCAATGAGTGTAGCATCGAGTATCAACCAACTTCGGACTGCACCAAAGCCGGCTATCTCACTAATTCCTAATGGCCAAGTTGTTCAATTAAGGTTCTAAGGTCATTTAGTTCTTCATGACACCACACAGCGGCCCCGTATTCTCCTTGACTACTCAAGGGCTACCGGTACTACCAAATGTGTCACACTAACATAGCTATTGTTTCAACCATGTTAGTATACCCCGCACAGTTTCCACAATCTATTGCTACTTACCTAAAATGTGTTCCCTGATCCAGGTAGAGGATCCATACAACCCAAACAAAGAACCATAATGTAAAGCAGATAAATCAAAAAATGAAAGAAAGTAAATATGATCTAACTCTAAGGTAACCCCACTTTTAAGATATATCCCCAGCAGTCGCCGATTCCGTAATATGGTGGGAGAACTGACTTGGTGTTTTTGCGTTTGATCACAATTGTTGCGGATAGCAAGAGTTGCCACCGACTTTTCTTTTATCCAATAAGGAAAGGGTGAAAAGAACAGGAAATACCTTTGAGATGTTTTCTTGAGTTCGGGGGGTAGGTTGTGAAAAGGGAAGGTGTTAGCACCCTTTTCATTTGTAGTTATCTATGGGCTCTTAGTTGCTTGCTAGATCACTTTATTTTTTTGAAAATGTGTTTGTGGTGGATTTTGAAAGTACTTTAGAAAAACGCCTTCGTTTAGGCAAACTTTGTAATGACTCTCGTCTCTATAAGAATGTATACAAAGTGTTGGACTTTTGAAAATATTTCATATTTTTGAAAAATGTTTTGTGTGTTTGAAAAATGTTTTGTTTTTAGAATAGATTGTGAGCAAGAAACTAAGAACGTTCTACCTTACTCAAAAGTCTTTTCTTCACTTCTCTCTTCCTTTTATATTGTTATCTTACCATTGATTGGTAAGAAGCCTTATCTTTGGATGTAAAGGGATAGGCATGGGTCAATTATAGTCATAGAAGGTAACCTATGAGACGTTTTAGCAATTTTTGTTTAGGGACTAGATCGTTTACCAAAGGCAACATTGAGGGACATCGAGGGACTATGATCTTTTTATCAAGGGTCTTTTGCTAAAAGCCCATATTTGAGGGACATTACTATTTTCCGAGGCAACAAGTGAGATTACCCTAGACGTGCATATGTGTGAATAGTGTGTTTGATTGCATGCATTTTTGTCTTGAATTTAAAGGTTATCTATTTGTTGATTTTATCTTCTCATATAGCCTAATTACTAATAGTGTAAGGAAACAATAAAAATGCAAAGAATAAATTCTAAAATATTTCAACCATAACAAAAAAACAAAATAAAAAAAAAGAGGAAAAGTGAGTATTTCGATCCAGGCAGTATGCTCCTTCGATTCACCCTATTTCAGCGTCTTTCGATTGGGCCTGTAAGGTAGCATGAATATGTCTCCTTCAATCATTCCCTTTTTCTCTGCTTACTTCGATTGGACCTGTAAAACAAAAATGAATATGTCCTTCGGCCACACCTCTTTCGTTTTAGATAAAAGCATGGGGCGAAGCCTAAAAGGCTTCGACTCACACAACCTTCTTCGTGTCTTCTTTCATTTAGGGACTAAGTAGCAGCATGGAGTGAGGCCATGCTAGTATTACCTCATGGCCAGATTAATTCTCAACAATATATTTGATAAATAAAGAAAACAAACCAAAATACTTAGCCAAGAAAGTAAACGAAGAAAGTGAAAACAAAGACAAACAAAAAAGACAATGATAATGCTTGAAAGGAAAAGAAATGATTATTCACATGTTGTGCTTGAAATGAAAGGTTAAGGTCAGGAGAACTTACCTTGCTTGAAGCTAGAATGTGGGTCTTGGACTTGAGTTGTTTCCCTGGGTGTTCCTAAATCTAAGGGGAAGAAGCAAACGTGATGTTTCTTGGGCTAGATTCGTATACCAAGAAAAGATGGTTTGTGTTTGTTTATTTATGGATTTTAAAGAAACAAGTGTGGTGCTTCTTCAAGTTCTGGGTTTGGGAGGGTGTTAAGTGTTTGAAAGTTTTGAGAGTTCTTTGAAGATTCTTTCCACATAGCCAAAATCTTCTTCAGCCTTCTTCTTCTTTCTCCTTATTTTTTCGCCCCTTTGAAGTGCAAGTGAACTCTCTATTTATAGAGAAAATATTTTAATGAACAGCTTTGTGAAGGAATAAAATATAGTTTCTTTGAAAGGACAACATCCACTTGTGTCAATATTTTTATAATCCCAAGATAAAAGCACTAAAATCAATGGTTGAGATGGGTGGCTCTTAGATTATAGGGGGCAAGTGTGCAGAAGAGGCAGGTGCAAGGCTCAATAACTTTCTAAAAAGGTAGTGATGTCATTGAGAGAAAGTTGGCTTGAAGAATAATTTAATATGGAGTGAGGCACAAGTTGGAAGCCTATGTAGCTTGACCTACAGACAACTTGACTCTTTGAATCGAATCCTTCATTTTTTCATAGCCTTTGACCAGAATTAACAAAGCAGCATCTGTCTCCACCAGTTGTGTATCCTTCGAATGGACCAACTGTGTGTTCTTCGAATGGCCTTCTTCAGCTGAATGTGACACTGAGTCTTCTTGCTTCTAATCACTTAGGCTCAACCCTTCGACCAGACTCAAAAGTAACCAAAACCAAAAATTTTCCAAGCATGGCAAGTCCTTCGAATGGGCCACCAAGTTGTGTATCATAATGCAACGCTATTTGTATTGAAGGGTCTGCAGATGGATTTGAAGGTGATATGTAAGTGATTCAAGATAATCGTGAAAGTGGATTCGAAGCCAGCATGTAGGTGAATTCGAAGGACACATGCAGGTGGCAAAGCCTAGTGCACGCTAACATGGTGAAAACCCCTGCCTTGTGAATCAAAGCAAACACGTGAGGAGCCAATGGTGTAACTGAAACCAGCATGTAGGAGTTCGATGCTTTGTGTAAATGGAAAACCTTCAGAAGGCTATTGCCCTCTGAATCAAAGAAAGATTTCAAAAGGTCATAAATCCCATTCGAAGCTGACATGCAGAAGGTAAATGCTTTGTGAGACAAACATTCAGGAGGACATTGCTCTCTGAATCGAAGCTTGCATGCAGGTGCCATTTTAGTGAATCAAAGCAAGCATGTAGAGGGCCATATGTTTAATCGAATCTTGTGGAAATCTTGCTCTAAGGAAAGCCAAATGTTCAATCAGAGTATGTAAATCAAAGCTCGCTCGAAGAATCCAGATGCTCAATTGAAGGATGAAAACCAAACTTGTACGAAGGAGGCCTAAATGTTCAATCGAAGCGTGTGAATCAAGGTTGCGTTGAAGAAGCCAGAATGTTCAGTCGAAGGATGAATGAGTCAAAGCAAACTTGCTTTTCTTCAATTTTGTTAAAAAATCATTTTTTATCTGTTTTGCCCTTTTTGTCTGCTTTGTACTTGTGCAAATTTTGAGCTTTTGAAAATCCTTGTGAGAAAATGCCTTGAGAAATGAGAGGGAAAATTTTGGGGTACAAAACATATCATGCATCATATTGTACATACTTCTTGTATTTTTTTAGCATAACCATGTGTCTTAATGAGCTTCTTTACTTTTTTCAGCAAGTTTTCTCATTAATACAATACTCGAACTAATTTTAGAAGAAAGATGGACAATCTAGAACAAGAGAATCACGAACTACACAAAGAAGTTTCTACTCTAAAGGTTGGTATAGCCAATCTCACTACTCTAATGGAATATTTGGTGGCTTCTCAGAATCAGCCACCGCTTGTTCAGCCTCAACAAACAATAGTTACTACCGAAGCTCCGACTGTTCCTATTTCTGCCAACTATTGTTGTTCTGAATCGTTTTCCTCAAGGTTATCCGTGGGGAATGCCAGAGAACTTTATTCCAGAAGGTTGTAATCAGGATCCTCAAGTTGCACTACTTGCTCCAGCTGCTGCTGCTACTGCACCTCATATGGTGCATATTATTCATGCTGCTAGAAATGAGATTCACTATGTTGCACCTCCCTCTGTGAATGTGGTACCATTTGCTAATGATGAAGTGTATCACCCTATTCCTCCACCTAGTGAAAGCTTGGGTGGTCTATAATCGAATGGAAGATTTTTAGGATCATTTTGATAGGATGCAGAAAGAGTTGAAGGCCCTCAGAGTAAAAGAACTATTTGGACAGAATGTGAATGACATTTGTTTGGTTCCAAATGTGAAAATACCTGCAAAGTTCAAAGTAACAGAATTCGAGAAGTACAAGGGAAATAGTTGCCCTCGTTCCCACTTAGTGATATATGTGAGGAGAATGTCTACTCATACAGATGATCAACGCCTGTTAATTCATTTCTTTTAAGACAGTTTGACCGGTGCAGCATTGAAATGGTACATGATCCTGGACAATGCCAACACTCATAATTTCAATGACTTGGGAGAAGCGTTTATCAGACAGTACAAATACAATGTGGATATGGCTCTTGACCGTGATCAACTCAGGGCCATGATCCAGAAGGACAAGGAGTCATTTAAAGAATATGCACAGAGATGGCGTGAAGTAGCTGCCCAGGTGATTCCTCCAATGGAAGAAAAAGAGATGACAAATATTTTTCTGAAGACACTAGGTGCATTCTATTATGAAAGAATGGTGGCGAGTGCACCCAGTGATTTTACCGAGATGGTGGGGATGGGCGTTCATTTGGAAGAAGCTGTAACAGAAGATCGTCTGACAAGAGGTGAAAATTATGGTAGTATGAAGAAACCATCATACGGGTTTTCTAAAAAGAAAGAAGGAGAGAAAAATGTTATTATTTAAGAAAGAAGGGTTAATCCTCCTAGAAGAAATCATCAGCACCATCAATAGTTGCCTTGGTAACTCCAGTTGTTAATACAGCTCCGACTATAGTTGCTTATCAAAGACCAGTCCCTCAAGGAAATCAAGGGCAGACTCAAAGGAGAGAGCCTTTTGAATCTACCCCCATGAGCTATGCCTAGTTACTTCCAGCATTGATTCAAAAATTGGTCCAAACTAGGCCACCCCCGGCTATACCATCACCATTGCCTTGGTACTATAAGGCAGATCAGGCGTGCACTTTCTATTAGGGTGCACCAGGGAATAATGTGGAAAACTGTTACCCTCTGAATTCCGAGGTACAAAAAATGGTGAGATCTAGCCTTTTGTCCTTCAAAGATATCAGCCCAAATGTCAAAGATAATCCTTTGCCAAAGCATGGAGGAACGAATGTTGTTAACATGGTTGCTGGTTATCCAGGGGACTTCCGCGTTTATGATATTAACTTGGTCATATGAGACTTGGTAAAGAGAATGAATACCTTTGCGAGTTTAGTTACTATACTCATAACCATGTCGGTTGTGATATTTGTAGTACTGATATACAAGGTTGTAATAAGATAAAGGCTAATTTACAAGAGATGATCGATGGGGGCCTCATCCATATAATTAGACCTAGGGCATAATATGAGGAGGAAGTGAACATGGTCTTTGGATGTCTTGGAGAGTTCCGGATATTTGATGTGGACCATATGAATGATGATCTCGTGCAATTGCACGCTACCTTTTTCCACATGGCTAGTCAGGTAGAGCACCACTATGGATCTTGTCGGGTTTGCTGCAGGGATTCCTAAGGATGTTCCATTGTAAGAAGAGGTATTCAGTTGTTATTGGATAATGTAACTATCAAACTTTCAAGCCAAAGAGATAATTACCATGAGGTTAACAAGATTGAGGTTTGCTTGGCTGAAGATGAATCAGATGATGAATATGCTTCGGCGGATGAATTCTTTTCCTCAGATGAGGATATGTTCTCCAGTGATGATTCTTTGATACCCAAATTTTCCGAAGAAGGTGTGAATGTAATTTTTCCTTGTTTTAATGATTCTTCTCCCGTTGAGATTGAATACTGTAGCAAGCCAGTTGTTTCCCCAATGGTGATTTGCTTGCCAGGGCCTGTTCCTTACAAATCAGATAAAGATGTACCGTACAAATACAATGCTAATATTTTAGAGGATGGTGTGGAAGTTCCCATCCAGCTGTTGTCAAGCATTGAGAATATTGCTGAGACTGGTTGAGTGACCCGCAGTGGTCATGTATTTGCACCGGTTGTTCAAGAAATGATAATGCTGGTAAGAAAGTTGTGGAAAGTGCCGAGAATAAGAAAGTTGTAGGGGAGTCCAGTGGTGCTACCCTGGAGAAAGATGTGGATGATATTTTGAAGATTATCAAAATGAGCGACTATAGAATTGTAGATCAGCTATTGCAGACTCCTTCATATATATATATATATATATATATATATATATATATATATATATATATATATATATATATATATATATATATATATATATATATATATATATATATATATATATATATATATATATATATATATATATATATATATATATATATATATATATATATATATATATATATATATATATATATATATATATATATATATATATATATATATATATATATATATATATATCCTAACATTGTTGATGAATTATGCTTCCCATAGAGAATCTTTAATGAAGGTGTTGGATCAAGCCTTCGTAGAGAGTGATATGCCGTTAGATCAACTCAGTAGTGTCGTAGGTAATATTACGTCTTGTAATAACCTAAGCTTTTGCGATGATGAATTGCCTAATGAAGGGAGGAATCACAATTTGGCTCTCCACATATCCATGAACTGTAAGAAATATTCATTGTCAAATGTGTTAATTGATAATAGGTCCGCCTTAAATGTCATACCGAGAAGCACGCTGATGAAGATAAAGTATCAAGGGTCTCCCATGCGCCCAAGTGGTATTATTGTAAAATATTTCGACGGATCAAGGAAGTCAGTTATTAGGGAACTGGATCTGCCTATCCACAAAGGCCCACACCATTTTCAGATTACTTTCCAAGTCATGGATATTGTACCCGCATGTAGCTGTTTACTGGGACGATCGTGGATACATGAGGTAGGGATTGTCACTTCAACTCTACATCAAAATCTGAAGTTCGTACGTAAAGTCAAAGTGGTTATTATAAATGGAGAGCAAGCATTATTGATTTCTCATCTATCATCTTTCAGTGTTGTAGAAGCAGATGAAGTTGTTGTTTGTGATACGGTGGCCAGAACCGGACTGTTTTGAAATGCTGGTTTTGTGTTTTGCGTTTGTGTTCGCAAAATGTCGCGGTAAGCAAGAGTCGCCACCGACTTTTATTTTATCCAATTGGAAAGGAAAAAAGCACAGAAAAATTCCCTTTTTTGAGATTTTGAGTGCGGGGGGTAGATTATAGAAAGGGAATGTATTAGCACCCTTTCTATCTGTGGTTTTCCACGGGCTCTTAGGTACTTCCTCATCATTTTCAAAATTGCTTGTGTGTGTTTGATTTGAAAAAGTTTTTGTTTTACTTCGATTTAACCCTTGCTTCTGTCTTCACGAGTGTTACGAAGTCGTTTTGAAAACTTTCTTTGAAAAGAGTGTTTGGTGTAAAAATGTTTATTTTGTTTGAGCAAGTACTTAAGAACTAATCTATCTACTCGAAAAAGAGAACGTTTCTATTCTTGTTTCCTTTAGACAGCGCTATCCCACTATTAGTGAGTAGGTAGCACCGTCGTTGGAGTTTAAAGGATCCATTTGAGAGGGACGTACGATCACTAAAGCAATGTTAGGACGTCTTAGTAATAACCCTAATGTCTTAAGATCAATATTCGAGGCAACGTATCCGAGGCAACCTTTCCGAGGCAACTTTTCTGAACAGGACTTTGATCTTTTGTTTAGACAAGAGAGCGACCACTAAAGCATCCTATACTTAATGACTGTTTACCAAAGGCAACCGAAGTGGGAGTGTGCCCTAGGAGTGCGCATGTGCGAGTGATTCAATTTCAAGTTTATTATCTTTGCACATTTAGGGTTTGCTAACCGTTTTAAAGTTAATCATACATTCTTGTCATGCAATCCTAATGTCATACATCTAACAGTTTAATATTTTGCAGAAATTAAAGTGCGGAAGGTAAAGCTACGCTATTACAAGGCTTCGGGTATTAATTTACATTGCCAAAAACAACCCGTCAAAACGATAAATGAAAAGGAGAAAAATCCTAATTAATCTATTACAACTTGTGAACAATTACATTAATAGGGTAAAATAAAATAATAAAGTGCGCGCGATAAATCGAGAACGAGAGAGAACTAGGTTTTTGACCCCGTCTAACCTAATCGAAAGACAAATTATTTGTGTTGTTTTTAATCATTTTTAGGAAAAAGAATTAGGTTTTTAAATTAAATACAAATATAATTAAATTAAATTAGAGAAAATAATTTACATGGCCTATTTTTGTATTTTGTTATTTTTAAGAAAAAGAAAATAGAAATTAAGTTAGAAACAAAAACCCTAATTGTTCTAATTAATTTTAATTTATTTACAAAATAATTAAAGTTACCCTAAAAACAAATGAACTAATTAAATTAATTTTTGTATAAAAAATAAATTCTAAATCTAATTGGATGAAAATTATTTTTATGATTTTTTTGATAAAAAGAATTAATTTTTATGTTAGTAAAAATAATTAAATAAATTAAATAAAAGAAATATAAAAGAAAAGGGAAAGGAAGTTGGGCCTGCTTGTAAGTGATTTTGGGAGTGTGGATAGCAATTCTGGGCCCAAGACAATTGACCCACATTGACCTTCCAAGTTCCAGTGCTATGCGTTGACTGGGTCACATGATTGATCCTTCAATGATGGCCTTCAGATTTAGCTTCCTGGAGATCCAGTGGTTGGATCCTGAGGGCGCATGGTAATCCTTTGGAATTATGTGCACGCCTGAACACTTAAAGAAAAATAATGTGAAGTAATGGGGGGACCTGGGATTCGAACCCAGGCCCTGAAGCCTTTTTCCAATAGCATCAATGCCAGCTGAGCTACATGCACGCTTTGTATATGAAACAAACAATAAGCATTATATTGGAAAAATAAAAAGAATAAAAATATTCGCATGAAATTTCAAATGGGCGAATAGGGTGGTGCCACGCCTTCATCCTGTTAGAACATAGTTTGATTCTACAACCCTCAGTTAGAGTTTTGATGATAACAAAATGCAAGATTAAATAAATTGTAAGATTTATGTTTAAGACATATATGCTACTTAAAATTATGTTGTGTATTTACAGAAACTCTGATGGAATCAGCATCAGAATATCAGTATCAACATCAGCATCAGAAGATATGTCAGCATCAGAAGATCAAATAACATGTGCTATACGCTGAATCCTGATGAACATAATCTGCGCATAAAATACTCTGACTCTGATCAAGATCCTAACCAAGTCATCAGCACTCAGAAGCGTCAGCATAAAGGAAAGAACACTCTGATTACCATAAGCAGAGAAGACTCTGAAGTGTCAACGTTACTAAGCATTCAAGACAGATTTATTACCAACGGCTTTATTCCAAGACAAAGATCTTCTGAAAAAAGGAAAGATCGTTAATAGCATTGAAATGGTTTTATGGACAACTAACGTATCTCTTCCGTGGCTATTTAAACAAGACTATGTGAGAAAAGAAAAGGCTAATACTCTACACGCATGCACGCATACGAAAACGTTCTCATTCATACAATTTGCTAAAGCCTTCATACCACGCCTACTGCAAAAGTATTAGCAATTCAGTTTTCAATCTAAGCTTAATATTGTGTATTATCACAGTTGTGATATATAGTTTTCTTAGAAAACATCAAACACACTTTTGTTCAATTATCTGTAAGAGAAATTCCTTGAGATAAACCGGTCTGTGGTTAGACTCAAGAAGGCTTTAACAGTCGTTAAAGTAGTTGTTGTATTCAGTTGAATATAGTGGATTAAGACCTCGTTGGAGAGAGGAGAAATCACCTTGACGGGTGGACTGGAGTAGTTTGAGATCAAACGAACCAGGATAAAAATAACGTGTTGTCTGCATTTGATTTTAAGTTTTTACAATTCAACCCCCCTTCTTGTGTTTTTCACATCTTCAATTGGCATCAGAGCGCCTGGTTCTGAGCTTATAACACTTAACCGTGTCAGTACAAGATCCAGCATCAGAAAAACACAATGGCAGGACCACATCAAAACATCAGCAATGACAACAATGAAGAAAGAGACAGATTCAGTGGAAAACCTCCAGTCTTTGATGGAGAGAAATTTGACTACTGGAAAGACAGAATTGAAAGCTTCTTTCTGGCCCATGATGCTGATCTGTGGGACATGGTGACTGATGGATACACGCACCCAGTGGATGCAAGTGGTCAGAAGATTGACAGGAAAGCAATGTCTGATCAGCAAAAGCGTGATTTCAGAAATCATCACAAGGCCAGAACAATTCTTCTCAGCGCTATCTCTTACTCTGAATATGAAAAGATATCAAACAGAGACACTGCAAAGAATATGTTTGACTCTATGAGAATGACGCATGAAGGCAACATTCAAGTCAAAGAAATTAAAGCTCTTGCACTCATTCAGAAGTATGAGGCATTCAAGATGGAAGAAAGTGAATCAATTGAAACGATGTTCTCAAGATTTCAAATTCTGGTGGCTGGTCTCAAAGTTCTGGACAAAGGGTATTCTACTGCTGATCATGTTAAGAAGATCATCAGAAGCTTGCCAAAACAGTGGAGGCCATTTGTCACAGCGCTGAAGCTAGCTAAGGATCTCAACAAAATCTCTCTGGAGGAACTTGTCAGCTCCCTCAGAAGTCACGAGATAGAGCTAGAAGCAGATGAACCTCAAAAGCAAGGTAAGCCATTAGCTTTAAAATATAACAGAAAATCTGACTCCAAAGTTTTGCAGGCTGTTGAAGAAACCTCTGATGGGTCCTCATCAGAAGAAGATGAACTGTCTCTCCTCTCCAGAAGGGTGAACCAATTATGGAAGCAGAGGCAAAGGAAGTTCAGGAATCCCAAAAGATTAGAGAATCAGAATGAATCCTTCTCCAGATACAGAAGGTCAGAATCCTCCTCTGGACACAGAAGATCTGAAGGCTCTTCAGGAAGCAGAAAGCCAAACAACAAAGACATCATCTGCTATGAATGTAACGAGCAAGGAAACTACAAAAGTGATTGCCCAAAGCTTCAGAAAGAAAAGCTCAAAAAGAAGTTTGGCAAGGAGAAGAATAAAAGTCTCATGGCTACATGGGATGACTCTGACACATCTGAAGTTGACTCAGAATCAGATGATGAAAGAGCAAACATTGCTCTCATGGAAAACATAACAGAAGACAATGAAGCTTCTGAGTCAGACTCTGAATCAGAAACAGAAGAGGTATTTCCTGAATTTGCTATTAACTTTACTAAGGCTGAACTAGCTGAAAGCCTTAATGAAATTCTGGAAAGATATCAGCAGTTCAGAGTCAAATTCAGAAACCTGAAAAGGAATCTTGCTTCTAACTCTGATAAGACTGAGAGTCTCAAATTGGAGAATTCTGAGTTAAAAAATAAAATTTCAAAATTAGAAAATCTATTTCAAAACTCTCAGAAGGAAACAATTTCTGAAACTCCCAGTAATGCTGATGAGATCATCAAGGAGTATGATCACAGCTTTCAGAAGTTTCTAGCTAAAAACATAGATAGAAGCAAAATGGCTTCAATGATCTATGGAGTTAGCAGAAATGGCAGAAAAGGAATAGGATACCAAGGTAAGGTACCTACACCAAAAAATGTCATGGATTTAGTTATAAAATGCACTTCACTTGATTCACACTTTGTATATGGGCACACACATGACATCAAATATACTAGTAGTAATTATTCTGTCAAACCAAAATTCAACCAGAGTTTTGTTAAAACTAACAAATCAGGACCCAAGAAAATATGGGTACCTAAGGATAAAATAATACATGTGGCAGATATCTTTAGCAGCAAAGCAGAAACACCAATCATGGTACTTGGACTCTGGCTGCTCACGACACATGACGGGAAGAAAGCATATGTTCCAAAGCCTGGAGGTCACGTAGGCTTTGGAGGCAATCAGAGAGGAAAGATCATTGGCTCTGAAATAGTAGGTAATGGAAATCTTCCCTCTATAAGTAATGTTTTATTAGTAGATGGATTAATGCATAACCTATTATCCATAAGTCAATTAAGTGATAATGGTTATGATATAATCTTTAATCAAAATTCATGCAAAGCTGTTAGTCAGAAAGATGGGACTATCCTATTTAATGGAAAGAGGAGAAACAACATTTATAAAATAAAACTTTATGAACTAAAAAGTCAAAATGTAAAGTGTCTTCTGTCTGTTAACAACGAGCAATGGATATGGCACAGAAGATTGGGACATGTTAGTATGAGAAGAATATCTCAGATTAACAAACTCAATCTGGTCCGAGGACTTCCTAACCTGAAGTTCAATTCAGATGCTCTGTGTGAAGCATGTCAAAAAGGCAAGTTTGCAAAACCAGCCTTCAAATCTAAAAACGTTGTTTCCACCTCTAAGCCATTAGAACTTCTGCACATTGACTTATTTGGACCAGTTAAAACTGCTTCAGTCAGTGGCAAGAAGTATGGGTTAGTAATCGTAGATGACTATAGCAGATGGACATGGGTAAAGTTCTTAAGACACAAGGACGAGTCACACTCTGTGTTTGTCACCTTCTGCAACCAAGTTCAGAATGAAAAGGATCTTAGAATCGTTAAAGTCAGAAGTGATCATGGTGGAGAATTTGAAAACAAATATTTTGAGTCATTCTTTAATGACAAAGGCATTCTGCATGATTTCTCTTGTCCTAGAACTCCCCGGCAAAATGGAGTTGTAGAACGAAAGAACAGAACATTGCAAGAAATGGCCAGAACCATGATCAACGAGACAAACATTGCTAAGATCTTCTGGGAAGAGGCAATAAACACAGCGTGCTACATTCAGAATAGAATCTCCATAAGACCTATTCTGGAAAAGACTCCATATGAATTGTGGAAGAACAGAAAGCCCAACATTTCATATTTTCATCCATTTGGATGTACTTGTTTTATTTTAAATACAAAAAATTATTTGAACATGTTTGACTCTAAAGCACAAAAGTGTATTATGTTAGGATACTCTGAACGCTCAAGAGGGTACAAAGTATACAATACAGAAACACAGATTGTTGAAGAATCAATCCGTGTTCGTTTTGATGATAAGCTTGACTCTCAAAAGTCAAAGCAGAATGAATTACTTGCAGGTATGGAAGTTGAATTCACAGGTACTGAAGACAAGTCATCAGAAGCTCTTAACAGAGACACTCCCTCAACATCAGAAAGAGGCACTGCAAGCAATCCAGCACCTTCTGTTGATCAACTTCAGAAAAGACCATCCAGAAGCAGCATGGATCACCCAGAAGAAACAATCTTAGGAAGAAAGGAAGATCCAATCAGAACAAGATCTAGCTTCAGAAACTCTGAAGAATCCCTCATGGGACTTGTTTCTCTGATTGAACCATCTTCAATTGATGAAGCACTTCTGGACAATGACTGGATTCTAGCAATGCAAGAGGAGCTGAATCAATTCACAAGGAATGACGTATGGGATATAGTTCCCAAACCAA
Organism: Vicia faba; assembly: GCA_948472305.1. Classification (NCBI taxonomy): domain Eukaryota; kingdom Viridiplantae; phylum Streptophyta; class Magnoliopsida; order Fabales; family Fabaceae; genus Vicia; species Vicia faba. Next base: position 133,998,395 of record OX451740.1, on the reverse strand, counting down.
AAGGATTCAACATCATTGGAACAAAATGGGTGTTCAGAAACAAACTGAATGAACAAGGTGAAGTCATCAGAAACAAGGCACGATTGGTAGCACAAGGTTATAGTCAGCAAGAGGGGATAGACTATACAGAAACCTTTGCTCCAGTCGCCAGGTTAGAATCTATCAGACTTTTAATTTCATTTGTTGTAAATAAAGGCATCACTCTGTATCAGATGGATGTTAAGAGTGCATTCTTAAATGGCTATATAGAAGAAGAGGTATATGTGCATAAACCCCCTGGTTTTGAAAGTTTAAAAAATCCAAAATATGTTTTCAAACTAAAGCAGTCACTGTATGGTCTGAAACAAGCTCCCAGAGCTTGGTATGAAAGACTAAGTAACTTCCTGTTAGAAAAGCAATTCACCAGAGGGAAAGTGGACACAACCTTATTCTGTAAGACAGTTAAGAATGACATTTTAGTATGTCAGATTTATGTTGATGATAACATTTTTGGATCTACTAAACCTTCTCTGGGAAGAAAGTTTGCTAAGTGTATGCAGGCAAAATTTGAGATGAGCCTAATGGCGGAACTGAAATTCTTTCTGGGCATTCAGATCAATCAAACCCCAAAAGGAACTTACATTCATCGGAGCAAATATGTCAGAGAACTTCTGAAGAAATTTGATCTCTCAGAATGTAAGCCATCAAAGATTCCAATGCATCCCACGTGCATTCTGGAAAGAGAATAGGTAAGCAAAAAGGTAGAACAGAAGGTCTATAGAGGTATGATTGGTTCTCTTCTTTATCTGACAGCATCAAGGCCTGATATTTTATTCAGTGTATGCATTTGTGCAAGATTCCAATCAGATCCTAGAGAATCTCACTTAATAGCAGTTAAGCGAATTTTCAAGTATCTGAAAGGTACTACTAATTTGGGTTTATTTTATAAAAAATCAAGTGATTACAGCTTAGTAGGATACTGTGATGCTGACTTTGCTGGAGACAGAGTTGAACGTAAAAGCACTTCTGGAAGCTGCCAGTTTCTGGGAGAAAATCTGATCTCATGGTCCAGCAAAAGACAATCCACAATTGCTCTATCAACAACAGAAGCTGAATACATAGCAGCAGCTGGATGCAGCACACAAATGCTTTGGATGAAAAGGCAACTTGAGGACTTCCAGATATTTGAGAGTAACATTCCTATCCTCTGTGACAACACTCCTGCTATTTGCTTAAGTAAAAATCCAATTTTGCATTCTAGGGCTAAGCATATAGAAATAAAACATCATTTTATTAGGGACTATATTCAGAAAGGGATTTTAAATTTAAAATTTATTAACACAGACCATCAATGGGCTGATATTTTCACAAAACCACTTTCTGAAGATAGGTTCAGCTTCATTCTGAAACATCTCAGCATGAAGCTCTGCCCAGAATAAAATTGTTTTAATTTTATATATTAACCTTCAGAATTGTGTTTATTTTCTATGAACTACTGATCAATCTTCTTTCAGAACTTTAGAAATACAGATTGTATCAGAATCTATCCATGAAGATCTGAGCGCTTCAGTTCAAGGATAGAAGTGTTGTTCACTCAAGCAAACAAGTGTCATCCAGTCATCAGCTATTTTCTGAGGCTGAACACGTGTTCACGTTTCTGAAAAGGCAAAGCGCTGATTGGATGCATTGAGACACATGTCATGGGTAACCGTTCCAAATATCTTTCTGAATCCCCTAAAATCAGCTATCATTAAATGCTAATAATCATTATTTATTTCTCTCTCTTAAACGTTTATGTTTTCAAAAACTTTTTAGAAATCTATTTAAACACTTCACACCATTCACTCTTTTTACTTTCACTTTCGTTTTCTCTCAATATTTCTGATTTCAGTATTCTTACCTTCTCAAGAAAACCTTTCAATCTTTTTCACAAAAACCTCGTGTGAACATGGCTTCTTCCAGCATTCCTTCTTCAGGTTCCCAGAAAACTGTTTCATCTTAACAATATGAAGTACCATTCAGAACGCTTCTCACTCTAATCAAGAATCTTGAAGTTCTGTCTGAACTGATAGTGGATTTCAACAGTCTCAAAGAAAATGGCTTTGATTTATCTGAAGAGGTTAAAGCTCAAGGTTGGGAAAAGTATTTTGACAGGCTGGTGGGTCCAACATTTCCTATTCTGGTAAAGAAATTTTGGATTCACGCTTCTTCTTCAAATCATCAAGTTACGTCTTACATCATGGGGAAGAAGATTGTTATCACTGAAGACCTGATTGCAAGACTCATAGGGTACAATGGTGGTGGTATTCGTTGCATTGATATGGCAGAAAGGTATGCAAATGTTGCCCTAATTGCAAGGGAAATTTTCACGCTGGGGCTTCCCTCCAGCAAGATAAGGGATTTGAAGGACAAGCACAGAATTTGGGCCAAGATCATTATGGGTTGTTTCAACCACAGGAAGCCTACCAGCTCTCCTGATTACATTAACATTGATCAGCAGTTTCTGCTCTATTTCATCTCTCAGAAGGTCAAGATAAATCTAGCTCATCTTCTGTTCAACCATCTCAGAACAAGTGTCAAAGAAACAAGGGAAGAGGAACGTACAAAAAGGGATTGGATACCCTTGGGAAGACTGATATCAGATATTCTTACAAAGAATAGGCTGATTGATCATCTGCAAGAGACACAAGAAATCAGCACTCTGGAACCTTCTGTTGGCAAGCAGCTGAATGCCAAAAATCTGAAGAAAATGAAGCTGATAGAGAACATTAAGAAGGAGTCCAGCGTCACTCCTTTTGCTGAAATCTCCAGCAGAAGAGTCCCTCTGGACGACTTCCCTATGTTCTCAGAAATTGACTCTAAGCCTCAAATCATTCTGAGATATTTGGATGCTTGTAAAGCTGATGGTACAGCACCAAATCTGAATATTCAAGATCTTCAGCAGAAGGCTCCAGAGGTTGTTCTGAAGAAGACGAAGAAAAGAAAAGCAGCTGCAGAAGGATCATCTAAACAGACTCCCAAGAAAAGAGGTAATCCTGCTTCTGTAACTGTTTTAGATTCAACTGTTGTTTCCACATCTATCCCTATTCCAACTCCAATTCCAACTCCATCTGAAAACCCAACTCCTCAAACTTTCGATGATGTTGACTTAGACTTTGACCCTTCTGAATCATTAACCCTCAGAAGATCTCGCTCCAAACCATAAAATCCAAATACTGAAACCATACCAGAACAAGAACTTGAACAAGTTCTTTCTGATATAGACCAACACACTTCCGTTCCCGAACCAGAAAATCCAAATCCAAACACAGAAACTCCACTCTCACCAATACCAAAAACTCCACTCTCTCCAATACCAAAAATCCCACAACCAGATATTAATCCACCCTCTCCTCGACATGAACAATCTCCACAACCTGAGACTCAAACCTCTGAGGCTCAACACTCTGAATCACCTGAACCACAACCTTTGGCCATTCAATTTCCCTGTGGTACCACTGTGAATATTCCTCAACTTCCCTCTTCACCAAAAATAACTCCACCAAATTCCCCATCAAGTCCAATCGTAATTCCTGACTCTCCCACTCCCTCACCAAAAGCCAATTCAGAAGACCACGGCAAGACTGTCATTGATCTCACAGTCTTTGAACGCCTTGCTGCAATCAACCACAAAACTGCTATCCCTAAACCAAAACATCCAGATGTTGGTTCCAGCATATTGAACTTTGAAACAGATAAACAGAAGTGGATCACTTCTTTGAAACAAGCAAGTCTGGAACTGGTGGATCATGTTGTATCAGACCTCCTTTGGACAAAATTCAGAAGATGGGTATGCTCTGAAACCTTTAAGTTGCAAGACCAGAGCTATGGACAGGCTCAACAGAACTTCAGCAATCTGCTGAAGGAAATTGAAGGTCCAATTCTGAGCAAGCTGCTTAAGGAAGAAATTCTCCATCTGGACATTGCTCCTTGGTCTGAAAAGCGTCCAGCATCCAAAGCTCAACATGCAGAAGAACAGATGATTCCAGCTGAAGAATAGGTTCAAGAAGAAGATATTGAAGAAAGCTCTGAGAAGCACCCTGTTTCTAAAGATCCTCAAGCTTCCTCTCTTGACAGGCAGACTCTGGAGGACTTGAAAAGATCTTATATGCTGATGAATGAAAGAATGGATAAGCAGGACACCAAGATTGATGCTATAGAAAACATGGTATCTCAGCAACAGGAAACCAGCAATCAAATCAAGAGCATGTTGGAAGCCCTGTTCACACGTCTTCCACCTTCCTCTTAGAATTTTCTTGTGTTTTCCTTGTTTTCTTTACATGTTTGTCTGTAATTTTTTACGTGTTCTGAACTAATCATTGCTTATGTTTTTAATATAAACGTTTATCTTAGCTCTGATCACTTTAACTCTGATTATTTGTGCTTTTTGATAACTGACAAAAAGGGGGAGAAAGAATGATAGTTTTCAATAACGGATTACTGAGACATAAGTCTCAAACATTCTAACATTCTGATATATTTGAATTTCCTTCTTCTGAAAAGCTTACAGGTACAAGAATCTGATGAACTCTGATAAAGTAAAGTTCTGATGCTCAAGGTCTCATGGAATTAAAGGGAAGTAATCAACTTAGGGGGATTTTTTCTCTTCATTACTCTGATACCTTTTATTCCTTATCTTCTTATCTCTGATACCTTTTATTCGTTATTTGTTTATCTTTGATACCTTTTCCTCTCTATCCTTAATCTCTGATACCTTTTATTATTTTATTTTAATTGAAAAAATCTGGTTTTTGTCATCATCAAAAAGGGGGAGATTGTTAGAACATAGTTTGATTCTACAACCCTCAGTTAGAGTTTTGATGATAACAAAATGCAAGATTAAATAAATTGTAAGATTTATGTTTAAGACATATATGCTACTTAAAATTATGTTGTGTATTTACAGAAACTCTGATGGAATCAGCATCAGAATATCAGTATCAACATCAGCATCAGAAGATATGTCAGCATCAGAAGATCAAATAACATGTGCTATACGCTGAAGCCTGATGAACAGAATGCGCATAAAATACTCTGACTCTGATCAAGATCCTAACCAAGTCATCAGCACTCAGAAGCGTCAGCATAAAGGAAAGAACACTCTGATTACCATAAGCAGAGAAGACTCTGAAGTGTCAACGTTACTAAGCATTCAAGACAGATTGATTACCAACGGCTTTATTCCAAGACAAAGATCTTCTCAAAAAAGGAAAGATCGTTAATAGCATTGAAATGGTTTTATGGACAACTAACGTATCTCTTCCGTGGCTATTTAAACAAGACTATGTGAGAAAAGAAAAGGCTAATACTCTACACGCATGCACGCATACGAAAACGTTCTCATTCATACAATTTGCTAAAGCCTTCATACCACGCCTACTGCAAAAGTATTAGCAATTCAGTTTTCAATCTAAGCTTAATATTGTGTATTATCACAGTTGTGATATATAGTTTTCTTAGAAAACATCAAACACACTTTTGTTCAATTATCTGTAAGAGAAATTCCTTGAGATAAACCGGTCTGTGGTTAGACTCAAGAAGGCTTTAACAGTCGTTAAAGTAGTTGTTGTATTCAGTTGAATATAGTGGATTAAGACCTCGTTGGAGAGAGGAGAAATCACCTTGACGGGTGGACTGGAGTAGTTTGAGATCAAACGAACCAGGATAAAAATAACGTGTTGTCTGCATTTGATTTTAAGTTTTTACAATTCAACCCCCCTTCTTGTGTTTTTCACATCTTCACATCCCTGTCCTCCCTCCGTTGGAAAAAGATCATTGACTTTTACCTACGGATGAACGTCCGTAACTATAAGCCAACGATTTTCCAGAATCGTCCACAGGCATGATAAATGAAATCCAAAGCCATGAATTAACTCGTCTGGACCTGCTGAGCATTATGGTGCCCTTCTTGAGGGCCAATTTCACCTGTACACAAAGATCCTAAAACGAAGCATAAAAACCCTAATAATGGCAAATCCTGATATAGTCCACAAAAATGTAATTGAATGTTATAGATAGCTTCCAAATGTTTCAAGGAGCAAGAATATATAAGTATTTCATGCTATAGATGCCAAAATCATGCAATTCGATTTCAAGAACAAGCCAAAGTCGTGAACCACTTACCTTGGGTTTTAGCACAGGAAAATCTTTGTTCTTGATTGGTATAGCTTGCTTGTGATCCCAGGAAACGAATGAGATGGTTAGGGAGCCTTGTAAATGCCTGGAAGTGCAAAATCAGTTTACCACTTTTCTTTGATTTTTTCAAGTTTTGTTCTGCCTTCTCATGCCTCTAAAAGCTTGTTCTTTATGGCTGCAAATGTTCACTATATACTGAGGAATGAATTAGGTTTACAAAAGTCCATTCAATCTTGATTTGATTCACCTATTACTTGCACGAATTGATTCACTTGCTAGATGGATATAGGACCTGAAATGTGCATAATATCTTGAAGTTTCAATGATTTGGATTTTTTCATGATTTGTTTTGATTTAAATTGATTTAATTCAAATAAAAATCAAAATAAATAGCAAAAATAAGATAAAGACAAATGGGAAGATCTAGGGCTCGTGGACCATGCTACCAACTCAAAACAAATGCAAAAGATTAGGCCCATTTAGCAAAAATTGCAATTTGGGGCATAGTTGACTTTTGACAATTTTGCAAAAAAGGTCAACTTCACCAATGCATAACTTCCTCAATTTTGACTCTTTGAATGTGTTCTTGGACTTTTTAGAAATCTTGAGATGTCCTATAATCAACACTTTTGGTCTCATATAAATTTGGTAATCCATGTTCATGTATGAAGCTTTGACAAAAAAGGTGTTTTTGTTGACTTTTCAAAATGACCTATAATGTCCAAATTCATAACTTCTTGTGAGTGCATATTTTAAACTTTGGAGCTGAAGATGAATTTTATGGAATTGCATCCTCTTCAAAATCAGATTTGGATGCGTCATTTCTCATAAAGTATGAGAAAGTTATGCTTGGTCAAAGTTGATTTGACTTTTCCTACAAAACCCTAATTTAGCAACTTTTGGGTTTTGATGAATTGTGAGTAATCCTTGATGAATCATGATCAATCCTTGATAAAATGATGAATGATACTTCAAAATGAGTATGTTGACCAAAAATCTTGAAGTTTGACTATATGTGGGCCACAGTTGACTTTTGCCCTAGCACAATCGATTTTTAGGCCTTTGAGCAATTGACTGGGCAGACTTTCTCTGCAAGGCTTGAAACTTGACATGAATGATCTTGAGAACATATTAGGACAATGGTTAGCATTTGGGATCCCTTGGACTCAAGTATCTTGATGCAATATGAAACCCTAATTTGAGGTAGACTGCCTTAGGAGAGGGTTTGTCTGGTCAACCCTTGGACTCCCTTGAGCAACTTGAGGATCTTTCTTGAAATGTTTTGAGAAATATGGGAGGGCCAATTTTGGGGTACAACAGCTTCCCCTGTTCAATCTTCTTAAACCTGAGGATGTAGATTGGCTTGCTGGCCTTTCGTGATCCGAAGGTGGAAGAGGATTGAACACTTGAGTGCCCAGAAATTTGCACTCACATGATGTGGTACTTGTCTTGTGATGTCGAGAATGGGCTTACAGATGCCATTTGGAGATTGATGATGGAAGATGGGCTTAAAGATGCCATTTTAAGGAGTGTCGATCGCCTAAGAGATTCCTTAGTGAGAGCCAGTATACATGTTGTTGAGGAAGACTACGCTGGGGAGTGCTGGTCTCTGTCCTGAGAGAAATAGAATTTTAGGAGCTTCGGTCGTCCGTTATTCTACTGGGAAATCGTCTCTTAGTTGAAGAGGTGAAAATGAACTACTATCTAGTCGTAATCCAAGTTTTGTAGTGATAAGACTGACTGTTATCTGGTCGTAATCCAGGCTTTACAGTGACTTACTGGGGAGATGAGATTAATCTTGCTATCCGGTTGTGATCCAGGCTTCGCAATTTCTCGATTCTTATTTGGTCGTAATCCATGCTTTAGAAGGAAATGAGTTATTATCCGGTCGCATCCGGGCTTCAACTTGAATTTAGGGCACACTAATATTTGGTCGACTCTGGGCTTCTTAGTAACTGTCCAGGTAAACTGCTATTTGGTCGAAATCCAAGCTTCGCAGTGTCTTGTACTGTTATCTGGTCGTAATCAAGGCTTCAGTCCTTTTTTCGTTATCTGGTCGTAATCCATGCTTGACAATTCTTTATACCATTATTTGGTCGAATCCAGGCTTCATGGTGTCCTGTACTGCTATCTAGTCGTAATCCAGGCTTCACAATACCTTACTTCTTATTTGGTCGTAATCCAGGCTTCAGAAGAAATCAAGTGGTTATCCGGTCGTCTCCTGGCTTCCATTTGATTTTTGGGTCTACTAATATCCGGTCGAATCCGGGCTTCATAGTAATTGGCCGGGTAAACTGCTATTTGGTCGTAATCCAAGCTTCACAGTGTCCCTCACTGTTATCTGGTCGTAATCCAGGCTTCAGTGCTTTTTACCGCTATTTGTTCGTAATCCAGGCTTCACGATGTCTCATACCATTATCTGGTCGAATCCAGGCTTCATGGTGTTCGGAGAAATCAAGATACTATTCGGTCGAATTCGGGCTTCATAACTTGTATTAAAGATATACCATTATCTGGTTGTAATCCAGGCTTCGCGGTGTCTTTGGCTGCTATCTGGTCGTAATCCAGGCTTCATAGAAATTTGTATTGCTATCTGGTCGTAATCCAGGCTTCATAATAACTTGCAGAGCTATTATTTGGTCGTAATCCGAGCTTCACGGCTTACTGGGGATTAAACTATTATCCGATCGAATCTGGGCTTCACAACTTAAAGATAAACCACTATCTGGTCGAATCCAGGCTTCACGGTGTTTGATACTGCTATCCGGTCAAATCCGGGCTTCACAATATGTTATAGAAATCAAGGTACTATCCGGTCGAATCCGGGCTTCATAGCTTGAATTTGTGAGGATTTGGTTGTATCTTTCCTGAAAGGTAAAGGAGTTAGTCGTATGTAATGCATGATATGTATCAAGCAATGATGCTCTCAAAATAAATGAGATTGTGTTGTATGATGCGTATGCGCATGTCATGATGTATGGATATGCATATTTTTATGATGCTCTCTAGTTGGGGAAAATAAATCCCAGATTGCTGCTGGAGAAAAAGAGTTGAATTCTTCATTCTCGCTGGGGATAACGACCGAAGGTGATTGTGAGAATAATCCTGCTGGAGAATACACTGATGAGAAAACGACTTTGTGGGGAAGAGATGTTCTGCTAGAGGATCTGTTGATTTGGAGGAATAACCTCGACTGGGGATGGATTACCGTTGCTGGAGACAACAAACTCTGTTGGGGATTGAATTTCTGCTTGTGGAAGAAATAAACTCCACTGGGGATAATCTTCTAGTGCTGGTGATAGGGAAACTCTGCTTGGGGAGAATCACTGTTTTTAGATACCTTTTGCTCTATGGGGAGTGAATGTACCTTCAATCGTATTCTCCAACTAGGTCTATCCCTATACCTGGTGGACAGAGCAACTGTAAGGTTTGGACACTTCTTGTTTGCCCCTGTTCCTGATATTACGAGTAATCGTCTTTTGTTTTGCATGTAAATATTTATGAGTAGCAATTATTGTCAAATGCATATATCAAAAATGAAACATTGGAAGTTCTGACAAAACAAAACAAAAAAAAGAAAAAACAATTTGAAATTTCTTTGTGAAAATGAATTGTATTGATTTTGAAGTTGGCCTGTAAATGGGCGTTTTGTACAAGAGGATGACGTCCTAGTAAGAGAACGCCGCCGAAAGATAGAATTTATACAATTTGTGCAAAAGAAAGAAAAAACAGCTATGTGAAACAATCCCACTGGGTCCCAACTCTGCTATTGCCCTTATATCTTTGAGCGTCTCATCACTTTGCTACTTGATTGAAGGTAGATCAGATTGATCAGTGTCGTCCAAGCTTGATAGTCAATACCGAAGTCTGGTTGCAAGATGATCCAATGAGACATAGTGTTACGGTTCAATCCCTAATTTTTTCCTGGACTTCCCTTTCGGGTTTTCAGTCCACCGCGATACCCTTTTTTGCCCAAGCCGCCTTTTCAGGTTTTCGACTTGCCGGGTGTACAGATTTTTCCATTTTCATCCCTTATTTTTGCCCGAACCCTTTTGGTTCGCCGGGAAGCCCTTATTTTTGCCTAGGCCAGTCAACCTAGCGGGTCTTTGATTATGTGTAGTATTTTTTCACTATGTCTGCATTGACGGGGTGAGGAAGGTCGTCACCATCCATGCTGGTTAGAATCATAGCTCCTCCTGAGAAAATGTTCTTAACCACAAATGTCCTTTCGTACGTAGGGGTCCATTTGCCATTGGGATCACCTTGAGGTAATATGATGCATTTGATCACCAGATCCCCAACTTGATACTCTTGTCGTCTGACTTTCTTGTTAAATGCCTTGATCATTCGCTTTTGATACTTCTGACCATGACAAATAGCAGTAAGTCTCTTTTTGTCGATTAAGTTCAACTGATCAAGTCGGGTCTGGATCTAGTCATCTTTGCTTAAACCTGCATCCTTCATAATCCGAAGAGAGGGTATCTGGACCTCAATAGGTAAGACTGGTTACGTGCCATACACCAAGGAGTAGGGTGTTGCCCCTATTGAAGTCCGTGCTGAAGTTCGGTACCCATGAAGGAAAAATGGTAACATCTCATGCCAGTCTTTGTATGTAACTGTCATCTTCTGCACAATCTTCTTAATGTTCTTATTAGCCGCTTCAACAGCCCCATTGATCTTCGGCCGGTAAGTAGAAGAGTTGTGATGCTGTATCTTGAACTGCTTGCAGAGCTTGGTGATCATCGTATTGTTGAGATTTGTACCGTTGTCCGTAATGATCCTCTCGGGTACACCATATCGACAGATCAAATTGTGCCAAATAAACCGCTCCATGACGTTCTTGGTCACTGTAGCAAAGGAAGCTGCCTCAACCCACTTCGTAAAGTAATCAATCGCTACTAGGATGAAATGATTCTCGTTGGACGCAGTAGGTATGATCTTGCCGATCATATCGATGCCCCACATTGCGAAAGGCAAAGGGGCTGTCAAAATATTCAAAGGAACTGGAGGCACATGCGCCTTATCAGCATATACTTGGCACTTGTGACAGGTCCGAGAATGCTGATAACAATCGGCTTCCATAGTGGACCAATAATATCCTGCCCGTAGGATTTTCTTTGCCATGGTATGTCCACCGGAATGAGTTCCGAAAGTACCTTCATGTAACTCCGCCATGATTCTTTCTGCCTTGTTTTTATCCATACATCGCAGTAAGGTTGAGTCATGGTTACGCTTGTAAAGGATACCATTACTGATGAAGAACTTCGCCACGAACCTCCTCAGAAACTTCTTATCATTAACAGATGCACCCTCGGGGTACTCTTGAGCCTCAAGATACCTCTTTACCTCGTGAAACCAGGGTTTATCTGTTACCTCTTCAGTCTCAATGTCATAGCAATGTGCGGGTTCGTCCAATCTCTCAATGGTGATTTGGGGAGCTTCATTGTCCCACCTGACCTTGAACATAGAAGACATAGTAGCTAGCGTGTCCGCTAACTAATTCTCCTCCCTGGGGAAATGTTCAAAGGTTATCTCCTCGAAGTGCGGAAGCAAAGTCAATACATACTCTTTGTAAGGAATAAGATTTAGGTGTTTCGTATCCCACTCGCCTTTAATCTGACTGATCACGAGAGAGGAATCTCTGAATACACTCAAGAACTTAATCCTTAAGTCAATAGCTACTCGAAGGCCCATGATGCATGCTTCATACTCCGCCATATTGTTGGTGCAGTTAAAACATAACCGGGCAGTGAACGAAGTATAACAGCCCTCGGGAGATATGATCACGGCACCAATGCCATTACCCAACGCGTTTGAAGCTCCGTCAAAATACATAGACCATCGGGATCCTTCCTCGGGTCCTTCATCCGGTCCAGGTTTTTCACAGTCAGTCACCAACATGATGTTCTCATCCGGAAACTCGAAATTCATAGACTGGTAATCATCCACGGCTTGATGCGCCAAATGATCTGCCAACACACTTCCCTTGATTGCCTTTTGGGTTGTGTACTGGATGTCGTACTCAGTTAAGATCATCTGCCATCTTGCTATTCTTCCGGACAAGGCAGACTTTTCAAAGATATACTTGATTGGGTCCATCTTTGATATCAATAGAATAGTGTGAGTCAGCATATACTGTCTCAGCCGGCGAGCAGCCCATGCCAAAGCACAGCAAGTTTTCTCAAGCAGTGAGTATCGGGTCTCACAGTCGGTAAACTTTTTGCTAAGGTAGTAAATAGCATGCTCTTTTCGGCCAGACTCGTCATGCTGCCCCAACACGCACCCCATTGAATTGTCGAGTACTGTCAAGTATAATATCAAAGGTCTTCCTTCAACTAGAGGCATCAGTATAGGTGGCTCTTGGAGATATTCCTTGATCCTTTTGAAAGCGGCCTGACACTCATCATTCCATTTTACCACCTGATCTTTCTTCAGCAGCTTGAAGATTGGCTCACAGGTAGAAGTCAGATGTGAAATGAATCGGGAAATGTAGTTCAGACGTCCCAAAAAGCCTCTGACTTCTTTTTCCGTTCAGGGAGCTGGAATTTCCTGTATAGCCTTCACCTTTGCAGGATCCACTTGAATACCTTTATCACTAACAACGAAACCCAGCAGCTTACCAGACCTTACCCCGAAGGTGCACTTGTTCGGGTTTAACCTCAGCTTGTACATCTTTAACCTGTCAAATAGTTTCTGGAGATGGTTAAGATGTTCTTTTTCAGTTTGGGACCTTGCAATCATGTCGTCAACGTATACCTCAATCTCATGATGAATCATGTCGTGGAACAAAGCGACCATGGCGCACTGATACATTGCCCCAGCATTCTTCAATCCGAACGGCATGACTTTGTAGAAAAAGGTACCCCACTGCGTAACGAAGTTTGTCTTCTCCATGTCTTAGGGAGCCATATTAATATGATTGTAACCAGAAAAACCATCCATAAAGGAGAAGATCTTATGTTGCGCGGTGTTGTCGACCAGAACGTCGATGTAGGGAGTGGGAAATCATCCTTGGGGCTTGCCCTATTCAGATCCCTATAGTCCCCCACATCCGCACCTTACCATATTTCTTCGGTACCGGAACCACGTTGGCGACCCACTGTGGATAAGAAGTAACTGCTAGAAAACCGGCATCAAACTGTTTCATGACCTCGGCTTTGATTTTCTCAGACATCTCTGGCTGCATGCGGCGAACTTTCTGCTTTACTGGAGGACAGTCTTCTTTGGTTGGCAAGCGGTGTACCACAATATCAGTATCCAACCCAGGCATATCTTCATAAGACCAAGAAAAGATCTCAACATAGTCACGTAGCATCTGAATCAACCGTTGCTTGACACTAGGCTCTAGATTTTCACTGATCTTAACCTCTTTCTTGTCTTCTTCTGTACCCAGATTCACTGATTCCCCTGGCTCTTCATGAGGTTGTATGGCCCTCTCTTCTTGCAGTAACAGTCTAGCAATCTCCCCAGGCACTTCACAATCATTCTCACCTTCATCCTCGGCTTGGTTGATCGGACTTTCAAAGTCATAACTGGTAGTAGCAGAGTCGTTATTAATGGGATCCAGAGTGGATGTGGATCTGCATTATGATATGTGAGTGTGTGTAAGACAAAAAGTTGTTTTGATAAAGTGCAAGATAGAAAAGAAAAACAAGGAGCGCAAAATTTGTAATACAAGAAAACGTCCAATGCTTTATTGATGATATATGAAAATGACAAATGTTAAGCCCTCACAAACAAAGCCAAGGTGCCTTGGGCAAGGCACCGGGCTGTAAAGTTTCAAATTGTTTATTACAAATCTCAAAACAAAAGTCTATTACTGTGTAATAAAAGAATCGGGCACGAAGTCTTTTACCGTCCAATTTCTCAATCCACCGTCGATAGTCGGGTAAATCCAGCTGTCAATATCTAACTCTTCTTCATCATCCCCAATTGCATTAACTCCCGAGTCATGTTTAGGCATGGGAGCAATTATGACGTTGGGTTTCTCCGGAGCGTCAAACTTAATTTCTTTCACTTCAAACAAATCTTGCACCTTATTCCTCAAGGCCCAGCAGTTGTTGGTATCATGCCCTGGGCTATCAGAGTGATAGGCGCAGCGGGCGTTCAAATTATATAGAGGAGATGTGGTGTTGGGATTCTTCGGGGCCTCCCTCAGAGTTACCAGGTTAGTCTTCAACAATTACGGAAGAATTTGAGACAAGGTCATACTAAGCCGAGTATATTGTCTTTGCGGTCTCTCTACTCTTTGCTGATTATTGCATTGTGGGGCAACGGTGGGTCTTGATATTACTACTGCATTAACCGCTTGGCGTTGTTCAGGTTGGTTTTGGCTTCTCGAGCTGTAAACTGCATTAGCTTCTTTCTTGAAAGGCTTCTTTTCTGTACTTGATGAAGCACCTTTCTGTATCTTACCACTTTTGATACCAGCTTCTACTCTCTCCCCAGTCAAAATTAATTCAGTAAACCCGGATGTTGAACTACCGATCAAATGATTGAAGAATAGGCCAGAAAAAGTCCCAAGAAACATATCCACAACCTCCCTATCAAACAGAGGGGGTTGGACTCTTCCAGCCAGATCTCTCCATTTCTGAGCATAGTCCTTAAAGCCTTTGCCTGCACCTATTGACATACCCTAAAGCTGAGTATGCGTGGGAGAAAGGTCGGCATTATAGTGGTATTGCTTGTAAAAAGCAGCAGCAAGGTCCTCCCAGTTGCGGATGTTAGCTCCTTCCAATTGATAAAACCATTCAAGCTGAGTCCCTGACAGACTATCTTGAAAGAAATGAACCCACAGGTTTCTATCAGCAGTGTAGGGTTGGATTTTTCTGACGTACGAGTGAAGGTGTAGCTTTGGACACGATACTCCATCGTACTTAGCAAAAACAGGAGCTTTGAATTTGTGAGGGATCACCACCCCAGACGCCAGTCCCAGATCTCCAAAGTCCAAACCAGGTATCTTCTGAATCTTTATTGCACTCAGACGGTCTTCGAGTTGCTTGTACATGTCCTCAGCAGGAGGATACTGTTCTTCATCAAAATCAGTGTCATTATCAAATACCACAAGACTAGGACCCTTCTCTTCCTCTTAATTATCTCCTCCTTTAGATGAATGAGACAAATCAGCTTCCTGCGGCAACCTACTCCCAAATTTGTGACCCATATTCAGCAGAACCACCTTCTTCTTCTTCTTTTTCTTCTCTTTCATGATGAGAGTCTTCAAATCTTCCAGCCCTTTAGCCAAGTTCAGGAACATCTCTTTGAATTGAGAATTTTGTGCTTAAAGAGCCTTGATGGCTTGATCGGTAGGTATTTCAGAAGACATTCTGTGATTGAAATAAACAGCGAAGAAGATAAGAAACCTGTAATGATACCTATGATGAGGTGCATGATAACGGAATGCGTATGAAATGATTTCAAAGACTTTAGGAAATTCAAATTTGCAAACCAGGAAATAAACAAACTTTATTAGATTCAAACTTGTAAAATGTTTAACAATGCCTTTAAGGCTTTACAAAAGAAATAATTGAAAATAAATCTAAACTAAAAAACAACAAAAAATCAGAAATCCCATGGTCACTTTCCATTTGTGCTGACGTAGTCTTTGATCGTCCTTTCATTCTCAAGTTGCCTCGTGAGCTTCAAGATCTTCCTCTCTTGCTCTTGATACTTCTCCCTGTAGGTATCTCTTTCTTCCTTTAGCTGAATCCAGGATCTCTTCAATGCCCCAAGATCAGTAGGCATGTAGGGATAAAGGACTGTGTAAGGAACACCTTCTTCATTAGTATGCTCCACAATCACTGGCAACACAGCTTCATAAGGCATCCCGAGCTTCTGAGCCCGGGCTCGGACCCACTGGAGGTAAGATTTCATAGGGAGAGAAGTCTTTGGTCCTAGCTCGTGAGGGTCAGACCTATGCTCCAGGCTCGTATAAACCTTCTGCGATGCTTTTCGACGTCCTCCTTGTAGTCAAAGACAATATCTGTAAGAAGTAGCTCATGAGGATCGTCTCTCCGAGCGCGACCAAATTGTCTCAAAGCCAAACAAGGACTGTAAGTTATACCTCCTCTAATTCCAAGCAATGGGACATTAGGGTATTCCCCACATCGATCAATAATAGCAACACCCTCCATGTCCTTAGAACTCCAAAGAATATTTGTATGAGCAAGGGACATTATTCTGTAAGACCATCCCAAACCTTCTTCATTCTTCAACATGGACTTGTGAAGGTGAGAAATAAACCACCTCGCCAACAGCGGCATGCAACACATGAGAGTCCCCCTTCTTCGCACAGTACGAGTATAGAGAGCATGCAAAATATCACCCAGAAGAGTAGGTACAGGATTGCGAGACAAGAAGATCTTAAATGCGTTCACATCTATGAAGGAATCTGGATTCGGGAAAAGAACCAAACCGTAGATGAGGAGAGCCAAGATGTCTTCAAAAGCCTGAAAGTCCAAACTGTCCCAGAATAGTTGAGCTTGATCCATCATAAACTTATCCAAGAAACCTTTAACCCCGCTTCGTGTCTCCCAATTAGACACTACATCAGCCTTTTTCAAGTGTAAAGCTGAAGCAATGTCCTCTGGTCTAGGAGCCTCTTCCAAACCTGTGAAGGGCATCTGCTCGAGGATGGATATACCCAACAAATGAGAAAACTCTTCCAAAGTGGGAACTAGCTGATAATCCGGGAAGGTGAAACAATGATGCACTGGATCAAAGAACTGGAAGAGAACACTCATCATTTGTTCATCGAACCTGGAGGTAACCAAACTAACAAGCTGACCATGTCTTCTAATGAATGAAGAAGTATCAAAAATTCTCGAGGCCAAATCTTTGAGTTGAGCAGGTATTTGTACAAAGTTAACTCGGATGGTGTTTCTGCATATAGAAGTCATGATCTGCAAAACAGAACAAAGATAAATCCCCTCGGTCTTTGAAATGGTTCGTCTAACGAAATATGCATGCTATGTGTGATACGGTAGGAGAACTGACTTGAGGTTTTAAATTTGTGTTCGCAAATGTTTCGATTTAGCAAGAGTCGCCACCGACTTTTTATTTTATCCAAAGGAAAGGTCAAAAAGAACAGGAAAGACCTTTGAGATGTTTTCTTGGGTTCGGGGGGTAGATTATGAAAAGGGAAGGTGCAAGCACCCTTTTCATCCATGGTTATCCATGGGCTCTTAGTTACTTGTTTAGATCACTTGCTTTTGCTTTTCAATTGTTTGAAATGGTGCTTTGTGTGTGGTTTTTGAAAATGTTTTAAAAAGAGGCCATCATTGTGGCAACCTTTGAAATGATCCTTGTTTGAATGTATACAAAGGTGTATTGTCTTTTGAAAAGATGTTTCAATGTTTGACTGTTTGAAAGTTTGTTTTTGGGAAATGTTTTGAAATTGTGTTGTGAGGTGTGTTTGAAAATAGCAAGGATGTTTTTTGCAAGTTTTGATCAAGTAACTAAGTGTTGTCTACCCTATCTACTCAAAGATCTTTCCTACACATTTTTAACCCTTTTGACAATGTTGTTTTACCATTGTATTTGGTAAACAACCTTGTATTAGGATATTAAACGGGATAGGTGTGGGTCATCGTATTGACCATGATAGCAATATTGCCAAGTATCTTTAGCAATTTTTGAGGGACTAGATCATTTTGTATAGGCAACCAAGATAGCGTCATCGAGGGACTATGATCTTTTGTTTTGTTTTTGTTTTGCCAAGATACTCAACATGCATAACATGGCCATTTTAAAGGCAACAAGTGGATGAAACCCTAGGGGTGTATGTGTGCATTGTGTTGTCATTTTCATGCATTTATGTGTTGCATTAGGTCAAACTATTTGTTTTGATTTTGGGATATTGCATACAAACCCTAATCTCTATCATGGCATATTTGGAAGGTATAAATGTGCAAAATAAATCTATGACTATTACAACATTGATATGGGGAGGGGGATACAATTTTTGAATGTGGGATTATTTTGCAAGAAATTAAAACCCTAATATTTACTATTACATCCAAATTGAATTCTTTGCATTAAATAATAAATAAACAATATTTAAACAAACGAATTAAGTATAAATATGCAAAATATTATAAGTATGCAAAGGAAATGTTTTTGTTTACTTTTATGTATGTGAAAATATAATACTTAATG
The DNA here is from genome assembly GCA_948472305.1 of Vicia faba. NCBI lineage: Eukaryota > Viridiplantae > Streptophyta > Magnoliopsida > Fabales > Fabaceae > Vicia > Vicia faba. The sequence continues at coordinate 133,980,086 of OX451740.1, read as the reverse complement.
TATTTAAAAAAAAGAAAATAAAATATTATTTTTGGAAAGGGTAGAAACCCTGATTTTGTTTTAGGAAAATATATTAATTATATTATTTATATACAATAAAAAAAAATAAATGAAATATGTACAAATGTCAAAAAAATGAAAATATATTAGAAAAATATTTTTTTTAATAAGGGTGGAAACCCTAGTTTTTGTTTTAAGATAATATATACTAAATTATTTATTTTATGTACAAGAAAATAAACATAAATGTATACAAAGATATTTAAGAAATAAAACATGTGGAAAAAATATTATTTTATATGTATAAATAATAAAATAAAAATATATAATATCTCTAAAATATTTATTTGTTTTTTATTAAAGAAAATAAAAGTATATATTAATTAATAATTATTTTCATGTTAGAAAAATAAAATAAAAATATAAAAATAAAATGTGAAAATTTATAAAAATATTTTTTGTATTTTTTTATGTTTAGAAAAATATAAAATAAAATCAGAAATGAAAAATAAATACAAAAATACAAAAATATAAAGAAATGGGTCAGGGGGTGCAATCAGTAAAGAGGGGGTGTCAAAAACAAAGCCAGAACCAAGCTCAGCCCACTGAACTTCATCTTCAACCTTTGTCAAATAAAAACGTGCGCCCTGTACAAATGTCCAGATCCTGCATACGTGCTCTAATGCAAAAACTCATAACACCAAAGTTATAGCATTTTTCAAGACAATTTCAAACATATAAAGAACTTAATCTAACTCTCAAAGACCAGAGAGAATTTCTCTGGCCCTAATTTCTAACCTAACTTTTTCAGGAAGTTCATGAATCAAATTCTCTTAACACGTTTAACTTAAATGAAAACCGAGCATATGTACAGCTTCAGGGCTATGAGTACTACATTTTTTATTTACAAACCTAAGCCTAATGATTCCTAAATAGAGAGATAGGAATTTGCAAAATACCTGTTTCAGTTGAACACGAGTATGGCAATGTGGAGCTTTTCAGTGAGGCCTGAGGTGCTTGGGAGCTTGCTTGAACTTCCTCTAACCTTCCCCAATGCCTAGTTTACTTTGGATTTGCTTGAGCAAGCTTGTAGAACTCAACCTGCACAAGCTGAAAACAGAAATGGTGAAGCTTGCAAAATGGAGTTACAGTCAGTGTCTAATGGTTGGGATAGCTTGGATAGGTTATATGGAATGTGTTTGAATAGGTTTGAGGAAAAACGCATGAGTGGTTTGTGTGATGGATGTGAATCTGCAAGGAGTGCCCTGTTTTGCAAGAAGGATGTGATTTGGTGTTTTGGAAGGCTTGACGGTTCAACAATTCGTGTTTCTGGCTCAAGGCAATGCACCAAACTTGTTTCAAATGCTTGCAAAGTTTGGTTATAACAGATATGCAAGTTATGTGATTTTGTCAAGTTTCTTGGTTATGAAGCAAAAATGAGAAGTGACAAAGAGCAGGCCTGTACAGGCTAGCTCTAACCCTGCATACATTGTGTAAGCTTGGACCCAAGTTTATGGATTTGGTTTGCTGTATAAGATTTGGTTCAAGGCTCAAGAATGCAATTTGACATAAAGCAATTTTGACAAAAATGGCAATGTTGCCTTTTTGCTATTTTTGGATTAATCTCTTGCGTAATCCTCCCATGATCAGAACAAAGACTCAAACCAATGGATTTGCATTTAATTATTGAGTATTAATGGGTTTAGGGACCTGTAATCAAGTACAAATGAAGCTGGACAGGAGTTGCAACTTGTATCAACATGAAAATGCCATGGATCAAAAGTGAGTTTTTTGCCAAATTCAAACCTTCGATTCTCCCTAACCATAAATGATTTTGGAGAGTTCTTGGACATTTTGGAAAGCTTGTAACATGGTATACAATCCATATTTGAAATGCATTTTGAGATTCCAAGTGTAACTAGGTGAAAAATTGCCATGAAGATAGGTCAAAATCCTGCCTAAACTAGGGCAAAATTTCACTAAGTTAAAAGTTTCATGGACCCTTATTCCAAAAATCATAACTTGAGATCCAAGCTTCTTTTGAGAAAACTTTGTGAACCAAAGTTGTAGACTTTGTGGAGTACTACAACTTTCATGTTGGAAGTTTTGTTTGAATCCAATTGCATCATGGTGAAAATGTTAGGCAAAGTTGGGAAAAAATAAGAAATTTTCATAACTTAGAAAAATTCTAAGTTATGAAAATTTTCAATCTTAAACCCTAATTTGCAAAATTAGGTTTCTTGATGAACAGGTTTCATTTTTTGACACATATTGATGAAAAATGACCCTTGGCACTTGATTTTGACCAAAAAGTCAAAGTTTGACTTTTCAATGTACAGTCAAATTTTGATCAATTGACTGAAAAATTCATCTGTCAATCCAATGCATTTGAGATCTTTTGAACCTTGTGAATAGGTCTAGATGATTCCATTGAGTCCTTGAATCCATGCTTGAGCCCAATTTGCCATTGGCTAGGTTAAAAATCAGAAATTGCCCTTGTGCAGTCAAAACCCTAAAAATGACCATTTTGCCCTTTTGATGATCTGATCAAATTTCTTGAGGAGTTGTGGTCCAAACTTGATCAAATGGTTCATATGAGCCTATAATGTTGATGTGGATAAAAAATTGAGAGGTTTGATTGTAAATTGGCCACAATTGACTTTTTTCCCCAATACAGCTGATTTATAGGTCAATAGTCCAATTGACTGGGCAAAAATTTGATTCAAAGCTTGAAACTTGGTAGAGGCAATCTTATAAGTCCAACATGAAGTATGAAAGTCACTTTGAGCATTGAAAGTCCAAAAATCCTTGTGCAAACTCAAACCCTAATTCAGGTCATCAGTGCAAGGAGATGTCTTGAGCAGAGCAAACCCTAGCTTGGCCTTGAGTTCAAAGAGTCTTATGAGGAGAAATCTTGAAAAAATGAGAGGGCAAATTTTGGGGTACAACAGCTGCCCCTGTTCAATATTATTGAACCTGAAATGTTAGATTTGCGAGTTTGCCTTTCGTGACTCGAAGGTAAAAGATGATTGGACACTAGAGTGTCCGTAAATTTGCACTCGTCAAAATGTAGCTGAGGGAATGGGCTTAAAGATGCCATTTGGAGATGGTAGAGTCTTGCTGGAGATGGGCTTAAAGATGCCATCCAAGACTGTTTGTTGAAAATCAGGAGAATGAACACCAGATTGGTATCCGTGTCTGGAACGTATCTGAGTTGTATTTGGAGATTGGATTCGTATGAGCAAAAGAATGGCATCCGTGTCTGAAGCGTATCCGAACTATAACTGTATTTGATTCTTGAATGAATATCAGAATGACTGTCGTGTCTGGAGTGTATCTGTATTGTATCTGAATTTTGAATGGGCGACAGAGAAACATTTGTGTATGGAGCATCTCTGGGCTGGGGATAAATTCCGAATGAGTGACAGAATGGAAACCGTGTCTGGTGCGTATCTGGACTGAATCTGAAATTGAGACATGTATGAGTAGAAGAATGACTTCTGTGTCTAGAGTGTATCTGAACTGTAATTGGGATCTGAATAAGTGACAGAATGACTTCCGTGTCTAGAGTGTATCTGAACTTGAAGTTGATAGTTGAATCTGAATGAGAAATAGAATGGCTTCTGTGTCTGGAGCGTGTCTAGTCTGTATCTGATTGCTGAATTCTGAATGAGTAATAGAATGACCGTCGCGTCTGGGGTGTATCCATATTGTATCTTGACTTAAAATTCTGAATGAGTGGTAGAATGACCGCCGCGTCTGGGGTGTGTCCATACTGTATCTGAAATAAGAGATCTGAATGAGTAGCAGAATGACTTCCATGTCTTGGAGTGTATCTGTACTGTATCTGAAATCTTTGAACATTTGTTAAAGGTAGCTTTTAATCTTATCCTGAAAAGGGTAAAATGTTAGCTAAAACAGAGTTATGCTACATGACATGTATGATGCAATAAAATGTACTTTATCAATGTTTATGATATATGAATGTAATGTATGCGCATGTGAGCTGATTAGCTGTCTTGTTGAGAAAAATAAATCCTTGATAGCCGGAGATAATGAAATCTTTGACTGCTTCCGGGGGAAATAAACCCTTGAATGCTATTGGAGATTCAAGATCTTTGATTGTTGAGAATGAGAAATCCTTGGACCACTGTTGGGGATTGAAAATCCTTGGTGACTCGCGGGGACGTGAGAATCGTTCATGACTTTCCTGGGGAATAAGGAAAACTCTGACGATCTCTATTGGGGAATTAAAACCTGGGAGGCTTCAACTGGAGAAATGAGACCGAGAATCTTCGATCTACTGGGAAATAACTCTGTGGGGAAAATGCTTGTTCTGTTGGAAAGTTTTCAAGAGTTTGGGTTGTATGCCAATCTACTGAGGAATTATCTGAAGTTGTTGTCTGGTTTCTAAGATAACTTGCAGGGGAATCTTCTGGTTTTAAGACAAATCTCTGGGGAATTGGAGGAAACTGGATGGTCTTACACCCGGGTTTAAGGGTTGAAGTTTTGGACTCCGTTGGGGAAGGAAGTTTTATCTTCACTGAGGGTTTGCAGTTTAAATTTTTGCTCCGGCGGGGATTGGGAGTTTGGAAACTTAGTTCTGATGGGGATTTTGAAACTTAACTCCGCTGGGGATATGTATTTCAAGGCTATAGCTTGGCTGAGGATTTCTCCTGGAATAGCCCAAAGACGTTTTCCCATACTTTCAATCTGTCAGTAATTATTCTTTCTCATTTCGTTTTATTTGTAAGCAATGATTATACTCAAATGCATATGCTCATTTAATAAATCATTGGACGTTTTCAAATAAAACATAAGTGTAAAAAAGGAAAGAAAAGGCAAACAATTTTCTGCACTTTGAAGTATCTTTGTATTAACTTTGTGTAAGTATTTTGTACAAAGGGGGCAGACATCCTAGTAAGAGAATGTTGTCATAAAATTGAGAAAAATTTATACAAAGAAAGATGGCTATGTGTAACAATTCCATGGGGTTCCCATTCTGCTATAGACTTCGTAACTCTGAGTGTCTTGTCCATTCGTTGCTTCGTCTGATAATGATTAGATTGATCAGAAGCCCGGAGCTTGTCTGTTGAAGAGATTGTCCTTAAGGTGATCCGACGAGACATAGTCATACGCTTTATTTCCCTAACTTTTTCCTGGATCGCCCTTTCGGGTTTACGATCCACCGTGAAACCCTTTTTTTCCCAAGTCGCCCTTTTGGGTTTTCAACTTTCCGAGTGTACAGATTTTTTTTATTTATCCCTAATTTTTGCCTGAACCGCCCTTTCGGGTTTTCGATTCACCGGGATGCCCATTTTTGCCCAAATCACCCTTTCGGGTTTTCAACTTGTCGGGTCGTTTATGCGTAGTATCTTTTGACTATGTCTGCATTCGCAGGGTGCGGCAGGTCATCACCGTCCATGGTGGTTAAGATCATTGCCCCACCAGAAAAGATGTTTTTGATCACAAATGGTCCTTCGTAAGTAGGAGTCCATTTTCCCCTGGGATCACTTTGCGGCAAGATGATTCGCTTAATTACAAGGTCCCCGACTTGATATACTTGTCTCTTGACTTTCTTGTTGAAGGACTTGATCATACGTTTTTGATACGCCTGACCATGGCAAACCGTAGTAAGTCGCTTTTCGTCAATCAAATTAAGTTGATCAAGTCGGGTTTGAATCCAATCGTCTTCACTCAAACCAGCATCTTTCATGATTCTCAAGGAGGGAATCTGAACCTCGATAGGTAAAATAACTTCCATGCCGTATACCAAAGAAAAGGGTGTTGCCCCAGTTGAAGTGTGTGCCATGGTACGATATCTGTGCAGACCAAACGGTAACATCTCATGCCAGTCCTTATAGGTGATTGTCATCTTTTGAAAGATCTTCTTGATATTTTTGTTCGCAGCTTCGACAGCACCGTTCATCTTTGGTCGGTAGGGAGATGAATTGTGATGTTGAATCTTGAACTGCTCGCACAGAGCGGTGATCATAGTATTGTTCAAATTTGTACCGTTGTTAGTGATGATCCTGTCGGGGATACCATACCGGCATATGAGATTCTGTTTGATGAAGCGGGCAATCATATTCTTTGTAACGGAGGCGAAGGAAGCTGCTTCGACCCACTTGGTAAAGTAATCAATGGCCACCAGGATGAAACGGTGTCCACTGGATGTTGTAGGCTTGATCTCTCCAATCATGTCGATTCCCCACATCGCGAATGGCCAAGGAGCTGTTAAGACATTGAGAGGAACTGGGGGAATATGTACCTTGTCAGCATAGATTTGGCATTTGTGACAAGTACGGGAATGTTGATGACAACCAGCTTCCATGGTAGACCAGTAATAGCCTGCCCGTAGAATCTTTTTAGCCATCGTATGACCGCTTGAGTGGGTGCCAAAGGTACCATTATGTAGTTCAGCCATGATCTGCTCAGCTTCAACCTTGTCCACACAACAGAGTAGGACACAATCAATATTGCGCTTGTATAGGATACCATTGCTCAGAAAGAACTTGGCAGCGAACCTCCTTAAGAACTTTTTGTCGTTGACTGAAGCTCTTTCAGGGTATTCTTGTGCTTCGAGATACCTTTTGACATCATGAAACCATGGTCGGTCCACTACTTCTTCGGTATTAATCTCGTGACAATGTGCGGGTTCGTCCATTCGTTTGATGGTGATTTGAGGAGCCTCACTATCCCAGTTAAGTTTAAACATGGATGACATTATAGCTAGCGCATCTGCTAGCTGATTCTCTTCTCGCGGGAAGTGCTCGAAGGTAACCTGCTCGAAGTGTGGTAACAATGTCAGGACATGTTCTTTGTAAGGGATGAGGTTGGATGTTTAGTATCCCACTCTCCTTTGATTTGATTGATAACCAAAGCTGAGTCCCCAAATACAATCAAAGATTTGATTCCCGAGTCAATAGCAGCCTTGAGACCAAAGATACAAGCTTCATACTCGGCCATGTTGTTGGTGCAGCTGAAGCAGAGTCTAGAAGTGAAAGGTGTATGGCAACCTTCTGGAGAGATAAGTACCACGCCGATACCGTTTCCAAGTGCGTTGGAGGCACCATCAAAGTACAGAGTCCATCGGGATCCTTGTTCAGGTCCGTCATACGATATGTTTTCTTCAATGTTGCTCAAAGTCATGATATCCTCGTCGGGGAAGTCGAACCTCATAGATTGATAATCTTCGACAGCTTGATGGGCCAGATGATCGGCTAGCACACTCCCCTTTATAGATTTTTGGGCCGTGTACTGTATATCATATTCGGTGAGGATCATCTGCCATCTAGCGATTCTTCCGGATAAAGCATGCTTTTCGAAGATGTACTTGATCGGATCCATTTTAGAAATCAGCATAGTAGTATGTGTCAACATATACTGCCTTAGCCGGCGAGCAGCCCATACCAAAGCGCAGCAAGTTTTCTCGAGCAGTGAGTAGAGAGTCTCACAGTTGGTAAACTTTTTGCTAAGGTAATAAATGGCATGCTCTTTTCGGCCAGACTCGTCATGTTGGCCCAATACACACCCCATTGAATTATCTAAGACAGTCAGATACATGATTAAAGGCCTTCCTTCAACGGGTGGCATCAAGATAGGAGGTTCCAGTAAATACTCCTTGATCTTATCAAAAGCAACTTGACAGTCATCATTCCATTTAACCACCTGATCTTTCTTCAACAGCTTGAAGATTGGTTCACAGGTAGCTGTTAGGTGAGAGATGAACCTTGCTATGTAGTTTAGGCGTCCCAAGAAACCTCTGACCTCCTTCTCAGTACGAGGAGAAAGCATTTCTTGTATGGCTTTGACTTTAGCAGGATCAACCTCGATGCCTTTGTTACTGACGATGAATCCCAAAAGTTTACCGGACCTGACTCGGAAAGTGCATTTGCTAGGGTTCGGTCTGAGCTTGTACTCTTTCAATCTGACAAACAGCTTTTGCAGATGGTCGAGGTGTTCTTATTCTGTTTGTAAACGGGCTATCATATCGTCTACGTAGACTTCAATCTCATGATGTATCATGTCATGAAACAAAGCTGCCATGTCTCGCTGATAGGTTGCCCCGACATTCTTCAGTCCGAATGGCATCACTTTATAGCAGAAGGTACCCCACTACGTAACAAAAGTAGTCTTCTCCATGTCTTCGGGGGCCATTTTGATATGGTTATACCCTGAAAATCCATCCATGAAAGAGAATACCTTATGTTGAGTTATATTGTCGACCAAGATGTCATTATGCGGTAGTGGAAAGTCATCTTTAGGGCTAGCCCTGTTTAAGTCTTTGTAATCCATGCACATTCTGACTTTGTCGTCCTTCTTAGGCATGGGCACAATGTTAGCAACCCATTGTGGATAGGAAGTAACATCAAGAAAGCCAGCATTGAACTGCTTCATCACTTCAGCTTTGATCTTTTCAGACATGTCGGGCCTCATGCGGTGAACTTTCTGTTTAATTGGTGGGCAGTCTTCTCTCGTAGGGAGATGGTGAACCATAATATCTGTATCCAGTCCTGGCATGTCTTCATAGGACCAGGAGAAGATCTCAACATATTCATTCAATAGCTGAACTAAGAGCTCTTTGACACTTGGCTCCAGGTTGGCACCCACTTTAACCTCTTTTCTGTCTTCCTTTGTTCCCAAGTTGATAGTCTCTAACAACTCCTCGTGAGGTAGAATAGCCCCTTCTTCCTGTTGCAAAAGTCTGGCCAACTCTCCAGGCACTTCACAGTCTTCATCACCTTCGTATTCGGCATGATTGACCAAATCTTCAGAGTCACTGAAGGCCATAGCAGAATTGTTACCCATGAAATCCGGAGTGGATGGGTACCTGTATTTTGTGAGTGTCGGTGTGTGTAAGGGATAGCCACCTTTAAACAAATAAAATGTAAAAAGAAAGAAAATGAACACAAAAGTTTATATATGAAAATGTCCATGATTCATTAAAAATGGCATATGAAAATGAAGAATCAAAACCCTTACAAATGGACCTATATGCCCCGGGTAAGGCATAAGGCGAAAAGAGTGTATGAATTGTTTAATAATTATTACAGACCAAACAGGAAATGTTCAAAAGATAAATTACTGATTGATGAAAGTAATGGGAACGAAGTCTTTCGCCTCCCAGTTGTTCAGTCCTCCTTCAATAGTTGGAAAGATCAAGTCTTCAAAATTGCTTTCTTCTTCATCATCTTCTAAGGAATGAACTCCATGATGAGTGATCTTTAATGGCGGTCCTCCAGCCCGGGAGCGACGCACAGCCTTCTGACTAGCAGCAGTGAAACCCAAGCCGAACTTATTTGTCTTGTAAGGAAAATCTGGCAGTTAACCCCATATTGTGCTTCCTCCTTCCTTGATCACAGCCTCCACATCTTTAAGGGATGACATCCGAGACACAGGTTTGGTAATGATGGGCACAGAAGTCATTGTCTTGGCTACCGCAACTGCAGGAGAAACCTCTTCAAAGTGCTGAAGTGGGGTCTCAATGAATTCATCATCTAATTCAACATAGTGGAATGAATTCAGATGGCTTATCATATACTCCTCCTCGCCACGAACTGTCACAAATTTCCCCTGGACTGGGTACTTAAGCTTCTGATGCATAGTGGATGTAACGGCCCCAGCATGATGAATCCATGGCCTTCCTAACAAGAAAGAGTAGGAGGGACGGATATCCATGACATAAAATGTGGAGTGGAAAGTTTCAGTACCCATTTTAATTGGGATGTCCACCTCCCCGTGGACCATCCGCTTAGAACCATCAAAGGCTCTTACAATGATATTGTTGGGCTTTAAGGTCAAACCTTCACAGTCCAATCTGTCCAATGCTTTCTTAGGCAAGACATTTAAAGATAACCCGGTATCAACCAAGACGTGTGCCAGAGTCGTCCCTCTGCATTCCACCGAGACATGTAGGGCGTCATTATGCTTTCTCCCTTTAGATGTTAAGTCAGCGTCGGAGAAACCAAGACCGTTGTCGGCTGTAAGGCTAGCTACGCACTCTTGAAACTGATCTGCAGAAGTTTCTTGAGGCACGTGGGCCGTCTTTAGAAATTTGATCAAGGCTTTGGCATGAGCTTCGGAGCAGAGCAATAGGGCCAGCATAGAGATTTTTGAAGGGGTTTGCCCCAGTTGTTCTACGACATCATAGTCGTTTTTCTTAATTATCTTTGAAATCTCCTCTATTTCCTTTTGAGTGGTCTCGGGGATAACCAAAGGCTGAGCCCTCGTCCTGACGGGCGCTTCTTGGATCCACTTACCTTTATCAGCAATAACAGCAGAGGGTACAACTTTGGGAGTTATGATTTCTTCAATCACTGGAGTGCGTATAGATGTGTTGACGGGAACTGGAGTAACCTTAGGAGAACTTGAGGGTCCGAAGATTACCCTTGGAGGAGCAATCTCTGGAGAGAAGATTCTTCTGCTGCGGGTGATCTTACTTGCTCCCGCAATATTTCCTACGTCAGGAGTGTCTTCATTGGAACTTTCTTCAACTGATTCGATCTGCTTAACACCGTGGTAGAAGATCTCTCCTCCATAATTCCACGGTATTGTCTTGTTGGACTTGTATGGGATAGGCCCCGGCATTGTTATCTTCATAGGTACAAACTTTGGATCGGGTGTAATCTTAACAGGTCTTTTGGAGACCTTGGAAAGATTGTCAGAAATGGTGATTATAGCAACATCATTGATTGGATTAATAGGAGTAACAAGAGTTTTATTGAAGAGGATTTCTTGATTATCCATCAGGCGTTGGATGCCTGACTTCAATAGCGGACATTCGGATTGCAAGGTCGAACAAAGGTAACAATCTTTTTCACAGCCCGGGAAAATCCCGGCTTTCAACAGATTCATCTTGATCATTGGCAACAGAGTCATTAAGTCATCAACAACTTTAACATAAAGATCTTCTACAATAGCATGGACATTGTGACCATGTTTTGGCATTGGAGCGGATATCACATTAGGCTTTTCAGGTGCGTCAAACTCCACCTCCTGGGCATCTATTAAATCCTGGATCTTATTTTTAAGGGCCCAACAGTTGTTGGTGTCGTGCCCCACACTGTCTGAATGATAGGCACACTTTGCATTGGAATGGTAATAGGGAGAAGAGGTATTTGGGTTCTTCGCCGCCTCTTTCAAGTTTGTAAGGTTTAACTTCAACAGATGAGGGAGAACTTGAGCAGGTGTCATATTGATCCGGGTGAATTGTCGTGCAGGCCTTTCCACCCTGGCTTGGTTAGCTCTGGGTTGACTGCTTCGAGGTTGATCGGCTACGGAATTCTGAATCATCACAGCCCCCACCGCTGGTCGGTGCTCCATTCTCCCTTAGTTTCTCTGGGTGTAAACAGCAGAAACTTCTTTCTTGGCTAGAAAGGTCTTCTTGATAGCAGCGGAAGCAGATGAATCCTTCTGAATTTTACCGCTATTAATGCCAACTTCGACTCTTTCACCAGTCAGAATTAATTCGGTGAACCCTGCAGATGAACTCCTGATTAAATGATTAAAGAATGGACCTGACAGGGTCCCCAAAAACATATCAACAAGCTCTCTTTCAGACAATGGTGGCTGCACCCTTCCAGCCAAGTCCCGCCACTTCTGGGCGTACTCCTTAAAGCCTTCATTAGAGACCATACCCATACTCTGTAATTGAGTACGAGTAGGTGCTAAATCTGCATTATATTGATATTGTCTGTAGAAGGCAGCAGCCAAATCCTCCCAGTTATTTACATCAGATCTTTCAAGCTGATAGAACCAATCCAATTACGTACCCGACAAACTATCTTGAAAAAAGTGGACCCACAGATCCTTATCAGAAGAGTGAGGTTGGATCTTTCTGACGTAAGACCGCAGATGCATCTTCGGACAAGACAAACCATCGTATTTAGCAAATGTAGGCACTTTGAATTTAGGGGGAATGACAATCCCAGCAACCAACCCTAGTTCTTCGAAATCCAACCCATGTACTCTTTGTACCTCCATGGCTTCCAGCCGATCTTCCAGATTCTTATACTTGTCGTCCGCAGGAGGGTACTGCTGCTCAGAGTAATCTTCATCCTCTTCTTCTTCTTCTTCAGCCTCAGACTCGGAGGGCACAGCAACTCCCTTTCCTTTACCAACCCCTTCATCAGACGTCGAGGGGATATCCAGGACTCTTCTAGCTTGGTTCTCAAATCTTCTTCCCATAGTGGCCATACCAACTCTTTTCTTTTTCTTTTTCTCCTTTTCTTTTTCTAGTAGACCTTTGAGCTCCTCCTGACCCTTTGCCAAGGTCATGAGTAGCTGTTGGAATTGTGAATTCTGCGCATGTAGATCTTTGATCGTATGCTCTATATCTATCTTGCTGAAATAAACAGCAGAGAGATAAGGAAACCTGGTGTGAAGACCTGTTTATGCATATGATGAATGATATGTATTCATGTAATGCATTCAAAGGTTCAGAAAATTCAAATTTGTTGCAAACAAAAAAGAACGCACGTCATATTAATAAGACAGAATTTGTTAGTACATAAGTGCCCCATGGGCAAAATAATACAAAATTCTAATGTAAAAAGACGTTGCGCATCCTTTTCGGTGCTATGTAGGTGTTGAGAGTCTTCTCTTCATGGAGTTGACGAGTAAGTTCCAAAACCTTCTTCTCACTGGCGTAGAAGTTGGCTTCAAAAGTATTTCGTTCTTCCTTGAGTTGTATCCAACTCTTTTGCAAATCTTCCAATGATGTTGGCATGTCAGGATGTAGGAGGGTGTATGGGACCTCTCCTTCCATAACAGGCTCTTTGATCATAGGTAGAATGTAGGGGTACGGCATCATAAGACTCTGGGCGCGGGTTCGTACCCACTTGAGGTAAGGCTCAAGGGGGATGGAATTCTTGTGTCCCAGTGTCTTACTGTCCACTTTGTTGGGCATCCTCCAAGCTCGGATAAACCTTTGTCGAAGTCCTTGAGTGTCATTGTCGAAGTCAAAAACCAAGTCTGGAATCAGCATGTCATGAGGGCCATCCCTTCGGGCATACCCAAATTGTCTCAGAGCCAAGCAGGGGTTGTAGGTAATGCCTCCCCTAATGCCAAGTAGTGGGACATTAGGGAATTACCCACAACGATCAATGATGATGATATTTTCTCTAGACCGAGAACACCAATGAACATCAGAATGCGTAAGAGTCATCAATCGTTGTGACAACCTCAAACCTTGTTCATTCTTCAAGATTGACTGGGGAAGGTGAAAAATAAACCACCTTGCTAGAAGAGGAGTACAGCACATGAGAACACCTCTTTTCCTCATTGTTCGTGTGTGAAATGAGTGGAGGATATCCCCAAGCAATGTAGGCACGGGATTCCGAGATATGAAAACCTTGACAGCATTCTCATCTATAAGCTGATCAGGGTTTGGGAACAAGACCAACCCATAGATGAGAAGTGCTACAATCTCCTCAAAAGCTTGCAGATCTAGAGAATTCCAGCATTCTTGTGCCTTCTCAAACAGAAACCTTGCCAAGAAACCCTTGACACCACTTCTGGTTTCCCAATGACCTTTGATATCAGATGGTTGCAAGTGTAGGGCTTGAGCAACATCTTCAGGCTTTGGTTCTCTTTCCGTACCGTTATGGGGTAGTTGATGGAGAATAGGAATCCTCAGGAGTTGAGAAAATTCCTCCAAAGTAGGCACTAGTTGGTAATACAGAAATGTGAAGCAATGGTGTAGGGGGTCAAAGAACTGGAAGAGAACTTTCACCATGTCTTCATCAATGTTGGAGTTGACCAAGTTGAGAAGTCTACCATGTCTTTCACTGAAGTGAGAATTCTCTGGAATTTTGGAAGCATGCTCCTTGAGTTGAGGAGGGATTCTCACAAGGTTGACCTGGATTGTTTTTCTGCGGAGTGATTCCATGACCTACAAAACAAGAACAAAGATGAAGATCCAAACCCTTAAAATGGTTAGTGGATGCATATGATGCTTTATGATGTTCATGATGTATGCACAAATATATGTACAAATCACACAAGATCCTAGTTTCAGGCTTGCATGGGGTTTCATAGGTAAGTGCCCTCTTGAAGTTAGTTGGCTTGACCTGTCCTATAAATAGTAACCGGGTTCTAAGGAGCTCAATATCACTGGATTATTTTCTGTGTTCATTGTTTCGGTTTAGCCACTTAACTGGCGACTAAAATATTCCAAGAAAATAACCCTCAATGAGTGTAGTATCGAGTATCTACCAACTTCAGACTACACCAAAGCCGGTCATCTCACTACCCTTAAAAAGGCCAAGATGGTCAAGTAAAGGTTCTAAAAGTTCATTAGTGCTTCATGACATCACTCAGCAGCCCCGTATTCTCTTTGATTGAATCAAAGGCTACCGGTACCCATAAATATGTCGCACTAATATAGCTATTGCTTCAACCATGTCGGTACATCCCGCACAGTTTCCACAACGTATTGCTATTTACCTATGAATGTTTCCCAAATCCGGGTAGAGGATTTCAAACCCAAACAATAGAACCAAGTGTAAAGCAATCAAAGCAAACAAAGTAAGCATGTAAAGGTGATCTAAACCCTAAGGTAACCCCGCTTTTAGATTTGTCACCAGCAGAGTCGCCAGTTCTGTGATACGGTGGGAGAACTGACTTGAGGTTTTGTGTTTGTGTTCGCAAATGTTTCAATTTAGCAAGAGTTGCCACCGACTTTTTATTTTATCCAAAGGAAAGGTCAAAAAGCACAGGAAAGACCTTTGAGATGTTTTCTTGGGTTCAGGGGGTAGATTATGAAAAGGGAAGGTGCAAGCACCCTTTTCATCCATGGTTATCCATGGGCTCTTAGTTACTTGTTTAGATCACTTGCTTTTGCTTTTCAATTGTTTGAAATGGTGCGTTGTGTGTGGTTTTTGAAAATGTTTTGAAAAGAGGCCATCGTTGTGGCAACCTTTGTAATGATCCTTGTTTGAATGTATACAAAGGTGTATTGTCTTTTGAAAAGATGTTTCAATGTTTGATTATTTGAAAGTTTGATTTTGGGAAATGTTTTGAAATTATGTTGTGAGGTGTGTTTGAAAATAGCAAGGATGTTTTTTGCAAGTTTTGATCAAGCAACTAAGATTTGTCTACCCTATCTACTCAAAGATCTTTCCTACACATTTTTAACCCTTTTGACAGTGTTGTTTTACCATTGCATTTGGTAAACAACCTTGTATTAGGATATTAAACGGGACATGCGTGGGTCATCGTATTGACCATGATAGAAATATTGCCAAGTATCTTTAGCAATTTTTGAGGGACTAGATCATTTTGTATAGGCAACCAAGATAGCGTCATCGAGGTACTATGATCTTTTGTTTTGTTTTTGTTTTGCCAAGATACTCAACATGCATAACATGGCCATTTTAAAGGCAACAAGTGGATGAAACCCTAGGGGTGTATGTGTGCATTGTGTTGTCATTTTCATGCATTTATGTGTTGCATTAGGTCAAACTATTTGTTTTGATTTTGGGATATTGCATACAAACCCTAATCTCTATCATGGCATATTTGGAAGTTATAAATGCGCAAAATAAATCTATGACTATTACAACATTGATATGGGGAGGGGGATACAATTTTTGAATGGGGAATTATTTTGCAAGAAATTAAAACCCTAATATTTACTATTACATCCAAATTGAATTCTTTGCATTAAATAATAAATAAATAATATTTAAACAAACGAATTAAGTATAAATATGCAAAATATTATAAGTATGCAAAGAAAATGTTTTTGTTTACTTTTATGTATGTGAAAATATAATACTTAATGTATTTAAAAAAATGAAAATAAAATATTATTTTTGGAAAGGGTAGAAACCCTAATTTTGTTTTAGGAAAATATATTAATTATATTATTTATATACAATAAAATAAAAATAAATGAAATATGTACAAATGTCAAAAAAGTGAAAATATATTAGAAAAATATATCTGATCAAATTTCTTGAGGAGTTGTGGTCCAAACTTGATCAAATGGTTCATATGAGCCTATAATGGTGATGTGGATCAAAAATTGAGAGGTTTGACTGTAAATTGGCCACAGTTGACTTTTTTCCCCAATACAGCTGATTTCTAGGTCAACTGTCCAATTGACTGGGAAAAAATTTGATTCAAAGCTTGAAATTTGGTAGAGGCAATCTTATAAGTCCAACATGAAGTATGAAAGTCACTTTGAGCATTGAAAGTCCAAAAATCCCTGTGCAAACTCAAACCCTAATTCAGTTCATCAGTGCAAGGAGATGTCTTGAGCAGAGCAAACCCTAGCTTGGCCTTGAGTTCAAAGAGTCTTGTGAGGAGAAATCTTGACAAAATGAGAGGGCAAATTTTGGGGTACAACACTATGTTATGATCCATGATGTCATGATAAAGCACACAACAGGTATAGCATATATCAGACATGGTAAAGGCAAACAAGTCACACAATAGCCCTTAAGTTTCAGGCTTGCATGGGGTCTAGGTATTACCCTCTTGAAGTTCAGTTGGTTTCAACTTGTCCTAATAATAGTAACCGGGTTCTAGAGGTTCTCAATATCACTGACCATCCTCCATCGGTCATGGTTTCAGCTCACGCAATCTTTTCTTGCGGCTGGAACTATCTCGGGAGTATAGTCTCAATGAGTGTAGCATCGAGTATCAACCAGTTCTCAGCTCTATACCGAGGCCGGCTATCTCACTACTTCCTATGGCCAAGTTGGTCAATTATAGGTTCTAAGGTCAGTTGATGTTTAACGACCCATATAGCAGCCCCGTATTCTCCTTGTTTCTCCACAAGGGATACCGATACCAACCAATGTGCCACATCAATGTAGCTACTGCTTCAACTGTATTGGTTTATACCGTACAGTTCCCTCACAGTTTATTGCTACTTACCAAAAAGGTGTCCCCCAGATCCGGGTTAGGATCTATAGTAACTCCTGATACAAATCCCTCAAAGATAAAGCAATCAAATCAAACAATAGAAGCAAATATGATGAATTAATCCTAAGGTATACCCCACCTATATTCCCCAGCAGAGTCGCCAGTTCTGTGATACGGTGATCAGAACCAGACTGTTTTGAAATGCTGGTTTTGTGTTTTGCGTTTGTGTTTGCAAAATGTCGCGGTAAGCAAGAGTCGCCACCGACTTTTATTTTATCCAACTGGAAAGGAAAAAAGCATAGAAAAATTCCCTTTTTCGAGATTTTGAGTACGGGGGTAGTTTATAGAAAGGGAAGGTATTAACACCCTTTCTATCCGTGGTTTTCCACTGGCTCTTAGGTACTTGCTCATCATTTTCAAAATTTCTTGTGTGTGTTTGATTTGAAAAAGTTTTTGTTTTACTTCGATTTAACCCTTGCTTCTGTCTTCACGAGTGTTACGAAGTCGTTTTGAAAAATTTGTTTGAAAAGAGTGTTTGGTGTAAAAATGTTTGTTTTGTTTGAGCAAGTACTTAAGAACTAATCTATCTACTCGAAAAAGAGAATGTTTCTATTCTTGTTTCCTTTAGACAGCGCTATCCCACTATTAGTGAGTAGGTAGCACCGTCGTTGGAGTTTAAAGGGTCCATTCGAAAGGGACGTACGATCACTAAAGCAATGTTAGAACGTCTTAGTAATAACCCTAATGTCTTAAGATCAATATTCGAGGCAACGTATCCGAGGCAACCTTTCCGAGGCAACTTTTCCGAACGGGACTTTGATCTTTTGTTTAGACAAGAGAGCGACCACTAAAGCATCCTATACTTAATGATTGTTTACCGAAGGAAACCGAAGTGGGAGTGTACCCTAGGAGTGCGCATGTGCGAGTGATTCAATTTCAAGTTTATTATCTTTGCACATTTAGGGTTTGCTAACCGTTTTAAAGTTAATCATACATTCTTGTCATGCAATCCTAATGTCATACATCTAACAGTTTAATATTTTGTGGAAATTAAAGTGTGGAAGGTAAAGCTACGCTATTACAAGGCTTCGGGTATTAATTTACATAGCCAAAAATAACCCGTCAAAACGATAAATGAAAAGGAGAAAAATCCTAATTAATCTATTACAACTTGTGAACAATTACATCAATAGGGTAAAATAAAATAATAAAGCGCGCGCGATGAATCGAGAATGAGAGAGAACTAGGGTTTTGACCCCGTCTAACCTAATCGAAAGAGAAATTATTTGTGTTGTTTTTAATCATTTTTAGGAAAAAGAATTAAGTTTTTAAATTAAATACAAATCTAATTAAATTAAATTAGAGAAAATAATTTACATGTCCTATTTTTGTATTTTGTTATTTTTAAGAAAAAGAAAATAGAAATTAAGTTAGAAACAAAAACCCTATTTGTTCTAATTAATTTTAATTTATTTACAAAATAATTAAAGTTACCCTAAAAATAAATGAACTAATTAAATTAATTTTTGTATAAAAAATAAATTCTAAATCTAATTGGATGAAAATTATTTTTATGATTTTTTGATAAAAAGAATTAATTTTTATGTTAGTAAAAATAATTAAATAAATTAAATAAAAGAAATATAAAAGAAAAGGGAAAGGAAGTTGGGCCTGCTTGTAACTGATTTTGGGAGTGTGGATAGCAATTCTGGGCCCAATACAATTGACCCACATTGACCTTCCAAGTTCCAGTGTTATGCGTTGACTGGATCACATGATAGATCCTTCAATGATGGCCTTCAGATCTGGATTCCTGGAGATCCAGTGGTTGGATCCTGAGGGCGCATGGTGGTCCTTTGGCCTTGTGTACATGCCTGAACACTTAAAGAAAAATAATGTGAAGTAATGGGGGGATCTGGGATTCGAACCCAGGCCCTGAAGCCTTTTCCAATAGCAACAATGCCAGTTGAGCTACGTGCACCCTTTGTATATGAAACAAACAATAATCATTATATTGGAAAAACAAAAAGAATAAAAAATATCCGCGCGAAAATTCAAATGGGCGAATAGGGTGGTGCCACGCCTTCATCCCTGCCCTCCCTCTGTTGGTAAAAGTTCATTGACTTTTACCTACGGATGAACGTCCGTAACTATAAGCCAACGATTTTTCAGAATCGTCCACAGGCATGATAAATGAAATCCAAAGCCATGAATCAACTCGTCTGGACCTGTTGAGCATTATGGTGCCCTTCTTTAGGGCCAATTTCACCTGTACACAAAGATCCTAAAACGAAGCATAAAAACCCTAATAATGGCAAATCCTGATATAGTCCACAAAAATGCAATTGAATGTTATAGATTGCTTGCAAATGTTTTAAGGAGTAAGAATATATAAGTATTTCATGTTATAGATGCCAAAATCATGCAATTCGATTTCAAGAACAAGCCAAAGTCGTGAACCACTTACCTTGGGTTTTAGCGCAGGAAAATCTTTGTTCTTGATTGGTATATCTTTCATGTGATCCCAGGAAACGAATGAGATGGTTAGGGAGCCTTGTAAATGCCTGGAAGTGCAAAATCAGTTTACCACTTTTCTTTGTTTTTTTAAAGTTTTGTTCTTCCTTCTCACGCCTCCAAAAGCTTGTTCTTTCTGGCTGCAAATGTTCACTATATACTGAGGAATGAATTAGGTTTACAAAAGTCCATTCAATCTTTGTCAATTATGGCTTTTGATCTTGATTTGATTCACTTTGAAAATCTTTCCAAAATAGGCCAAACTCAATCTTTTTGTGCCCACCTATGCCTTGCACGAATTGATTCACTTGCTAGCTGGATATAGGACCTGAAATGTGCACAATATCTTGAAGTTTCAATGATTTGGATTTTTTCATGATTTGTTTTGATTTAAATTGATTTAATTCAAATCAAAATCAAAATAAATAGAAAAAATAAGATAAAGACAAATTGGAAGAGCTAGGGATCGTGGACCATGCTACCAACTCAAAACAAATGCAAAAGATTAGGCCCATTTAGCAAAAATTGCAATTTGGGGCATAGTTGACTTTTGACAATTTTGCAAAAAAGGTCAACTTCACCAATGCATAACTTCCTCAATTTTGACTCTTTGAAGGTGTTCTTGGACTTTTTAGAAATCTTGAGATGTCCTCTAAGTAACCATTTTGGTCTCATCTCAATTTGGTATTCCATGTTCATGTATGAAGCTTTGACAAAAAAGGTGTTTTTGTTGACTTTTCAAAATGACCTATAATGTCCAAATTCATAACTTCTTGTGAGTGCATATTTTGAACTTGGGAGATGAATATTAATTGTAGGTAACTGCAGCCTCTTAAAAATGAGCTTTTGATGGGTCATTTCTCATAAAGTATGAGAAAGTTATGCTTCGTCAAAGTTGAGTTGACTTTTCCTACAAAACCCTAATTTAGCAACTTTTGGGTTTTGATGAATTATGAGAAATCTTTGATGAATCATGATCAATCCTTGATCAAATGATGAATGATACTTAAAAATGAGGATGTTGACCAAAAATATTGAAGTTTGACTGTATGTGGGCCATAGTTGACTTTTGCCCTAGCATAGTCGATTTTTAGGCCTTTGAGCAATTGACTGGGCAGACTTTCTCTGCAAGGCTTGAAACTTGACATGAATGATCTTGAGAACATATTAGGACAATGGTGAGCATTTGGGATCCCTTGGACTCAAATATCTTGATGCAATATGAAACCCTAATTTTAGGTAGACTGCCTTAGGAAAGGGTTTGTCTGGTCAACCCTTGGACTCCCTTGAGCAACTTGAGGATCTTTCTTGAAATGTTTTGAGAAATATGGGAGGGAAAATTTTGGGGTACAACACTGTTGGAATTCAATTCCAATCTTTGTCCGTTGATAATGTGAGAGAGAATGAAAATTCTATGGCTTCATGCAAAGATGCTCAGCAAGTTATGCGCAATGGCCCTAGTAAAGTTTGGGGGCAGATTGTTGATCCGCCGGTGAGTAAGAACATGGTTGGTTTAGGATACTCAGTGAAGAATGGAAAAGGTGAGACCCTGAAGTCAAAGTATACTATAAGCAGTTATCGGGATATTTTCCACAGCGGAGGTTACCTCTATCCTACTGTTTCTGGAATCAATGCTATTGTGGAGGATGAAGAAGAGCAGGAAATGTCGAATTATGTGGCGCCTGGAGTCAGAGTCCAGGACTGGGTCACTATTGATATTCCCTCTTGCATATATGTCTCAAAGTAATTTGTTTTTGTTTATCTTTGTAAAAAGCTTTCACTCTACCTAAGGTGAAAGTTAATATTGTATGGGCTCATCTGTTTGCTTTGCTCATTAAAATCATAAACAAAAGTTGTCTTTGATTCCCAAATTGTGTTTTTATTTTCTTCTTTTTCTTGGAAAATGGTAATCAGAAAAAAAGAAAAAAAAACACCTTTCGATATAAATAATAACTGAAAATAAATTTGCTTGATCACTTGATATATGTGTCAGTTTCTAAAAGCAATCATAAATCATATGTGGAGATTAATTAATAAACCCATTGAATACAATGACCTTGCACCTTCTCCTAACTTTGAATATTCTGTGTATGGGGCCGATGAAGAAGAATATGATGACATTCCAGAAGAGGTTTCACGGTTGCTCGAGCGCAAGGAAAGTGCCATTCAACCGTATAAAGAGCCATTGGAGACCATCAATTTGGGTTCAGAGGAAGAGCCAAAGGAGGTCAAGATTGGAGCATTACTGCACCCCGACATGAAGAGCAGGTTGACTAAATTGTTGAAAGAGTATGTGCACATTTTTGCTTGGTCTTACCAAGACATGCCTGGTCTAGATACTGATATTGTGGAACATCATTTGCCTTTGAAGCTAGAGTTTCTTCCAGTCAAGCAGAAATTGTAAAGAACTTACCCTGATATGGCAGTGAAAATTAAAGAAGAGGTCTTAAAGAAAATTAATGTCAGTTTTCTTGTGACATCAGTGTACCCTCAGTGGATTTCCAATATTGTCCCATTACCAAAGAAAGACGGAAAGGTTCGCATGTGCGTTGATTATAGATATTTAAATAAATCTAGTCCAAAAGATGATTTTCCATTGTCACATATTGATATGTTGGTTGATAGTACAACAAAATTCAAAGTATTCTCGTTCATAGACAGATTTTTCGGATATAATCAAATAAGAATGGCTCCTGAGGACATGGAAAAAACAACGTTTATCACACCCTGGGGAACATTCTGCTACAAAGTGATGCCCTTCGGGTTGAAGAACACTTGTGCAACGTACCAGAGGGCTATGACAACCCTATTCCATGATCTGATGCACAACGAAATTGAGGTATATGTTGATGACATGATTGCCAAATCACAAACCAAAGAAGGGCATGTGGAGGATTTTTTAAGTTGTTTCAGCATTTGAGGAAGTATCGTCTCTGCTTGAATCTAAACAAATGCACCTTCGGTGTCCGATCAGGGAAGTTCTTAGGTTTCATTGTCAACCAAAAAGGAATTGAAGTTGATCCTGATAAAGTTAAAGCAATTCAAGAAATGCATGCGCCAAGGACTGAAAAGCAAGTTAGAGGCTTCCTTGGGAGGTTAAATTACATTTCCAAATTCATTTCCCACATGACTGCAACGTGTGAACTGATCTTTAAGTTGTTAAAGAAAGATCAGGGTTGTGTATGGACAGATGATTACCAAAGGGCATTTGAAAGTATCAAAGAATATCTACTTGAACCTCATATCCTGCTCCCTTTCGTTGAAGGAAGACCATTGATCATGTATCTGACAATGTTAGATAATTCTATGGGCTGTATTTTGGGACAATAAGATGAAACAAGTAAGAATGAATATGCCATTTATCATCTCAACAAGAAGTTGACTGACTGTGAGTTACGGTATTCTATGCTGGAAAAGACATGTTGTGCTCTGGCCTGGGCGTCAAAGCGGTTGCAGAAATATATGTTGAACCATACTACTTGGTTGATTTCCAAAATGGATCCAATCAAGTATATCTTTGAAAAGCCTGCTCTTACTGGGAAAATTTCCCGTTGGCAGATATTGCTGTCTGAATATGACATTGAATACCGTACTCATAAGACTATAAAAAGCAGTGTTCTGGAAAATTATCTTGCTCACCAATCGGTAGATGATTATTAGTCTGTCAAATATGAGTTCCCTGATGAGGATGTTATGTTTTTGAAAGCGAAAGATTGAGATGAACCTTTGCCTGGGAAAGGTCCTGATCCTGAATCCCGGTGGGGTATGGTATTTGATGGAGCTGTGAACGCTTATGGAAAAGGAATTGGCGTTGTGATTATCACTCCACATGGATCACACATTCCTTTTACTGCAAGGCTGACATTTGATTGTACCAATAATATAGCAGAGTATGAGGCTTGTATCATGGGTCTCGAGGAAGCCATTAATCTCAGAATCAAAGTTCTAGATGTATATGGTGATTCATCTTTGGTAGTTAACCAAATTAAAGGAGAATGGGATACTCGTCACCCTGGCTTGATCCCTTAAAAAGATTATGCTAGAAGATTATTACCCTTCTTTAACAAAGTTCAATTCCATCATATTCCCAGAGATGAAAATCGGATGGCGGATGCTTTGGTAACTCTGGCTTCTATGTATCAAGTGAATTCTTGGAATGATGTGCCTTGTATCACAGTGCGACGTTTGGATAGGCCGACTCATCTGTTTGTGGCGGACGAAACAACAGATGAAAAGCCTTGGTATTATGATATCAAGCATTTTCTCCAGACTCAGGAATACCCGACTGGTGCATCGAATAAAGATAGAAAGACATTGAGAAGGTTGGAAGGTAGCGTTTTCCTCAATAAAGATATGTTGTATAAAAGGAATTATGACACGGTCTTGCTCAGATGCGTGGATAGACACGAAGAAGGAATTTTGATGCATGAAGTCCATTGAGGTTCCTTTGGTACTCATGCCAATGGACATTCGATGGCAAAGAAGATGCTTAGGGCATGTTACTATTGGATGACAACGGAATCTGACTGTTACAAATTTGCAAAGAAGTGCCATAAATGTCAGATTTATGCTGACAAAATTCATGTGCCCCCGACGCTTCTCAATGTTATTTCTTCCCCATGGCCTTTCTCTATGTGGGGTATTGACATGATTGAACCGAAGGCGTCGAATGGACATTGTTTCATCTTAGTGGTAATTGACTACTTCACTAAATGGGTGGAAGCAGCTTCATATGCTAATGTTACTAAGCAGGTGGTAGTGCGCTTTATCAAGAATAATCTCATATGTCGGTATGGTGTGCCAAACAGGATTATCATTGACAATGGCTCAAATATGAATAATAATATGATGACAGAACTTTGCGACGAATTCAAGATTTTCCATCACAATACATCTCCCTACAGGCCAATGATGAATGGGGTTGTTGAAGCTGCTAATAAGAACATCAAGAAGATCATCCAGAAAATGGTTGTCACTTACAAAGATTGGGATGAGATGCTCCCTTTTTCTTTGCATGGGTATCGAACAGTTGTCCGCACTTCAATAGGGGTAACCCCTTTATCTCTTGTGTATGGAATGGAAGCAGTGCTCCCCATTGAAGTTGAGATTCCCTATTTACGCGTGATAATGGAAACCAAGTTGTTAGAGGTTGAATGGGTCCATAACAGGTTTGACCAGTTGAATTTGATCGAAGAAAATAGAATGACGGCCTTGTGTCATGGCCAGATATACCAAAAGAGAATGAAGAAAGATTTTGATAAGAAAGTCAAGCCTTGTAAATTCAGAGAAGGCGACATCATTCTTAGAAAGAATGTGTCTTTCAACATTGATTCAATGGGCAAGTGGACTCCCAATTTTGAAGGCCCATATATTGTCAAGAAAGCCTTCTCTGGCGGTGCATAGATTCTTGAAACTATAGATGGCGAGGAGTTCCCACATCCTGTGAATGCTGATGCAGTCAAGAAATACTTCGCCTATAAAAATAAAAAGAGCAGCTCGTTAAGACAAAAACTCAAAAGGGCGACTTAGGCAAAAAGGAGTGTCTCGGTAGGTCGAAAACCCGAAAGGGTGGTCTAGGAAAAAATTAGAGACATAAACAGAATAAATTTTCCCGCTAGGTTGAAAACTCGCAAGGGCAACCTAGGCAAAAGTTAGGGATTTCTTGGCAAGTAACTGCATCAGACAAGACTCGATCATTTGAAGCAACAATCTTCTTGTATCCTCACCACTCTTCAACCAAATTCGCTGCTAAGGAATTCAAAGTTGTTAGGGGGAATAGTGGTAATTGTATTTCAATGTATATTTTCTAATATATATTACCATTTTTCAAACTTTGTAATCATCTATGGAGTCTCGTCATTCGCATACTACCATTCTATTAATAAAGTTTGAGCTTTTGTCCAATTCATTGCAATTCTTATTTTATTTATCTTACAAAGACTTCATTTATTATTTATAGTAATTTTCAAAGCAAACAAATTAAATAACAAAATTATTTTTTTAAAAGAGTTTGCAAATTAGTTATTGCTTTAGATTTTGTGACTCAAGAATAACAAAAATAGCGACTCCAAGAACGGACAAACTCGGAAATTTTGGAAGTCTGATTTCCCCAGGAATTTTCACCCAAGGCACTTTTGTTGGATTGAATATGTTCTTCGTGTTTTTTTCTCAAATAGTTGAAGACAATACTAGTTGATGTATGGTGCGGTGTTGGGTTTGTAATCACTTTTTCCCTTGTGAGACAACCAGATAAGGGCAATGTCTTTTCTAAGAAATGTTGAAACAGTTGTCAAGTTTTTGGGTTTTCTCCTGCCAAGTGCTGAGTTTGATTTAAAATCCCCTTAAGTTTGATTTCTTGCTGTAATATTTTACTTCTTAAATCCCTGGATAAGGTTATCCCCGTGAAGTTTCATAAGTTCTTCCTAGAAAAGTTGGTGCAATCCTCGCTCTCAGTATTAAGGAATGTATCTTGGTTTCCCCTCAGTGATATGTTATTGTCCTCCCCAATGAAGTCAATATGAGATCCTCAGTTGACGTCTCGATAATGTGGTATTTGTTTTCCCTAGTGAAATAAGCATTGCAATCTCCAGTAGAAGTACAGACCGTGAAACGTTTGTTTTCCCCATTGAAGTCGGTGTGATATTCCCCAGTTAAGCCTGGAGGAGGATGTTATACCCTTGTATCTGTGCTGATTTATTGCTATGATTTGATTATTTTCGGATTATGTTCCTTCCCAGTGAAGTTAAGCCATGAAGCAGGGATTTGTTTCTTCAGTCGGTTCTTACTTTCTCATGAAATTTGCATCTTGGATGTGTTTTAGCCGAGTATTGATTGTACCTAAGTTGGTTTTTCCTAGTTATCCCCAGTTTTATATATTTTTTTTGTCAGTATATACATGATAACATTCATACATTCATGCATACATCATGCATGGTTGAATTTAGAAAATCATCGTTCATTTGCATTCATTAATATTTTGTTGACGTATTACTCTGTTTTGTAGAGTTGTGTTATCCTCTCTCCAATAGAGTGTCAACCTTAAGCAGAAAGTGTATATTCTTTCCCCACTGAGTTATCCCACATGGAATAATTTTGCTTTAACCCCCGTGTTCAATTCATCGCCTGGATAGAATGTGGTTCCCTCTTAAGTTTTGTTTCTTATGAGGTGTTGTTTTGGTCGACTGCTTTATTATGGTTCATTTTTCGTTCAAATGGATGGTCCCTAACAATATTACTATTTTGATTTTGGCAAGCTTTGAGCCCCAGTTTGAGAATGTGCATTTATTTTGCACGTGAATATTTTTATCTCTTCAACAGGAATACATTGGCATTTCCCCAAGAAGCCATATGCCATTGCCCTTCGAAGTCCTATTACTTTCCCCAGGAAATCATTATTGCAATTCCTCCTCATAACAACAAGTAGTCAGTCTCTTTATTTGAGAAACCTGTACATCCCCAATAAGTTTGATAGTTCTCGGAGAAGATTCATATTTTTTTACTCCAATGAATGGTAGCCTTATCATTATGGAAGGTAGTTTGTTGCTGAGATTTTTTACTCCAATGAATGGTAGCCTTGTCATTATGGAAGGTAGTTCATTGTTGAGATTTGTTACTCCAGTGAATAGTAGCCTTGTCATTATGGAAGGTAGTTCATTGCTGAGATTTGTTACTCCAATGAATGGTAGCCTTGTCATTATGGAAGATAGTTTGTTGTTGAGATTTGTTATTCTGATGAATGATATCCTTGTCATTATGGAAGGTAGTTCGTCGTTGAATTGTTTTTCCTCTAAAGAGGTTCGTTTGTTCCCAGTCAGGAACAGTGATGCTAATCATTTTTTACCCCCCCCCCCCTAATATTGGTATTTACCGGTATTATCTTACCTCTTCTTTTCTCTATGGGTCGACGTTAATTTTTTTTCTATCTCCTCAGAAAGTGGATAGTTCGCAGTCATCTGTCGATCACGGTTATCCTCTATCTCCTCTTTGGGATTTACCCCAATAGAGTCAGGTCTCTTGTTCACCAGTGATTTATTTTCCTGATCGAGATTTCCATATTACCATACCCTCAATGAGGTCTTACGTCATTTTTAGATTTGATCATTTGCATTCATAATCATAAGCATTGCATGGCACCTAAGGTCCAAAAATAGGGCTTATTTTATATTTAAGTATCTTCAATCGCGTCGACACGAAGATTTTTAGACCTTCACATCTCTGGATAGAAGACACTTAAATAAGGGCAGCTGTTGTACCCTAATTTTCCCCCCTAAGATCCCTCTATCATATCATATCAATTCAATCACAACAAGATCACACTAGGGTTTGGTTCTTTATCCTATCTTTAGGTTTGTTCATAGGGAACCACCAAGCACCTTGACTTGTATTTTGTGATCATCTATGTATTGTATTGATTAAATTTTAAATAATAAGTACAATGAATGTTTTCTCTAATTATTGATATCATAGGTGAAAACACAACATACTCCATCAAGTTGCTCTACAGGTTCATGAGCTTATTCCCATGCCTTCTTCAATAAAATATTCATTGAGATTCAAGCCCCATCATTGAATATATTTTGAAATAATATCATGACAAAGTCTATTATGATTCATCATGTCTCAAGTTGTCAAAAATAGTTCAAAGGTACAAGGGTTGATTGAAGAAGTTTGACATAGTTGGACAAGTCTTTGGTTTCATTGATAACAAGTGCTTAATTTCCTTAATTCTCAAGATTTGGAAGTGGTTTTGGTTGATATGGTTTCTCCTTATCATCCTCAACAAATTATTTTTACATGACAAAAGTTCTTGTGCAAGAAAGTTGATCCAAATTGAAAAGGGTGTCCAAGGCATTTTGTTGCTCTAAGAGCTAGGGTTTTGAACTTCAAAGGGGTATATCTTGCTCATCTTTTGGTATTTTTGAGTGATTCCAAAGACATGATTCTCTTCAAAGGTTTATAAAAAAATCACGTCAAAGGTTTCAAGGAAATCTTGTGTGAAAGGTACTTGATGATGAAGAAAGATTACAAGTCCTCTAAACAAACCATCAAATTCCCATACATGACTTCAAAAGATCATAACTTGGTCAATTCTTATCACCTTGAGCCCATTATTTTTCCACATTGATTTTAAATATGTGACCTTAAATATTTCTTTTAAGTGCAAAGTGTGAAAATGAATGGAAGATGCTCTGAGGATGCAAAATATTATAGGTCATTTTATGAATTTTTGCCAATTTCAACAAGTCATAACTTTCTCAGTTTTTGGAGATTCTAAATGGTTCAAGGCTCAAAGTGTCATTCAAGAGATCTAATTCATGCCATCTTTTTCGGTCAAGAGCAAATTTCCAATGGAAGACCATGTTTGGATGCAAGACATTATAAGTTAATTTTGAAGAAAAAACTTAGAATTTTTCTAAGTACAAAAATCAACCTCTTTTTTTCAACTTTGACTCATCACAATTTTCAGCTCAAGCATCTATTTGATTTCATTCTTTGCACATTGTAAAGCTTGTGATCTCATCTTTCTAAAGCTTCAAGAATCATGTCCTAAGACTCCTTGAGCTGAGAATGCCATTAATTTGAACTTGGTAACTTGAAACTGAAGTTTCTTCAAAAGACAGAATTTGAAATCCTTGATTTAGCTTCTAAACACATTTTTTTCTGCGCGCTTTTGCTTCTAAACATGTTTAGTGAACCTCTAGAAGTTACTAACATATTAAAACGCAAAGTTTGGATGAGTTTTGATCAAATTACAAGTCACACTTTTCTTGTTTGCAACTTCACACGATTTCCCTCCAAACTTCATCATTTCACACACTTGAGCATTCAATCAGCTTCCCTATGAATAGAGGATCATACCTTATTCATTTTCTCAAGCTTAGAGAGTCAAAATCACCCTACCAAACTTCCTCTTGAACTCGATTTTCCGCAACTTCGAATTTTCTCTTACAGCCTTTCTCAATCATTTATCTTTATCAATTCACCTTCCTTGAACCTCATCGAAGCTAACAGAAGAAGAATTAAGCTCTAAGACTTCCTAAATCGTGCTAGCCAAGTCCAGTTTCAGAGCTCTGCAACTTAACTTAAATAGGTAGATTCCTTCACCAATTCTCTCAAACTTTAATACTGTTATGAATCTCTCATCATCCTGATTCTAGTCGTAACACTTGTTTTCAACTGGAAGTACGTTTTGGTCATGAAATTTCAAATCCCTTTTCAAAATTTCTTTTCAAAAACGAATGAGCTACAGTTTATATAAATTTTTCGCGAAGGTACCATTGGAATTGTCTTGAAGAGACGAAGTAAATGTTATCGGTCTCGTTTCCTAATTTTACATTTTCTGGAACTGCAGATTCGTTGGCTGGAGGTTGAAGATGACCAATGTGTCATCTATCAACCAATGAAGGTGTGCCACGCATTTTTCAAAAATCTGATTTAATTGTTGATCCAATGCATTATTCACTAAAGACCATGATATACACATCAAGGATGATTCATTGGATTGGCTTACTAACGTGTTTTGACTCTCATCCATTTTATTTTATTTTCTGATTTTTATATTTAAATTGTTTTAAACTTTAAAAAAACATAGAAAATTCATTTTAACTTCAAAAAATTTGAAAAAATTATGAAAAATACTTTTGGTTTTTCTCTTTCTGATTATTATTTTTTCACAATTTTATTTTGTGTTTTGATATTTTTATAATTTTTCACTTTATTTGAATTGTTTTAATTGTTAAAAAATACTTTTCTTAACTTTTAAATTCTGGAAAAAAAATATGGAAGGATCCAATAACCTTTTGATAAATATTTGTGACCTTATTTTATTATTGACCCTTGTTTCTTTTTTTGATGTATTTTTGAAGTGAAGGTACCCAATTGATGTTGCATATCTTGTTGCAATTTGTTTGATGGACAATGAACTTGAGTGAGGCCTATAATTGGGCACCTAATGATCATGTTGATTCTGATTATCCATAATAACTCAAGTCATTTCACTTATTGCCCCATGTTTGAATGTTTGAACCTTTTTTGATGTATTATGTGGGCTTCATCTTCTATTGTGCTTGTGAGCTGTGGTTGAATTAGTTGAGCATGATTGAATTATGTTTGCTACTGACCTTCATGGTATTTGATTGTATTCTTCTCAAGCTCCCACGATCCTTGATTGATATTCAATTGTCAATTCAATATGGTGATAGAGAGGAGCAACATTCCTCTGATTCTTTTGACCAATTTGTGCACATACTTGTTTCTTGCTGTCTATCATGACTAATGTTTGTTAGTTGTTATCATGTTTTATCATTTCATTTTGGTGTCATCATCCATCCCTTATGTGAATCATCATCCTATTTATGGGAATACTAACTTGGTTGTTGAATGTGCGAGGTACTTTGAGAAAAGTTTTCCATTTTTGACTTGAGGCTATTGTGTTTCATTTTATTTGTGGAACATAATTTGTTATGTTTTCACTACTCTTGTGTTTGGCATATTTGATAGTCTATGCAGGATATACGCATATGATTATGAATGCTATACATTTCCCATGGGATCTGTTCATATCTGAAAATCTCAATACTTATATCTTGATGGCGTAACTTTTGACTTGATTTGTCTATTGATGTCAGCTTGCTTGAAGTTCTCTGGGTTTCTTTTATTCTTGCTCAGTTGCTACGGATATTTATCTGGTTGGTATTACACTATTTCCTTTCTTCCATTTTCATTTTGCATAGTTCTATGATTGCATGATGGGTCCTTTGTTATTGATATATGTCAGGAGGCCCTCTGGTTTTTGTCTGATACATGTGTTGTGTTTGCTTTTGATCGATGAGTCACTCAATTTAGAAATTGAGATCACGACTTCGCTCTCAGTGCATGTTCCCTATAAGATGTTTATTTTTTTCTTCTTTAATTATTGATCGATGAGTCACTCAATTTAGAAATTGAGATCACGACTTCGCTCTCAGTGCATGTTCCCTATAGGATGTTTATTGCTTTCTTTCTTTAATTGTTGATCGATGAGTCACTCAATTTAGAAATTGAGATCACGACTTCGCTCTCATTTCCTGTTCCCTATAGGATAGTTTTGTTAAGCTTCCTTGAACATGTTAATTAAGGTAGGGTTTTCCTTTATATTCAACCCTAGGGTCAACCATTGTATGATAACATTAGGGATAGTACCAGGCTAGTTTCCCTTAGTTGTTTTTCCTTTCTATACATTCTGCATCTTAAAACAAAAATTGTTTTCTTGGCAAATCATAATACACCTCTAAAAAAAACTTAAACACTTCTTCAAGGTAAAAGATACAAACCAATCCTATTTGTTTGCGCGCCTCTTGGCCTTGTTTTTAAACCTGAATCCGATGTTTCGCTATCGCACATTTGTTCGAAGCCGATGTTTCGCCATCGCACATGTTTGTTATCCTACTTTGATTCTCAATATCATTGTTAGGTGTGATGTTTTGTCATCTGTTTTATCGATGTTTCGCCATCTTTGCCATGATACCATGATATCTTTTAGCCGATGTTTCACCATCGCACATTTGTTCGAAGCCAATGTTTCGCCATCGCACATGTTTGTTATCCTACTTTTATTCTCAATATCATTGTTAGGTGTGATGTTTTGTCATATGTTTTATTGATGTTTCGCCATCTTTTCCATGATATTGTGCTATCTTTTAGCTGATGTTTCGCCATCGCACACTTGTTTGAAGCCGATGTTTCGCCATCGCATATGTTTGTTATCCTACTTTGATTCTCAATATTATTGTTAGGTGTGATGTTTTGTCATCTGTTTTATCGATGTTTCGCCATCTTTGCCATGATATTGTGCTATCTTTTAGCCGATGTTTCGCCATCGCATACTTGTTTAAAGCCGATGTTTTGCAATCGCACATGTTGTTATCCTACTTTGATTCTCAATATCATTGTTAGGTGTGATGTTTTGGCATCTATTTTATCGATGTTTCGCCATCTTTTCCATGATACCATGATATCTTTTAGCCGATGTTTCGCCATCACACATTTGTTCGAAGCCGGTGTTTCGCCATCTCACATGTTTTTTATCCTACTTTGATTCTCAATATCATTGTTAGGTGTGATGTTTCATCATCCGATTTATTGATGTTTTTCCATCTCTGCCATGATACCATGATATCTTTTAGCCGATGTTTCGCCATCGCACATTTGTTCGAAGCCGATGTTTCGCCATCGCACGTGTTTGTTATCCTACTTTGATTCTTAATATCATTACTAGGTATGATGTTTTGTCATCTGTTTTATCATTTGATGTTTCTCCATCTTTGACACGTTGCTATGTTATTATTTAGTCGATGTTTTACCATCTCATTTTTTTGTTGTTTCATTCGATGTTTCGCCATCTTGATTGTCTTTGTTTGCCTTAACTAAAAAACATAAACCAACCAAAATACATAAGCCAAACTACGGCTGCTCTGATTCCTTAAAAGGGATACGTAGGCATTGGGGTAGGGCCCGATCGAGCACATATTTTACTTTCCCTACATTGTTTCCTTTTTCTTTCGCATGCATTCCTTTTTCAGTTTTTAGCCATAGACATAGATTTTGACCACACCCATTAGATTATACAACAAGAGTGGATACCGTAGATTACTACGGGTGTGTGGGGTGCTAATACCTTCCCCTCGCGTAACAGACTCCCTTACTCAATCTCTCAGTTAAAAGACTATGATTTCTCCCTCTTCAGGTTTTCTCGATGTTTACCTTTCCCTTTCGGCGGGATAAAAGACGTTCGGTGGCGACTTCATTGATGTTTCATTACATCCAGATGACAGGTTCCGACCGCGTTGTTTCACACTGCTAACAAGGATTTGTGGGTCCACTTATTTCAAGACAATCTATCCGAGACTCAACTAGAGTGGTTCTATCAGCTGGAGGGAACCAATATTCGTAACTGGGAAGATTTGGTTGCTGCTTTCTATAAGAAGTATCAATATAATGCAGACCTTGCTCCAACTCGTACATAACTCCAAAGTATGTATATGGGTCTAGCGAGGGTTTTAAAGACTTTGCTCAGAAGTGGAGAGACCTAACAGGAAAAGTTTAACCCCCTCTATCTGATAGCGAGTTGGTGGATATGTTTTTGGGTACCCTATCTAGTCCATTTTTTAACCATCTGATTGGAAGCTCCTCAGCTGGTTTTACTGAGCTGATCTTAACTGGAGAAAGAGTGGAAGTTGGGATTAAGAGTGGCAAGATTCAAAAGGATACCTCTTCAAGTGCAGGAAAGAGACCCTCTATGGGAAAGAAAGAGGTCAATGTTGTTTACAATCAAAGAAATCAGGGTAGAATTAAGTGTCGTCCAACAGTACGGGCTGTGATGATATCCAAGCCTGCAGCTACTCAACAATGGAACAATCAGCTTAGAGCAGAAAGGCCTATAAGACAGTTCACCTGGATAAATATGACTTTGTCTCAAGTGTTGCCACACTTGCTGAAATCCAATCTGGTTACCCTGAGGGAAGCTCCTAAGAATCCCAACACTGCATCTCCTCGCTACAATCCAAATGCTCGATGTGCCTACCATTCAGAAAGTCCAGGCCATGATACAAATGATTGTTGGGCTTTGAAGAATAAGGTGCAAGACCTTATTGAGGCAAAGGAGATTTAATTTGACGCTCCTGAGATTGCCAATGTTATAACTGCTCCCATACCCAAGCATGGTCGTGGTGCTAATGTTGTTGACGATGATACGTTTGTTACTTCTGTTGAGGAACTTGTTACTCCTCTCATGACTGTTAAGTGGAATTTGTTGCAAGCCGGTTCATTTCTGGGCTGTGGTAAAGATTTCCACTTATGTTTATCTTTACCGACTGGTTGCTATTTGTTGAAAGCAAGTGTTCAGCGCCTGATGGATGATAAAGAGATTCTATTTGAGAATACTCCCGTCATAACTATTTCCTGTAAATATGTTTCGATTATAACCATTTTCGCCAATCCTCCCAGGGTCTCCACCAAAAGACCCGTCGGGATTACATCTGCTCCAAAGTTGGCTCCCCTGATCATCACTATGCAAGGGCCAATAGCATATTCCTCGGACAAAGATGTTCCTTGGAATTATGGGGTTGACGTCTATTACCATGACATCAAACAAGACCTGCTGGATGCTGAAGACAAAGATTCTGGAAATACTGATCCCAACGTTGGCAATATCGTTGGGACAGTTAAAATAACAAGAAGTGGAAGAGTGTTCTCACCCGAGATTTCTCCTCCTAAAGCCGTTACTAATCTCGTGATCATTCCTACTGCTGTTCGTGCTAATACTACCACTTCAACTTCTGTGATTACCCCTGTTGCCACCTCTGTCACTGAGTCAACCGAGACTCGGGGCAAAGACATATTGGTCTAGCTTGTCCAGAAGAAGGCACATTCATAATCCATTCCAGAGGTATCTAAGAAAGAAATGGAAGAAACATTGAAAATAATTAAAAAGAGCGACTACAATGTGGTCGAATAGCTGGGGCAGACCCCTTCCAAGATTTCAATGTTGACCCTACTGATGTGCTCCAAAGCTCATGCAAAGGCTTTGGTAAAATTCCTCAAGACTGCTTATGTGCCGCAGGAAACCTCTGTTGACCAATTAGAAGATTGTGTGGCTAGTTTGACCACTGATAATGGACTGGGTTTTTCTGAGGTTGATTTGACACCTAGAGGAAGAAAACACAATGATGCGCTGCATGTCTCCATTGAATGCAGGGGCACCACTTTGGACCATGTTTTATTAGATACTGGTTCATCGCTGAATGTTCTGCCCAAGAAGGCTCTTGACAGACTAGACTGCGAAGGTTTGACCCTGGAGCCCAGCAACATTATGGTGAGGGCTTTCGATTGTTCAAAAAGAATGGTGCATAGAGAGGTGGACATCCCTATTAAAGTTTGTTCTCAGACCTTTGACTTCACCTTCTATGTGATGGATATCCGACCATCTTACTCATGTTTGTTGGGACGCCCTTGGATCCATGGAGCTAGAGTTGTTACTTCCACTCTGCATTAGATGTTGAAGTACCCAGTGAGGGGAAAGATTGTCACAGTACGTGGTGAAGAGGAGTAAATGGTAAGCCACCTGAACTCTTTCAAGTATGTGGAAATGGATGGCGAATTCATCGAGAGCCCTTGTCATAACTTTGAAGAGGTGCCTCAGACCATGGCTGCAGCTGAGACTGTTACCAATATGTCGAAGATCACCAGACCTCCCTTGAAAATGGCTTCTCTCAAGGATGCCAAGGAAGTAATTGAAGAAGGTGGGTGTACCATTTGGGGCCAACTCCCTGATATTCCATACAAATCTAATAAGTTTGGTTTGGGTTTCTCTTCAGAGGCTCAAAGGGTTGTTCGTCGTGCTCGCACTGGAGGACCTCCCCTATGCATCAGCAATCATGGGATCAACGCTTTAGAAGACAATGATAGTGACTATGACATGGACAATTGGATCTTCCCTACTACCAACGGTGGACCCAATAACTGGACAACTAAAGATTTTATGCCGATTACTTTTATTCAGGAGTAATTGTCTTTTTGTTTTTCTGGATATGTAATAAATGAACAATATAAACTCTATGGCCATGTGTTTTACCCGGGGCATAATGGTTTACTTTTTAGGGTTATCATGTTTCAATATCATATGTCATTAATAAAGCATTGGACGTTTTTTGGGTACAAATTATGTGTTCTCTGTCTTTCTTTTCTGCTTAATTTTATCAATGCAACTATGATCTTATACACACT
This sequence comes from Vicia faba, assembly GCA_948472305.1. NCBI lineage: Eukaryota > Viridiplantae > Streptophyta > Magnoliopsida > Fabales > Fabaceae > Vicia > Vicia faba. The sequence continues at coordinate 133,943,936 of OX451740.1, read as the reverse complement.
CACACATCAAACTGCAGATCCATATCTGCTCTGGATCCCATTGATAACGGTTATGCTATTGCTGGTTATGACTTTGAAAATTCGATCAACCAAGTCGAGGACGAAGGTGAGAAAGATTGTAAGGAACCAGGAGAACTTGCCAGACTGTTACAACAGGAAGAAAGAGTTATACAACCTCATGAAGAGCTAGTTGAGACAGTGAATCTGGGTACAGAAGAGGACAGAAAAGAAGACAAGATAGGTGCAAATTTGGAGCTTAGTATCAAACAGCGATTGACTCAGATGTTGCATGATTATGTCGAGATATTTACATGGTCATACAAAGACATGCCAGGACTTGACACCGATATTGTGGTTCATCGCCTGCCGACAAAAGAGGATTGTCCTCCAGTAAATCAGAAGGTTCGTCGTATGCGCCCTGAAATGTCAGAGAAGATCAAAGCAGAAGTTATGAAATAGTTCAACGTTGGGTTCTTAGTTGTCACCTCTTATCCAAAATGGGTTGCTAACGTAGTCCCGGTGCCTAAAAATGATGGAAAAGTACGGATGTGTATGGACTACATAGATTTGAACAGGGCAAGCCCCAAGGATGACTTCTCGCTTCCCCATATTGATGTTCTGGATGACAACACCGCACAGCATAAGATCTTCTCCTTCATGGATGGGTTCTCTGGTTACAATCAGATCAAGATGGCACCCGAAGACATGGAGAATACAACCTTCGTCACACAATAGGGCACTTTCTGTTACAAAGTGATGCCATTTGGATTGAAGAATGATGGGGCAACCTATCAGCGAGCCATGGTAGCTTTGTTCCATGACATGATTCACCATGAGATAGAGGTCTATGTTGATGACATGATAGCCAAGTCTCAAACTGAAGAAGAGCATATTGATCTCTACAAAAGTTGTTTGATAGGTTGAAGACGTAAAAGCTGAGGTTAAATCCAAACAAGTGCACCTTCGGGGTAAGGTCGGGTAAACTCCTAGGTTTCATTGTCAGTGACAAGGGTATTCAAGTAGACCCTGCAAAGGTTAAAGCCATGCAAGAGATGTCGGCTCCTCGCACCGAGAGGGAAGTTAGGGGTTTCTTGGTACGTTTAAATTAAATTGCCAGGTCTATCTCCCATTTAACTACTACTTGTGAGCCAATCTTCAAACTCTTGAAGAAATATCAAGTGGTAAAATGGATTGACGAATGCCAGACTGCATTCAATAGAATCAAGGAATACCTTCAAGAGCCTCCAATTCTGATGCCTCCAATTGAAGGAAGACCTTTGATAATGTACTTAACAGTGTTAGATAATTCAATGGGGTGTGTGCTGGGGCAGCATGACGACTCCGGTCGAAAAGAGCATGCAATATACTACCTTAGAAAAAAGTTTACCGACTGTGAAACAAGATACTCACTGCTCGAGAAAACTTGTTGCACTTTGGCATGGGCTGCTCGCCAACTGAGATAATATATGTTGACCTACACTACTTTATTGATATCTAAGATGGATTCGATCAAGTACATCTTTGAGAAGCCCGCTCTCTCTGGAAGAATAGCAAGATGGAAAATGATCCTGACCGAATACGATATTCAATACACAACCCTAAAAGCAATAAAGGGAAGTGTATTAGCTGATCATTTAGCTCATCAGGCCGTAGACGACTACCAATCCATGAACTTTGAATTCCCGAATGAGAATATTATGTTAGTAATTAATTATGAAGAACCTGGACCGGATGAAGGACCTAATAAAGGATCTCGATGGACTATGGTTTTTGGCGGAGCTACCAACCCACTTGGCAATGGCATCAGTGATGTAATCATATCTCCCGAGGGCTGTCATACTCCTTTCACCGCCAGACTATGTTTCAACTGTACCAACAACATGGCTGAGTATGAAGCATACATCATGGGTCTCAAAGATGCTATTGACCTGAGGATCAAGTTCTTAAGTATTTTCGGAGATTCGGCCTTGGTAATAAGTCAAATCAAAGGAGAGTGGGACATGAAGCACCCTAATTTCATCCCCTACAAAGAACATGTGTTGATATTGCTTCCACACTTTGAAGAAGTCACCTTTGAACAATTTCCACGAGAAGAAAATCAGTTAGTGGCCGCGCTAGCTACTATGTCATCTATGTTCAAGGTCAGATGGGACAATGAGGCTCCTCATATCACTATTGAGATATTGGATGAACCAGCTTACTGCTATGAGATCGATACTAAAATGGTAACAGACAAAACTTGGTTCCACGAAGTGAAAAGGCATCTCGAAACTCAATAATACCCTGAGGGGGCATCTGTCAATGATAAGAAGTTTCTGAGAAGGTTCTCTGCAAAGTTCTTCCTCAGTAATGGAGCCCTCTACAAGCGCAACCACGACTCTACTTTACTTCAGTGTGTAGACAAGAGCGAAGCAGAGAGGATTATGATAGATTTACACGAAGGTATCTTTGGGAACCATTCTAGTGGACACACCATGGATAAAAAGATCATACGAGCAGGATACTACTGGTCAACTATGGAAGCAGACTGTTATCAGCATTCACGAACTTGTCAAAAATGCCAGATCTATGCTGATAAAGTACATGTACCTCTAGTTCCCTTGAACGTCTTGACTGCTCCCTGGCCCTTTGCAATGTGGGGCATTGATATGATTGGAGAAATCATACCTACCGCTTCAAACGAGCATCACTTTATCCTAGTCGCCATTGATTACTTCACGAAGTGGGTTGAGGCTGCCTCTTTTGCTACTTTTACCAAGAATGTTGTGGCACGATTCATCAAGCATAACCTTATTTGTCAGTATGGTGTTCCAGAAAGAATCATCACAGATAATGGTACAAATCTCAACAATACTATGATCATCGAACTCTATAAAAAATTCAAGATCCAGCATCATGATTCTTCCCCTTGCCGGCCAAAGATGAATAGCATTATGGAGACTGCTAACAAGAACATTAAGAAAATCATACAGAAGATGACGGTGACATATAAAGACTGACATGAGATGTTACCATTTTCTCTTCATGGTTACCGCACCTCAGCACGTACGTCAACAGGGGAAACACCTTTCTCTCTGGTGTATGGTATGGAGGTTGTCCTACCTATTGAGGTCTAGATCCCTTCTTTGAGAATCATGAAGGATGTAGGTTTGAACGAAGATGATTGGATCCAGACTCGACTTGACCAATTGAACTTGATTGACGAAAAAAGGTTAGCAGCTGTTTGTCATGGTCAGATGTACCAAAAGCGAATGATCAAGGCTTTCAACAAAAATGTCAGACGTCGGGTATATCAAGTGGGTGATCTAGTAATCAAGCGCATCATCCTGCCATAAGGTGATCTCAGGGGAAAATGGACTCCCACATACGAGGGTCATTTGTAATCAAGAGCATATTTTCCGGTGGAGCCATGATTCTAACCACTATGGATGGTGACGACCTTCCTCACCATGTGAATGCGGACATAGTTAAAAGATACTACGCATGAATAAAAACCCGCTAGGTTGACTGGCCTAGGAAAAAATAATGGCATCCCGGCAAACCAAAAGGGTTCGGGAAAAAATTAGGGATAAATACAAAAAAAATCTGTACACCCGGCAAGTCGAAAACCTGAAAAGGCGGCTTGGGCAAAAAAGGGTATCCCGGTGGACTGAAAACCCGAAAGGGAGGTCCAGGAAAAGTTAGGGATTTAGAGCGTATAACTATGTCCCGTTGGATCTCCTTGCAACCAGACTTCGGTATCAACTATCAAGCTCAAACGGTACTAATCAATCCAGTCAACTTTGGACAAGTAGCAAAATGATGAGACGCTCAAAGACATAAGGCCAATAGCAAAATTGAAACTCAATGGAATTATTACACATAGCTGTTTTCTCTTTATACTATTTTGTATAGTTTCCACTTTTACGATGGCATTCTCTTACTAAAATGTCAGATTCCTTTTGTACAAAAACGCCAGTTATAGGCAAACTTCAAAATCAATGCAAATCATTTCTTTGAAAGTACAAAACTATTAGTTTTCTATTTTTCTGTTTTGTTTGCAAAAATGTCCAGTGATTATTTTTTACATATGCATTTGAATATGATTACTGTTTACAAATACTCGCATAAAAAAACAGAAAGAAAGTTTCTAATGACTTTAAGAAATGGGACAAAGTTCAAAAAGCCATTTATAGTCCCCACAGTCACTTTCTCCAACAGGTACATGGGAAGAGACGTCTGGAGATGAAGTCACCGCTACATCCTTAGCATACGTCCTAGTGATGTCTATGTCCCCGCAGAGTAAAAACAACCAAAGTTCTGACATTTTCTTCCCCAAGCAGGAATTACCTCCTCCAGCCAAGTTCCCTCAAAGAGCTGAAATCCATGTTCCCCAGCCAAGTTTTTATAATCTCGAACAGTTTATAAAGCCTTATCCCCGGTAGAGTTTATTTCTCTAGCTGTGGAAGTTTATCCCCCAACAGAGTTTATTTCTCTACATTAGTAAAATCTTCCAACATAGCATCTTTTTCCCCACAGAGTCATTCTCAAGCAGAGTCAAAGATCCCCGACAGAATATCCTCAAACGGAAAGAGGAAATCCCCAACAAATCATATCCATTCATCATTCCCAGTGGAAATAAAAGAATCACTTTCCTCATCTACCAAACAGTAGTCCGGGATTCAGCTTCCCAATACTCTCCAGCAGCAGTCGGGGATTTATTTTCCCAAACTAGGAAATATCGCAACAACATTCCATATTCATACATCATGCCATGCGCATACATATTGCATACCATATAATCTCATTTATTTTGAGAACATCATTACACAATGCATTTCATACATCATGACATTGCATACGACTAACTCTTTACCTTTTCAGGAAAGATCAAATCAACAAACATCATTGACTACTTATATGACCTGACAGTCTTCTCAAAGGCTACGTCTGACGAAGGGTTATTTCATCATTTTCCTCAGAAATATCATTCTCAAAAGACCTCTACTAGTTCAGTTTAAATTGACCAATGATTTACTCTTATTCTTTTCTGGTAGATACCTCTGCTAGTTCAGTTTAAGCCGACCAATGATTTACTCTGATTCTTTTCTGGTAGATACTTTATCTGGTTTAGTTAAATCGACCCTAAGATTTTTTTGATTCTTATCCAGTTAAATATAACTCAAGACCTCTGCTGGTTCAGTTTAAGTCGACCAATGATTTACTCTTATTCTCTTCTGGTAGATACTTTCTCTGGTTCAGTTAAATCGACCCTAAGATTTTTCTGATTCTTATCCAGTTAAAGATAACTCAAGACCTCTGTTGGTTCAGTTTAAGTCGACCAATGATTTACTCTGATTCTTTTCTAGTAGATACTTTCTATGGTTCAGTTAAAACGACCCTAAGATTTTTCTGATTCTTATCCAGTTAAAGATAACTCAAGACCTTTGCTGGTTCAGTTTAAGTCAACCAATGATTTACTCTGATTCTTTTCTGGTAGATACTTTCTCTGGTTCAGTTAAATTGACCCTAAGATGTTTTTACTCGTATCCAGTTAAAGATAACTCAAGACCTCTGCTGGTTCAGTTTAAGTCGACCAATGATTTACTCTGATTCTTTTCCGATAGATACTTTCTCTGGTTCAGTTAAATTGACCCTAAGATTTTCTGATTCTTACCCAGTTAAAGATAACTCAAGACCTCTGTTGGTTTAGTTTAAATTGACCAATGATTTATTCTGATTCATTTCCGTTGGATACTTTCTCTGGTTCAGTCAAATCGACCCTAAGATTTTCTGATTCTTTATCCAGTTAAAGATGATTTGAGACCTTTCTTTGGTTCAGTTAAATCGACACTAAGATTTTCTGATTCTTACCCAGTTAAAGAAATTGTAGAGACTGGAGTCTGACCAGATAACAGTTTAATGTCCACAATTACTGCAAATCCTAGAACCAACTAAATAGCCGTTAATTTCATATTCCCCAGTAAGTCGTTGTGAAGCCTGGAGTACAACCAGATAGCATTCAGCCTTATTGTCCTCAGCAAGTCACTGTGAAGCCTGGATTCTGACCAGATAGCAGTTCGCCTTCGTCTCTCCAGTCAAGAGATGACTACCCAGTAGAGTAATGGATAACTTAAGTTCCTAGACTCTATTTCCAAAAACAGAGACCAAAATTCCTCAGCAGAGTCCTCCTCAACGACAGGAACAGGAATCCCCACAAAGGAATATCTCACGAAATCAGCATGTTCTCTAGATGGCATCTTTAAGCCCATCTCTGATGAATCTTCGTCATTTTCTCTGGATGACATCTTTAAGCCCATCTCTGAAAATCTTCTGTCATCTTTTCCAAATGTAATATATAAGCCTATTCCCGATATTATCCACCAATAGTGCTACTTCAGACGAGTGCAAATTTCTGGGCACTCTAGTGTTCAATCATCTTCCACCTTCAGATCATGAAATGCAGACAAGCCAATCTACATCCTCAGCTTTAAGAAGATTGAATAGGGGCAGATGTTGTACCCCTAAATTTTCTCTCTCATTTTACTCAACACATGCCCATTGAGATCCCCAACTTGCCCATGGATGACCAAGAATTGACCAGACAAATTCTCCTCCTAAAGGCAATGAACCTCTAACTAGGGTTTCAATTTTCATCAAGATGTGTGAACTCCAATGGTTTCAAATATTTTACATGGTACTAATATGACCTCAAGGTTATCCATGCCAAATTTCATGCCTTGCACAACAAGTTTGCCCAGTTAACTACTCAAATGCCTAGAAATCAATTGTACTAGGTCAAAAGTCAACTGTGACCAATATATAGTCAAACTTCAAGATTTTTTCTCAACATCAACATTTTGAAGTGATATCCATCATTTGATCAAGGGTTGATCATGATTCCTCAAGAAATGCTCCTAACTCATCAAAAGTCAAAAATTGTAAATTAGGGTTTTTATAGGAAAAGTCAACCAAACTTTGACCAGGCATAACCTTCTCATACTTTATTAGATATTTTTCCAACAAAGCTCATTTTGAAGGGAATCCAATTCCCTGCAACTTCTCTTCAGCCCCCAAGTTCAAGAAATGCCCTAGTTAAAAGATACAAGCTCAGACATTATAGGTCCTTTCAAAAAGTCAACAAAAACACCTTTTGGGTCAAAGCTCCCTACATGAACATGGAAGATCCAATTGAGATGAAACCAAAAGGGTTGTTTAGAGGAAATATTAAGATCTCTAAAAAGTCCAAGAACACTCTCATAGGATTAAAATTGAGGGATATATGTATTTCCAAAGTTGACCTATTTTTGGAAAAGTGCATGAAGCCAATATTGACCAAACTTGGATTTTTTTTTCCAAATGAGCCTATCTTTTTATGTTTGAAACTTATTCCTAACATGGTCCATGACCTCTAATCCCATCCATGCCTTACTTGGTCATTTATTTTATTTATTGTGATTTTTAATCATTAAAAATATAATTTAAATCACATAAAGGATAAAAAAATATATGAATATTGCATGGGCTTAATTTCCAAATCTCTTAAGGCCTAAAATAACTCAGGATAAAATTATGTGGAAGTCATTTGTGCAAAGATTTGGCCAATTTTGGAAATATTTCATATTATTCCAAAACAAATATTATTTGATGAATGCATGAGATCTTTGCCACATTTGTTGACCTAAAAGGATTCAATATATATGCATAACCATTCAGAACCAAAGAGGAGGCGCAACGGCTTTAGAAACAACCCTAGCAAAGTTCAAATTTTCAAAGAAAATCGTGAAAATCAAAAACCTCAGTTCCATCCCTTTTTAATCCAAATAAAGGAGAAAACCTTCCTCCTGAGGTTCCGAGGGAGACAAGCCATTCCTCACACACGCCTGAAGAACCCTGAGATTGCCCAACCGAATCTCAACTTTTTTGGCAAATTCTTGGATCTCAAACTTTCACATTAGGCCATATAAATATTGTTTAAGTTTATATTCGTATTGCTAATGATGTTTGCTAGCTTTTTGACGTATTACATGAGATGATAGGGCCTGGAATTGTACTATGCCATGGATGACCGCCGTTAGGGTTTTAGATTCAAACCCTATGATGTGTAATGATTTAGCCATTTTTGAGGCCATATTCATGATCAGTGAACTTTTTTAGGTCAATTTGTATATTTTGTTTTCTTGTTTGGTCACATTTTCAGGTGATCCCACCGGAGAAGACGGTGGAAACCACCGGCTCCGGTGGTTGGACCGGCCTGATCTGAGTCAAAGGCTAGTGTGGCTTTTCTCATCCATCCCATTGGTTGACTTAAGATACGAGTTCCCTCTCTCCACTTTTGGTTGGTCCATTCAAACTTCAGGGGCCCATTGAAGGGTGCGCATTGACAACTCAGCATTTGCCTTATTTTCACATTATATTGTTTTGTTTTATTTATATTCACGAATGAACAGGATGGTTGAGTGGTAAGAGAGAATGCGTATGAAGGGGCGAACTTGGGTTCGATACCCAGGTCGTGCGTTTTGATTTTTCTAACAAGTTATTTGCAGATCTAGTATCACAAAGGCAAACGCGTGCACCATGCGACGTCACCTCCACACCATGAGATCTCATCAGATCCAGATTAGATCATCCAGATTTAGGCGCCCACGGTGAACCCTCAGGAGATGGCAGCATTAGATCTCATGCAGGATCTTGGGCTTATGTGGTCTGGGCCTAGCATCTTTTCAACTCACACCCCCCAGTCTACTAACACTGACAGGCCCATCCTTCTATTTTTGTTTTTTTATTTTATTTTTATTTTAATTGTTTTAAATTCATTTTTTAATTAGTCATAAAATCAATACAAAAATCACAAAAAATAGATTTAGGGTTTTTCAATTAAAATTATTATTTTTTTAAAATTAATTTAATTTAATTAACTTAACTTGTTTTTTTTCTTAAACTAAAATTAAATAGAATTAGGTTAAAATTTCAAATCTTTTTTTCCAAAAATATATTAGTTTCATTAAAATTAATTGTAATTAATTTTTTCTTTCTTTTTTTAATTTAGTTAATTAGGACATTATAATTTAATATTTTCATTAAAAAAATAAGAACAAAAAAGATTTTCTTTTAAACTTTTTTAGGGTTTAGACGCTCTTTCCAATTCTTCGCGCGTTTATCTTTTTTTTTTCATTTTTTTTTCTTTCCCCATTATGTAACTGTTTCTCGGTTTGTAATAGTTTTAATTAGGTTTAAAATTCCACATTTTTATTTTCTTGTGTTATTTATGTAATTGCCCCAAGGCCTTGTAATAGCTTAGGAGCTTTATTTTCCTCACTATTAACTGCGTAGGTTAATAGAATTGCATGGAAAAGACTGAAAAGAAAACGATTAGATAACCCTAAAACTCAAAGGTAATATATCTGAATCAATACACTTGCACACGCTTACCCCTAGGGTATCTCCCACTTCGGTTGCCTTCAAAAACTGTCACAATTCTCGAAACATGAGAATTTTTAGTGACTGCCTTGATTTCAAAAGATCACAAGTCCCTCGATGACCCTTTCAACTATTCCCTCGGTTAAAAAAGTGATCTTAGAATTTTAGGACAATTACTGAGTTCTTGCCCAGTTGCCTTAATGACCGTAAACATCCCTTCGATATTCCCTCAACATCCAGCGATAAGGCTACCTACTCACTAATAGTAGGATAGCACTATCTAAAGGAAAGGAGGAAAAGAACACCTTTTTCGAGTAGGTAGATAGTTCTTAAGTACTTGCTCAAAAATAATCTCTTTCACACCACACTTTCAAACATTTTCAAAAACGCTTTATTAACACTCTTGAGGACTGATACAAGAGTTATCATAAAGTAAACAAACTTTTCAAAAACAAAAACACGAAAGAAATTTTCAAAAATGAGCAAGTACCTAAGAGCCCGTGGAAAACCACGGATGGAAAGGGTGCTAACACCTTCCCTTTCCATAATCTACCCCCTTACTCAGAAAATCTCGAAAAAGGTATTTTTCTGTTCTTTTCACCCTTTCCTTAATTTTGATAAAAGAAAATTCAATGGCGACTCTTGATTACCGCACATTTGAGAATACAAAACGCAAACCAATATTAATAGTTGATTCTGCCACCGTATCACAAAACTGGCGACTCTATTGGGGAAATACTTAAAAGTGGGGTTACCTTAGAGTTAGTTCATTACTTAACTACTTTTTTGTGCTTTGTTTGCTTTACCTTTGGAGGGTATGTTTGGGATACTATAGATCCTACACCCAGATCTGAGACAACTTTTAGGTAAGTAGTAATAGATCATGGAAACTATGTGGGGTATACCGACACGATTGAAGCGATATCTACGTTGATGTGACACTTTGGTGGGTACCAGTAGACCTTGAGTTAATCAAGGAGAATACGGGGCCGCTGCATGGTGTCATGAAACATCAATTGACCTTAGAACCTTTAATTGAACAACTTAGCCATTACAACGTAGTGAGATAGCCGTCTTTGGTGTATCCCCAAGGTCGGTTGATACTCGATACTACACTTATTGAGATTTGACTCTTGAGTTTTATTTGGTGGTAAGTCAGTTGTCTATCGGAACGAAACTTATGGGAAAGATCGGTGATATTAAGATCCCTTAGAACCCGGTTACCATTTATAGGACAAGTTGAACCAATCAAAATTCAAGGGGGTATTACCTTAAAACCCATGCAAGCCATAAACCTAAGGCCTTTGTGTGATTTGCTTGTGCTTGCTATATCTGTAATTTCTTAGCATAATCATGACATCATAACATGGCATATCATACTAACCATTTCAAGGGTTTTCTAGGGCTTATCTTTATTTTGTTTTGTAGGACATGGAATCCGATCGCAGGAACACTATCCAAGTCAACCTTGTGAGGGTACCTCCTCAACTCAAGGAATTAGCATCAAGGATTCCTGAAATCTCTCCCTTCACTGAAAAACATGGTCGACTTCTCAACTTGGTCACCTCAAACTCTAATGAAGAAATGATAAAGATTCTCTTTCAGTTCTTTGACCCTTTAGATCACTGCTTCACTTTTCCTGATTACTAGTTAGTGCCTACTATGGAGGAGTTTTATCAATTATTGGGGGTACCTATCCTAAATCAGTTACCATTCAATGGTATGGAAAGAGACCCAAAACCTGAATAGATTGCTCAAGCTCTGTCTTTACAACGGTATGATGTAGTGGTAAACTGGGAAACCAGAATAGGCGTCGAAGGATTTCTAGATAAGTTTCTATTTGAGAAAGCTCACCATTTTTGGGATACCCTGGATTTACAAGATTTTGAAGAAGTGTTGGCCCTCTTCATCTATGAGATGGTACTATTCCCTAACCTGGACCGACTCATAGATGTGAATGCGGTCAAATTTTTTCTATTTCATAATCCGGTGCCGACTTTACTCGGGGATATTCTACACTCTCTGTATACTTGCACTCTAAAGAGAAGAGGGAATATTATATGTTGCACCCCTCTATTGGCTAGGTGGTTTATTTCTCACCTACCTCGGTCTGTTTTAAAGAATGAGCAGGGTATGAGATGGTCTCATAGGTTGACGTCCCTTACACATTCGGATATTCATTGGTGTCCATGGTCCTTGGGGAGTGTTACCATCATTGACCGCTGTGGGGAATTCCCCAATGTCCCCCTCTTAGGCATTAGGGGAGGAATCACTTATAATCCTTGTTTGGCGTTGCGACAGTTTGGTTATGCTAGAAAGGATGGTCCTCATGACACACTCGTCCAAGGAATCATATTTGACTATGAGAATGATGTTCAAGGTTATCTTAAGAGGTTCATTCGAGCTTGTGGCATGGTAAATAGAGTTGATAGAAAGACACTGGGGCACAAGAATTCCATCCCTCTTGAGTCTTACCTCAAATGGGTGCGAGCTCGTGCTCAATGTCTTATGATGCCTTACCCCTTCGTCTTACCTATGATTATGGAGCCAATTGGTGAGGGAGAAACTCCTTACATTGTTCTTCATCCTGACACATATTCTATTTGATGTCCAGAAGGAATATAGGATGTAGCTATTATATCATTGTCTAGTTTTTCCTTGATGAAATATCGGTCAATCTCTATATGTTTGGTACTGTCATGCTGAACATAATTATAAGCAATACTGATTACCGACTTTTGTCACAAAATAACTCCATAGGCCCTTCACATTGTATTTTCAAATCATTTAAAATTATCCTCATCCAAAGTAACTCACAGATTACTTGAGCCAAAGCTCAAAATCCTGCCTCAGCGCTTGATCGAGCCACTACATTTTGTTTCTTACTTCTCCATGTGACAAGGTTCCCACACAAGAGGGTGTAAAATTCTGAAGTGGATCTTCATGTACACCTCTTCTTCTAAGATTCCTTGCAAGAATGCATTTTTTATATCAAATTGTTGTAATTACCATTCGGAGTGAGCAGCAAAAGATGATAAGATCTGAACAATGTTCATTTTTGCAACAGGAGCAAAGGTTTTCTCATAATCCATGCCATATGTCTGTACGTGTCCTTTTGCCACTAGTCTAGCTTTGTAACGTTCAAGAGTACCATCTGAATTGCGTTTGACTGTATAGATCCACCTGCAACCAGTGAGTTTCTTGCTTTCCCCTCTATCAACAATCTCCCAAGTTCCATCTTTTTCAAGAGCTTTCATTTCCTCATCCATGACTGTGACCCAATTTCTATCTTTCAATGCCTCTTGAACGAATGATGGGATGACCCATAGTCAACTGCAGAAATAAAACTCTGATGCTGCAAGGAAATATTTTTAGTGGAGACAAATTGAGATATAGGGTAGTTGGTACATGACCTTTTCCCTTTCCTCAAAGCAATAGGAAAATCATATGTATTACTGTCACAAGTGTCAGAGCTATGGGAATCACTAATAGGATTGTGAGTTTCAACACTTACCTCCGATTCTGGAAATTAGAGCTGTGTTTGGAGCAGGTTGGGCTTACTTCTTCTATGATACACCAAGGTTGGCTCACCAGCCTTAGTTTTTGTTGGTGTGGAAGATGATGGTTCTTGCAAAACAGACGACAAAGGAGGGACTAAAATAGAAGTAGGATCAATAATATGAGGATGAGTAATAGGACTGGACACAAGATTCACAATCGACTCGGGAGACTCAATTGTAGGACCAATAATAGGACATAAGAGAGGAGTCACAGGCAACTCAGGTAGGACCAAAAACTCGGAATCAGATTCTACATTCTGAATGCTCTCCCCCTGAAGCTGAGGATTAGTAAAGTAAGCCAAATTTTCATGAAACGTGACATCTTTAGAGACAAAGTACTTACGACTAAGAGGCTGATAGAATTTATATCCTCTCTTGTTTAGGGGATAGACAACAAAGATGCATCTGACTGCACGGGGGTCAACCTTACTTCGATGTTGTTTATGGATATGGACAAAGGCAACACAACCAAATACTTGAGACTCGAGCTTCTGCAAAATAGGAACAAAAGGAAACTGTGAAGTCATAAACTGAACAGGACCGACATTACCTAACATGTGAGATGGAACCCGATTAATCAAGTAGGCAGCAGTCAGAATGACTTCCCCTCAATATGAGTTCGAAACTGCCATTTGGAAGAGGATGACTCGAGCAACTTCAAGTAAATGACGATTCTTTCTTTCTGCAACATCATTTATTGTGGGGTGTCGACACATGTAAATTCTTGAAGTATTCCCTGTTGACTAGTAAATTTGAAAATATGTGATTGGCATACTCTTTGCCATTGTGAGAGCAGATTCTTTTAATCCTCTTGCCAAATTGTGTTTGTACCATGTTATAAAAACTAATAAATATTTCTGGTACTTCCGACTTATCCTTCATCAAGAAAATCCAAGTTGCTCGAGTACAATCATCAATAAATGACACAAACAATTTAGCACCCGAAATATTAGAAATAGGTGTAGCACCCGAAATATTAGAAATAGGTGCAAGTCCCCAAACATCATAATGTATGAGATCAAAATGTTGAGCACTTCTATTGGAACTAGGAGTAAAAGAGACATGATGATGTTTAGCTAACTCACAAATGTCACATTTAAAAGACTCAACTGAATGATGTAAAAATAAAGGAAACATAGACTTAACTAAAGAGAATGGAGGATGACCAAGACGTTTGTGCTGAAGCCAAATTTGTGCGGCAGAATGAGAAGAAGACATGGAAGACTCAATCTACAAGGAGGAAGCCAACACCTTTGAACAATTTGGTTCATTATATAGGTAGTACAACGCTCCCCTTTCCTTAGCAACTCCAATTGTCTTCCCCGTGGTAAGATCTTGAAAAAAACAATAAGAAGTGAAAAATATTACTTTACAATTCTAATCACTGGTGAGTTTACGAACATATATTAGGTTGTGCGAGAGTGTGGGAACATGTAGCATGTTCTGTAATTGAAGTGAACGTTGCAAGTTAACACTCCCAGAGCCATCAATACCAGATAAGAACTATTAGCAACCGTAACATAACAGTTCTTCTCAGAGGAGGTGTAAGAGGAAATCAAACTAAGATTGAATGTCAATGGTCGGTGGCACCAGAGTCCAAAATCCAAACATTCTTAGAGATTTTACCGCAAACACTAAAAGATTGAGAGCATACACTCAAGCTGGTCGTCGGTAGAGAACAACTTCTAGAAGGCTTACTGAGAGAGTCAAGTATAGCCTTTAAACGATTCACTTCATCCTCAGTGAATGATCAAGAGTAATCACCAGAAATTTTTTCATCCATTTGTAGCAAGTTAAAAAAATAACAGCAATAAGACGAGCCAAACAACAACAAAAAAGGATGAAATAGAGGTGTTTCTAGATCGGAAAAAAAAAAACTATAATGTAGGGTAACAAGGCTGTAATGAAGGCAGCAAAATTGTCACAATGAAGGTGACTTAGGGTTTACCGCAATGAAGACGATTGAGATTTATGGGAAAGCAAGTCTCTCAAGATCAAGAGCTTTGGTACCATATAGATAATTAAATATTTGATGAAATGCTTGAGTTACAAAGCACTCAAGTGATTTGATTACATACACACAAGAGAGTAATTACAGGATAAGATTGAAGTTATTTCCTAAATATATGTATGTAATTTACAAGACCTAGATTCCTAGATACATAAACAGACTCGTAAATACAAAATTATAATTCCGATAATTCCAAATTGTACGTTATTCATCTTAGCTTATAAGTAATACTCACATTTATGCTTCTTAATTGCTTAACTGCTATCATAAACTTAATTACTTTATTTTTTAGACCATCCTGTATGAGATGAAGGGTTTTCTTTGAGGCACTTAAAGATGATATTTATGTTTTCACTTAAAGAAATATTGCTTGTGATTAAATATTTATATGTTTTAGCTAGCCATTCATGTCTCCGGCCTAACTTATGGCAATGCTGACTTTCTAAGAATGTATATCTTGTTTTAATAGGTATCAAAGAAAAGCAGCATAGTTAACCCAAGATTTCTCTGCTTGTGCTAATGACGTATACATACGTACGGGTAGATATTGTTTCTAAAATATTGACTATAATCTTATTTTAACTATTATTAGATTTTCTATTACAGGTAGCTCAGGAAACACTTTCTTTGATAAGAACTGTCAGTGATACTTTTAATTCCTGTACATCTAATCAGGTACAACCAATGGCTACAGAAATTAGCATTTATCAGCGGTCGAGACAGCTTGGGTCATTATGGAACCTGAGCTTTAACACTCTTTACCAGTCAAGTCAGGTCTGGCTCTATGAGTATATTATTTTCTCATATTATAAACATTGAAAGGTACATAAAATATATACACCATTTCTATATTAATTAAGGAAATAGTAATTATGTTGTTCTTATTACATATCTCTAGAATTAAAGAGATTTTCCTACTCATATCAATCCGTATATAAATAAGAAATAATAACGAAAATAATTAAATTTTATTTTATTAGATGGGATCCATAACATGGATCAATTTCCTAAATTAAAAAAGATATTACAAATTCTTTACGTCAATTTCTTTAAATAGTGTGAGATTTCCCTCACTTCCCCTCAAACTTGTGAATAAGTGTTATCCATTCCCAACTTAGACAATGTCAAGAGTCTCACAATATATAACCTGAAGATATATTTATAAGTGAAGACAATGTTCAACTTAAAAGCTTGAAAGATAAAGATAATACTATTGAAACTCTTATTCTTTCAAATCTTGCCCAACTTCCCATGAACTCAATTCAAGAAGAGAGGTGGCTGGAAATGAATTTGAAAATGAGGCATTGGTCGAAGATGGATCTGGACGTGAATCTGGGGATGAAGTAGTGGCTGAAAATACCTGAGAATGAAGTAGTGGTTGAAAACAGAGCTAGAAATGATAAATTTGGAAAGATAAAGATAATACGTACTCTTGAACTTTTATTCTTCCAAATCTTGACCAAATTCCCACATCAGACTATATAAGGCATGAGAATATGTTTATAAGTAAAGGGTAATCCTTAACTTAGAAATCAGTATTGTAAGATTGAGTTATGTTCAATCACACATTAAGACTTAATATATAAATCGTTGAGTTGCCTCATTTGTACCAACTTCTTCATTTTTGTACCATTTCTAATATCATCAATACAATTGATTCTTAAGCCTTTCTATCTTATTTCCATGGATGTTCTGTTTCGTAATAAGTACATTTGAAACTAACGTAACGAGATAAGGGCTTAAATGCTAACTAGTAGTGTTTTTGTTACTTTAAAAGAACTTGTAATATATCTTAATTTAAAGGTTTGTTCATCAACATTAGTTCAAGTTTGTATTATTGGTTATCATTATTAGACTAGTTGTCCTATTGATGATTCTTTCGTAAGTCTTCTACAATTGAATAATTAATTTTATAAATTTGAATTATGATCTGCTGAATTAGGAGAGATTAAGAGACATTTAAGTTAAACTGTGTGTTTTGAAAGCACTACGGAGACTTTATTATATATAGAGAGATTACAACTAATTATATGATATAATCGATGTTTGATTATTCTACATACAAATATTCTTAACACTATATATTTACAAATATCAACACTCCCCCTCAGCCTGGAAGCATATAAGTCAAATGCACCAAGCTTGCCACATATATAATTAGTTCTGGGACTTCACAGAGATTTTGTAAACACATCTGCCAATTGATCATTAGAGTTGACAATGCTTGTGACGATGTCGCCAGATTCAATCTTCTCTCTGACAAAGTGACAGTCTATCTCAATATGTTTGGTCCTCTCATAGAAGACTGGATTTGAAGCAATGTGCAATGCAACTTGATTATCATATACAAGTGTCACTGGTCTTGCTTCTTCAATTTGAAGTTCTTTAAGCAACTGTTTTAACCAAATGAGTTCACATGTTACCATTGCCATGGATCTATACTCTGCCTCGACGCTTGATCTTGCAACTACATTTTGTTTCATACTTTTCCAGGATATAAGGTTTCCTCCAACAAGTACACAATACTCAAAGGTGGATCGTCTATCAATTAGTGACCCTGCCCAATCAGCATCGGAGTATCCAACTATCTGAGTATGTCCTTTATCTTCATATACTAAACCTATTCCTGGAGCACATTTGGTGTATCTCAGAATCCGAATAACTTCATCCATGTGTTCCTGACAAGGGGAATTTAAGAACTGACTTACCACACCGATTGCAAAAGAAATGTCTGGACGAGTGAATGTGAGATAATTTATCTTTCCAATCAATCTCCTATACCTTCCCAAGTCGGATAGAGGCTTTCCCTGATTGGGTAGTAGTTTTACACTTGGATCCATAGGAATATCAACTGGTTTAACATTCAACAAACTTATTTCTTCTAAAATATCAATAGTATATAACCACTGAAAAATCACCAAACCATCTTTAGATTGGGCTACCTCAATACCCAAGAAATACTAGAGTTTACCAAGATCTTTTTTCTGAAATTGATTCGAAAGATGCTGTTCCAACTGGAGTATTCCCTGCTCATCACTACCAGTTATGACAATATCATCTACATACACAATAAGATAAATACACCCTTGGGCTGAGTGACGATAAAAGATGGAATGGTTAGCTTCACTACATACCATACAAAATTGTTGTACTACAGTGTTGAATCTGCCAAACCAAGCTCTCGGAGATTACTTAAGGCCATAAAGAGACCTGTGTAGCTTGTAAACCATATTTGATGACTCCCCCTAAGCAACAAACCCATGTGGTTGCTCCATATATACTTCCTATTCAAGATCACCATGTAAAAATGAATTTTTGATGTCAAGTTGATGAAGAGACCAATGTCGAATGGCTGCAATGGCTAGAAGAAGTCTAACAGATGCCATCTTGGATACAGGCGAGAATGTATCACTATAATTCAATCCAAAAATCTGAGTGTATCCTTTGGCTACCAAGCAAACTTTAAATCGATCAATATTACCATCTGGACCAATTTTCACTATATAAAGCCAACAACAACATACTAAAGATTTCCTAGGGGGTAGGGGAACCAGTTCCCATGTACCACTGCTTTGAAGAGCACACATTTCATCAATCATTTCTTGCCTCTACTCAGAGTGAGATAATGCTTCATTTGGAGTGTTAGAAATAGAAACAGAAGACAAAGAAGATAAAACAAGTATACTGCAAAGGGGAAATACGATGATAACATAAACCAATATAATATGGAGAAGGATTTCGTGTTTGACGTATACCTTTTCGAAGGAAAATAAGAAGATCGAACTCAGGTTGCAGGATCGAATCCCGTGATGGCGAGAGCGTCGGGGGTGAGTCTACAATAATCGTAGGACATGTACGACCTCAAGGACAAGTACGACCTCAGAGACAGGTACGACAAACGTTGGTTGACGACGCTGATATGTTTGAAGTGGACGAGAAGTCGGGTGGTCAACTGTAGGGTTATCTAGTGGGCCATATTCCCTAGAATGATGGGGGATATGATATATGAGACTTCCAGAAGAGGTGTGGGAGTACTCTCCCGAAGGGGCTCCGGAGTTACTTGAATGGACTCGAAATATGGAACAGACTCGAAGAAGGTGATATCGACCAACATGAGGTATCATTGTAGGGTATGTGAATAGCAACGATAACCTTTTTGGGATCGATGATAACCAAGAAAAACACACTTTAGTGATCGAGCTGATAGTTTATCAAGACCAAGATAGAGATTGGGTATAGAACATGTAGAACCGAAGACTCAGAGAGGGATTGGGTTAAGGGGGGAATGGGGAAAATGATTGAATGAGGGATTTTATAGTTAAGGATAAATGATGGCATGCAATTTATAAGGTAACATGACGTTAGCACAACGTCTCCCTAAAAACAAAGTGGAAGATTACCATGGAGAAGTAAGGTCCGAGTGGTTTCTACAAGATGTTGATTTTTACGTTCGACTACTCCGTTTATTGAGGTGTATAAGGGCAAGATGTTTGGTGGAGAATACCATTAATGGACATAAAAATTTGAAATTATTGGGATAAATATTCACAAGCATTATCACTTCTTACGGTACGAATAGGCACACCAAACTAAGTTTTTATTTCTTTATAAAATTTTTCAAAAATAAAAAATAATTTTGATCTATTTTCATTAAAATAACCACGTCAAATGTGAAAAATCATCAATGAATGTGACAAAATACCTAGACTCAAGAGTAGAGATAGTACATGAGGGACCCCAAACATCGGAGTGAACTAAAGCAAAAGGGGACGAAGCTCTTTTATTGACTCGATTGAGAAATTGGCTACGAGTGTGTTTCCCTAACTGACACGACTCACAATGTAAATTAGATACTTTCGATAAACTTGGCACCGACTTCTGTAATTTGGGAAGACTAAGATAACCTAATCGAGCATGGATTGTGAGTGGAGAATCTTTGACTGAGCATGTCTGAGATGACACTGAGAGATAATAAAGACTTTGAGACTCACATCTGACGTCAATTGTCCGTCCTGAACTCTAATCCTGCAAAGTGACATTAATCTTAGTGAATGTGACAATACAATCAAGAGAACAAGTTAAACGACTGACTGAAAGTAAATTAAATGGATAATTAGGTACATAGAGTACAAAAGTAACAAAGAGAGAAGGTAGAATTTGAACAGTACCAATTCCTTTGGATCGGGTTTGAGAACTATTAACATAAGTTATAATAGGTAAGAAATCAGAGGTAGAGAGGGAAGAGAAAAGATTTTTATTACCAGTAACATGATCAGCCGCACCAGAATCAAGGACCCAAGGTCCAGGAGAAGATGATTGAGAGGAGCAAACAAATGAATTACCAGTGTGTGCAACCGAAGCAGTAGAATCTGAGGTATGATAATTCTGATACCACTTGAGGAAATCATCGTAGTTTGGCGTAAAGTTCTGAGGAGTAGCCATGAGTATCAAATTTGGAAAAATTGCATGGTGGCGAGTGCGGTGTTGGAAAAATCGTCAGGATTGGCCGGATCGAAGGAGGCGCTTTTGCTGATAGGGTTAGTTTGCCAAAAGGTCGCCAAAATTAGTAGCGGCGGATGACGGAAGCAGTCCGGTGGTTACCGGAGAATTTTGGAAAATGAGAGGCAAACTAAAGTGATGGCACAATTTGTAAAAAAAAATTGTCACCGGAAGACACTGGGTCAACCGGATAACGCACGATGAAAAATTGTCTCTTAGTAGACTCTGATACCATGTTGAATTAGGAGAGACTAAGACATTTAGATTAAACCGTGTGTTTTAAAAGCACTACGGAGACTTTATGATATATAGAGAGATTACAACTAATTACATGATATAATCGATGTGAGACTATTCTACATACAAATATTCTTAACACTATATATTTACAAATATCAACACGATCAAATTAAAACTCTTCTAAGGGATTCTTCATAACCATCATAATCCATATAATCCACAAGAATATATTTAATAAAATGAGTTAGTTTTTCAAGTTTGGTTTCTATCTCGGATATATTTAAGTTTTGAAGAACTCACTTGTGGTTTTTAATTTTTTTAATGCTTTGGCCAATTTTCAAAAATGTTAGATTATATAACTATATCCCTAAACATAGGAACCTTGTTTTCCAAGTTTACTCTTTATAGTATTTATTACTTGCTTATTGGTTACAAGAAAATGGTTACAAGAAAAGATGTAAAATAATAAAAGTTGTTTTTGGTAAAGAATTAATACAATTAAAAACTTTATAGGGGTAATTATAAAAATAAATAAATTTCTCCAAAAGGTTTTATATTTAGGGACAAAGTTAGTAGTTATTTAATTGTTTTTTAATTAAATTGCAACTTGCAGATATTTGCAGTGCTTTTAGGAGGAATGTCTGCTCTCAGCTGTTGTGTAACTGTTGAGCAACTTACTCAGTATGCATTATATTGCCACTTGGAGGGTGACAAACAGTTTATCATCATTAATGCAGTCCATCTGAACAAATTTTCGAAATGATGAATCGTTTACCCTGTGACCAATTCTTAGTCCAAGGCAAGTAATTATTAGAGTTCCTTGCTATTGTACTCTCTATGTCTCGTCCCATATTATAAGAGAAATTTACTTTTTAGATTTATTAAATAATTAATGTATTTGATCTATATATAGATCAGATATATTAATTATTCAATGAATATAAAAAATAAATTTCTTATAATATGTGACGAAGGGAGTATAAGATATGGAATTATTTATTGTTTTAATTGTGCTTCCCACTTTTAATAGGAATTAAGTTGCAGAGGCTAATGGGTCATATTCAGTTTGTTGATGTATCATTTCATTATCCTGCAAGGAGTATGGTATGTATTTTTGTTCTATTAAGTGTTTTTCACTACACTTGTTATAATAAGCACATTTTAAAGTTACTCATTTCTGCTCAAAATTAAAACGCGATTGCCTGTTTGTTGCACTGAATTTTCTATACCCAATCACTATTCGTTCTAAATTTGGCAGAAGTACAATACTTTCACCCTTTCAGTTTATATATTTCATCCCTTTTACTATACCATTCAATTTCAAGACTTGGGTGTGTATGTAGCTGATTTAAGTTATCATTAATTTTCTATTGTTCCTGACTTTTGAACAGATGCCTGTTCTAGAACACTTAAACCTCTCTGTAAAAGCAAATGAAGTCATTGCCATTGTAAGACTTGTCCCTTTTACTATACCATTGATGTTGGTGATTCCCAAAGACTAACTCGATATTTCTACCTTGCCAAGGTTGGTCTGAGTGGCAGTGGAAAGACCACGTTAATAAACCTTTTACTTCGCCTCTACGAGCCTTGTAGTGGTCAGGTAAATCATTTATATCTTTCAATCCTAGTCATTTGAAGTCATGATCTTGATTAGTTATTCTTAGAATTTGGGTTGGGTCTAACTCGACCTTACAAAATTGGCTTGTAAGATAAGGATTGTCCCTACTTATAAGGCCTAACTCGATCTTACAAAAACCGCTTGTAAGGTGAGGATTGTCTCCATTTATAAACACATGTTCAGGTCATATATTGTCCAGAAATTGCGTCTGGAGCGTGGAACAAAATGGTAGGTGACCCAAAGGATCTTAGATGAGGCTCTGATACCATCTTAGAATGTGTGAGTTAGGCCTAACTCGATCCTACAAATCGGTTTGTAAGGTGAGAATTTTCCACTTATAAACACATATTTAGACTATATATTATCTGATGTGAGACTCTTAAGAGTTATTGCTCGAGAAGTTGAAAAGTTTTTGTTTATAATATTCTCCATCATTGAGATGATGACTAATAGTCTACTCTAGGTTGTTAGTCTTGAATAGGATGACCGCTATTGTGAAGACTAAAAAACAATGTACATTCTAAAACATAAATTCCAACATGTATAAATAGTAAAGAGACACGGGCGATATAGTGATGATGGTTCTTATTTTTCTGGTTATAAGTGAGTTTAAGAAAGCTTAAAAATTCAGAAAAATAAAGAGACACGGGCGATATATCCTGGTTCTCCTCACAGTCCGAGAGTACTTCAGTCCCCTTTCAACATGAAAGAGATTTCCTTATTGTGGCAAACTTAAACAAGAACTACCAAACAAACCAAGAACAATTCTCTTGGACCAAGAACAATCCTCTTGAATTTTCACTAAGTTACCTATGAGAACAATCCTCTCAATGTAACTACACTTGTATCCAAGAACTTGGAAAGACAAGATTTCAACAAAAACACTTAAACTTAATTCCAACAATCCTGGAAAATAAGTAAGTAAATATCAATTTGTGAGTTTGAGTGAGTAGAGTAATATTGATCACTTAGAGTGATTTGACAATGTATAATCTTCTTCTTTCAATAATAATATTGTACAAAGACTCAAGATATATTTGCTCAAAATTTTCTGTTTGTTAATGTATGAAAATGTGCAGAAAACTTATGCATGAAAATGAAGAATGCTTGAGTTTGTATTTTGAAAGTTCAGAAAATATTTATGAAAGAAGGTGTTAGATATGGATTTGAAATTTAATATTTATATGCTCATAACACCCTTTTGAAACATCATGAAGATCTGGAAATGTATCATGAACAAATGTCAAGTTTGAGTGAAAAGATGTAATGAAAATGCATGATCAAAAGGCATGAACAAAGCTGTTATTTTTCAAATTCGTGCAGTATGCAATCGATTGCACCCTTGGTGTAAATCGATTGCACAAGGTTTTTAACAGCTATTTTTTCAAAATCTTTAAGAGTGCAATCGATTTCATTAACAATGTAATCGATTGCATGCAAAGTCAGTAGCAAAAATTAACTGAGTGCAATCGATTGCACTAACAATGTAATCGATTGCATGCAAAGACAGAAGCAAACATTTTGAAAAATTTAAGTATGCAATCGATTGCATAGGTAATGTAAATCGATTCCACAAAGAAACAGAAGCAAAAGATCTGAAAATTTGAAGAGTGCAATCGATTGCACTAAAATGTAAATCAATTGCATGCAGAAGAAAAGTGAAATTTTATCTTTGAAAAGCTTGAGTAATGATTCTTAAATATTTCTTTTTCATTTTTGAGCATCTATATCTTAAGATCAAAGTAGATAATATTATTATACCTTTAAAGATGTTGAGAGCCTTGAATGAAGATATTATCCTTAGATGCTTAGATGCTTGATCAAAATCTTTGCCTTCTTTGTTAGCCATGGTTTGTCTTCATCAAAACAAAAGCTTATTTGTGAAGCTTGATTTTACACTTGGAGCTTATGTGTTTATGTACATCATTATTGATGGTAATAATATCTTATTGTCTGTAGAATTATTTTCACAGGTATGTATTGATGTATATTAGGTGTCTGAGGGAGAACATTGGATATGTTGTGCAGGTTAAGTTAGTTACTGAAACAATATTTAATAAATACTTAGATTATATATTGCGCAACCATTAATTGCGCCATCATTCAAACTTTTTGAATTTGAATTTTGCCCGATAGTTACCTATTCTCCACTAATGCCTATCGTTTGACTGTTACTGTTATTGTCTCAGGTAACACTGCCCCCACCCTCCTTGTTTCGACCATTGCGCAACCACCTCTTAGCACTACAGTTGGCACCGAATGTACCAAATTTCGCCCTCAAGAAATTTCCCCATTCTTTGACTTTGTTACAGATGTTGGAACTGAACTTCTTGTGACAGAAATTCTTCAGCGCATTGAATCTGATCATTTTGTTAGTCAGCACGAAGCCAACCAAACACAGATCAAGAAGTTCTTCAGGTGTTAATTTGGCAGGGTCAATGTTAATTCAGCCATTGCCGCTGTTATCATCAAGATTCATCTGCTCCATGGAAGTATTGCAAATTAGATAATACATCACGACAACAATAATTTTTCTGGTGACAAGAAACATGAGTTAATGAAATAGAAGGTGCTTCAAGTTTCTATTTAAACTGGTTATTGATGATGACCTTAAAGACAATCATAGAAATCCTTGTTGTATGATAATAGAATCTATTAATCATGTGCTTTTGTAACTGTTAGATTTTTTACTATTTTATTTTATTGTTTCAGTTTTTAGCAACCTAGTCAATTAGTGGTTGCTATAATTTAGGAGCAAGCTAGTAGTAGTTGCTATACTTTAGGAACAAATTAGTTTAATTATTCAATTCCATAAAATCCTGGTTACGTGGGATAACTTTCAGTTTTTCCTTTCCATTATTTGTTGTAACATTTCTATCGATCAAATGAATACAATTCCTTTCCTTTAATATACTGTTTCTCTACTTCTCTGCCACTATATTTGTTATTTTCTGCCATTAAACTAACAAATCGGTATCTAGAGCCTTCTTCTTAGAGGGACCTGTGAGTGAACCCAGTAAAAACCCACCATAATAAACCTTGCTTAAATTCATCAAATAGATGGATTTTGAAACTCCTTACACAAAACTAGCACCGCCTGTGTTTGACGGTGATAATTATCACATATGGGCAGCAAGAATGGAGGCTCACCTAGAATCAAATGACCTTTGGAAAGCCGTTGAGGAAGACTATGAAGTTCTTCCTTTGCCGAACAATCCAACCATGGCTCAGATAAGAAATCACAAGGAGAAGAAAGCAAGAAAGTCAAAAGCAAGAGCTACTCTGTTTGATGTTGTCTCACAAGACATTTTCACCAGAATCATGACGATCAAATCGGCATTTGAGATCTGGAATTTCCTCAAGGAAGAATATGAAGGAGATGAAAGAATCAAGGGAATGCAAGCAATGAATCTGGTTAGAGAATTTGAGATGCAGAAAATGAAGGAGTCTGAAACAATTAAGGAGTATGCAAACAGACTTCTTAACATTGCTAACAAGGTGAGGTTGTTAAGTTCTGATTTTTCTGATTCACGAATAGTTCAGAAAATACTAGTGACTGCTCCTGGAAAATTTGAAGCTTCTATTACTTCATTGGAAAATACTAAGGATCTTTCAAAGATCACATTGGCAGAACTTGTAAGTGCTATGCAGTCCCAAGAGCAGCGAAGGTTGATGAGACAAGATGGTGCAGTCGAAGGTGCTTTACGAGCCAAGCACCATTATGGAGAAACCGGTAGAAATAAGCATGTCAAGAAGAACCAGCCATCAAGCAGCGAAAATAGTGCAAATAACCAAAACAATGGTAGGGGTAAAAAGAAAAACTACCCACCTTGTCAGCATTGCAGAAAGTTGGGTCACCCACCATACAAATGTTGGAAACGACCAGATGCAAAGTGTAGTAAATGCAATCAGCTTGGACATGAAGCTGTAATTTGTAGGAGCAAATTTCAGCAGCAACCTGGAGCTAATGCCCAAGTTGTTGAGCAAGATGAAGAAGATTATATTTTTGCTGCAACATGCTATTCGACGAGGAGTAATTCTGAATGCTGGTTGATTGATAGTGGTTGTACGAATCACATGACATATGACAAGACTCTATTCAAGGACTTGAAGCCCACTAATGTTTCAAAGGTCAGAATAGGGAATGGTGGCTATATTACTGCAAAAGGAAAAGGAACCATTGCAATTTCAACGTTTTCAGGTACCAAAATTATATCTGATGTTCTTTATGTACCTGACATCGACCAAAACTTGTTAAGTGTAGGTCAGTTGATTAAAAAGGGATTTAAAGTATCCTTTGAAAATCAACATTTTCTTATCTACGACACTGCTGGTCGGGAAGTTCTACGGGTTAAAATGAGAGGTAAAAGCTTCTCGTTTGATCCAACAGAGGAGGAGCAGGCGGTCTATTTTACTCAAGTCAGTCCCACAGAACTCTGGCACAAGAGACTTGGGCATTATCATCTTGAAAGAATGTTGAACTTGCAAAGAAAAGGCATGTCAAGAGGTCTGCCAATACTTTTTGATAATTTACCAAATTGTAATGCTTGTCAATTTGGTAAACAAATAAGAAAATCATTCCCCAAATCAGCTTGGAGAGCTTCTTAAAAGTTGCAGCTTGTTCACACTGATGTGGCAGGACCCCAAAGAACACCATCACTACAAGGTAGTTTGTACTTCATTATTTTCATAGATGATTTTACAAGAATGTGATGGATATTCTTTTTGAAATTTAAGCATGAAGTGACTGGAGTATTTATGAAGTTCAAGAAAATGGTGGAAACTCAAAGTGGCTGTAAGATTCAATGTTTAAGATCTGACAATGGGACAGAGTATACATCAACAAAATTTAATCAATTTTGTGAAGAAGCTGGTATTAAGCATCAACTCACAACCCCTTACAATCCAGAGCAGAATGGGGTTAGTGAAAGGAGAAATAGATCGGTGATGGAGATGGCTAGATGCATGCTGCATGAGAAGGAGTTGCCAAAAACATTTTGGGCAGAGGCGGCTAACACAACGGTCTTTCTCCAAAATCGGCTTCCAACCAAAGTTTTGATGGATAAAACTCTATCTGAGGCTTGGTATGGGTATAATCTGTCACTAACCTATCTTAAAGTGTTTGGTTGTGTTTGTTTTGCACATGTTCCACAGGTTAAGCGTGACAAACTTGACAAGAAGGCAACTCCGGGCATCTTTGTGGGTTACAGTTCAGTTTCAAAGGCATACAAAGTGTATTATCCTCAAACCGGAAAGATGATTGTTAATAGAGATGTGCACTTTAATGAAGAACAACTGTGGAATTGGGAGAACTCACAAAGAACAACTAAACTATTTGGCAACATTGATGATAAGCATCCGGGACAACAAACAACAGAGTTATTGCAGGATGAATTAGAAGACGACCCTCCAGTTAGAGGCAAAAGGCTGTTATCTGACATCTATCAAAGATGTAATGTAGCAGTTTGTGAACTTGCTAGCTGCGAGGAAGCACAAAAGGACCAGAAATGGAAAATTGCAATGGAGGAGATATCCATGATACAGAAAAACAAAACATGGGAGCTGGTTGACAGGCCTGAAAATAGAAAAGTCATTGGAGTTAAATGGGTTTTCAGAACAAAGCTTAATGCAGATTGCTCAATCAACAAGCACAAGGCCAGACTCGTAGTTAAAGGGTATGCACAAATTTTTGGTGTTGATTATTCTGACACTTTTGCTCCTGTGTCCAGATTAGATACAATTAGATTGGTGTAAGTAGTTGCTGCACAAAATGGCTGGAAAATATTTCAGTTAGATGTTAAATCAACTTTTTTAAATGGAGAGCTACATGAAGAAATATATGTAGACCAGCCAGAAGGATTCGTGAAGCAAGGTAAAGAAGATAAAGTCTATCTTCTAAAAAAGGCTCTCTATGGCCTCAAACAAGCGCCAAGGGCTTGGTACAGCAAAATTAATGATCACTTATTGAGCATAGACTTTGCAAAAAGCGTATCCGAGTCCACACTTTATGTGAAACATAAGGGAAATAATTTTCTCATAGTTTCCCTCTATGTGGATGATCTTTTAGTGACAGGAGATGACGCAAGGCTAGTTGACGAGTTCAAGCAAGAAATGATGCAAGCTTTTGAAATGACAGATCTTGGTCTCATGACCTATTTTCTTGGAATTGAGATCAAACAAAGTGAGAACAAAGTGTTAATTTGTCAAAGAAAATATGCAAAGGAAATTTTGAAAAAATTTCAAATGGAGGAATGTAAATCTGTTAGCACACCAATGAATCAAAAGGAGAAGTTTAGCAAGGATGATGGTGCTGAAAAAATTGATGAAGGATATTACAGAAGCTTGATTGGATGTCTAATGTATCTCACTGCAACAAGGCTGAACACTCTATTTGCGGTAAGTCTCTTGTCTCGTTTTATGCACTGTCCAAGTGAAATTCATTTGCATGCAGCAAAAAGAATATTGAGATATGTTAAAGGCACTATTGATTATGGAGTCAAATTTGATAAGTGTCAAGAATTCAAGCTGTATGGATTCTCTGATAGTGATTGGGCTGGATCCATTGATGATATGAAGAGCACTTCAAGATACTGTTTCAGCCTAGGCTCATGAGTATTCTCATGGTGCACAAAGAAGCAAGAGATTATAGCACAGTCCACCGCTGAGGCTGAATTTATAGCAGCAACAAAAGAACAAAACATAAATTTTTGTTGACAACCAGGCTGCAATTGCTATTGCAAACAATCCAGTATGTCACGGGAAGACTAAACATTTCAACATCAAGCTCTATTTTTTGAGAGAGATGCAGCAAAGTGGAGAAGTAAACTTAGTTTACTGCAAGTCTGAAGATCAATTGGCTGACATGTTTACAAAGCCATTACCTATCAGCAAATTTGAATATCTAAGGCAACTGATTGGAGTTTGCAGTTCCTAAAGCAATGAGGAATATTAATCATGTGCTTTTGTAACTGCTAGATTTTTTACTATTTTATTTTATTGTTTCAGTTTTTAGCAACCTAGTCAATTAGTGGTTGCTATAATTTAGGAGCAAACTAGTAGTAGTTGCTATACTTTAGGAATAAATTAGTTTAATTATTTAATTCCCTAAAATCCTGGTTACGTGAGATAACTTTCAGTTTTTCCTTTCCATTATTTATTGTAACATTTCTATCGATCAAATGAATACAATTCATTTCCTTTAATATACTGTTTCTCTACTTCTCTGCCACTATATTTGTTATTTTCTGCCATTAAACTAACAGAAATCCTTCTTTATGATTCCTTCAATCCTTCCAACAGATATGACCCCATTATCATGATTTTGATTATTGTTCCTGATATCCCTCAGTATGTATCATTTGTTAATGTGCATTTCAACAGAAAGATCTCAATATATCGCCAAATAAGGATAGTATTGATTTTTCCACACTTAACAAAAGCGAAAGTAATATTGCTATCTTTAAAAGCTTGAGACAATAGCCAGACAAAACTTACTCACGGTATCGCTCAGATTATAGGAGACATATAATTATTACTCCCAGATCTTCCATGATGAAAAAACCAGATCCACCCTAGCCTTTGGTAGTCAAAAAAGAGCTCCAAATCGCAGTAACAACAAAGCCCCAAATTGGAATCAAAACCCTCAAAATTTCCAATCGGATCAAAACAACAACTCTCACACTGATTCAATCATCAGGGAGAGAAAAATTTCCTAACAAGTTTATTTCTTTGCCCTCGTTAAAACAAATTGAATCAAATTAAAATACATCTGCTTGAATTTTATTTAACTTGGCGTAGAGTCCATCTTTAACCAGAAGCTCTTCATGGTTACCCATCTGCAAAACAAAAATCACATTGTTTATGCATTGTTCTTCTGTAAAAAATTAAAAAAGAAAAACAAAAAAAACTGAATGAGTTGTGTCAAATTTTTGCATAGAACCAGGGCATTAACATTAACAAGGTCATAAAGCTTACCTTTCTTAAGGTATATATATAGATTATGACTTAACTCATAAAGCTGTAAACAAAAATTTGCAACATATAATTGCACAACATAGTCATGTCTAAAGCACAAGAAACACATTTTTGGGGCTTAAGTATTATGATAAAATAGTTAAGTTCAACCGGAAATCACCTCTATAATGCGACCATTATCCATAATCATGATTGGGTCAGCAGCTTTTGCGGTAGAAAGCCTGTAATGACGGTACTTTCAACGATACTTTTCTTGTAAATAAACTGAAAAAAGGGAGACATTTAAGAATTTACCTATGTGCTATGATAATGATGGTTCTTGATGTAGTTTCATTTCGCAATGTATACAACACCTCCTAAAATAAGTACAGAAGACATAAACAACTGCATGTCACAGTTTTATTTGGATAAGCAAAATACATCGAACATAAAATTGGAAATTATAACTTTGAAAAATCAGAACCACGGTTTTAATTTGTGGTTGCAATTATGCTGCAAAACTTTCCATTATGGTAAGGGGCAACTTACTGTGACTGATGAATTGCATTTGCAGTTGCGAAGGCCTCAAACCGTTATATTGTGGTTGCAATTACGGTTGGGGACCACATACTAAAATTATGGTAAGAATTTGAGAGATATACCTTGATGTAATGTTCACTTTCAGAATCCAAGGCACTGGTTGGTTCGTCTAGAATCATAACAACTGGGTCCCTGATAATGGCCCTGGCAATGGCAATTCGCTGTTTTTCTCCACCACTAAGTACATTGCCATCAACAAGGGTGTCGTAGCTATTAGGAAGTGAGGAAATAAAGTCATGGGCATAAGCCAGTTTTGCTGCGTTTATAATATCTTCTTGATTTATGTTCCTAGGGCAACCATACCCTATGTTCGACTTTGTGTCCATGTGAAAGATATGGGGCTCCTATTTGAAACCCAAAAAAATCAGAAAATGAATATAATCTAAGTATTTATTAAATATTGTTTCAGTAACTAACTTAACTTAAGCATTTGTTGACCGAGATCCATTTTCAAAAAGGCTGGTCTTTGTCAAACTTGCTGACAGGAATTGCGCGTCCTCTAAAAGGTGGGTTGCTTTTAACCTTACTGAAAAAGGAGATACTTCGGCTAAGGATGTTTCGACCAACCCCCGAATGGAACAGTTTCATGAGCTGATATGGAATTGGCTGATTCTTTGGCTAATAAAATGATTGTTAAAAAAAGGGGCCCTCCGGGACTAGAATCTGAAAAGGTGTCATCAATTCTTGAAATAATGAAGGTGATTAACACGAATATTGCTATCCCGCGTGGAAATTGTGAGGATGTGATGCACCTGTCAGTTGGAGCTTTTAATGCACTTGATAACAAGATTTTAATTCCAAATTGTGAGGGAGATAATTTTGTTCCACCAAGTCAGCTGCTATTAAAAAGTGGGAGTGAGTCAAATATCTCTAATTTCTATGGGCAGCAGGTTAAAAACCATGAATTAATAGGTGGAAATAATGTGGAGATCGGCTTGCCACCTGTCAGCGAAAGAATTCTTGACTTGGCCAAACTAATTATGGAGGGAGAACCAACTGGAAAAACTGTGGGGACCCATATTGATGAAAAGAAGTGACTGTTACATGCTGTTTTTTCGGCTATCGATAACAATATGGGTCAGGTCCATAGTTATGCAAACAGGCAAGTCTCATGCCCAAAACTCATGATATATTCAAAACTCTCTCTGTTAGCAATACTTTGCCTGAACTGGAAATGGTTAAGGTGCCTGAAGCAACTAACAACAAGAACAAAATAGCTTCTACAAAGGTGTCCATGAAGAACCAAGCCCGTTGCAAGATTCCGTTAAAAAGAAGCAAGTTACCGGAGAAAGAATCTCAACAAGTTAAGGACCCTATCTCAATGAAAAAGAGGATTCACACAAAGGAAGTAAAACCCCCTGAACCGAAGGATCATGATATGACGAGTAATACTGCAGCTTATACTATGCGGCTGGATTATACTGAATGAAACATGTGAGCTGCTGGAAATGACATAGCCGACAACACTTTCCCATCTATGATGTCAATGTAACAATGGCGGGCACCGTTCATCAGGCCTGTCAAGAAAAATGAATGTATTAAGCTGGAAGTGCCGGGGCCTCGGTAATTGGAGTGTAGTTCTAAACCTTAAGTACCTGATCCGAAGATATAAATTGGATGTTTTATTTCTGTTTGAAACAATAAGTTATTCTAATAAAGTTGAAGATTTGTGTTATTCTTTGGGTTTTGATCGTTTCTTTACGGTTAATTGTATTGGTAGAAGTGACGGTATGGATGTCTTATGGAAATAATCCAAAACTGTTCTTTTCAAAATTACACTAATAATCACATTGACATGCTGGTTGAAAATATAAGTAATGGCATTTGGAGGCTCACTAGTTTTTTACGGATATCCTGAGAGCTCTCGCAGGAGGGATTCTTGGAATTTAATTCGTAACCTTGTCGACAGTTCCAATTTACCTTGGTCCATCATTGGAAACATCAATGATATTCTTTCTTCTGATGAAAAAAAGGTAGAGTTGACAGGCCAAATTGGTTGATCAATGGTTAGACAAGCTGTCCAAGACGTCAGATTGTTAGATATTTCTATGGAAGGTTATTCGTTCACTTGGTTCAAGAGTTTAGGAACTGACAGAGCTGTTGAAGAAAAATTGGACAGAGCTATGGCTAATATCGACTGAGGTACACTATTTCCAAATGCAAAACTGGAATGTTTGACTGCTGCCTCGTCTGATCATTACCCCATCCTTCTCTGTTGTGAAAACATTACGGCACATATGATGCGTAAAAGATTCAAGTTCGACGCATGGCTAATTGAACCAGGCTTCAGAATTTTGTGTGTGGCCAATGGCTCAATAATGAACATGAAGACATGATTAATAAGCTGGATGCTTGTGGATAAGAGATGTTGAAATGGAGTAAAGACCGCTGGTGTAAGGTTAGAAAGGAAATTGATAGTATTTGCAAGCAGATTGATACAAGCAGACATCATATTGTTGAAGGCAAAATTAATTATTTCTCAGCTCTTAAAAGATTTTTGAGCTCTATCTTAGTTAAAGATGACTTATTCTGGAAGCAATGAGCAAAAACTCACTGGTATAAGGATAGTGATCTAAATACCTGTTTCTTTCATATTACAGCTACAATAAGGAAGAAAGTAAACACTATTAAATCTTTCACAAAGGACAATGGGGACGTTACTAGTTTCACTGAAGGGATGTGTCAAGTGACTTATGATTATTTTATTGAATTATTTCAAAAGAAGCCAAGCTCTCGTGATCAAGTTTTACAAGCTATTGAAAATTCCATTTCAGAAGAAGATAATGCTATGTTGACTGCTATTTGTACTATTGAGGAATTTAAAGATGATATTTTCTCCATGAAAGCTGATAAGATTCCTAAATCTGACGGGTAGTATCTTCGTTTTTATCATCAATTATGGGATACATGTGGCACTGAAATTTTCGATGCTGGTTGCTCTTGGCTTGAAATTGATACTTTCCCTCAAAGCCTTAATAGGACTAATATCACTCTTATTCCAAAAGGTGAAACTCCTTTGTAGTGTGCTATATAAAGTGTTAGCGAAAGTCCTTGCTGATCGGCTTAAGAGAGTTCTAGGAAAGTGCATCTCAAATAATCAATTAGTTTTTGTTCTCGGAAGATCTATTTTGGATAATGTTATTGTTGCCATTGAAGTGGTTCATTATATAAAGACTAAAATCAGAGGTAAAGTCTATGACATAACTCATAAACTTGATATCAATAAAACTTATGATATGATAGATTGAGATCATCTGAAGGATATCCTCACCACTATGGGGTTTGGTTAGAAATAGATTGGGTGGATTATGCTTCGTGTTGGAACTGTGGAGTACTATGTGGTTATGAGTGGTAACATGGTTGGACCGATAGTTCTTGGCGTGGGTTTAGATAGGGTGATCTTTTATCTCCGTACTTATTTATTCTTTGTGTGGAAGGTCTTACCGCACTTATTAGGCAAGCTGAAGCTAGAGGAGACATACACGACATAAAATTTGTAGGAATGCTCCTATTATATCTCACATACTGTTTTCCAATGACTGTTTTCTTTTTTTCAGAGCAAATCCTAATGAAGCAAATGTGTTGAAAAATATTCTTGTCACTTATGAAGAAGCCTCAGGACAAGCTATCAACCTCCAAAAATCTGAGTTTTACTGTAGCATGAATGTTGATTCTGACACTAAGAATTTGTTGGCTACTTCTTAGGTGTTAAACAAGTGTTGCGTACTAGTAATTACTTTGGTGTTCCCTCTATGGTTGGCAGAAGTAGAAGAGTCGCTTTCAAGAAAATTTAGAAGAAAATTATTTCCTGGAACAATAGAAGTCTGTCTCAAGCAAGGAAGGAAACTATGATCAAATATGTTCTTCAATATATCCCGGGTTATATTATGAGTTTATTTCTACTTCCTTCCTCCTTAAGTGATGAGATTGAGAAGATGATGAATTCTTTATGGTGGGTCATAAGAGACAAAGCGAAAGACATACAATGGTTGTCTTGGGACCGTTTGTCTATGCCAAAGAGTGTAAAAGACATGGGTTTTAAAAATCTCAGCGCTTTCAACTATGCGATGCTCAGCAAACAAGCTTGGAGGCTTATGATCAATCTTGATAATCTTGTTTCTCGTCTCTACAAAGCCAGGTATTTTCCTACTTATGATTTTCTAGATTATACTATTTGACATAATCCCAACTATGTGTGACAAAGTATCTGGAACTCTAAATTTGTGGTGTGAGGAGGCCATAAATGGAGTATAGAGTCAAGAGAGAACATTTCAGTATAGGATCATAAATTGTTATATGATGGTACTTCTTTGGATAACCCTTGGACAAACAACTCGGTTGTGGAAAATCTCAAAGTCTCGGATTTGATGATTCCTAATGGTAAACAATGGAATCACGTCTTGATCTCTTCTATCGTTGGTTAAAATGATGCACAAAAGGTTCTGGATACTCCTTTATTTGAAGTGGTTCAGGTTGACAAATTACATTAAAAGGATGAATATGGAGCATTTGGAAAGGGATAAATAATCACCTATGGAATCTCGTTGAAGAACCGTCAACCCTTATTTGTCATCGAACCTCGCAACTTTTAGCGGGATGGAGAGATGCCTAACAATATCGTTCTAACAATGAAAAGATCAATTGACAGTTATTACCAAGTGGAGTAAACTGTCGGTGGGTCGCCTAAAGGGCAACATTGATGTGTCCTCCCCGATTAAGAATTTTCTGTGGTGTATGTGCATGAATGGTGTGCCTACTAGAAGGAGACTTTTAGATAAAGGGATTAATTGTCCATGTGTTGGTTGTAGGGATGGTGAAGAAAATTATTATCATTTATTTCTTCAGTGCCCGAAGAGTATTGAGTGTTGGGAAAAGTGGGTCTCTGGCTTATGTTGCAGCAGTTCAGTGATAATGAATGGTTGTTTGCTTTTATGATTTCTTCTTTCTTACGGGTTTCTAATCAAGATCAACAGGAGATTTTCTCAGCTTTTTTATGGAGCATTTGGAAAGGGATAAATAATCACCTATGGAATCTCGTTGAAGAACCGTCAACCCTTATTTGTCATTGAACCTCGCAACTTTTAGCGGGATGGAGAGATGCCTAACAATATCGTTCTAACAATGAAAAGATCAATTGACAGTTATTACCAAGTGGAGTAAACTGCCGGTGGGTCGCCTAAAGGGCAACATTGATGCGTCCTTCTCTCATAATAAGGTAGGTATAAGTGCAATGAGACAGTATATGTTGACTCACACTACCTTATTGAAATCGAAGATGGATCCGATCAAGTACATTTTCGAGAAGCCCGCTCTCTCCGGAAGGATAGCAAGATGGAAAATGATCTTAATTGAGTACGACATACAATATACGACCCAAAAAGAAATAAAGGAGGTGTATTGGCTGATCATTTAGCTCATCAGGCCGTGGACAACTACCAGTGCATGAATTTTGAGTTCCCGGATGAGAATATTATGTTGGTGACTGAATACAAAGAACCTGGACCGGATGAAGGACCTGAGGAGGGATCCCGATGGCCTATGTACTTTGATGGAGCCTCAAACGCACTGGGTAACAGCATTGGCGTTGTAATCATATCTTCCGAGGGCTGTCATACTTTGTTCACTGCCTGATTATGTTTTAACTGCACCAACAACATGATGGAGTATGAAGCGTGCATCATGGGTCTTCGAGCTGCTATTGACCTAAGGATCAAGTTCTTGAGTGTATTCGGGGATTCCGCTCTGGTAATAAGTCAGATCAAAGGCGAGTGGGATACGAAGCACCTGAATCTCATTCCTTACAAAGAGTATGTACTGACATTGCTCCCACACTTTGAGGAGGTAACCTTTGAACATTTTCCACGAGAGGAGAACCAGTTAGCGGATGCGCTAGCTACCATGTCTTCTATGTTCAAAGTTAGGTGGGACAATAAAGCTCCCCAAATCACCATTGAGAAGTTGGATAAACCAGCACACTGCTGTGAAATCGATACCGATGAAGTGGCAGACAAACCCTGGTTTCACGAAGTCAAAAGGTATCTCGAGGCTCAAGAGTATCCCGAAGGGGCATCTGTCAACGATAAGAAGTTTCTGAGAAGGTTCGCTGCAAAGTTCTTCATCTGTAATGGAATCCTCTATAAACGCAACCATGACTCCACGCTACTACGGTGTGTAGACAAGAGCGAAGCAGAAAGGATCATGACAGATCTACATGAAGGCACCTTCGGAACCCATTCTAGTGGACATACCATGGCTAAGAAGATCCTACGGGCAGGATATTACTGGTCCACTATGGAAGCCGATTGCTATCAGCACTCTCGAACTTGTCATAAGTGCCAAATCTACGCTGATAAGGTGCATGTGCCTCTGGTCCCCTTAAATGTTTTGACAGCTCCGTGGCCCTTTGCAATGTGGGGCATCGACATGATCGGAGAAATCAGGCCTATCGCTTCTAACGGGCATCGCTTCATCCTAGTAGCCATTGATTATTTCACGAAGTGGATTGAGACGACTTCCTTTGCTACAGTTACTAAGAGCGTCGTAGCACGGTTTATACGACACAATTTGATATGTCGATATGGTGTGTCAGAGAGAATTATTACTGATAATGGTATGAATCTCAACAACACAATGATCACCGAGCTCTGTAAACAGTTCAAGATACAACATCATAATTCTTCTCCCTATCGGACGAAGATGAATGGCGATGTTGAAGCAGCTAACAAGAAAATCAAGAAGATTGTAGAGAAGAAGACGGTGACATATATAGACTGGCATGAGATGTTGCCATTTTCTCTTCATGGGTACCGTACCTTAGCACGGACATCGACAAGGGCAACACCCTACTCTCTAGTATATGGCATGGAGGCAGTCCTACCCATCAAAGTCCAGATACCCTCTCTCAGGATTATGAAGGATGTGAGTTTGAACGAAGACGACTGGATCCAAACCCTACTTGATCAGTTAAATCTAATCGATGAAAAGAGACTTACTGCTATCTGCCATGGTCAGACGTATCAAAAGAGAATGATCAAGGCTTTTAACAAGAAAGTCAGGCGTCAGGAATATCAAGTCGGGGATCTAGTAATCAAACGCATCATACTTCCGCAAGGTGATCCCAGGGGCGAATGCATCCCCACGTACGAAGGGTCATTTGTGGTTAAGAATATTTTCTCGGGGGGAGCTATGATTCTAACCACCATGGGCGGTGACGACCTTCCTCACCCTGTCAATGCAGACATAGTGAAAAGATACTACGCCTAATCAAAGACCCGATAGATCGAATGGCCTAGGCAAAAATAAGGACTTCCTGGCAAACCAAAAGGGTTCAGGAAAAAGTAAGGGATGAAAATAAAAAAATTTGTACACCCGACAAGTCGAAAACCCAAAAGGGAGGCTTGGGCAAAAAAGGGTATCCCGGTGGATTGAAAACCCGAAAGGGAAATCCAGAAAAAAGTTAGGGATTGAAGCGTATCACTATGTCTCATTGGATCATCTTGTGATCAGACTTCGGTATCGACTATTAAGCTCGAACGGCGCCAACCAATCTGATCAACTTTCGGCCAAGTATCAAAATGATGAGACGCTTGAAGATATAAAGGCAATAGCAGAGTTGAAACCCAATAGGGTTGTTTCACATAGCTGTTTTTTCTTTCTTTTATACAAATTGTATAATTTCTATCTCTCGGCAGCGTTCTCTTACTAGCGCGTCATCCTCTTTGTACAAAAACGCCTATTACAGGCCAACTTCAAAAATCAATACAAGTCATTTTCACAAGAAACTTCAATCTTTTTTTTTTCTTTTTCTGTTTTGTTTTGCAAGAACGTCCAATGATTTATTTTTTATATATGCATTTGAAAATGACTGCTGCTCATAAATATTTACATAAGAAACAAAAGACAATTACTCGTAATTCCAGAAACAAGGAAAAATAAGAAATGCCAAACCCTACAGTTACTTTGCCCAGCAGGTACCGGGATAGAGCCAGCTTGGGAACATAATTATTGGTACATACACTCCCCCACAGAGTAAAAGTATCAAAAGGAATTGATGTCATCTTCCCTGAAACAGGACATAACTATCCCCAACCGAGGTTCATAATCGCGGGCGAGTCAGTAAATTTCATCCCCCAAGCAGAGTTTATTTTTCCAGATACAGAAGCTTAATCTCCAATAGAGCTCAACATCTCCAGCAACGGAATTTTATCCCCAGCTGAGTTTATTCCTCCAGATCAGCAGGTCTACCAACAGAGTATCTCTTCCCCCTAAGTTTGGTCCCCGCAGAGTTATTCTCCAACATCTCTTCCCGACAGAATATTTATAAATCTCCAGCGATCGTCAGGGATTTATTTTCCCAGACGCGAGCATACCCCGATAACATTTCATGAACATACATCATGACATACACATACATATCATATACATCATAATCTCATTTATTTTGAGAACATCATCTCACCCTATATTCCATGCATCACATATAACTAACCCTGATATCTTTTCAGGAAAAGAGGATTAACTTCAACAAATCCAGCAGTTATACAGATCACATCTATAGATGACCAATGGAAACTCAGTTCCTGAAATCAAACGGGTCAACTAATCTACAATATCGCTTCAAAGTAACCCTACTATCCAGGTTCCTTCTCACAGCCCTACTATACAAGGCTTTCATATCAAAGTAACCCTACTATCCAGGTTCCTTCTCACAACCCTACTATCCAGGCTTTCATATCGAAGTAACCCTACTATTCAGGTTCCTTCTCACAGTCCTACTATCTAGGCTTTCATATCGAAGTAACCCTACTATCCAGGTTCCTTCTCACAACCCTACTATCCAGGCTTTCATATCAAAGTAACCCTACTATCCAGGTTCCTTCTCACAACCCTATTATTCAGGCTTTCATATTAAAGTAATCCTACTATCCAGGTTCCTTATCACATCCCTACTATCCAAGGCTTTCATATCGAAGTAACCCTACTATCCAGGTTCCTTCTCACAGCCCTACTATCCAGACTTTCATATCGAAGTAACCCTACTATCCAGGTTCTTTCTCACAGCCCTACTATCCAAGGCTTTCATATCGAAGTAACCCTACTATCCAGGTTACTTCTCACAGCCCTACTATCCAGGCTTTCATATCGAAGTAACCCTACTATCCAGGTTCCTTCTCACAACCCTATTATTCAGACTTTCATATCGAAGTAACCCTACTATCCAGGTTCCTTCTCACAGCCCTACTATCCAGACTTTCATATCGAAGTAACCCTACTATCCAAGTTCCTTCTCACAACCCTACTATCCAAGATTTCATATCGAAGTAACCCTACTATACAGGTTCCTTCTCACAGCCCTACTATCCAGGCTTTCATATCGAAGAAACCCTACTATCCAGGTTCCTTCTCACAGCCCTACTATCCAGGCTTTCATATCGAAGTAACCCTACTATCCAGGTTCCTCCTCGCAGCCCTACTATCCAGGCTTTCATATCAAAGTAACCCTACTATCCAGGTTCCTTCTCACATCCCTACTATCCAGGCTTTCATATCGAAGTAACCCTACTATCCAAGTTCCTTCTCACAGACCTACTATCCAGACTTTCATATCGAAGTAACGCTACTATCCAGGTCCCTTCTCACAGCCTTACTATCCAGGCTTTCATATCAAATTAACCCCACTACCCAGGTTCCTTCTCACAGCCCTACTATCCAGGCTTTCATATCGAAGTAACTCTACTACCCAGGTTCCTTCTCACAGCCCTACTATCCAGGCTTTCATATCAAAGTAACCTTACTATCCAGGTTCCTTCTCTCTTATCTCCAGACAACAGTCCACAACACTATAAGACCAGGACCCAATCAAACACGATTGATTTCGCCGTTCCCCAGTAAGTCGTGGTACAGTCTGTAAACCGACCAGATATGCAGTTCACTTCCGCTTCCTCAAGCTGGAGTTAATTCCCTTGTAGAGTAACGGGCAATTGAAGCTCCTAAAATTCTATTTCTCCCAAGACAGATACCAACAATCCTCAGCAGATTCCTCCTCAACGACAGGAGCAGGGACTCTCATCGAAGGAATATCTCGGGAAATTAACATTCTCTAGATGGCATCTTTAAGCCTATCTCCGGTGATTCTACGTCACATCCAAGATGGCATCTTTAAGCCCATTTTCGACAATCTTCTATCATAAACCTCCAAATGGCATCTATAAGCCCATTCCCGATATCACAAATCAAGTATTACTTCATGCGAGTGCAAATTTCTAGGCACCCTAGTGTTCAATCATCTTCCACCTTCAGATTACGAAAGGCAGACAACCAATCTACATCCTCAGGTTTAAGAAAATTGAATAGGGGCAACTGTTGTACCCTAAAATTTTCCCTCTCATTTTACTCAATACATACTCCTAGAGATCCTCAAGTTGCTCATGTTTGCCCAATAGTTGACCAGACAAACTCTCTCCTAAGACAGTGTGTCTCAAATTAGGGTTTCCATTTTCATCAGTGTGGGTGTATTTAAAAGGCCTCAAATGCTTTCCATGGTCCTAATATGCTCTCAAGATCATCCATGTCAAGTCTCATGCCTTGCATAAGAAGTTTGCTCAGTCAACTGTTCAGATGCTTGAGAATCGACTATATTAGGTCAAAAGTCAACTGTGACCCACATACAGTCAAACTTCAAGATTTTTGGTCAACATAAACATTTTGAAGTGACTTTCATAATTTTATCAAGGGTTGATCATGATTCTTCAACGAATGCCCTAAATTCATCAAAACCCAAAAGTTGCTAAATTAGGGTTTCTTAGGAAAAGTCAACCAAACTTTGACCAATCATAACTTCCACATTCTTTATCATAAATTTTCCATCCAAGGCTAATTTTGAAGAGGATGCAATTCCCTAAAATTCATATTCATCCCACAAGTTCAAAATATGCACTCATAAAAAGATATGAATTTCTACATTATGGGTCCTTTTGAAAAGTCAACAAAAACACCTTTTGGGTCAAAGCTTCTTACATGAACATGGAAGACTCAATTGAGATGAGACCAAAAGGGTTGCTTAGGGGACATCCTAAACTTTCTAAAAAGTCCAAGAACACCTCTCTAGGGTTAAAATTGGAGGAGATATGCCTTCTCAAAGTTGACCTTTTTTGCAAAATTACCAAAAGTCAAATGTGCCTAAAAATGCATTTTTTGCCAAATGGGCCTAACTTTTTATGCTTGCACCTCACTTATAACATGGTCCACGACCCAAATATTCACCCACACATTATTTTCTTCATTTTTCAATTTATTTTGATTTTTTATTAATTAAAAATTGAATTAAATCAAATAATTGGTGAATAATAGCAAATACATGATT
This sequence comes from Vicia faba, assembly GCA_948472305.1. Lineage (NCBI taxonomy): Eukaryota > Viridiplantae > Streptophyta > Magnoliopsida > Fabales > Fabaceae > Vicia > Vicia faba. The sequence continues at coordinate 133,901,694 of OX451740.1, read as the reverse complement.
AGATTTGATTTTTTGACAGGCTTGCAATCAAAATATACTGAGTTATCAAGAACAAAACGAATCAAGCATAATTGGTACAAGAAAGGGATGATTTGGCTCAAAATAGCAAGTTTACATACATCATGGAAATCAAATCAAATCTCTCATAATTGCAAAGATTCAATCCAAGTTTATAACCCTAATTCATTCTAAGATATATAGGGAACATGTACTAGGCATGAGAAAAGGGGGCAGTCCTAAAAAGAGGCAGAACAAAACTTCAAAATTTGCAAGAAAGTGGTGGATCATTATTGGACCTAGAGGGTGATTCAAGCTATTCTAACACTACCAATAGACTCCTGGACATCTCCAGAACCTGTCCCAACCAATTGCAGGCATTCTAACGCCCAGAAGCTCGAGTTACAGACCACGGTTTGCACCTCTAAGCTTGAGTTTGATTTCATGATTTACGCATAATTAATCATTATCGAACATAGCATTGTGTTTGTATTATCATTTGGAATGTTTTGGTTTACATAATTTTGTGTTTTGATGCATGTATGCTTGAGTGCCATTGCTAGGGTTCAACTTTCCGTTTTAGGTTTTTCTTGCACAGGTTAAATTGGCCAATAAAAAGGTTACCATGATGCTCGTGGCATCAAGACGAATTGATCCACGTAGCTACATTCAATTTATCATGCGTTTTGATGATTTTTGAAACTCACAGGTTTATAGCTATGGCGATTTCTCTGTAGGTATAAGTTTTATACCTAACACGACGGATGAAGAAGAAGATGATGATGTGTTCAATCATCATTGGGCCATTCAAATAGTTGGCACGCGTTTTGTTTTAATTCATTAATCCACTTGTTTTTATATAATATTAATTGTTTTTATTATACTAACAAACAAAGCAGATGGCTCAGATGGTAAAGCACGCTTGGTATTGAGTGAGAGGACCTGGGTTCGATTCTAGGTCCCAGCAAATTTTATTTACCAACTTTGTGCTTGCAGATTCTATACACCACCTTGTCAAGTGTCTTCCATGCACCTCACTAATCCATCCATTGGATCCATTGCTAGCCAGATCCAGCGCTCAAATCCATGAAGGACCATGGTACATCTCCAGGCGTGGCTGCACGGAATCTCACGTGGGAATGGGCTTAGCTTCATGGGCCTGAACAATTCAGCATTCACCCTCCATTCAGCTTATACAGGCCCAGTTTCTATCTTTTCTATTTTAATTCTTTTTAATTATTTTATAACTATTTTCTTTTTAAAATAACATCAAATTATTATTTTTATTTAATAAAAAAATCACGAAAAACATTAAAAATCATTTTTTCATAAAAAATATTTTTTTAATTAATTAGTTTAATTAAATTAGGGCAAATTTAACCTTTCTTTTTATAATTTAAAAATGATTAGAATTAGGGTTTTAATTGTACATAACCTAATGAAGCCTTTTCTCAAGAAACAATTTAAATGTTTTTTTCAATTAGATTTTTTAGGGTTCTCAATTTTTCTCGCATTTAATTTGCCGCACACATTTTAATTTGTTTTATTATTATTGTAACTGTTTCGAGTTTGTAATAGTTTTAATTAGGGTTTTAAGCTCCCACATTTTTATTTTCGGTCAAGATAATTATGTAACTGTCAAAGCCTTGTAATAGCTAGGTTTATTTTTCGCACTTTAAATTCCTACAAATATTTAACTGTCTAGATGTATGTTAATATGATTGTATGAGAAGATTACTTGAAATTAAAATGGTAGATCATCTAATGTGCAAAGATTAAATAACTGAAACAATTCATATGCACATATTCACTCCTAGGGTTTACCTCACTTTGGTTTCCTTCGGTAAACAGTTATTAAGCATAGGATATTTTAGTGGTTGCCCTCCAGTCTGAAAGATCAAAATGTCCCATTCGAATGTTGCCTCGGAAATGTTGCCTCGGAAAGATCTTAAGACTCTAGGATTACTACTAAAGTTTTCTAATTGTTGCTTTAGTGACTGTACTGGTCCCTTTCAAATGTCCCTTACAAACTCCAACGACGGGGCTACCTACTCCTTAATAGTAGGATATCGTTGTCTACAGGAAACGAGAATGAACAACCTTTTTTTTGAGTAGGTAGAATCTTAAGTACTTGCTCAATAAAAACTTTTCACACAAACACCTTTTGAAACAATTTTTCAAAATAAACTTCGTCACATCCTTGAGGACTGATACAAGGGTTATCACGAAGTAAAACATTTTCAAGAACAAACAAGCACACACACAAGCAATTTGAAAAATGAGCAAGTACCTAAGAGCCCATGGAAAACCATGGATAAAAAGGGTGCTAACACCTTCCCTTTCTATAATCTACCCCCCGTACTCAGAAATCTCGAAAAAGGTTTTTTCTGTTCTTTTTCCTTTTCCATGATTGGATAAAATAAAAGTCGGTGGCGACTCTTGCTTACCGCGACATTTTGCAAACAAAAAACGCAAAATACAAACCAGTAAAAATAGTCGGTTCTGCCACCGTATCACACACTTTCATAATAAACTTGGACTTATGTCCATGCATTTTCAAAACATTTTCATAAATAAACTCCAATCAACTTAATAATACCTTGACATTTTTTGTGAGAAGACTAAAAGTCAATCAATCTCATTTCAAACCATTTTACCACTTTGGATTTTATCTTTAAACTTTTCTCAAAAGATTGAACTCTTATCAATCCTTGTAGTGATGCAAACAACTATACTTCTACAATATATAGTGAAGAGAGATATTTTCCACTTGGGTGTTGAGTGAGGCATTGTTGATTTTAAGATCCAGGCCATATCCTCCACTTTGAGATGATGCAAATTCTCCTTTCTCATAATTGTGGGTAGTAGGTATGTTTTTCACACGAACAGTGACGATGATGTTTTATCTCATAAAATTAACCAACACATTTGTGTTTTAAATTTTTAAAAGAGGAACTACGTGTACCTTGATCCCCTATTGCATGAAAAGATGGTACGTAGGCACTAAAGATTCGCAACTGCGGCGGGTGCAAAAATTATAAAATAAATATATTTCTTTTCTCACCTCCACCATCCATTTTTATACAACATTTTTCATAGCCAAAATATACAGATTCCACAAAGAGGTTCATGCGGAGTACCATAGATGTTTAGGGTGCTAATACCTTCCCTTTACATAACCAACCCCCTTACCTTGAATCTTTCCCCTTCTTTTTGGGTTATTCGCTCTTTTCCCATTGCTTTGGAAACAATAAAGTGCGGTGCCGATTTTTATTTTAATTTGTATAAAGTCTAGTCAACCCAATGACTTAGTCTTAAACATTTCTATTTCTACACGGGTGTACAAATTTTTTTGTTTTATCCCTAATTTTTCCTGAACCTTTTTGGTTCGCCGGGATGCCCTTGTTTTGCCTAGCTGTGTCAACCTAGCGGGTCTCTTATGCGTAGTATCTTTTGACTATGTCTGCATTCGTAGGATGAAGCAGGTTGTCACGATCCATGGTGGTCAAGATCATTGCTCCACCAGAGAATATGTTTTTGATTACAAATGGTCCTTCATATGTAGGAGTCCATTTGCCCGTGGGATCACCTTGCGGCAGTATGATATGTTTGATCACCAGATCTCCAACTTGATACACTTGGCGTCTGACATTTTTTTTGAAAGCCTTGATCATTCGCTTTTGATACATTTGACCATGACATACAGCAGTAAGTCTTTTCTCATCAATCAAGTCGAGTATGGATCCAATCGTCTTCATTTAGGCTTGCATCCTTCATAATTTTCAGAGAGGGGATCTAGACCTCAATGGCAAGACAGCCTCCATGCCGTATACCATAGAATAGGGTGTTTCCCCGGTTGATGTGCGAGTTGTGGTACGATATCCATGGAGAGAGAATGGTAGCATCTCATGCCAGTCTTTATATGTGACTATCATTTTCTGTATGATCTTTTTAATGTTCTTATTTGCGGCTTCGACAGCACCATTCATCTTTGGCTGATAAGGGGAAGAATTGTGATACTGGATCTTGAATTGTTCGCACATGGTTGTGATCATAGTATTGTTCAGGTTCGTACCATTGTCTGTAATGATTCTCTCTGGGATACCGTACTGACAGATGAGATTATGCTTGATGAAACGAGCGACAACATTCTTGGTAACGAAAGCGAAAGAAGATGACTCTACCAACTTCGTAAAATAGTCAATGACCACTAAGATGAAGCGGTGTCCTTTAGAGGTTGTTGGTTTGATTTCCCCGATCATATTAATCCCCCATATAGCAAAGGGCCAAGGGGCCGTCAAGACATTCAGAGGAACTGGAGGTACGTGCACCTTATCAGTATAGATCTGACACTTATGGCAGGTTCGAGAGTGTTGATAGAAATCTACTTCCATGGTATACAAGTAATAGCCTGCCCGTAGGATTTTCTTTTCCATTGTATGCCCACTGGAATGGGTGCCAAAAGTGCCTTCATGTAACTCAGCCATGATCCGTTCAACTTCAACCTTGTCTACGCACTGGATTAACACAAAGTTATGGTTGCGTTTGTAAAGAATGCCATTACTAAGGAAGAATTTAGCATAGAATCTCCATAAGAACTTCTTATCATTTACTGAAGCTCCTTCTGGATATTCTTGAGCCTCGAGATACCTCTTGACTTCGTGAAACCAAGGCTGGTCCACTACTTCTTTAGTATTAATCTCGTGACAGTGTGATGGTTCATACCTTCGTTCAATGGTGATCTGGGGAGCCTCGTTATCCCATTTAAGTTTAAACATAGATGACATCGTGGCTAGTGCGTCTGGTAGCTGATTTTCTTCTCAGGGGAAGTGTTCGAATGTAATCTTCTTAAAGTGTGGGAGCAATGTCAAAATATGTTCTTTATAAGGGATAAGGTTAGGGTGTTTGGTGTCCCATTCCCCTTTGATCTGGCTAATAACCAAAGCTGAATCTCCGAATACATTCAAAGATTTGATCCACAAGTCTATGGCAGCTTTGAGACCAAAGATGCACGCTTCGTATTCTGCCATGTTATTTGTATAATTGAAGCAGAGTCTTGCCGTAAAGGGAGTGTGACATCCGTCCGGAGATATGAGTACAACACCAATACCCTTGCCGAGTGTGTTAGATGCCCCATCAAAAACCAAGGTCCATCGGGATCCTTGTTCAGGTCCGTCATATGGCCTGAATTCTTCATAGTTGTTTATCATCATGATGTCCTCATCTGGGAATTCGAACTTCATGGACTGGTAGTCTTCCACAGCTTAGTGAACAAGGTGATCAGCTAGTACACTGCCCTTTATTGCTTTCTAGGTAGTATACTGTATGTCGTATTCCATCAGGATCATCTGCCATCTCGCTATTCTCCCAGAGAGAGCAGGCTTCTCGAAGATGTATTTTATCGGATCCATTTTAGATATCAACAAGGTAGTATAAGTCAGCATATTCTGTCTTAGCCGGCGAGCAGCCCATGCCAGAGTGCAGCAAGTTTTCTCGAGCAGTGAATATCTTGTTTCATAGTCGGTAAACTTTTTTCTCAGGTAATAAATAACATGCTCTTTTCGGCAGAACTCGTCATGCTTCCCCAGCACACACCTCATTGAATTTTCCAAAACGGTTAGATACATGATCAATGGTCTTCCCTCGACTGGTGGCATTAAAACAAGAGGCTCTTGCAGGTACTCTTTGATCTTGTCAAAAGCAGTTTGGCACTCATCATTTCATTTGACTACTTGATCTTTCTTCAGTAACTTGAAGATTGGTTCACAAGTAGCTGTCAGGTGAGAAATGAATCTGGAAATGTAGTTCAAACGTCTAAGAATCCTCTGACTTCCTTCTCATTACGAGAAGCAGGCATCTCTTATATCGCTTTCACCTTGGCAGGATCTACTTCAATACCTTTATTGCTGACGACAAAGCCTAAGAGTTTACCAGACCTTACTCCAAATGTGCACTTATTGGGATTCAACCTCAGCTTGTATTTCTTTAGCCTCTCAAATAGTTTTTGTAAATGATCAAGATGCTCTTCTTCTGTTTGAGATCTAGCTATCATGTCGTCCATATAGACTTCTATTTCATGATGTATCATGTCGTGAAATAGAGCGACCATGGCGTGCTGATAGGTTGCGCCAGTATTTTTCAGTCCGAATGGCATAACCTTGTAGCAGAATGTCCCCCATTGTGTGACAAAGGTTGTCTTCTCCATGTCCTCAGGCGCCATTTTGATTTGGTTGTAACCTGAGAAACCGTTCATGAAGGAAAACACTTTGTGTTGTACCGTATTGTCAACTAGAATATCAATGTGGGGAAGTGGGAAATCATCTTTAGACCTGGCCCATTTCAAATCTCTGTAGTCCACGCACATTCGTACCTTGACGTCTTTTTTGGGAACGGGAACAACATTGGCAACCCATTGCGGGTAGGAGGTGACGGCCAAGAATCCAGTGTTGGATTGTTTCATGACTTCTACCTTAATCTTCTCCGACATGTCTGGTCGCATGCGACGTGCCTTTTGCTTCACTGGTGGACAATCTTCTTTTGTAGGTAGACGATGTACTACGATATCTGCATCAAGTCCTGGCATGTCTTCATATGACCAGGAAAAGACCTCAACATACTCGTGTAACAACTGAATCAAATGCTCCTTGACATTGGGTTCCAGATTGCCATCCACCTTGACTTCTCTTTTGTGTTCTTCGGTACCTAGGTTGATTGTACCCACTGGTTCCTCGTGGGGCTGAATGGTTCTCTCTTCTTGTTGTAGTAATCTGACAAGTTCCCCTGGTACTTCACAATCTTCCTCACCTTCGTCTTCAGCTTGGTAGATTAGATTTTCAGAGTCACAAAAAGCCATAGCAGAACCGATACCCATGAAATCCTGAGTGGATGTAGACTTGCATTGTAAGTGTGGGTGTGTGTAAGAGTATATCTATCTTTGAAAGAAATGAAAATGTAAAAGAGAAAAACAATGGGCACAAAGTTTGTATGCAAAAATGTCCATGATTCATTGATGTCATATGAAAATGAGATAATAACCCTTACAAATGGACCATTGTGCCTCAGGTAAGACACAAGGTTTTATGAGTCTGAATTGTTTTAATATTACAGATCCAACAAAATGTAAAGATAAATTACTGTGGGATAAAAGTGATCGGGATAAAGTCTCTGGCCTCCCAGTTGTTGAGCCCTCCACTGACAGTTGGGAAAATCCAATCCTCTAGGTCATAGTTGTCTTCATCATCCTCCACTACATTGACTTGGTGGTTGTTGATCTTCAGGGGTGGTCCTCCGGCACCAGCGCGGCGTACAACCTTCTGGGCACCTGAAGTGAAACCCAGACCAAACTTGTCAGATTTGTATGGGATATCTGGGAGTTGTCCCCAAATAGTAAATCCACCTTCTTCTATCACTGCCTTGGCATCCTTTAAAGATGACATACTGAGTGGAGGCCTTATGATCTTGGGAACTTGAGACATAGCCTTGGTTACTGCCACATCTTGTGAGACTTCTTCAAAGTGATGGAATGGAGTTTCGATAAATTCACCATCTAACTCCACATATCTGAAGGAATTGAGATGGCTGATCATATACTCTTCTTCTCCATGAACGGTGATAATCTTCCCTTGAATCGGGTATTTCAGCATTTGGTGCAACGTAGAAGTAACAACGCCAACATTGTGAATCCACGGTCGGCCTAGCAAGCAGAAATATGAAGGGTGGATATCCATTACATTAAAAGTTGAATCAAATGCTTGGGTTCCAAGCTTTATGGGGATATCCACTTCCCCATGCACCATTCTTTTTGAGCCATCAAAGGCCCTCACTACTATGTTGCTTGGCTTTAATGTCAGTCCCTCACAATCAAGCCTATCAAGAGCCTTTTTAGGCAACAAATTCAGAGACGACCTGGTGTCCACCAAAACATGAGCCAAGATTGTGCCCCTGCATTCTACTGAGACATGCAATGCCTCATTATGCTTCCTTCCTCTTGGCGTTAAATCAGCATCCGAAAAACCTAGACCATTATCTACAGTCAAGCTGGCTACGCAGTCTTGGAACTGATTGGCAGATGTTTCTTGGGGTACATGGGTTGTTTTCAAGAATTTTACTAAGGCCTTTGCATGCGCCTCAGAACATAGTAGTAAAGCCAGCATGGAAATTTTAGGTGGAATTTTCCCCAGTTGCTCGACTACATTGTAGTCGCTTCTTTTTATGATCTTTAGAATTTCCTCCATCTCTTTCCGAGAGGTCTCAGGGATAGCCAATGATTGTGCCTTTATCCGGACAGGCTCAATCAGAATACTTTTACCTCGAGGCTTAGTTGATTCGGCAGCAGGAATACCAGTAGGGGTGATAGCGGGGATTGTAACAGCTCTGTCAGCAGGATTATTAGCAGAGATTATTGTTGGGAACGGCCTTTGGAGGAGCAACAACACCAGGAATAATTACGGGTCCAGAAACTACTTTTGGGAGAGCAATTTCTAGAGATAATATCCTTCTGCTTCAGGTAATCTTGCTCGTCCCTGCAATAATACTAATATTGGAGTCATCCTTCTCAGAACTTGAATCTTCAGCAGCCGGCCAATCTTGCTTGATACCGTGGTAGTAGACATCCCCTCCATAATTCCATGGTATGGTTTTGTCTGACGAATACGGGATTGGTCCAGGCATTGTAATTATCAAAGGAGCTACTTTTGGAACTGATGTAATTCTAACGGGTCTTTTGGTGGAGACCTTGGAAGAATTGTCGGAAATGGTAACGATGGAAACATCATTATAAGAAACAGTTGGAACAGAAGTCTTTTCGAACAAAATTTCCTTGCTATCTATTAGGAACTGAACGCCTGCTTTCAACAAAGGACAGCTGGTTGGTGAGGACAAACAGAAATGACAGTTTTCATCACAGCCAGGGAAAACACTGACATTCAACAAGTTCTTTTTGATAGTCATGAGTGGGGTCATAAGTTCATCAACTGAAGTAACAAACATATCCTCTTCAATGGCGTTGGCATTATGGTCGTGCTTGGGCATAGGGGCAGAAATGACATTGAGCTTTTCTGGCACATCGAATTCAATCTCTTTGGCTTCAAGGAGGTCTTGTACTTTGTTCTTCAGAGCCCAACAGTTGTTAGTGTCATGGCCGGGACTTTCAAAGTGGTATGCACAGCGTGCATTAGGATGATAGTGAGTAGAGGTTGTGTTAGGGTTCTTTGGAGCTTATTTCAAAGTCACTAGGTTGGATCTTAACAGATGTGGCAATACTTGAGATAATGTCATATTAATTCTTGTGAATTGTCTGACTGGTCTTTCCATTCTTGGTTGGTTGTTTCTTTGCTGATCAGGTGCAGGTTTAGGAATCATAACAACCCCCACCATTGGACGACATTCGGCCCTATCTTGATTTCTCTGAGGATATACAGCAACCACTTCTTTCTTTCCGATGAATGGCTTCCTTACAGCAGCGAAAGATGCATCTTTTTGAATCTTTCCATTCTTTATCCCGGCTTCTACCCTTTCTCCGGTCAATATCAATTTAGTAAAACCCGCTGATGAACTCCCAATTAAGTGATTGAAGAAGGGACTGGACAAGGTGCCCAAAACATGTCTACCAACTCTCTTTCAGATAAGGGAGGTTGAACTCTACCGGCCAAGTGCCTTCATTTTTGCGCATAGTCCTTGAAGCCTTCACTTGAAACCATGGCCATACTCTGGAGTTGAGTACGGGTAGGCGCAAGATCAGCATTGTATTGGTATTGTTTATAAAAAAGCTGCAGCAAGATCTTCCCAGTTATGAACATTTTCCCTTTCTAACTGATAAAACCAATCAAGTTGAGTTCCAGACAGAATGTCTTGGAATAAGTGTACCCATAAATCTTTGTCAGCGGTATGAGACTGGATTTTCCTCACATAGGACTGGAGATGCATTTTGGGGCATGAGACTCCATCATATTTGGCGAACACAGGTGCTTTGAATTTGGGAGGAATGACAATTCCCGATACTAATCTGAAATCCTCAAAGTCCAATCCAGGAACTTTTTGGATTTCCGTTGCACTCAACCGTTCTTCTAGATGCTTATACTTGTCGTCGGCTGGAGGGTATTGTTCTTCAGAATAGTCTTCTTCTTCCTCTTCCTCTTCTGAATCAGACTGAACAACTGTTTCTTTGCTTTTCCCATCTTGATTGTCTTTCTCACCAGATGTCGTTGCAAAGTCTAAGGCCCTTCTTGTTTTCCCTTGGAATCTTCTTCCCATGTTTAGAATTTCAGTTATTTTCTTCGTCTTCTTTTTCTTCTCCTCAACCAGTAAGGTCTTAAACTTTTCTTGTCCTTTGGCCAGAGTTAAGAAAAATTGTTGAAACTGTGCATTCTGAGCTTGGAGGTCCTTCACGGTTTGCTCGAGATCCATCTTACTGAAATAAACAGTAGAGAGATGAGGAGACTTGTTGCAAGAAACCTGCTTATGTTATGATGAATGATAAATGCATATGCAATGATTTCAAGGATCTTTAAGACTCAAATTTGTTTTAGACAAAAAGGAAACACACGTTATATTAATAAATTAAAGCTTTGAGTACATAAATGCCTTCTTGGGCAAAACAAATACAAAAAACTCTAAGATAGAAAGGTAGTACGCATCCTCTTTGGTGAAATGTAGGCATTCAGAGTCTGCTCCTCATGAAGTTGCTTAGTGAGTTCAAAAACATTCTTCTCGCTTGCGTAGAATTGGGCTTCGAAAGTATCTCACTCCCCCTTGAGTTGTATCCAATCCCTTTGTAGGTCTTTAAGAGAGGTGGGCATGTCAGGATGTAGGATAGTATATGTAACATCTCCTTCCATGACAGGCTCAATGATTACCGAGAGAATGGAGGGGTAAGGTATCATAAGACTCTAAGCACGAGTTCATAGCCATTTGAGGTAAGGCTCAAGAGGGATGGGATTTTTATGCCCCAAAGTCTTGCTATATACCTTGTTCAACATCCTCCAAGCTTGGATAAATCTCTGGCGAAGACCTTGATCATTGTTGTCGTAGTCAAATACCAAACCTTGAATCAGCATCTCATACAGGCCATCCCTTCGGGCGTAACCAAACTGTCTTAAGGCTAAGCAGGGGTTGTAGGTGATACCTCCCATAATTCCAAGTAAAGGGACATTAGGGAACTCTCCACAACGGTCAACAATAGTAACATTCTCTATGGATCGGGAGCACCAATGAATGTCTGAATGTTTGAGTGTCATCAACCTTTGTGACCACCTTGAACCTTGCTCGTTCCTTGATACAGATTGGGAAAGATGCGAAATAAACCATCTTTCCAAGAGAGGAGTGCAACACATAAGAACACCTCTTTTCCTCATTGTGCGAGTGTGAAAAGAGTGTAGGATATCCCCTAGAAATGTAGGCACCGGGTTGCGGGATATGAAGATTTTGACGGTGTTCGCGTCTATGAGTTGGTCAAGATTTGGAAACAAAACCATCCCATAGATGAGGAGAGCCACAATTTCCTCAAAGGTTTGCAAATCCAAGGAGTTCCAACAGTTTTGGGCTTTCTCAAATAAGAAATTTTCTAGGAAACCTTTGACACCACTCCTTGTTTCCCAATTAGTTGTGACATCAGATGAGTGCAAGTGTAGAGCTTGAGCAATCTCTTTTGGCTTTGGGTCTCTTTCCGTACCATTGAAAGGTAGTTGATTGAGAATGGGAATTCTCAAGAGTCAGGAGAATTCTTCCAAATTAGGCACAAGTTGATAGTCGGGAAATGTGAAGCAATGATGTAAGGGGTCAAAGAACTGAAAGAGCACCTTCATCATGTCCTCATCTGTGTTGGAGGTGACCAAGTTGAGTAGGCGACCATGTCTCTCGGTGAATGGAGTGTTTTCAGGAATCCTTGAAGCTAGTTCCTTAAGTTGTGGAGGGATCCTTACAAGGTTGACTTGAATAGTTTTCCTGCGAAGAGAATCCATATCCTACAAAACAAGAACAAATATGAATCCCAAAATCCTTGAAATGGTTAGTGAATGTGTATGATGTTATGATGTTCATGATGTTATGTACAAGTATCTATATACAAACAAAGCAAACAAGTCCTTAGGCTTAGGCTTGCATGGAGTCTCATAGGTAAGTACCCTCTTGAAGTTTAGTTGGCTCAACCTGTCCTAGTAATAGTAATTGGGTTCTTAGGAGCTCAATATCATCGGTTTCTTTCCTTAGTTATTGTTTCAGAACAAGCCTCTTTAATGGAGACTGAAATATCCCAAGAAACCAAACCTCAATGAGTGTAGTATCGAGTATCTACCAACTTCGGACTGCACTAAAGTCGGTCATCTCACTACATCCTAAAGGCAAAGTTGGTCAAGTAAAGGTTCTAAAAGTTCATTAGTGCTTCATGATATCACTCAGTGGCCCCGTATTCTCCTTGATTAACTCAAAGGCTACCGATACCCACAAATATGTCGCACTAATATAGCTATTTCTTAGACCATGTTGGTATACCACACATATTTTCCACAATGTATTGCTACTTACCTATAATGTATCCTGAATTCGGGTAGAGGATTCAAACCCAAACAAAGAACCATAATGTAAAGCATACAAGTCAAACACTGCAAGAAAGTAAATGTGATCTAGCCCTAAGGTAACCCCACTTTTAGAATTATCCCCAGCAAAGTCACCCGTTCTGTGATACGGTGGGAGAACTGACTTGAAGGTTTTGCATTTGATCGCAAATGTTGCGGTTAGCAAGAGTCACCGCCGACTTTTCTTTTATCCAGAAGGAAAGGTGAAAAAGCACAGGAAAGACCTTTGAGATTATTTCTTGAGTTCGGGGGGTAGATTATGAAAAGGGAAGGTATTAGCACCCTTTTCATCCATGGTTTTCCATGGGCTCTTAGTTACTTGCTAGATCACTTGCTTTTTGTTTGAAAATTGTGCTTGGTGTGGTTTTTGAAAGTATTTTGTAAAGAGGCCATTGTTTAGGCAACCTTTGTAATGATTCTTGTTTGTAAGAATGTATACAAAGATGTTTGATCTTTTGAAAATGTTTTCAAGTTTTGTAAGATGTTTTGAAAGTGTAGGTGCTTGTTTTGAAAATAGCAAGGATGTTTTGTTTGAAATTGAGCAATTAATTAGGAGCATTCTACCTACTCAAAAGTCCTTCTTGTTCATTTCCTTTTTCCTTTTACATTGCTACCTTACCATTTATTTGGTAAGTAACCTTATCTTTGGCTGTAAACGGGACGGGCGTGGGTCATCGTATAACCATGATTAGCAATGTTGTAAGGTATCTTAGCAAAAACAAAGCAAATACAAGATCATAGTCCCTTGATGACGCTATCTAAGTTGCCTTTCAAATGATCTTAGTCCCTAAAAAAGAATGCTAAGATACCTTGCAAAATTGCTAATCATGGTTATACGATGACCCACGCCCGTCCCGTTTACATCCAAAGATAGGGTTACTTACCAAATCAATGGTAAGGTAACAATGTCAAAGGAAAAAGGAAATGAACAAGAAGGACTTTTGAGTAGGTAGAATGCTCTTAATTACTTGCTCAATTTCAAACAAAACATCCTTGCTATTTTCAAAACAAGCACCTACACTTTCAAAACATCTTACAAAACTTGAAAACATTTTCAAAAGATCAAGCATCTTTGTATACATTCTTACAAACAAGAATCATTACAAAGGTTGCCTAAGCAATGGTCTCTTTACAAAATACTTTCAAAAACCACATCAAGCATAATTTTCAAACAAAAAGCAAGTGATCTAGCAAGTAACTAAGAGCCCATGGAAAACCATGGATGAAAAGGGTGTTAATACCTTCCCTTTTCATAATATACCCCCCGAACTCAAGAAATAATCTCAAAGGTCTTTCTTGTGCTTTTTCACCTTTCCTTTTGGATAAAAGAAAAGTCGGTGGTGACTCTTATTAACCGCAACATTTACGATTAAACGCAAAACCATCAAGTCAATTCTCCCACCGTATCACAGTCGAGAAGAAACCTGCTTATCATTTCACATGCTCAACAAAGGTATGATTCTCATCAGTATTTTCTTTAAGTGTTTTGAAGTTTTTCAGAAAAAGAAGTTTTATTTTAATGCAAATGCAAAAGAGAAATAAAAGTCTAATGGGATACTAGAAAAATAACCCTAGAGTTGTCATGCAACATCGATCCTATAGTTGAGGATAAAGGAGGGAAATATCTACCTAATATTAGCATACCTGGGTATAAGCCTAAGGTCTATTCAATTCGCACTTAGAAAAGAGTGAATTGAAGATCCTATGGGGAGCATGGAAAAGAAAGCAAAGATGGGGAAAGGGAGATTAAAACCTCACACAAGGAAAAAATAAGCATCAAGTATACTTAGCATCTTGATGACAAACATAAATTATAGATGAAACTCTTAAACACACAAAGAGAGGTGGATAAGAAGTACTCAAGGATTGAAAGGAGGAAAGCCCTAAATCCAAATTAGGTAAAAAAATTAAAGAAAAATTTGTCAAAATTAAAACAAATGAACCCTAGCTTCCTAAAGACTTATAAAAGTCAAAGACATAGTTTAAATCTCTTGGATTAATTTGAAAAGGTGAAAATGATTGAGAATCTTTTAATACTAGTTGACAAAAAGATCAAACTAGAAGGGTTTTAGCGGAATATTTGTGGAAAAATATGAAATCAAAAGTTAAAATTCAACAAAAATAATTTTTATGGTTTTGAGTCATCCAAGAAATTTAAACATATTTTCCTTGATTTTTATGAGTAAAGGAAATTAGGGTTTCAAGGGTTTCTTTTAGCTTAAGAAAAAAAGAGTCCAAAAACTATTATTAGTTTCTAAAATTTTGAGAAAAAAAATAGGAAAATTAAAATGTAAATTCAATTAAAAATTATAGAAAATTGGTTTAATACCTAAGGGTCAGAAAGTATATTTTTGTGAAATTTTATCAATAGAGAAAGATATCAAACAAAAATTATTTGCACAATGTAACTAAAAAAAGGTGAAAAAAATATATAACTATTCATTGATTTTATTCACTTGTCACAAAATTTTATAAAATCAAACAAAAATTATTTTTATGAATTATATTCAAATTGAAACTTAGTTTATTTTTTGTGGATTTTTTATATTAGTAAAACTTGGAAAATAGAATTCTAGAACTTAAAAGATGATAAAAACCCTAATTGAACTCATTGATTTATTTAATGTTCTAAAAATTATAAAAATAAGAAATAAAATTCATAATGTGAAAGTAGACTAAAAATAGAGTCTAATATATTTTTTTTGATAATTTTTGGATGGGCGAAATTATTTAAAATAAAATCAAGAAGTTAATAAAAAAGAGGGAAAATATGAAACAAAAACTCAAAAATAAAACAAGAAAATGGCGCGCGTGGGACCCAGCAATTCAAACGGACCAATCAGATTTCATCTTCTTCAACGCAAAAGTTCTAGCGAACCCTAGAAACATGGCTATGCAATGATCTTCAAATCCTCACAGCTTACTCGTTCTTCCATGAAAATACTCAAGATCTGAAGCAAAGTTGTAGATCTCACGGAGATCTACAACGTGATGTTAAGAATTACATCAAACAAACACAAAATCTCACAAAAATTGAGTAAACTTCCACGGAATTGTCACTTTTGCACCAAAATCAGAACACAACACAAACTCGGATTCAAACAAAGTTATACCTTGAACCTATTGTTCGGCCGACTAACAACATAATGAATATGAATTCAACAATTGAAAACACTTATAGATGCAGATGCAAGCTCAAATCCAGATCTATGGAGTTTTGAAAAATTACCTAGTGGAAATAGCTCGATTGACTTCTTCAAGTCGAGCTTGTGGGCTTAGAAGCCAGGAAAATCATTTGTTCAAACTTAAATTAGAAGGAAACAACAACAAATTGAAGAGATCTTGATAAAAAATGCAGAACTGATTCTTGCTTCTTGAGAGAAATTTGGAGAACAGTTGAAATATAAGTTTTGCCTTGAGGAAGTTTTTTAGAGGTTTAGTGTGTGTATCAATCGATATCCCTGAAATGAGAATGAGGAACAATTTATATAGAGGGGGGGAGTGTGTTGAAGAAGTTTTGCTAGGGGTATAAGGGTCTTTGAGGTTTTAGAGTCGTTGGGGATAATCTTGTGACTTGCTGCATTTTATGTTGTTCCTAAATGAACTGGTAGTCATTTTGGAAAGAGTTGGGTGAAGCATGAATGGTGACCTGTCATGAGCAGCACATGGGAGAGTAAACTGATTGCATGCCAAACATATTGACCAGCTTACTTCCTTCTCCAATTTCTCTTAATTTACTCGTGTGATTACTTTGCTTAGGAAGCCTTTAGAAAGCTCTTTTAATGTAGATCATTATAGAACTTTGAATTATTGAAATTGATGTATGGAAGTGAGAGATATTTCAATGAGAAGTTTGGAAAAAAGAAGCTTGGCAGGTCAAGGCGCGCGCGTGCATGGACATGCATGGCTTTCCAGAAATGCAACCTTGAGGTCTTCACTTTGATTGACTATATCTTCCTCAATAATGGCTCAATTGATGTGATTCAAAGAGCTAAATGAAACTCGTATAACAAACTTCAACATACTTATTTCCAATTTTTCAATTTATACTTGAATCAAAATAAATTCAATCATGAAAATGGCATACCAACTGTTTGTGGAAATGCCTTGCTTAATATGCGCGTGACTTGTTACTTTTGACAACCTTGTGCCTTATCCTTCTAAGCTCCATATCTCACAAATGCTTCATATTTGGAACTTGAACACACATTGACAATCTTGTAGGGTTTTTCTCAAGCTTTCCAAGCATATAGGATTTGCCTCCATTAGATAAAAAATGAGAAAGTTATGAATGTCCACAATTCAGTACTATAGGGACTTAAGGACTTAGAATTTTCCCTAAATGTCCAAATAACTTCTTGAACAAGTCATCTCCATTTTGATCCTTTTTTATTGATTTTATGACACCAAGGATCATGAAACATGAAAATAGGATACTTGAATTGATGGTTGACCAAAAGTCCACTTGGTCAACTGAACTTTGGTTGTCCTTTGGTTAAAATGACTATTTTGCCCCTTTTGATCAATTGAACTCCTTTTGCTCAAAATTGACACCCAATCTCTTAAACATAGGTGCTTATCAACATATAGAGAGGCATGGAATTAAGTCTTGCTCAAAAAGTCAGAGATTTCCTTATTAAAATCAAAACCCTAATTTCAGCCCTCTATGTTAGGAGATAGTGACCAACCTTCAAAACCCTCATTTTCCTAGACAAATTGAGAAATTATTTGAAAAAAGATGTCTTATATGATGATGATAAAATAATAATTCACACATTTGTATTTTACAAGCCTCAAACTCTTCAACTGATAAAAACCCTAATCTTGAGAGATGAACTGTGGAAATGTGATTCTTCTCCAAATTTTACAAATTTCCAGCTTCTAATGATCACATGGGACAAAGGAGATGTCTTGCAGTACAAGAAACCTTTGTAGCTTAAGAGAGTTTAAATATTGAATATGTGAGGTCCTCTTTTGCACTTTTTGACCAAACAAACATCCTCTAGATCTTGTAGAAGAACTTGGGAACCAAGATACCCTGATCCTTACCATGAAAATGTATAAATATGTATGATGAAGCATAAGCCATGTAACTAAAAATGAAGAGGGGAAATTTTAGGGTGCAACAAGTATATCCCAAGACCTGAAGCTTGAAGACGTGTCTACAATTTCTGGTACTCCTATAAGGATCACTTCTAAGGGTCCTATGAAGATTACTGTCGAACCTAGAGTTGCTCCACTGATAATTATTGCACCTGGGTCAATTCCATATTCCTTTGATAAGGTTGTCCCTTGGGATTACGGATCCGGTGTCTATTACCATGGCGTCAAGCAAGAACCATTGACTGTTGAAGATGAAAATGCTGAAGTTATTGATCCCAACATTGGCAATATTGTTGGGACTAGTAAGGTTACTGTTGTACCCCAAAATTTTCCCTCCCATATTTCTCAAGACATGTCAAGAAGAATCCCCAAGTGGCTCAAGATTGCTCAAGGGTTGGACAGTCAAATCATCTCCTAAGGCAGTCAATCTCAAACTAGGGTTTTGTGTTGCATCAAGGTCCTTTCATCCAAATGACCTAAAGTACTCCCAAATGCCTTAATATGTTCTCAAGTTCATCCATGTCAAATTTCAAGCCTTGCAGAGAAAGTTTGGTCTGTCAATTGCTCAAGAGGTCCAAAAGTCGACTGTGCTAGGGCAAAAGTCAACTGTGACCTACAAATAGTCAAACCTCAAGATTTTTTGTCAACATTCTCATTTTGAAGGATAATTCATCATTTTATCAAGGGTTGATCATGATTCATCAAGGATTGCTCAAAATTCATCAAGATTCAAAAGTTGCTAAATTAGGGTTTTGTAGGAAAAGTCAACTCAACTTTGACCAAGCATAACTTTCTCATACTTTATGAGAAATGACCCATCCAAAGCTCATTTTTAAGATAATGCAATTTCCTACAATACATCTTCATACCCCAAGATCAAGAAATGCACTCACAAAAAGTTACAAATTTGGACATTATAGGTCATTTTTGAAAGTCAACAAAAACACCTCTTTTTCCAAAGCTTATAACTTGATAATGGAATATCAAAATGCGATGAGACCAAAAGGGTAGGTTATAAGACATCTCAAGGTTTCTAAAAAGTCCAAGAACACTTCTAAAAGTTCAAAATTGAAGAAGTTATGCATTGTTGAAGTTGGGCATTTTTCCAAAATTGCCTAAAGTTAACTATCCCCAAAACTTCAAATTTTGACAAATGGGCCCACTTTTTTCCACTTGATTTGATCTTGTAATACCACACACGTGTCCTATCTTAAGTTTTATGTCCATTCATTAATTTTTCTATTTTATTTGATTTTTATTGAATTAATTCATTTTAAATCAATTTAAATCTAAATAAAATCTAAAAATTGATAACTTGATATCTTTTTGATCATTACAGGTCTTAATTGACATCATGAACACAATCAAATCCGAATCAAGCCATGTTATGAACAAAATATTGGATTTGGACATTTTTGGAAGCTTTGTAAATGGAGGATCATATCAAATCCAAAATCATCAATGCCTAAAGGTTCAAGCCCAAATTTTTAACCTAATTCATTCCTTTATACATGTACAAGGAAAAGACACCAAGAACACGGGCTAGAGGCTGCAGAATTCACAAATACAAAACTTGAAAAAAGCTTGAAAAAGTTGGAAACTGAAATCCATATTAGAGGCCAATTCAATCCAAAATCTCAACGTGGTTCAATTGCCAGGAGTCCACTGAAGCTATTGGAATCAAAACCAAGCCCTGAAACCTCATCAAACGCACTGTAAGTCTTCTTGAATACTGCCATGAACATGGAATCGTGATCTCTTGTTCTTGCATCTTTTTGCCCAAACATTAACATATTCATAATCCTTGAATGATTTCCAAGCTATCTGCAATATTTGATTTTATTTTGGTGGCCTGTAAAGCCCTACCCGAAACTAGGGTTTGGTTTTCTTGTTTTTAGGCGTTTCAATTTCATGAAAAATCAGGGCCAACCACGGGCATAGATGGACTCGGGAGGAAGAGACGATCACGTCCATGTTCTTGGATTGTATTTTCATGGCTTAGGATGAATTTTAGAAGCAAGCCACGGATCTTACTGCGGATAAAAATCCGCAGGTAAGAAAACCAGTTCCAAACGAAGAAGACGAAGGCGTGTCTTCTTCCTATTGGCTAATTCAAATTACGCGCTTTTTATTTTTTATTTTTTTAATTCAGGCATATGACTTGTTTCCAATATATTGATTATTGTGTATTCCACTAACAATAAAATGCAGTGGTTGAGATGGTAAGCGCGTTTGTACAAAATCCATTGGGACCTGGGTTCGAATCCCAGGTCCCCCATATTGCCTATTATTATTTTTATTCAGCAGATCCAGCGCGCTTCAGCAATTATGGTACACCATGCATCATCACTTGATCACTTGCCAGATGGCCTTCAGGCCAAATCTAAGGGTCAAGATTGAATGACCACCATGCGCTCCAGTCAACTTGGCGTAGGGGATTGCAAAAGTCAGCCCAGGCCAGCGCCTGTTGGGCAAAACAATTGCTATCTCACCTCCTGATTTGGGGCCCAAACCCCCCATTTGGTTTATTTCTTTTCTTTTCTTTCTTTTATTTAATTATTTGTTTTATATTATTATTTTTATTATTTAAACCACTGACTAATTAATTATTTTCCTCATAAAATCAAAAACATAAAAAATATTATTTTTATTTATTAAAATTAATGTCATCATTTTATTTTTATAAATAAATACTAACTTAATTAATTTAGTTTTAAATAAGTTTTACTTTTAACATTTTTTGCAATAAATTAAAATTAATTTAGATAATTAGGTTTTTACTAACTTTGATTAAAATCATTTTATTTCCTTTAATATTCAAAAATCCAAAAATATTTTCATTAATTAATTAATTTAATTATTAACTTAGATTTAATCTCCATAAATTCAAATATAACAAAAACATGCTTTCTTTCAAAAAAAGGGTCAAAACCCTAAAAAATGCGCCGATTTAATTTCTTGCACGCGTATCATTTTATCCAATATTGTAATTGCTTCCGGAATGTAATAGCTTTTAATTAGGACTTTAATTATATATCGCTTTATTTTACTTTCCGCAATTTAATTTTCAAGGGTTTGTTTTTGGGGATGTAAATACCCGACGCCTTGTAATAGTTTAGATTTAATTTCCGCAATTTAAATTCCGCAACTATACACTGCTAGATGTTTGATAATAGGGAATGCACGACAAGATCAAATGTATGAACTTAAAATCAACATAGCTCACCCATGACATGTATAAAGATAATATAACCAAACTAACACACTCGCACATGCGCACTCTTAGGGTACACCTCACTTGGTTGCCTTCGAACGTGGTCATTGAGTATAGGAAGTTTTAGAGGTCACCCTCTTGTCCAAAGATCATAAGTTGCCTCGAAAAGGTTGCCTCAGATAAAATGATCTAAGACATTAGGGTTACCACTAAGGCATCCTAACATTGCTTTAGTGACCATACGTCCCTTAATCAAATTGACCCTTAAAACTCCAACGACGATGCTACCTACTCATCAATAGTGGGAGAGAATTGTCTAAAGGACATTAGCACAGTTTGATTCCTTTTTCGAGTAGGTAGATGGTTCTTAAGTACTTTCTCCTTTTAAAACAAAATAAAACTTTTCGCACTCACACTCCTTTCAAACAAAAAACTCTTTTCAAACCCACAAACACAAAGAAAAGTAAATTTTTGAAAACACTTTGAGCAAGTACCTAAGAGCCCGTGGATAACCACAGATAGAAAGGGTGCTAACACCTTCCCTTTCTATACTCTACCTCCCGAACCCGAGAAATATCTCAAAAAGGAATTTTTCTGTGCTTTTGTCCTTTCCTTGTTGGATAAAATAAAAGATGGTGGCGACTCTTGCTTACCGCGACATTTTGCAAAAACAAACGCAAAACGCGAACCAGCATTCCAAAACAGTCAGTTCTCTTCCCACCGTATCACGGTTACCAAAAGTGGAAGGGTTTTCTCTCCAGAGAGATCTCAGAAGGTTGTTACTACACTGGTTCGTATCATTACTACTGAACCAACTACTGAGACTCAATGCAAAGAATAGATGACTAAACCTACCCAAATTGAGGCACCGAAAGAGGTTACTATTGAAGATACCTCAAAGCAAGAGATGAAGGAGATATTGAAGATTATTTGAAAGAGTGACTATAAAATTGTTGAACAGTTAGGGAATACCCCCTCCAAAATATTTATGATATCTCTGTTATTGTGCTCTGAATCCCATGCCCAGGCTTTAGTAAAATTCCTAAAAGTTGCTCATGTACTGCAGGAAATCTTTGTTGATCTGTTCAAAAATTGTGTTGCTAACCTGACAATTGATAATGGGCTAGGATTTTCTAATTCTCATTTGACCCCCACTGGAAGGAACCATAATAAGGCCCTGCATGTCTCTATTGAGTGTAGGGGCACTACCTTATCTCATGTTTTGGTGGACATATGTTCCTCATTGAACGTATTGCCGAAAGCTGCTTTAGACAAACTTGATTATGAGGGGATTGTGCTAAAACCCAGTGACATTGTGGTAAGAGCTTTTTATGGTTCAAAGAGAATGGTGCATGGAGAGGTTCATCTTCCAGTCAAAGTGGGTTTCCAGGTCTTCAAATTTACTTTCTTTGTGATGGACATTCGTCCAGCCTATTCTTGTTTGCTTGGACGCCCTTGGATTCATGGGATAGGTGTTGTTACTTCTACCTTACACCAAGAGTTGAAGTATCCCGTTAAGGGAAAGATCCTTACAGTTTACGGCGAAGAAGAATACATGGTGAGCCATTTGAACTCCTTCAGATATGTTAATATGGATGGTGAATTTTTCGAGACTCCTTGCCAAACTTTTGAAGTTGTTTCTCAGATAACCTGGTTGATAAAGTTGCTCCTGCTGTTCCTAAGGATACCAAGATTCCATCCATAATGGCTTCTCTAAAAGACACTAAGGCTATGGTTGAAGAAGGTGGTTGCACTGTTTGAGGTCAGCTTCCCAATATTCCTTAGAAGTCTGACAAATTTGGTTTGGGTTTCACCTCACAGGCTCAAAAGTCTATCCATTGTGCTCATGCTAATTCTGGGAGATCTCCATTTCGCATCAACAACAATGGAGTTCACAACAATCACGTCAACGCTGTGGAAGACACTGATAGTGTTTGCGACATAGACATTTGGATCTTCCCTACTACCGGCAATGGGCTCAATAATTGGAAGACTGGAGACTTTATACCAATCTCCTTTAGTCAGGAGTAAATTCTATTTTCTGTTTCTGTACTTTTAAGTTTTTTGGTTATGTAATTTAAATAATAACTTTAAGCCTTATGCCTTACTCGGGGCACAATAGCTCATTTGTTAGGGTCATCATTAATCATCGTCATATTTTCATTTAATAAATCATTAGACGTGTGAATTCAAATTTTATGCTCCTTGTCTTTCTTTTACTTTATTGCTTTCAAAATAGCTATGTGTTATTACACACACCCACACAAAAAATTCCAGATCCATATCCACCTTGGATGATAACAACTCTGTTATTGCCAATTATGACTTCAAAAATATGATCTACCAAACTGAGGATGAAGGTGAAGAAGATTGTGAAATACATGAAGAGCCATTCGAGGTTATGAACTTGGGTACTGAAGAGGACAAGAAAGAAGTCAAGATAGGTTCCAACCTAGAAGACAATGTCAAAAAGAGATTATCTAGATGTTGCATGACTATGTTGAGATCTTTGCTTGGTCGTACGAAGACATGCCAGGGCTTGATACTGACATTGTGGTTCACCGTCTACCGATGAAGGAAGGTTTTCCTCCTATAAAGTAGAAGGTTTGTCATATGCGTCCCTAGATGTCTGAAAAGATCAAAGTTGAGGTTATGAAGAAGTTCAATGCAGGTTTCTTAGTTGTTACGTCATATCCTCAGTGGGTTGCAAATATGGTGTTAGTACCTAAGAAGGATGGTAAGGTGCGTATGTGTGTAGGCTACAGGGATTTGAATACGGCAAGCCCCAAAGATGAATTCCCACTTCCGCATATTGATGTTCTGGTTGACAACACCGCTTAGCACAAAGAATTTTCCTTCATGGATGGTTTCTCTGGTTATAATCAAATCAAGATGGCACCCGAAGACATGGAGAAGACTACTTTTGTCACACAGTGGGGAACTTTATGTTACAAAGTTATACCTTTCGGTTTGAAGAACGTCGGTGCAACATATCATCTTGCTATGTTAGATTTGTTCCATGATATGATCCATCATGAGATAGAGGTTTATGTTGATGACATGATAGCCAAGTCCCAGACTGAAGAAGAACACCTTGACCACCTGCACAAGCTGTTTGAGAGATTAAAGAAGTACAAATTAAGGTTGAATCCAAACAAGTGCACCTTTAGGGTAAGATCCGGTAACTCCTAGGTTTTGTCGTTAGTGGTAAAGGTATTGGAGTGGATCCTACCAAGGTTAAAGACATTCAAGAAATGCCAGGTCCCCGTACTAGGAAGGAAGTCAGAGGTCTATTGGGACGATTGAACTATATTGCCAGATTCATTTCCCATTTGACTGCTACTTATGATCCAATCTTCAAGTTACTAAAGAAAGATCAAGTAGTGAATGGAACGATGATTGTCAGATACCCTTCGACAAAGTCAAGAAGTATCTCCAGGAACCTCGAATTCTAATGCCACCGGTTGAAGGAAAACCTCTGATCATGTACCTGACAGTATTAGAGAACTCAATGGGATGTGTATTGGGGAAACATGATGAGTCTGGTCAAAAAGAGCATGTAATATACTACCTTAGCAAAAAGTTTACCGACTGTGAAATAAGATACTCACTGCTCGAGAAAACTTGTTGCACTTTGGCATGGGCTGCTCGCCAACTAAGATAGTATTTGTTGACTCATGCTACTTTGTTGATCTCTAAGATGGATCCAATAAAATACATATTTGAGAAACCCGTTCTCTCCGGAAGAATAGCAATATGGAAAATTGTCTTGACAGAATACGACATTCAGTACACTACTCAGAAAGTAATCAAAGGAAGTGTATTGGCGGGTCATTTGGCTCATCATGTTGTAGATGAATATCAGTCTATGAATTTTGACAGAATACGACATTCAATACACTACTCAGAATATTATGCTAGTTACTGAGTATGAAGAACGTGGACCATATGAAGGACCTGAGTCGAGATCCCGGTAGACTATGCTTTTTGATGGAGCTTCCAACGCACTTGGTAATGGAATTGGTGTTGAAATTGTCTCTTCTAAGGGTTGCCATACGCCCTTCACCGTCAGATTATGTTTTGACTGTACCAATAATATGGTCGAGTACGAAGCATGCATCATGGGTATCAAGGCTGCCATCGATATGAGAATTAAATTGCTAAATGTATATGGGGACTCAGCCCTAGTAATCAGTCAGATTAAGGGAGAACGGGATACGCAACATCCAAATCTCATTCCTTATCGAGAGCATGTGTTGACATTAATTCTGTACTTCGAAGAAATCACTTTTGAACATATTCCATGAGAAGAGAATCAGTTGGCAGATGGATTAGCTAACATGTCATCTATGTTCAAAGTCGAATGGGATAATGAAGCTCCTCGAATCACTATTGAGAGGCTAGATGAACCGGCGCATTGTTACAAAGTTGATACTAACAGAGTAGAGGACAAGCCTTGATACCGTGAAGTAAAAAGATACCTTGAGACTCAAGATTATCCTAAATGGGCATCTATCAATGACAAGAAATTTCTAAGGAGGTTCTCTGCCAAGTTCTTCTCGAGTAACAGAATCGTGTACAAGCGCAATCACAATTTGACTTTGCTTCATTGTGTAGACAAGAAGGAAGCTGAGAAGATTATGGAAGATATGCACGAAGGAATCTTTGGTACTCACTCTAGTGGACATACAATGGTTAAGAAAATACTGAGAGCGGGTTATTATTGGTCTACTATGGAAACCGGTTGCCATCGTTATTCCAGAACTTGTCACAAATGCCAAATTTATGCTAACAAAGTACATGTGCCTCTGGTTCCTTTGAATGTCTTGACTACTCCTTGGACATTTGCAATGTGGGCAACTGATATGATTAGAGAGATTAAGCCTACTGCTCTTAATGGCCATCATTTCATCCTTGTTACTATTTATTACTTCACGAAGTGGGTAGAAGCAGCCTTGTTTGCCTATGTTACCAAGAATTTTATGGCTCGGTTCATTAAGCACAACCTCATATGTCGGAGTGGCATACCTGAAAGGATCATCACAGACAATGGTACCAATTTTAATAATTATATGATCATGGAACTCTGCATGCAGTTCAAGATTAAGCACCATAATTTTTCTTCATATCGACCAAAGATGAATGGCACAGTTGAAGCCGCCATCAAGAATATCAAGAAGATTTTGCAGAAGATGACGGTGACATACAAGGGTCGGCATGAGATGCTACCATTTTCTCTTTATGGTTATCTCACTTCAGTACGTACATCCACTGGGGCATCCTCGTTCACTCCAATCTACAGTATGGAGGTTGTCTTACCTCTTACCTGTCGAAGTCTAGATTCCTTCCTTAAGGATTATGAAAGACGCATGTTTAGATAAAGATGAATGGATTCAGACTAGATTTTACCAGATAAATTTGATTGATGAAAAAAGGCTTACGGTTATTTTTCATGGACAATTGTATCAAAAATGTATGATCAAGGCCTTTAATAAGAAAGTTAAACATCAGGTGTACCAGGCTGGTGATTTGGTAATAAAATGCATCATCCTATCGCAAGGTGATCCCAGGGGAAAATGGACTCCCACGTACAAACCATTTGTGATCAAAAAGATATTTTCAGGCGATGCTATGATACTTATCACCATGGATGGTGATGATTTTCCACACCCTTTGAACGTGGACATAGTTAAAAAAATACTACGCATAAAAGAGACCCGCTAGGTTGACTGGCCTAGGCAAAAATAAGGGAATCTCAGCGAACTAAAAGGGTTCGGGAAAAATTTGGGATATATATGTATAAAATGGTACATCCAGAAAGTCAAAGACCTGAAAAGGCGGCTTAGGAAAAAAAGGATATCCGGGTGGACTGAAAACCCAAAGGGGCGGTCCAGGAAAAAGTTAGGGATTAAAGCGTACGACTATGTCCCGTTGGATCACCCATCCACTTACAGCCAATATAATCACTAATGTCGAGTTCAAATGGTACAGATCAATTCAATCAACTTCTTCTGATAGCAAGGGATGATATGATTGAAGATATAGGGGAAATAATGGAGTTGAAACTCGATGGGATCATTTCCACATAGCTATTTTTCTTTTCGAAATTTACACCAATTTCCTCTTACTAGGATTTCTGTCTCCTTGTATAAGATTGTTTGTTTATAGGCAAACTCTCCAAATCAATGCAATCAAATTTCAAATTTAAAATTGTTTTTACTTTCTCTATTTTGTTTACAAAAACGTCCAATGATTACATTGAATGAACATATGCATTTGAATATAATTAGTATTTACAAAAATATGCATAAAAATAGGATTAGCATTTACTAAAGACTCTATGAGTCAGGATAATGTTCATGTTGACCCTAAATTCCCATAGAGCAATCTCCTCAGAGCTATTTTCACAAGTTAAAGATTATTTCCTGAACACAGTCTACAGGGTTTATTTGCCCAATGGAGTTTATGTCTCCCATATTGCAATTCCTCGACAAGATTCTCTTCTTCGTCCAGATGTCATTCAATGTTGTCCTCCTCACGAAAGTTGATATTCTTATCTAAAACCCGGCCAGACAGCGCATCAGAGGATCATCCATCTCTTTTATCCTCAGTCAGAATACATAAAGATCAAATCCTTTAAAAGAGTGATGAACGAATGACTCTCCTGGAACCCTTCTATCCCCAAGAAAAAGTTGAACATCCCTAGCGAAATGTCCTCAAACAGAAAGCAGAAATCCTAAGTAAATTCAAATTGAAGAACTATTGTCTCCATCCCCATCAATAGTCATGGATTTATTTTCCCCAGCCAAACATCATTATACGAAGCTACCGATATGTTCCAATGACATATTGCATCCATAAACCATTTACAAAATATCATAACATATGCATACGAAATGCATATACCATTCTCATTTATTTTGATAGCGTCATTATGCAATATATTACATACATCATGACATCATATAAAACTAACTTTGTGTTTTCAGGTTAAGTTCACAAACAGGCAAATATTATCAGCAATTTAGAGACAGGTTGTAGATCAATTCCCGAAATAGGATGGGGCGACTATCCATGTGACCAGATGATTTTCCCTTCAGAGACTGAATTCTGAAAAGCATCTCCTTCAGAGCTTCATTCTGAAAAACATTCCCCTTCATAGACTGAATTCTGAAAAGTATTCCCCTTCAGAGACTAAATTCTGAAAAACACTCCCCTTCAGAGACTGAATTCTGGAAAGCATTCCCTTCAGAGGTTTATTCTGAAAAGCACTTCCCTTCAGAGACTAAATTCTAAAAGCATTCCCTTCATAGGTTTATTCTAAAAAGCATTCTCCTTCAGATCTTTTTTCTGAAAAGAATTTCCTTCATATCTTTATTTTGAAAAGCATTTCCTTCAGATCTTCATTCTGAAAATCATTTCCTTCAGAGATTCATTCTGAAAAGAATTTCCATCAGATCAAGTCGAGCGTAGACTCATTCTGGTACTCCTATCAACAGTTACTTTGAATGGCATCTATAATCCCATCTCTGACGACACTCTATCACCTCTCTGAATGGAATCTTTAATCTCATTCAAGCAATATAATCAACCAATAGTGTTACTTCATTCACATGTGAGTGCAAATTTCTGGGTACTTAAGTGTTTAATCCTCTTCCACCTTCAGATCACGAATGGCGGACATGCCAATATAACTCTTCAAGTTTAAGAAGATTGAACCGGGGAAGCTGTTGTACCCCAAAACTTCCCCTCCCATTTTTACAACAAATTAATTCAAGATATCTTCTCATTCTCCTAGGGTTCTCAAGCACTCAAGAGTACTTCAAGATTGATCAGACAAACCCTCCTCCAAAGCATTGACCTACAACTAGGGTTTTGTTTTTATCAAGGAAAATTGGGCTTCTAATGCCTCAATTGAACTTCATGGTTTCTCATATGCTTCAAAGAATCCTCATATCAAGTTTCAAGCCTTGCAGCATAAGTTTGCTCAGTCAACTAGCCAGATGATTGAAAATCAACTATAGTGGACAAAAAGTCAACTTTGACCAATTTACAGTCAAACTTCAAGATTTTTTGGTCAACATCAAGATTTTGAATTCATATGCATCATTTTATCAAGGGTTGATCATGATTCATCAAGAAAACTCAAGATACATCAAAAGTCAAAAGTTATTAAATTAGGATTTTCTTTAGGAGAAGTCAATTGAACTTTGACCAAGCATAAATTTCATATACTTCATCAGAAAAATTTTCAACCAAGGCCTGTCTTGAAGGAAATTCAATCCTCTCTAACTTTTCCTCTCTAAGCTCAAGGTCAAAAATGCTTCATTTGAGAGATATGAGCCAAAACATTACATGTTATTTTAAAAGTCAACAAAAGGACACTTTTTGTCAAAGCAATTTATATCAAGATAAAATTTTCAAATGAGAAAATGACCAACATAAAGATTATAGGGAACATCTTAGGGTTTCCAAAAAGTCATAGATCACCTTCATATGATTAAAATTGAGTGAGATATGATTGGTGCAAGTTGAGAAATTTTGAGAAAATGTATGAAATTCAATTTGAAGCAAACTTGACTTTTGAGCCAATGGGCCTATCTTTTGAAGTCTAAACATGTCCATAACACCTTATAAGACCTCTAAGTCCCTTCATGCATTATTTTAATTTTTATTTCATTTATTTTGATTTTTGTTCATTTAAATTCAAAATTAAATCAAATAAATATTAGATAAATGTGTAAGGCATTAAAGGCTTATGATTTGATTATTTTGGAGGCCCAAGATCACGATAGAAGCTGTGTATACCTATTTTTCAGCCAAATCTCCATGGTTTTTTCATGTTCAATCTATTTTCAAACAAGAATCAAAGATGTTGTACCCCAAATTTTGACCTAAGATATCGTCTCCTACCTGCATTATTACATTACATCTGTTTTGACCCATCGATTTTAAATTCATGACTTTTTCTGGCCAAGAGCTATTTACGCTGAATATTAAATCATTTAATCGATTCGTGCTAAAATGATGTTTATTAATTATTTATTGTCTAAAATTTAAAATAATTGAAATTCATTTTCGATTATTATGTAATTTAAAGATGTATAGATAAAATAAACATCAGAGAAGGGGCGCATTAATTGTGTGGACAGCGTTTATTTATTACTCATTATCTTATATTTAAGTAACTAGAATTTATTCTTAGTTATTACATAATTTAAAAGTTTATGAATAATATAATAAGCATTCGAAAAAATTCGTTGGTCAACAACGATTGTTTAATCATCCGTCGTTCTAAGTTAAATAATTGAAACCCTGTTTTAATTATCATAATTTAGTTGTGAATGATGAATTAAATAATCGAAGATATTAGTTGATCAACGATAACTATTTATTTATCTGTTTATTGTTTTGAATGTAGGTAATTGAAATTTGTTTTCAATTATTATTCATTTGGAGAAATAATAAACGATAAATAAATAAAGAAGAAGAATTTAATGGGCAAATAGTTTTCTTTTATTCATTTTTTTATTTATTGTACAAGTTATTATGTAAATATTGTATATATTACAATAAATTACAATAATGAATTGACAAAAACTAAAATGAAATAAAAAAAAAACTAATCTATCCTAATTCTAAAACTTCCGATCCAATGCGTTTTGTCCGCTCATTTTAATGTTACCTGCACAATTAAAAAGAAGAGATTAGAATTCAAATAAATGATTAATAAAAAGAAGCGAAAGTATTAAAAAAAATTTCATCATTAAATGTAATGGCCGGAATCAGTTACTATTTTTTTGCAAATCACGGGATTGCTCCCGGTTCACAAAAAAAAGAAAAGAATTCTAAAGCATATGCACAAGTTATGTTTTCCAAAAAAACTGCATATTTAAATTAATTACATTTGTTTAAAATCCCAAATGTAATTTCAAAAAGCATACAGCATAAGCATACAAAACCATGCAGTAACTACATATGCAAGCATGCTTACATGAACCATTGCCTACACAGCAGAAAACAAAACAAGTTTGTACTAAAAGGAAAACATGCAGTTTGACCATATTTGCAAGCAATACAAAAATTCCTTTTTCATCATTTTCTGGCCATTACAGTTTCAGAAAAATGTACAGCTTATCACTCTTTTATCAAAGCCATACTGAGAGAAAAAAAGAGAGGGAGAAGTGTGGGATTTGCAGGCTTAGCATAGGCAGAAAGAGGTATACAAGACAAACAAAAATATAGCCAGTAGAAATAATAACACAAAAGAAGAATAGAAACAAATTGGAGGGACAGTAGTGCAGAGTGCTCAAGAGATCCCAAAGCTTTTTTTCAAATTCCTGGCCTGTAGCGAAAAGAAGGGAAGAGGAGTTGTTATATTACATAACAAAAAGAAAACAAAGTACAGCAGAACACATATCAAAGCCTCCAAGAAAACTTAGAGATTTTAAAAAACCTGCATAATCACATACTGAAAAACCATTTTTCCAAACCATACACAAAAGCCTTGCGAACCGATTGAGCCACAAAAGCCAATATCATCATCATCCCACTGTCATCAAAAAGATATAAAAACAACCTCACAGAAAACCAGTCAAAAAACCACCATCCGTATGGCCTAGCTAAAACACATGCCCAAGTTCCCTCGATTTGTCCAAACCACACAAAGTCCTTACATTCATCACCATGTCAACATTGTTGTTCGAGTTTGAGTTCCCTTAATCCAAAACCTGAAAGGCAACCGATTTGGCCTCAGTATCAACATCATTGGCCCCTTTCGAAAATTACTCAAGCCAATAAAATCGTCATACAGTACAGTTTCAAGAAGAAGTGCAGTATCAATTCAACAGAACCAAGTGCCATATCATGTTCAAAGAAGGAGAAGAAAAACAAGTACAGTAGGCAAACGAAGAAGAAGAAGTGTAGTATCAGTTTCAACAGAACCAAGCATAGTATCACATTCAAGCAAGGACAGAAGAACAAGTGTAGCATCATATTCAAAGGAGAAAAAAAAAACAAAATCGTCATACAGTGGCACGTTCAAAGAAGAAGAAGAATCATAGTACAGTCCCAACAGTTTCAATAAGAACAAGTGCAACATCACGTTCCAAGAGGAAGAAACAAGGTAGCGGTTTCCAACAAAACAAGAAGAAGCAACACAGTACAGTACTGAGGCCACAAAGAAGAAAAAATCATAAATACCGTTCACCCCTGTGCACGCTTGCCATCTCCCTGCCGTCCGGCCTCCGTCACCCCTAGCTCGTCCTCCGTCTCCACCTAGGTAACAATCTCTCCTTTCTCTTATTTCTTCAAATGCCACTCAAATCAACATGGACAATCAATATAAGAACCAGTCAAGATCAACATAATAAACCATAAAATCAACATGCAAGACGAATTAAGTGTAATAAATCAACGCGTTCTTACCGTCTCCGCCTAGCCGTCTCGTGTGTTCAGTGGAGGGAAGAAGAGACAAGCGTGGGTGGCCGGAACGAAGAAGAAACGTCAAGTCCGGTGGCGAAGAGGAAGAAGCAGGGCGAAGAAGATGAAGATCGCGAAGAAGAGAGAGAGCGCCGTTTCTGCCTTAAGACAAACCCTAATCCCAATTTGTGTTAAACATTTTCTAACCCTAATGCTGTATAATCTTGGGCCATCCTTACTCCCAGCTTAAGCCCACGAAATTTGTACACCCCCCCTGTCTTCATTTCGCCTTGGGCCTTATCCCAACCCCCTAGCCCATTCTGATTTATTTACTCACCTCCTCTTAATTTTTATTTTGACTACCCCTTAGAATTTTATAGTTTTTATTTGTAATTTAGTTAACCAAAAAATAAAAGATATAATCTAAAGTTTTTTTAATAATAGGCCATTTTACTAATTCAAACTTTCAAGATTTAATAATCTTAATATCTTTTAAAAATTAGGTTTTTTTAGTTAGTAATATTGAGTTTTAATTTAATCTAAAGAATTCCTAAAGGTAATACTTTTTATAATAAAAGGCATAAGAATAGAAAACTAAAAATATTTTTATTATCTCAATATTAATATCAAAAAAAATATAAAAAAAACTTAATAACTAAAAACTAAAAAATGTCACGTCCTCATTAAATAATTCTTTTGATTTATCCTTATCAAAAATGCGTAAAAAATTTAAAATACGTTCTTCCCGTTAATATTAAACAAAAATCATAAAAACGCATTGTTCGCATCTTTTGTTCCATCATTTAGATTATTGCCATTAATTGTTATTCGCATAATTTTGTTCGTGTACTTTTGTTTATTCGGTTTATGTTTAAATCCAAAGGAAAAAACAGTAAATTTGTTGACTTCATGTCTCCAAATCTAACTGCGCAATTTTCGCATTTACATTAAAACTTAGGGTAATTCTTCCTCAAACCTTCACCTTACTTCAGAATTTCAACCTTTTCAAAATTTATACCTTTTAAGCAAAAACTTCGACATTAGGTCGTCGTATCTTCAAAAACCCGTCCGTATCCCTTTTCGGCCAAAACGATTTATTTTCAATCAAGCGATCAATTTTAAATAAAACAGATATTTCAAAAGGTTCCTATAGAGTACTATAGATGCATTGGGTGCTAATACCTTCCCATTGTATAACCAACCCCCGAACCATAAGATCTCTTTTCAAAAACGCTTTGTATTCGTATTTTTATTTACATTGCATATTTAGGGTTTTATTTCGCTCTTTTCCCTTTTCCTTTGGAAACAATAAAGCGCGGTGGCGACTCTTGCTTTTTGCGAGACGAATTAATCAATAATTCGATCTCTGATTTACCCCGCTACATTTTTTTATCACTACAGAATTGGCGACTCTGCTGGGGAAAGATTGACCTCTTGCTGGTCCATCCCTAAGTGGGTTAAGCCTAATTTGTTTATCTGTTTACTATTATTTGATTTGCTTGATTATATGTTTAAATTGGGGTGTTTGGGTTTTTTTTGCAAAGGACGAATCCTATACCCGGATTAAGTAACACTTAAGGAATAGGACGGGCGGTATAGTCATGTTAACTTTGAGGGAGTAATCCCGAAGAAGGAGGCATGAGATCCCCCACTCAATGGAAGGCCCTCTTGAACTTAATATTTGTTTACCGAGTAATCGGGAAGACATTATTATTGTCGACCTAGGAGCCCGAGAAGTTGAGGACCGTAGAACCCTAACCCATCTTGGCCTTTTTTAGGTGTAGCGCGGAGACTATAACGGAGTAATTCGGAAGTAGTTGTCACGCGATGCTACGCTCGAACGAGTTTCTCTTGAGAATATTGCTAATTATTGAGTAATCAAGACGTTGGTAATATCCGAAAGAGGGATGTGGACTCTGGGAACTCTTAGAACCTTGTCTTACAGGTGTGATCAAAACATTAGTACGTACCTTTGGGTGGGCTTTACCCTCGACTCCATGCTGAACGTTGAACCTTTAAACCCCATGTTTGCAAATTTATGTGTGACTGTTGCACTATCATTCATTCATGCATTCATCAACATCTTTGTAAAAAACTCGTTTTTCAAGGAACTTTGGATTGATTTTCGCAAACGTCTCAGGGTATTATGGAATTTGGATGAAGAAATACTCGAAGCTTTAGCTTCAAGGAGCCCGAAATTGAAGAACTGAAGAGTTTGATTCCGAAGATAGAGAGTCCGACAGATTTTCAGAAGAAATATGGGTCCATCGTACCGCTCTTGAAGCGCAAGATGAAGAAAGGCATCCTCAACACGTTGGTTCAGTTCTATGATCCCCTGTACCGATGTTTCACCTTCCCGGATTATCAGTTGATGCCTACTTTAGAGGAGTACTCCTATATTCTTGGTTTGCCGATCGTCGACCGTGTTCCTTTTTCTGGGTTAGAAGAGGAGCCTAAGTCCCATGAGATAGCAACCATCACCCACCTGAAGAAGTCAGAGATAGAGGAGAATATGACTACGAAAGGGGGAATCCGGGGTTTGCCGGCGTAGTTTCTGTTGAAGAAAGCTCGTTACTTTGCTGATACAAAGGATATCGTTGCCTTCGAGGACGTGTTTGCTCTACTCGCGTATGGTCTTTTCTTATTCCCTAACGTTGACAAATTTGTGGATGTCCACGCTATCAGAGTTTTCCTGATTGGAAATCCGGTCCCTACGCTGCTAGGGGACACGTATTACTCTATCCATCTTCGAAACTCTTATCAAGGAGGGATGATTATCTGTTGTGTGTCGTTGTTGTATCAGTGGTACGTCTCGCATTTACCTGGGTCCGATGCTTTCTGGGATCTTGAGAGGGAACCGCGTTGGGCGCCAAAGATTATGGCTCTCACTCATTTCGACATTGACTGGTATAATCGAGTTTACCATGACGTGGAGATCATTGACAGCTGTGGTGCTTTTCCCAACGTACCTCTTCTTGGTACGAGGGGTGGAATCAACTACAACCCTGTTCTAGCGCGCCGTCAGTTCGGGTTCCCGATGAGAGATAAGCCGAACAGTATCCATGTGAGTGGTTTCTTTCTTCAGGAAGGACAAGATCATCAGTCTGCTAAGAGAGAGATTGAAGGAGCTTGGCGCCATATCCACAAGAAAGGGAGAGATATGCTGGGACATAGAGGTGCCGTCTCTTTGGAACCTTACCTGCAGTGGGTCCGTGCTAGGGCTTGTGCTCTCAAGATGCCGTATAAACTTGAGAAACCTTTATTCCCTGCCATCGCACCATCATCAGTTGTTATCCCTATCGTGGATGTAGGAGAATATCAAGGAAACCTGGCTAGGATGAAATCCGAAAGGGATGCTTGGAAGGAAAAGTACCATATGTCCAAATATGAGAATCGAGTCCTGACTCGACAGTTGAAAGAAAAGAAGGAGTTGTTGCTTATTCAAGACGGCCGGTTCGTTGACCACGATGAGAAGCTTCGTCAGAAGGATGCCTTGCTGAAGAAATACGCGAGTGAAAGAAAGAGAAAAAAGGAATGTTCAGTAAGCGTGGCTCTCGTTCCTAAACCACAGGAAGAAATCATCGATCGACTGATAGCGGAAAAGAAAGATATGGAAGACTTTTACGAAGAAAAGATCAAGAGGCTCCGATTACAACTGGTATTTGGTCCGTCATCTGAGGATTCCGAGTAAGCTTTAGCTTTAGTTTATTTTATTGATGTCATTTTGTAAAACTATGTAAAAGGGCTTCATGCTCCGAAATTGTAATTTATTGTATTATTTTGGGCTTCATGCTCCAAGTTGTAATTTACTGCTTTCTTACTTCAAAAATGTAATTTATCACTTTATTATGGTTTTCATGTTGCAAGTTGTAATTTATTGCTTTCATTAGTGGGTTTGTTATCTCAAAGTTGTAATTTACTTTTCCAAATTGTAAGTTGTAATTTATCGCTTTCGATTAACGGATTGAGTTTTTGTTGTTCTAAATTCCTTTACCATGGATGTATGCAAAGTTACTAAAGTTCCTTGAAAAACTTTTAAAATGAGTCATCATTTGCATTGCCATTACGCATCATTTCACATTCCACATCACATGTTTTCTAGAGTCTTATTCTTGTTATTTTTCCACCGAAGGTTGTCAAGCTGTCTCACCGATACGACACTCGGGCCAATCGTCAAAAGAAAATGGAAGATTTGGAACAGGAAAATCACGAGCTTCGTGGGGAAGTTGCTACACTTCGTGCCGAGATGGAAAAGTTAACGACGTTGGTGGAAAGTTTGGTGGCTGTTCAGAATCAGCCATCGACTACGGCTGCCGAGATTCAGACTTCAACTCCAGTGGTTTCCGAAATTGTTACAGTTCCTGCATCCACAACTCAAATCAACTCTCCGCTTCAACATCAGATGCCGAAAGGTTTTCCGTGGGGAATGCCTTACAACTTTGTGCCAGAGGGGTATCAGCCTACCGTACAACCTATATTTCAGCCTGCATTGTCTCTTCCTCAACCAGAGACAACTGCCATGCCGCCAGTAATTCCATCTGTAACACCTTTTCCGCAACCAGTTATGACGACCGTTGCTCCTGTGGTCCACTCAGTACCATACTTGAATGAACCAGTTTATCCTGCCGAGCCCGCTGAAAGTTTGGGTCTTTTTGATAGAATGGAAGAATTTCAGGATCAGTTCCAGGAAATGCAGAAGGAGCTTAGAGCATTGAAAGGGAAGGATTTGTTTGGGAAGAGTACGCATGACCTTTGTTTAGTTCCGAATGTCAAGATTCCAGCGAAATTCAAAGTACCAGACTTTGAGAGATATAAGGGTGATTCGTGTCCTAGAAGCCATTTGACAATGTACGTGAGGAAGATGTCCACGTACTCCGATGATCATGATTTGTTGATTCATTATTTTCAAGACAGCTTGACGGGTGCTGCTCTAAAGTGGTATATGGGTTTAGACAGCATTCGGATCCGCAACTTTAACGATCTTAGTGAAGCCTTTGTCCATCAGTACAAGTACAACGTTGACATGGCGCCGGACAGGGATCAACTCCGGGCAATGTCGCAGAGAGACCGGGAATCTTTTAAGGAATACGCCCAGAGGTGGCGTGAAATTGCTGCTCAAATCTATCCACCTCTTGAGGAAAAAGAGATGACTAAGATATTTTTGAAGACTTTGGGGTCCTTTTACTATGAGAGAATGATAGCCAGCGCACCCAGTGACTTTACTGAAATGGTGAGCATGGGCATGCGATTAGAGGAAGGAATTCGCGAAGGGCGTTTGGTTAAAGAAGGGAGTCCGTCTAGCAGTGCGAAGAAGTTCGGAGGTGTTTTCCCGAAGAGAAAAGAGCAAGATGTCAGTGCTCTGTTTCCAGGTAGGCCCAGGAGAGGTTACTCTCACGTTGCGGCAGTCACTCCGGCTGTCCGCCCAGCTTTGGTAGCCCCATCTCATCAGATTCCGCCAACTCAACCACGGCCTTTTCAGCAGCAGCCTCGACAACAGGCTTATCCGTTCAACAATCAGAACCGTTCGCCCAGGAAACCGTAGTTCGATGCCATTCCTATGACGTATACCGAATTGTTCCCTGCTCTCATTAGAAATAATCTCATCACAACAAAGCCACCTCCTGTCGCACCGAACAGTGCTTCTCCGTGGTACAAGGCGGATCAATTCTGTGAATATCATCAAGGGTCGCCGGGACACAATCTTGAGAATTGCTTTGCTTTGAAGGCGGACGTGCAGAGGTTAATTAAGAATGGCATCTTGTCTTTTAAGGATGTTAATCCAAACTTCAGAGATAACCCTTTGCCCCGACATGGGGCAGCTTCTGTGAATATGGTGGAAGGTTGTCCGGGGAAGTTCCGAGTTTT
This sequence comes from Vicia faba, assembly GCA_948472305.1. NCBI lineage: Eukaryota > Viridiplantae > Streptophyta > Magnoliopsida > Fabales > Fabaceae > Vicia > Vicia faba. Next base: position 133,863,525 of record OX451740.1, on the reverse strand, counting down.
CCAAGTCGAGCACATCAGAGAATCATTGATCAGGTTACATCAGAGTTTGAGAAGACTTGCCTTTGTTAGGCACCAACATGACTATGACGTTTGTGAGTTTTGTTCAAGAGAAGATGATTGTCCTATCGTGAAGGAGGACATTCAGAAGTTGTTAGATCAGAGAATTATCACTATTACCTATGACCGAAATCCTGAGGACGAAGTGAATGTTATCACCCCACAATTTAATTTGCCAGAATCCGTAGAGATTGTTTACAACAGCCAGACCGCGTCTGTTGACCCTTTGATTATTTACCCACCTGGCCCTGTGCCTTACAGCTCAGACCAAGCCGTGCCGTACAAGTATAACGCCACCATGATCGAGAATGGGGTAGAGGTTCCCATACCAACTAGACCGTCTTTTGTTAATATTGCCGATGTAAGTAGAGTGACAAGAAGTGGGCGTGTTTTCGCTGCAGTATCGTCGAGAAGACCAGAAGTTCAAGTAAGGAGGCCCATGCCGGCGGAGATCCCTGTAAGAAATGAACCAAGGGTTGAGATAGGTCGATCCAGTGAACCTATCCCTCACCCTGAAGAAGATGAAATCTTAAAGCTTATCAAAAGAAGCGAGTATAAGATTGTGGACCAGCTTCTGCAGACACCTTCCAAGATTTCCTTGCTTGCCTTATTGAGAGATTCTGGGGCACATAGAGAAGCCTTGATGAAAGTGTTGGACCAGGCTTTCGTAGACCATGATGTGACAGTTGATCAGTTTGATGGGATTGTGGGAAATATAACCTCGTGTAACAACTTGGGTTTCAGTGATGAAGAACTCCCGGAGGAGGGGAGAAACCATAATATGGCTCTGCACATTTCAGTAAGTTGTGGAAACGATACCTTATCAAGTGTGTTAGTGGATACGGGCTCGTCATTGAATGTGATGCCCAAGACCACGTTGTCTCGACTTTCATATCCAGGTGCTCCTATGAGGCCTAGCGGAGTAATTGTTAAGGCGTTTGATGGTTCCAGGAAGACAGTTATTGGTGAAGTGGATCTTCCCATAGTGATTGGTCCCCATACTTTTCAAATCACTTTCCAAGTGATGGACATCCGTGCTGCTTACAGTTGTTTATTGGGTCGTCCCTGGATCCATGATGCCGGGGCAGTCACCTCCACGCTCCATCAGAGATTAAAGTTTGTGAGACATGGGAAGCTAGTGATGATTGGGGGAGAGCAGGCCATGGTGGTAAGTCATTTATCATCATTTTCTTTTATTGATGCTGACGAGGACGTCGGGACCCAGTTTCAGGGCCTATCTGTTGCTAAGAATACAGTGAAGAAGCAAGGGGCATCCATCTCTTCTTTTGAGGATGCACGGTGAGTAGTGGAAAGTGGTTCGGCCGAAGGATGGGGCCAGGTGTTGACGTTACCCGAGAACAAGTCTGGGGAAGGTTTGGGTTTTCATCCAATAGCTGCAAGGGTCAAGAAAGAAGTGGTTGTTCGTCCAATTCAAGAGGTCTTTCGGAGTGCAGGGTTTGTGCATCCTGAGGTTGATGCTGTCATAGATGATGATTCCGAGGAGGATTTGCCCGTGTTTGTGACGCCTGGATTGGCTTGCCAAAACTGGATAGCTGTTGATATTCCTGTGGTTATGCATATTTCCGAGTAATGTTTTGTTTATTTTCCTTTTGAAAAATCGCTCTGCCCAAGGCGAAACGTATTTTGTGTCGGGCTATGAAAAATAACTCCTTTTGCTCTGCCCAAGGCAAAAGAGAAATGTCTGGGCTTTCTGTTTCAAGTATTTCCCCTTTAATGAATAAAAATGTTATTTTGTCCACTGCTGTTTTATTTTTCACTTTTTCGGGAAATAATAATGAAAATTAATTAAGAACATTTTGTCTTATTTGCACAAATCGATTTCTAAAATAAAGCATAATCATGTGTGCAGATTACTTCATGACTTAACCATCGAAAACAATGATCCTATGCCCTCTCCCAACTTTGAATTCCCTGTGTTCAAAGCCGAAGAAGGGGATGATGAAGAGGTTCCTGTTGAGATTTCCCGTTTGATTGAGCAGGATGAGAAGGTCATTCAACCATTTGAAGAACCTGTAGAGTTGGTCAACTTAGGTGATGAAGAGGATAGAAAGGAAGTCAAAGTCGGAGCATTGCTTATCCCGGAAGTTAAGGAGAAAATGTTGGAGCTTCTCAGAGAGTATGTTGATGTGTTTGCTTGGTCTTACTAAGATATGCCAGGTTTGGACAACGACATTGTGGAGCATCGTTTACCGTTGAGACCCGAGTGTCCACCGATCAAGCAGAAGTTGAGAAGGACTCGTCCTGACATGGCTGACAAGATTAAAGAGGAGGTTCAGAAACAGATCAATGCAGGTTTCCTTGTTACGTCGGTCTATCCTCAGTGGTTGGCCAATATAGTGCCTGTTGCAAAGAAAGATGGCAAAGTTCGGATGTGTGTAGACTACAGAGATCTGAATAGAGCTAGTCCGAAGGATGATTTCCCATTACCTCATATTGACGTATTGGTCGACAGTACTGCCAAGTTCAAAGTCTTCTCTTTCATGGATGGTTTCTCCGGTTACAATCAAATCAAGATGGCGCCGGAAGATATGGAAAAGACCGCTTTCATTACACCTTGGGGAACTTTCTGTTATCGGGTTATGCCGTTTGGTTTGAGGAATGCTGGTGCAACATACCAAAGGGCCATGACTGCTTTGTTCCATGACATGATGCATAAGGAGATCGAAGTGTATGTGGATGACATGATTGCCAAATCACAGACTGAGGAAGATCACTTGGAACACTTGTTGAAGTTATTCCAGCGTTTGAGAAAGTACAAACTCCGTCTGAATCCCAACAAGTGTACTTTTGGTGTTCGTTCTGGAAGACTTCTAGGTTTCATTGTCAGTCAGAAAGGTATTGAAGTAGATCCTGATAAAGTCAAAGCTATTCGGGAGATGCCCGCTCCCAAGACGGAAAAACAAGTAAGAGGATTCCTTGGGAGACTGAATTACATTTCTAGGTTCATATCTCATATGACTGCTACTTGTGGGCCGATTTTCAAGCTTCTCCGAAAAAACCAAGGATGTGTGTGGACAGAAGATTGTCAGAAAGCTTTCGATAGTATCAAAGAATATTTGCTCGAACCTCCCATTTTGATTCCTCCGGTGGAAGGAAGACCTTTGATTATGTACCTGACTATCTTGGAAGACTCCATGGGATGTGTGCTTGGTCAGCAAGACGAGACTGGAAGAAAGGAACATGCTGTATATTATCTGAGTAAGAAATTCACAGACTGTGAGTCTCGATACTCATTGCTTGAGAAAACTTGTTGTGCTTTAGCTTGGGCTGCTCGCCGTCTGCGCCAGTATATGATTAATCACACTACTTGGTTGATCTCCAAAATGGACCCAATCAAGTATATCTTTGAGAAGCCCGCCTTATCTGGAAGGATAGCCCGTTGGCAGATGTTGTTATCTGAATATGACATTGAATATCACACTCAGAAAGCAATCAAAGGGAGTATTTTAGCCGATCATTTGGCTCACCAACCAATTGAAGACTATCAATCCATCAAGTTTGACTTCCCAGATGAAGATGTTATGTACTTGAAAGCTAAAGACTGTGAAGAGCCGTTACCTGAAGAAGGACCTGATCCTGAATCCCGGTGGGGTTTGATATTTGAAGGAGCTGTGAATTCCTATGGAAATGGAATTGGGGCAATCATCGTTACTCCCCGAGGTACTCATATCCCATTCACGGCAAGACTGAAGTTTGACTGTACGAACAACATGGCGGAATATGAGGCATGTATTATGGGTCTCGAAGAAGCAGTGGATCTAAGGATTAAGATTCTGGATATTTACGGAGATTCGGCACTGGTGATTAATCAAATCAAAGGAGAATGGGAGACTCGTCATCCTGGTTTGATCCCTTACAGAGACTATGCTAGAAGATTGTTAACCTTCTTCAACAAGGTGGAATTACATCATATCCCTAGGGATGAGAATCAAATGGCTGATGCTTTGGCTACCTTGTCTTCAATGTTTCAAGTGAATGATTGGAATGATGTGCCTACAATCCGGGTCATGCGCCTCGACAGACCTGCTCATGTGTTCTCAGTGGAAGAGGTCACCGACGACAAACCTTGGTTCTATGACATCAAACGTGTTCTTCAAACTCAAGAGTACCCGCCTGGGGCATCCAATAAGGATAGGAAGACGTTGAGAAGATTAGCAAGCAGTTTCTTTCTAAATGAAGAAGTGTTGTATAAGAGGAATTACGACATGGTCTTGCTCAGATGTGTAGACAGACGTGAAGCGGATATGCTGATGCAAGAAGTGCACGAAGGATCCTTTGGCACTCATGCCAATGGACATGCAATGGCTAGAAAGATGTTGAGAGCTGGTTACTATTGGATGACAATGGAATCCGACTGCTGCAAATATGTGAAGAATTGTCATAAATGCCAGATTTATGCGGACAAGATGCACGTGCCGCCGACCCTCCTCAATGTTATATCTTCACCTTGGCCTTTCTCTATGTGGGGCATTGATATGATTGGGATGATTGAACCCAAAGCTTCAAATGGTCATCGCTTCATCTTGGTAGCGATCGATTATTTTACTAAGTGGGTGGAAGCAGCATCTTATGCTAATGTAACCAGACAGGTGGTAGTCAGATTTATCAAGAATCAGATCATTTGTCGATACGGTATCCCGAGCAAGATCATCACTGATAATGGTTCGAATTTGAATAACAAGATGATGAAGGAGCTTTGTGAAGAGTTCAAGATCGAACACCATAATTCCTCTCCTTACAGGCCGAAGATGAATGGGGTTGTGGAAGCTGCTAACAAGAATATCAAGAAAATTGTCCAGAAGATGGTGGTAACTTATAAGGACTGGCATGAAATGCTTCCGTTCGCTTTACACGGGTACCGTACTTCGATTCGAACTTCAACGGGCGTGACCCCTTTCTCCCTAGTTTACGGTATGGAAGCAGTACTCCCCGTGGAGGTTGAGATTCCGTCTCTGAGAGTGTTGATGGAAGCTAAACTTTCTGAGGCCGAATGGTGTCAAAGTAGATACGATCAGTTGAACTTAATCGAAGAAAAGAGATTGACAGCATTGTGTCACGGTCAGTTGTATCAACAAAGAATGAAGAAGGCTTTTGATAAGAAGGTTCGACCGCGCGAGTTCAGAGAAGGTGACCTTGTGCTCAAGAAAATATTATCTTTCCAACCTGATTCTAGGGGCAAATGGGCTCCGAATTATGAAGGACCGTATGTTGTTAAGAAAGTTTTCTCTGGAGGTGCCATGATTCTCACCAATATGGATGGTGAAGACCTCCCGCGTCCCTTGAACACCGATGCAGTCAAGAAGTATTTCGCTTAGGCAGGTTTCGGGTCAAATCAGTCTCGGCATCTGAACACATTCTGGAATTCAAAGTTGTTAGGGAGAATAGTGATCATTGTTTTGTATGACCTTCTATTTCATGTACTATTTCCCCAAGCTTTTGTAAACCGTTGGAGTCGCATTGTTAGCGAACAACCTCGTATTAATGAAGTTTGAGCACTTATCTTTTGTGGGCAAAATTTTAATTTTTATGGGAATACTTGAAACAAATTTACTTAAAATATCCTTATTTTAAATTTGTGTTGTGGATAGCGAAAGGAATATTAACAGTTTGTTCCAAGGATGGCCAAGCCATGAAATGCAAAGCAGTACAGTAGTTTACTCGTGCATGATGAGCATGTTTTATTTCCAATCATCGTGAGGTGTCGGTTGTGTAAGCTTGTATTTCTAGTGGTACTAAGTTTGGTGACTCCCCAGCTGTTCTAGTTGAGCTGTGTTTTGGCTATTTCAATCTGGGCGATTTCTGATGTGGTGCATTTTGTCTCATACCATGATCTATTGATGTTAGAAGATTGGATTTGGATGTTCTTCTCCTCAGAAGACTTGGACCTTGTAGCGTGATACCCTCCGACGTTGCTGTGTGTTTCCCGTTCCGTCTATCTTCCGTTTCTTCAAGATTGGCCGAGTATCTATTTTGCTGTGACATCTTATTATCTCCAAGATATTTCATCTGTCTGTTTCGTCAGCATAACATTCACTTATTCATCTACACTCATATCAGCATGCATATCCGCATTTGCCGTTGATTTTGAGTCATACCTTGTTTGTTCGAACAACGTACATATGTTCTTTCCAGGTAGAAAGTTAGCTTAGGCAGAAAACGTGCTTCCTTTCTAAATTCCCCAATTGAGTTACTTTCTCATCGGGTGAAGTCTTGTTTGACTGTTTTCTTTCTAGGCTATCCCTGGATGAAGTTGCTGCCTCTTGCATAGGCTATCTCTTTGATTTTCCCCAGTGAAATCGCGACCTAGACAGTTGGTGCATTTATTTTGCACGTTAAAGTATATGATCTCCTCGGGAAGGATTGATTCAGGGTTCTCTTTGACGAGGATTGTATTCTCTGCCAGTATCATCGCAGTTTCCTTCTGAATTATTTTGGAAAACGACAAGCGGCAGCTCTTCACGAGCAACTTGTACGTTATCTTTTCGAAAACGCCGAGCAGCAGTTCTTCATGAGCTACTAGTGCGTCATTTTATCTTTTCGAAAGCGCCGAGCAGCAGTTCTTCACGAGCTACTAGTGCGTCATTTTATCTTTTCGAAAACGCCGAGCAGCAGTTCTTCATGAGCTACTAGTGCGTCATTTCATTTTTCTGAAAGCGCCGAGCAGCAGTTCTTCACGAGCTACTAGTGCGTCACCCTATCTTTTTGAAAGCGCTGAGCAGCAGTTCTTCACGAGCTACTAGTGCGTCATTTTATTTTTCTGAAAGCGACAAGCAGCAAACTCTTCATGAGTTACCAGTACGTTACTACTTTTCTGGAATACAGCAAGCGGCAGCTTCTTTATTTGAGCAGCTTGTATGTCATCGGTATTTTCTGTGGACGACAGCAAGCGGCAGCTTCTTTATTTGAGCAGCTTGTATGTTATTGGTATTTTCTTTGGACGACAGCAAGCGGCAGCTTCTTTATTTGAGCAGTTTGTATGTTATTGGTATTTTCTTTGGACGACAGCAAGCGGCAGCTTCTTTATTTGAGCAGTTTGTATGTTATTGGTATTTTCTTTGGACAACAAATGGCAGTTTTCTTTATTTGAACAACCTTCGTATCTACGGTCTTATTACCTCAGCATTAACGGGTATACCTCTGAAAATCTAGCAGAGAAGTCTGTTACGAATCTATACCTCCAAAATTCAGTGATCAGTTACCAACAATCTGATACTTTCTGTCTATCGTCAACCTTGAGTTGTGAACTCACTGTTTTGGGATCAATAATCTGTTACGGCCTATGCAAGATGTTCTTTTTAGGGTTAGAGGTTGTTTTCCCTCGATTTTATTCGCTGTCAGGAGTCTGTCGTTTGAAGTCGATAGCTTGTCTCCCCAGTAATGTATAATCCGAACCGCTGTGTTTTGTTGGTGTTCGATTCCCCCAACATTGTCTCGTTTCACACAATATCTTTCTCTGTGAGTTAGATCGCTGCATTCATACCAAACATGACGACGGCATCTTAGGACAAAATTTGCGTAGTTATGTATTTAAGTACCTTCAATCTCGTCGAAACGAAGGTTTCAATCTTCATATCTCCGGATAGAAGAAACTTAAATAGGGGCAGCTGTTGTACCCCAAATTTTGACCCAAGATACCGTCTCCTACCTGCATTATTACATTACATCTGTTTTGACCCATCGATTTTAAATTCATGACTTTTTCTGGCCAAGAGCTATTTACGCTGAATATTAAATCATTTAATCGATTCGTGCTAAAATGATGTTTATTAATTATTTATTGTCTAAAATTTAAAATAATTGAAATTCATTTTCGATTATTATGTAATTTAAAGATGTATAGATAAAATAAACATCAGAGAAGGGGCGCATTAATTGTGTGGACAGCGTTTATTTATTACTCATTATCTTAAATTTAAGTAACTAGAATTTATTCTTAGTTATTACATAATTTAAAAGTTTATGAATAATATAATAAGCATTCGAAAAAATTCGTTGGTCAACAACGATTGTTTAATCATCCGTCGTTCTAAGTTAAATAATTGAAACCCTGTTTTAATTATCATAATTTAGTTGTGAATGATGAATTAAATAATCGAAGATATTAGTTGATCAACGATAACTATTTATTTATCTGTTTATTGTTTTGAATGTAGGTAATTGAAATTTGTTTTCAATTATTATTCATTTGGAGAAATAATAAACGATAAATAAATAAAGAAGAAGAATTTAATGGGCAAATAGTTTTCTTTTATTCATTTTTTTTATTTATTGTACAAGTTATTATGTAAATATTGTATATATTACAATAAATTACAATAATGAATTGACAAAAACTAAAATGAAATAAAAAAAAACTAATCTATCCTAATTCTAAAACTTCCGATCCAATGCGTTTTGTCCGCTCATTTTAATGTTACCTGCACAATTAAAAAGAAGAGATTAGAATTCAAATAAATGATTAATAAAAAGAAGCGAAAGTATTAAAAAAAATTTCATCATTAAATGTAATGGCCGGAATCAGTTACTATTTTTTTGCAAATCACGGGATTGCTCCCGGTTCACAAAAAAAAGAAAAGAATTCTAAAGCATATGCACAAGTTATGTTTTCCAAAAAAAACTGCATATTTAAATTAATTACATTTGTTTAAAATCCCAAATGTAATTTCAAAAAGCATACAGCATAAGCATACAAAACCATGCAGTAACTACATATGCAAGCATGCTTACATGAACCATTGCCTACACAGCAGAAAACAAAACAAGTTTGTACTAAAAGGAAAACATGCAGTTTGACCATATTTGCAAGCAATACAAAAATTCCTTTTTCATCATTTTCTGGCCATTACAGTTTCAGAAAAATGTACAGCTTATCACTCTTTTATCAAAGCCATACTGAGAGAAAAAAAGAGAGGGAGAAGTGTGGGATTTGCAGGCTTAGCATAGGCAGAAAGAGGTATACAAGACAAACAAAAATATAGCCAGTAGAAATAATAACACAAAAGAAGAATAGAAACAAATTGGAGGGACAGTAGTGCAGAGTGCTCAACAGATCCCAAAGCTTTTTTTCAAATTCCTGGCCTGTAGCGAAAAGAAGGGAAGAGGAGTTGTTATATTACATAACAAAAAGAAAACAAAGTACAGCAGAACACATATCAAAGCCTCCAAGAAAACTTAGAGATTTTAAAAAACCTGCATAATCACATACTGAAAAACCATTTTTCCAAACCATACACAAAAGCCTTACGAACCGATTGAGCCACAAAAGCCAATATCATCATCATCCCACTGTCATCAAAAAGATATAAAAACAACCTCACAGAAAACCAGTCAAAAAACCACCATCCGTATGGCCTAGCTAAAACACATGCCCAAGTTCCCTCGATTTGTCCAAACCACACAAAGTCCTTACATTCATCACCATGTCAACATTGTTGTTCGAGTTTGAGTTCCCTTAATCCAAAACCTGAAAGGCAACCGATTTGGCCTCAGTATCAACATCATTGGCCCCTTTCGAAAATTACTCAAGCCAATAAAATCGTCATACAGTACAGTTTCAAGAAGAAGTGCAATATCAATTCAACAGAACCAAGTGCCATATCATGTTCAAAGAAGGAGAAGAAAAACAAGTACAGTAGGCAAACGAAGAAGAAGAAGTGTAGTATCAGTTTCAACAGAACCAAGCATAGTATCACATTCAAGCAAGGACAGAAGAACAAGTGTAGCATCATATTCAAAGGAGAAAAAAAAAACAAAATCGTCATACAGTGGCACGTTCAAAGAAGAAGAAGAATCATAGTACAGTCCCAACAGTTTCAATAAGAACAAGTGCAACATCACGTTCCAAGAGGAAGAAACAAGGTAGCGGTTTCCAACAAAACAAGAAGAAGCAACACAGTACAGTACTGAGGCCACAAAGAAGAAAAAATCATAAATACCGTTCACCCCTGTGCACGCTTGCCATCTCCCTGCCGTCCGGCCTCCGTCACCCCTAGCTCGTCCTCCGTCTCCACCTAGGTAACAATCTCTCCTTTCTCTTATTTCTTCAAATGCCACTCAAATCAACATGGACAATCAATATAAGAACCAGTCAAGATCAACATAATAAACCATAAAATCAACATGCAAGACGAATTAAGTGTAACAAATCAACGCGTTCTTACCGTCTCCGCCTAGCCGTCTCGTGTGTTCAGTGGAGGGAAGAAGAGCCAAGCGTGGGTGGCCGGAACGAAGAAGAAACGTCAAGTCCGGTGGCGAAGAGGAAGAAGCAGGGCGAAGAAGATGAAGATCGCGAAGAAGAGAGAGAGCGCCGTTTTTGCCTTAAGACAAACCCTAATCCCAATTTGTGTTAAACATTTTCTAACCCTAATGCTGTATAATCTTGGGCCATCCTTACTCCCAGCTTAAGCCCACGAAATTTGTACACCCCCCCCCCCTGTCTTCATTTCGCCTTGGGCCTTATCCCAACCCCCTAGCCCATTCTGATTTATTTACTCACCTCCTCTTAATTTTTATTTTGACTACCCCTTAGAATTTTATAGTTTTTATTTGTAATTTAGTTAACCAAAAAATAAAAGATATAATCTAAAGTTTTTTTAATAATAGGCCATTTTACTAATTCAAACTTTCAAGATTTAATAATCTTAATATCTTTTAAAAATTAGGTTTTTTTAGTTAGTAATATTGAGTTTTAATTTAATCTAAAGAATTCCTAAAGGTAATACTTTTTATAATAAAAGGCATAAGAATAGAAAACTAAATATATTTTTATTATCTCAATATTAATATCAAAAAAAATATCAAAAAAACTTAATAACTAAAAACTAAAAAATGTCACGTCCTCATTAAATAATTCTTTTGATTTATCCTTATCAAAAATGCGTAAAAAATTTAAAATACGTTCTTCCCGTTAATATTAAACAAAAATCATAAAAACGCATTGTTCGCATCTTTTGTTCCATCATTTAGATTATTGCCATTAATTGTTATTCGCATAATTTTGTTCGTGTACTTTTGTTTATTCGGTTTATGTTTAAATCCAAAGGAAAAAACAGTAAATTTGTTGACTTCATGTCTCCAAATCTAACTGCGCAATTTTCGCATTTACATTAAAACTTAGGGTAATTCTTCCTCAAACCTTCACCTTACTTCAGAATTTCAACCTTTTCAAAATTTATACCTTTTAAGCAAAAACTTCGACATTAGGTCATCGTATCTTCAAAAACCCGTCCGTATCCCTTTTCGGCCAAAACGATTTATTTTCAATCAAGCGATCAATTTTAAATAAAACAGATATTTCAAAAGGTTCCTATAGAGTACTATAGATGCATTGGGTGCTAATACCTTCCCATTGTATAACCAACCCCCGAACCATAAGATCTCTTTTCAAAAACGCTTTGTATTTGTATTTTTATTTACATTGCATATTTAGGGTTTTATTTCGCTCTTTTCCCTTTTCCTTTGGAAACAATAAAGCGCGGTGGCGACTCTTGCTTTTTGCGAGACGAATTAATCAATAATTCGATCTCTGATTTACCCCGCTACATTTTTTTATCGCTACAAAAGACATGTTTTGTATAAGGTCCAAGCCCATCTTTTTAACATAATCTCTTCATCTATATATACCCTTCATATTCAGACCAAAGAAGACACGCAAGGAGGCTGTAAGAAATAAGGGTTGCCAATCAAAAATTTGCAAGAAGAAGGTAGAAATTGAAATCTTATTTGCAATCATCCTCAAGGAAAAACAACCATCCAAATCAGACCCTGAGGTATCATAGGGTAAGTTTTGATCATTCTTGATGATCAAACGTGCCTGAAACACGCATCCATACATCATCAGTTTCACATATTTCATGAAATTTGTATTTTTATGTTTGCCATGTTTTTCTTGAAACTAACGATTCTAATATGTTCCTAAGATAAATTAACACGGGTTTGACCCCTTGCATGAGGTTCATAATTCCAGAACACGCCATCACCATGATTATGCCATTTTTCTTTGTTATAGTCGTATCTTACTATGCAGGTAGAATTAGCCAAAAATTACATCACCATTGGATTCAGGAGGGTCAATTTAGGGGGATAGGGTCCTCCTTTGGTTCTGACGCGCGTTATTTTTACAGGTCAATAAAAGGTCTGGCCGGAGAAGACGACCGGAGCTAGGGCTTTGGCGGTTCTTCGGTTCATTGGTTTTGCTTTTAATATATTGTTTTTTTATGTTATGATAACAAATCGGAAGTGTGGCTCAGATGGTGTAGCACGCGTGCGTTAAACAGAAGGGTGTGGGTTTGATCCCTGCGTTTTGCGTTTATTTTTGTGATTTTCTCAAACTAACATGCAGATATCACATATATTATCCAGCACCTATCTCTCAAACACACCTAGCGTGTTGGCCTGGTGGCGTGTAGTGTAGCCTGTGAACCTTGGGGGTGTGGGTTCAACACCCACCCCATACTTTTTTTACCTTGTTTTGTTTCTAACCTATTTTTTCTCTTTCTTAAATTAACCCTAATTATTTTTTAACAATCAATTAACCTAATTTTTTATTAATACTAATAAATCAGGATTCGGGTTTTAATTAATAATTAAACTTTTTCTTTTATTTTTACTAATCAATTAATTAAATTAACTAAACCTTTTTTTAAAATATTAAAATCAATTAGAGACTTAAGTTTTATTAATTATTTTTATCACTTAAAATTATTATCTAAAATACTAAAATATTTTCTTTTTTCAAAACTTGTTCTCATATTTTCTTTTCTATTTTATTTTCTTAGATAAAATGTATAGGTCGCACTATTCGATTGTAATAGCGCATATTTACTTTTCTCATTTTTTTACTTATGTATCTACTCCGAGGATGTAATAGTTGTAGATTTAATTTCCCGCACTCTCCTATTATGTAGTTGCCCCAAAGCCATGTAATAGTGTAGGAATTTTACTTTCCACACTTTATTTTCTGCACACTTTATAACTGCTAGTAACTAGGGTTTGCATGGAAAGACTAATAACTTAACGTAGAAAACCCTAATCTTAAGATAATATAACTGAAAACAATACACTCTGCACACTTGCACCTCTAGTGTAACCTCCCTTGCTGCCTTACGATAATTGGTCACATACCTCGAAAGTAGGGATGCTTTAGCAAAAGACCCTTTTGAATAAAAGATCATAGTCCCTCGATGAACCTTCAAAGTTGCCTACGAAAAATGATGTAGTCCCTCCGATACAAATTGCTAAAGCATCCTTACATGTTTCCTTTGATGATCATTCAATGACCCTACGCATGTCCCTTCACTTCCAATAGATGGGGTTACCTACCAACTAATGGTATGAATAGTACTATCTCTAAAGGAGAAGGAAAATAATAAGAAATGTCTTTAGTGGGTAAGGAACTCTTAATTGCTTGCTCACAACTTTTCTCAAAACATTTTTCACACATAACTTTCAAACAAATATTTTCAAAATACTTTGTACTCATTCTTGAGGACTGATACAATAATCATTACAAAGTTAGCCTTACATTGGCTTTTCAAAATATTTTCAAATCACACACATAAAGGAAGATTTTCAAAAGTGAGCTAGCAATTAAGAGCCTGTAGATAACTACAGATGAAAAGGGTGCTAACACCTTCCCTTTTCATAACTTACCCCCGTGAACTCAAAATCTATCAAGGTATTTCCTGTTATTTTCATCCTTTCCTAAGTATTGGATAAAAGAAAAGTCGGTGGCGACTCTAGCTATCCGCACATTTTAGATAAAACCCAAAAAGTCAGTTCTCCCACCGTATTACAAAACTAGTGACTCTGCTGGGGAATTTATCTAAAAAAAGAGGGGTTACCTTAGGGTTAGATCACTTTACTTGCTTTTATTGTTTGCTTTGTTTGCTTTAAATTTAAGGGTTTTTTGGGTTTATTTCTTTGTAAGATCCTACACCCAGATCTAAGAATTCCTTACGTAAGTAGTAATAGATCATCAAGATTGTACGGCGTAGACCGGTATGGTTGAAATGATGGCTACAGTTAGTGTGACACTTTGGTTTGTACTAATGTTCCTTAAGTCAGCCAAGGATAACATTAGGCTTTCGCATGGTGTCGTTAACACTAACTTACTTTTTGAACCTTAATTGACCCATCTTGGCCATTAGAAAGTAGTGAGATGGTCGGATTTGGTGCAGTCCAAGGTTGGTTTATACTCGAAGCTATGCTCATTGATATTTAAATCTTCATATGTTTTGGTGGCAAGCCAGTTGTCATGCTAAAATAAAGCCTGTGAGAAAGATCAGTGATATGAGATTCCTAGAACCCGATTGCTATTTTAGAACAGGTTAAGCCAACCTAACTTCAATAAGGAAGGTACTTACCTATGGAATTCATGCAAGAATTTAAACCTAAGTATCTTTTGTAACTTATTTGTGTTTTCTTATCTAACACGGCATCATAACATCATATCATCATTACATAACATTTTTACTAACCATTTCAAGGATCTTAGGGATTTATGGTGCATGATTATCATAAGCCAGATTTCTAGCAAGGGGCAAGAGGATTTATTTTCCTCTAGCCAAATTTCGTCAAGATCAAAGTACATTCTCTTGAGTCAGAGACTATGACCCACTTGATATGGTGATCTTGATTCTTGTAGAAGGACATTCAAAAATGAAGACTCAAAGTTCTCCAGACAAAGCTACAACCAGATTCAGTTTCTAATTTAAATCCCGCGAGATCCTTGAAAACATTGCATATGCATCTATATGTCATACATATCATCACATAACAGGTTTTCAATACATTTTTTCTCATCTCCTTGCTGTTTATTTCAGCAGAAAAATGGACCTTGAACAGACGGTCAAAGAACTCCATGCTCAGAATGCTCAGTTCCAACAGATGTTCCCTGAATTTGGCCAAGGGGAAGAAGAATTGAAAGAACTGGTCACCAATGGGAAGAAGAAGAAAACAAAGAAACCAATTGGCATCCTTAACATGGGGAGGAGGTTCAGTCAAGCAAGCTCGAGATCTTGATATCCCATCGGCTGAAGATGACAAACAGGATGAAGATGGTAAGGGTGTGAAAACTGAAAGAAGCAATTTTGGTTCTGACAAATTTCCTAATGAAGAGGAAGATGATTATTTGGATAAGCAATATCCCCCTACTGATGAGAAGTATAAGCTGTTGGAAGAGCGGCTGAGAGCTATGGAGATCTAGAAGGTTCCTAGATTGAACTTTTATGACTTGGGTTTGGTTTCAGGAGTCGCATCCCTCCTAAATTCAAAACTCTTACCTTTGTCAAGTATGATGGAGTTTCCTGCCCGAAGCTGCACTTGAGGTCATATGTTCAGAAAACTGAACCACACACTGCTGACAAGAAATTATGGTTGCATTTCTTTCAAGAAAGTCTATCTAGAATGCAGCTGGGATGGTATTATCAACTTGAAGGTGTCAATATCCATAATTGGGAAGATTTGGCTGCAGCTTTCTACAAACAGTATCAATACAATTCTGATTTGGCACCAACTGGCAGGTAACTACAAAGTACGTCCATGGGTTCTGAAGAAGGCTTCAAAGAGTACACACAAAAATGGAGAGATCTTGCAGGCATAGTTCAACCTCCTTTGGCTTATAGTGAATTGGTTGAAAGTTTCATGAGTACACTGGCAAGTCCTTTCTATAATCATCTGCTTTGAAGTTCTTCAGTCGGTTTCACTGAACTGATATTGACAGAAGAACATGTGGAGAATGGGATCATAAGTGGTAAAATTCAGGTGGCTACATCTTCAAATATTATGAAGAAGTCTTATAATGGTAAGACAAAATCCAATGGTGTGTACAGCCAGAAGGGTCATAATAAGGATGACCGCAACCAATCTGTGGGGGAAGTGCTGATCTCTAATCCTACGCCAGTGCAACAACAACAACAACAACATAATAAGGAACGCAGGCTAGATGGACCCAAGAGACATTTCACAAGAATCAACATGTCGTTGGCTCAAGCATTGCAACACATGTTGAAGGCAGGGTGGATTACATTGGAAGAACCTCCGTAGAACCCCAATAGTTCCTCTCCCCGCTAAAATCCCAATGCAAGGTGTACATATGACTCCGACAATCCCATACATGACACTAGTAACTTGTGGGCTCTTAAGAATAATATTCAATACATGATCAAAGCTAAGGAGATTGAATTTGATCCTCCTGAGACTCCTAATATTATCATTGCACCTATACCTAATCATGACAAGGGCGTTAATGCTATTGATGATGTTTCTTATGTTCCTATTGTGAATGACTTGACTACTCCTCTAATGATTGTTAAGAAGAAGTTGCTGCAAGCCAATTTATTTCTAGGTTACATTGAAAACTGATACTACTGTGTATCTCAATCCAATGGTTGTGCACTACTGAAAAAAGGTATTCAGTGTTTGATGGATGACCGTGTGACTCTATTTGAGAAGATTCCTTTTTAGAATACTCTTTCTGTGGAGAGTATGTCCCAAGACCTGAAGCTTGAAGACGTGTCTACAATTACTGGTACTCCTGTAAGGATCACTTCTAAGGGTTCTATGAAGATTAGTGTTGAACCTAGAGTTACTCCTTTGATCATTACTGCACCTGGGCCAATTCCATATTCCTCAGATAAGGCTATCCCTTGGAATTAGAGTCGGTGTATATTACCATGGCGCCAAGCAAGAACCATTGACTATTGAAGATGAAAATGCTGAAGTTACTGATCCCAAATTGGAAATATTACTGGTACTAGTAAGGTTACCATAAAGGGAAGGGTTTTCTCTCCAGAGATCTCTCAGAAGACTATTACTACACCAATTCGTATCGCTACTACTGAACCAACTACTGAGACTTGAAGCAAAGAACAAATGACTGAACCTACCCAGACTGAGGTACCGAAAGAGGTTACCATTGAAGATACCTCCAAGCAAGAGATAAAGGAGATACTGAAGATTATTAGAAAGAGTGACTATAAAATTGTTGAACAATTGGGGAAGACCCCCTCCAAAATATCTATGCTATCTTTGTTGTTGTGCTCTAAAGCCCATGCTCAGGATTTAGTAAAATTCCTAAAAAATTCTCATGTACCACAGGGAATCCCTGTTGATCAGTTCGAAAATTGTGTTGTTAACCTGACAACTGATAATGGGCTAGGCTTTTCGGATGCTGATTTGACTCTCGCGAGAAGGAACCATAATAAGACCCTACATGTCTCTATTGAGTGTAGTGGCACTACCTTATGTCATGTGTTGGTGGACACAAGTTCCTCATTGAACGCATTGCCGAAAGCTGCTTTAGACAAACTTGACAGTGAGGGGAATGTGCTAAAACCCAGTGACATTGTGGTAAGAGCTTTTGATGGTTCAAAGAGAATGGTGATGGAAAGGTTGATCTTCTAGTCAAAGTAGGTTCCCAAGTCTTCGACTCTACTTTCTATGTGATGGAAATTTGTCCAGCCTATTCTTGTTTGCTTGGACGCCCTTGGATTCATGGGGCATGTGTTGTTACTTCTACCTTACACCAAAAGTTGAAGTATCCCGTTAAGGGAGAGATCATTATAGTTTGCGGCAAAGAAGAATACATGGTGAGACATTTGAACTCCTTCAGGTATGTTGAGATGGATGGTGAATTTGTCGAGACTCCTTGCCATACTTTTGAAGTTGTTTCTCAGATAACACTGGTTGATAAAGTTTCTCCTGTTGTTCCTAAAGATACCAAGATTACATCAAAATTGGCTTCTCTGAAAGATGATAAGGCTCTGGTTGAAGAAGTTGGTTGCACTGTTTAGGGTCAGCTTCCCGATATTCCTTACAAGTCCAACAAATTTGGTTTGTGTTTTACCTCACAGGCTTAGAAGGTTATATGTTGTGCTTGTGCTAATTCTGGGAGACTTCTATTCCGCATCAACAACAATGGAGTTCACAATAATCAAGTCAATATTGTGGAAGATGCTGATAGCGACTGCGACATAGACAGTTGGATCTTTCCTACTACCGGCAATGGGCTCAATAATTGGAAGACTGAAGACTTTATACCAATCTCCTTTAGTCAGGAGTAAATTCTATTTTTTGTTTTCGTACTTTTAGATTTTTTGGTTATGTAATTTAAACAATAAATTTAAGACTTGTGCCTTACCCGGGGCACATCGGTTCATTTTTTAGGGTCATTATGATACGGTGGCAGAACCGACTGTTATACTGGTTTGCGTTTTTTGTTTGCACAATGTCGCGGTAAGCAAGAGTCGCCACCGAATTTTATTTTATCCAATCAGGAAAAGGAAAAAGAAAAGAAAAAACATTTTTCGAGAATATTTCTGAGTACGGGGGGAAGATTATAGAAAGGGAAGGTGTTAACACCCTTTCTATCCATGGTTTTCCATGGGCTCTTAGGTACTTGCTCATTTTAAAATTGCTTGTGCGTGTGTTTGTTTTGAAAAGTTTTGTTTTACTTCGTTTTAACCCTTATTTCTGTCCTCAAGGGTGTGACAAAGTTGTTTTGAAAAAGTATTTGTGTGAAAAGGTTTGTTTGTTTGAGCAAGTACTTAATAGTTTTCTACCTACTCGAAAAAGATTGTTCGTTTTCCTTTTGACAGCGCTATCCCATTATTAAGGAACAGGTAGCACCGTCGTTGGAGTTTTAAAGGACGTTTGAAGGGACAGATGCGGTCACAAAAGCAATGTTATGAGGTGTTATTAATCATCCTAAAGCCTTAAAGATCTTTTCTTAGGCACCATCCGAATGGGTCATTTAAGATCTTTCGGGGCTAGAGGACAACCATTAACAAACCCTATACTTTATGACCGTTTAACCGAAGGCAGCCGAAGTGGAGTAAACCCTAGGAGTGAGCATGTGCGAGTGTAATTTTTCAGTTAATTTGTCTTTGCACATTTATGGTTTTCTACCGTTTTAATTTTCAAGTATTCTTTCCATACAATCCTATTAGCCATGCATCTAGACAGTTAAAATTTACAGGAATTTAAAGTGCAGAACTAGAAATCCTAACTATTACAGGGCTTTCGCAGATACATAATTATTTTTGACTAAAAATAAAATGCGGAATTAAAACCTAATTAAATCTATTACAACCTCGAAGCAGTTACAAAAATAATTAAAAAAAGTAATTAAAATACGCGCGACGAATTAAATGCGAGGACGGTTAGAAAACCTAAAAATCTAATTTGAGAAAAATATTTAAGTTATTTTTGAAGAAAAAAAATTAATTATTTACAAAATCAAACCCTAATTTCTAATTGATTTTAATTTACAAAAAATAAGATTTAATTGCCCTAATTTTGAATTAAATTAATTAATTAAAGGAAACAAAATATTTTTAAAAAAAAAGGATTTTTTATGTTTTTTGTGATTTTGATTAAATAAATAAAAAAATTGATGTTATTTTAAAAATAAAAATAATTAGGAAATAAATTAAAAGAAATAAAAATAATAAATAAAAAATAAGAATGGGCTTGTTTAAGCAATTGGAGGGGGGTGTATTATTGAAAATCTACAGGCCCATGAAGCCAGCCAGCCCAGTCAACGCTGGATATCCCACGTGGTGTTGGCCTGAGAGTGCACCATGCTCCTTCAGTGATGAGCGTTGGATCTAGAGAGGTTGTAATCCATTGGTTGGATGGTGATGGCATATGGTAGGTGTTTGGTCAAGAGAAACACCGGATCTGCAAAGGAATTAAAATAAAGAAAAGTTGATGGGACCTGGGATCGAACCCAGGTGCTCTACCCTTTCCAACACATGTCCTTGCCAGCTGCGCTACATGTTTTGTTTGTTAATATAATAACAATAATATATAAATCAAGGTAACTAAGTCACAAACGCGTGCAAAATTCAAAACGGCCAATGGTTATCAGCCACGTCCTTATCTTCTTCCTGGAACCGTCGTTTTAGATAACGACATTTTACCTACGGACAACACGTGTAACTAAAATCCTGCAAATTTCCAAAATTCACAAAACAAATGATAAGTGAAATTGAAGACCAGAATTCAACTTGTCTTGATGCTACAATCCTCATGGTGGGTTGTTCTTGTTCTAATTTCACCTGTGGACAAAAACCCCAAAACGCAAGGACAAGCCCTAATAACGACAGTCATGGATATACGCATCAAAATGCAAAATTACATAAACCAAAACGTTCTAAAAGCTCATACAAACACAGTGTTATGTTCAATAATGGTTAATCATGTATAAATTGAAAAATACGATTCAAGCTAGGGAAGGAAAACCGTGGGTCTGTAGCGTGCATTTCTGGGCGTGAACAGGCGTGCAATTGATCCAGTTACGTTCCTGAGATGTCCAACAATCTATTGGCAACGTTAGAATGGCTTGAATTGGCCCCCAAGCTTGAGACCGATTCACTACTTTTTGCAAAAAAAATGAGTTTGTTCTTGTGCTTTCCACGGCTGCTAACCCCTGTTTTCGTGCCTGGCCTTGTTTATTATATATCCCTAAGTGAATTAGGGTTATAAAAACAGCTGGTATCTTTGCAATTTTTGAAGATTTGATTTGGTTTTCATCTTGTATGATATCTTTCCAAATTAGGCCTAATCATGCCATTCTTGCTCCAATCAACCTTGATACGATTTGATTCTGATATGCCAGCATAATTAGCTTGTGATCCTGTCCAAAAATCAGAACAAAACAAATATTTGCTATTATTTGTCATTTATTTGATTTAATTCAATTCTTAATTAATAAAAAATAAAAATAAAATGAAAAATGAAGTGAACAATGTGTGGGTGAATGTTTGGGTCGTGGACCATGTTATGAGTGAGGTGCAAGCATAAAAAGTTAGGCCCATTTGGCAAAAAATGCATTTTTGAGCATATTTGACTTTAGGCAATTTTGCAAAAATGGTCAACTTTGATAAGGCATATCTCTTCCAATTTTAACCCTAGAGAGGTTTTCTTAGACTTTTTAGAAATCTTAGGATCTCCCCTAAACAACCCTTTTGGTCTCATCTCAATTGGGTCTTCCATGTTCATGTAAGAAGCTTTGACCCAAAAAGTATTTTTCTTGACTTTTCAAAAGGACCTATAATGTGGAAATTCATATTTTTTTGTGAGTGCATATTTTGAACTTTAGGGATGAAGATGAATTGTAGGAAATTGCATCCTATTCAAAATGAGCCTTGTATGAAAAATTTCTAACAAAGTATGAGGAAGTTATGCTTGGTCAAAGTTTGGCTGACTTTTCCTAAGAAACCCTAATTTAGCAACTTTTGGGTCTTGATGAATTTGGGGCATTCCTTGAGGAATCATGATCAACCCTTTATAAAATGATGGATATAACTTCCAAAAGTTAATTTTGACCGAAAGTATTGAAGTTTGACTATATGTGGGCCACAATTGACTTTTGACCTAATACAGTCGATTCTCAAGCATCTGAGCAGTTGACTGAGCAAACTTCTTGTGCAAGGCTTGAAATTTTACATGGAGGGTCTTGAGAACATATTAGGACCATGGATATCATATGAGGTCTTTGGAGTTCACCCATCTTGATGAAAATGGAAACCCTAGTTTGAGGTACATTGCCTTAGGAGGGAGTTTGTCTGGTCAACTCTTGGGCATCCCTGAGCAAGTTAAGGATCTCAATGGGCATGTGTTGAGTAAAATGAGAGGGAAAATTTTGGGGTACAACAGCTGCCCCTGTTCAATCTTCTTAAACCTGAGGATGTAGATTGGCTTGTCTGCCTTTCGTGATCTGAAGATGGAAGATGATTGAACATTAGAGTGCCCAGAAATTTGCACTCGTATGAAGTGATACTTGATTTGGTGATATCGGTAATGGGCTTGCAGATGCCATTTGGAAGTTGACAAAGAATCTTTGGGGATGGGCTTAAAGATTCCATCCAGGATCTGACAGAGAATCGTCGGAGATGGTCTTAAAGATGCCATCTAGAGGATGTTGATTTCCTGAGATATTCCTTTGATGAGAATTCTTGTTCCTGTCATTGAGGAGGAATCTGCTGAGGAATGTTGGTATCTGTCTTGGGAGAAATATAATTTTAGGAGCTTCAGTTGTCTATTACTCTACTGGGGAAATAACTCCTGCTTGAGGAAGCGGAAGTGACCTGCATATCTGGTTAGGCTACAGGCTGCAAAGCGGCTTAATGGGGAAAGGTGAAATCGACCGAAACTGGTCAGGTCCAGGTCTTACAGCATTCTGAACTTTTTTCTGGAGATAAGAGAGAAGAAACCTGGATGGTAAGGTTATGAGAAGGAACCTGGGTAGTAGGGTTACCTCGAAATGAAAGTCTGGATAATAGGGCTATGAGAAGGAACATGGATAGTAGGGTTACTTCGAAATGAAATCCTGGATAGTAGGGTTATGAGAAGGAACCTGGATAGTAGGGTTACTTCGAAATGAAAGCCTGGATAGTAGGGATATGAGAAGGAACCTAGATAGTAGGGTTACTTCGAAATGAAAGCCTGAATAGTAGGGTTGTGAGAAGGAACCTGGATAATAGGGTTACTTAGAAATGAAAGCCTGGATAGTAGGGCTATTAGAAGGAACTTGGTTCGTAGGGTTACTTCAAGATGAACGCCTGGATAGTAGGGCTATGAGAAGGAACCTGGATCGTAGGGTTACTTCGAGATGAAAGCCTGGATAGTAGGGTTGTGAGAAGAAACCTGGATAGTAGGGTTACTTCGAAATAAAAGCCTGGATAGTAGGGCTGCGAGAAGGAACTTGGATAGTAGGTTTACTTCGAAATGAAAGCCTGGATAGTAGGGCTATGAGAAGGAACCTGGGTAGTAGGGTTATTTCTAAATGAAAGCCTGGATAGTAGGGCTATAAGAAGGAACCTGGATAGTAGGGTTACTTCGAAATGAAAGCCTGAATAGTAGGGTTATGAGAAGGGACCTGGATAGTAGGGTTACTTCGAAATGAAAGCCTAGATAGTAGGGTTGTGAGAAGGAACCTGAATAGTAGGGTTACTTCAAAATGAAAGCCTGGATAGTAGGGCTATGAGAAGGAACCTGGATAGTAGGGTTACTTCAAAATGAAAGCCTGGATAGTAGGGCTATGAGAAGGAACCTGGATAGTAGGGTTACTTCGAAATGAAAGCCTGGATAGTATGGCTATGAGAAGGAACTTGGATAGTAGGGTTACTTTGAAATGAAAGCCTAGATAGTAGGGCTATGAGAAGGAACCTGGGTAGTAGGGTTACTTCGAAATGAAAGCCTGGATAGTAGGGCTATAGAAGGAACCTGGATAGTAGGGTTACTTCGAAATGAAAGCCTGGATAGTAGGGCTATGAGAAGGAACCTGGATAGTAGGGTTACTTCAAAATAAAAGCCTGGATAGTAGGGCTATGAGAAGGAACCTAGGTAGTAGGGTTACTTCGAAATGAAAGCCTGGACAGTAGGGCTATGAGAAGGAACCTGGATAGTAGGGTTACTTCAAAATGAAAGCCTGGATAGTAGGGCTATGAGAAGGGACCTGGATAGTAGGTTTACTTTGAAATGAAAGCTTGGATAGTAGGGCTATGAGAAGGGACCTGGATAGTAGGGTTACTTCGAAATGAAAGCCTGGATAGTAGGGCTATGAGAAGGAACTTGGATAGTAGGGTTACTTCGAGATGAAAGCCTGGATAGTAGGGCTATGAGAAGGAACCTGGATAGTAGGGTTACTTCGAGATGAAATCATAGATATTAGGGTTGTGAGAAGGAACCTGGATAGTAGGGTTACTTCGAAATGAAAGCCTGGATAGTAGGGCTATGAGAAGGAACCTGGGTCGTAGGGTTACTTAGAGATAAATGCTTGGATAGTAGGGCTATGAGAAGGAACCTGGATCGTAGGGTTACTTCAAGATGAAATCCTGGATAGTAGGGCTGTAAGAAGAAACCTGGATAGTAGGGTTACTTCAAGATGAAAGCCTGGATAGTAGGGTTGTGAGAAGGAACCTGTATAGTAGGGTTACTTCGAGATGAAAGGGTAGATTAGTTGACCCGTTTGGTTTAGGGAACTGAGTTTTCATTAGTTGTCTGCAGACGTGACTTGTATAACTGCTGGATTTGTTGAAAGTTAATCGTCTTTCCTGAAAAGATAACAGTGTTAATTATGTGCGATGCATGAAATGCATGGTGGAATGATGTTCTCAAAATAAATGAGATAATAATGTATATGATATGTATGCGCATGTCATGATGTATGTTCATGAAATGCTATCGGAGTATGCTCGCGTCTGGGAAAATAAATCCCTGACTGTTGCTGGAGATTTATAAATATTCTGTCAAGAAGAGATTCTGCTTGAGAATAAACTCTGCGCGGAACAAACTTAGAAAATGAATTTTTGTAGCTAAAGTGATGAACTCTGTCGTGGATTGAGCCTCTGTATCTAGAGAAATAAACCCTGCTTGGGGGATGAAATTTACTGACTCGCCCGTGATTATGAAATTCGGATGGAGGACATAGCTGTCAGGTTTCAGAATGACCCTGGCTGGGGAGGTTAAGTCCTATCTCGGGAAAGCTGACATCAATGCTTTTGAATACTTTTACTCTGTGGGGAGTGTATGTACCAATGATTGTGTTCCAAAGTTGGCTCTATCCCAGTACCTGTTGGGCGGAGTAACTGTCGGGTTTGGCACTTCTTGTTTTTTGCCCCTGTTTCTGGAATTACGAGTAATTGTCCTTGTTTCTTATGTAAATATTTATGAGCAGCAATCATTTTCAAATGCATATATCAAAAATAAGTCATTGGACGTTCTTTCATAACTTTTTCCATAGTGGTACGCTTTATATCCCTAACTTTTTCCTAGACCGCCCTTTCGGGTTTTCAGTCCACCGGGATACCCTTTTTTGCCCAAGTCATCCTTTCGAGTTTTCGACTTGTCGGGAGTACAGATTTTTCATTTTCATCCCTTATTTTTTCCCGAACCCTTTTGGTTCGCCGGGAAGCCCTTATTTTTGCCTAGGCCAGTCAACCTAGCGGGTCTTTTGATTAGGCATAGTATCTTTTCACTATGTCTGCATTGACATGGTGAGGAAGGTCGTCACTGTCCATGGTGGTTAGAATCATAGCTCCACCCGAGAAAATGTTCTTAACCATAAATGGTCCTTCGTACGTGGGGGTCCATTTTCCCCTGGGATCACCTTGCGGAAATATGATGCGTTTGATCACTAGATCCCCGACTAGATATTCTTGACGCCTGACTTTCTTGTTAAAAGCCTTCATCATTCGCTTTTGATACGTCTGACCATGGCAGGTAGCAGTAAGTATCTTTTCATCAATTAGATTTAACTGATCAAGTCGGGTTCGGATCCAGTCGTCTTCGTTTAAACCCGCATCCTTCATAATCCTGAGAAAAGGTATATAGACTTCGATGGGTAGGACTGCCTCTATGCCATATACCAGAGAGTAGGGTGTTGCCCCTGTCGACGTCCATGCTGAGGTACGGTACCCATGAAGAGCAAATGGTAACATCTCATGCTAGTCTTTGTATGTCACTGTCATCTTCTGTACAATCTTCTTGATGTTCTTGTTAGCTGCTTCAACAACGCCATTCATCTTTGGCCGGTAGGGAGAAGAATTATGATGTTGTATCTTGAACTGCTTACAGAGCTCGGTGATCATTGTGTTGTTGAGATTCGTACCATTGTCAGTAATAATTCTCTCTGGCACACTATATCGACAAATCAAATTATGTCGAATAAACCGTGCCACGACGTTCTTGGTTACTATAGTAAAAGAGGTTGCCTCAACCCACTTCATAAAGTAATCAATGGCTACTATGATGAAGCGATGTCCATTAGAAGCGGTGGGCCTGATTTCTCCAATCATGTCGATGCCCCACATTGCAAAGGGCCACGGAGCTATCAAGACTTTTAAGGGGACCGAAGGTACATGCACCTTATCAACATAGATTTGGAACTTATGACAAGTTCGAGAGTGCTGATAACAATCGGCTTCCATAGTGGACCAGTAGTATCCTGCCCATAGGATCTTCTTAGCCATGGTATGTCCACTAGAATGGGTTCTGAAGGTGCCTTCATTTAGACCTGTCATGATCCTCTCTGCTTCGCTCTTGTCTACACACCGTAGTAGCGTGGAGTCATGGTTGCGTTTATAGAGGATTCCATTATTGAGGAAGAACTTTGTAGCGAACCTTCTCAGAAACTTCTTATCATTGACAGATGCCCCTTCAGCATACTCTTGAGCCTCGAGATACCTTTTCACCCCATGAAACCAAGGTTTGTCTGCCACTTCTCCGGTATCGATTTCACAGCAGTGTGCTGGTTTATCCGGCCACTCAATGGTGATTTAGGGAGCTTCATTGTCCCACCTAACTTTGAACATAGAAGACATGGTAGCTAGCGCGTCCGCTAACTGGTTCTCCTCTCGTGGGAAATGTTCAAAAGTTACCTCCTCAAAGTGTGGGAGCAATGTCAACACGTACTCTTTATATGGGATGAGATTTCGATGCTTCGTATCCCATTCTCCTTTGATATGACTTATCACCAAAGTGGAATCCCCGAATACACTCAAGAACTTGATCCTTAGGTCAATAGTAGCCCTAAGACCCATGATACATGCTTCATACTCCTCCATATTGTTGGTACAGTTGAAACATAATCGAGCAGTGAATGGAGTATGACATCCCTCGGGAGATATGATTATGGCGCCAATACCATTACCCAGTGCATTTGAGGCTCCATCAAAATACATAGACCATCGGGATCCCTCCTCGGGTCCTTCATCCGGTCCAGGTTCTTTATAGTCGATCACCAGCGTAATATTCTCATCCGGAAACTCAAAATTCATGGACTGGTAGTCATCCACGGCCTGATGAGCCAAATGATCAGCCAATACACTCCCCATTATTTCTTTCTGAGTTTTATATTGTATGTCGTACTCATTTAAGATCATCTTCCATCTTTCTATTCTTCCGGAGAGTGCAGGCTTCTCAAAAATGTACTTGATCGGATCCATCTTCGATATCAACAAGGTAGTGTGAGTCAGCATATACTATCTCAGTCGGCGAGCAGCCTATGCCAAAGCGCAACAAGTTTTCTCGAGAAGTGAGTATCTTGTCTCACAGTCAGTAAACTTTTTGCTAAGGTAGTATATTGCATACTCTTTTCGACCAGACTCGTCATGCTGCCTCAACACACACCCCATTGAATTGTCTAGCACTGTCAAGTACAATATCAAAGGTCTTCCTTCAACTGGAGGCATCATAATTGGTGGTTCTTGAAGGTATTCTTTGATTCTTTTGAAAGAGGTCTGGCATTCATCATTCCACCTTACCACTTGATCTTTCTTCAGAAGCTTGAAGATGGGCTCACAAGTAGCAGTCAGATGCGAAATGACCCTGGCGATATAATTCAAGCGTCCCAGGAAACCTCTAACTTCCTTCTCTTTACGGGGAGCTGGAATTTCTTGTATAGCCTTTACCTTTGTAGGATCTACTTGGATGCCTTTGCCGCTGACAATAAAACCCAGAAGTTTTCCAGACCTTACCCCGAAGGTGCACTTGTTCGGATTCAACCTTAACTTGTATATCTTCAACCTGTTGAACAACTTTTGTAGATGATCAAGGTGCTCTTCCTCATTTTGAGACTTGGCTATCATGTTATCAACATAGACTTCAATCTCGTGGTGAATCATATCACGGAACAAAGCGACCATGGCGCGCTGATAAGTTACCCCAGCATTCTTCAACCCAAAAGGTATCACTTTGTAACAGAAAGTGCCCCACTGTGTGACGAAGGTCGTCTTCTCCATATCTTCAGGAGCAATCTTGATCTGGTTGTAGCCAGAGAAACCATCCATGAAGGAGAAGATTGTGTTGCGCGGTGTTGTCGACCAGAACATCAATGTGAGGAATAGGGAAGTCATCCTTGGGGATTTCCCTGTTCAGATCTCTATAATCTACACACATTCGTACCTTACCGTCCTTCTTAGGTACCAGAACGACGTTAGCAACCCACTGTGGATAAGAAGTGACAGCTAAGAATCATGCGTCGAACTATTTCATGACCTCTGCCTTGATCTTCTCTGACATTTCAGGGCGTATACGATGGACCTTCTATTTAACTGGAGGAAAATCTTCTTTGGGCGGCAGACGATGAACCACAATATCAGTGTCTAAACCTGGCATGTCTTCATATGACCATGCGAAGATCTCAACATAGTCGTGCAACATTTGTATCAACCGTTGTTTGACCTTAACTTCCAAATTTGCACCAATCTTAACCTCTTATCTGTCTTCCTCTGTACCCAAGTTAATTGTATCAACCGGCTCTTCATGAGGCTGTATGGCCCTTTCTTCCTGTTGTAATATTCTAGCAAGTTCTCCATGCACCTCACAATCATCCTCACCTTCATCTTCGGCTTGGTTGATCGGATTTTCGAAGTCATAACTGGAAATAGCAGAGTTGTTATCAATGGGATCCATAGTGGATATGGATCTGCAGTATGATACGTGAGTATGTGTAAGAGAATAGTTGTTTTGATAAAGTGACAATAGAAAAGAAAAGAAAAAACATAGAGCGCAAAATTTGTATGCAAGAAACATCCAATGCTTTATTAATGATATATGAAATGACAAATAATAGCCCTCACAAGCAAAGCCAATGTACCTCGGGTAAGGCACAAGGTCATAAAGTTTTAAATTGTTTATTATAAATCTCAAAACAAGTAGGACAATTACTGTGGAATAAAAGAAACTGGTATAAAGTCCCTAGCCGTCCAGTTACTCGGTCCACCGTTGGTAGTTGGGTAGATCCAGTTGTCAATGTCTGAGTCTTCCTCGTTGTTTTCAATGGTATTAATTTCCCGATTACTGATGTGTATGGGAGGTCCTCCAGCCCGAGCGCGTCGAAAAACCCTTTTAGCCCCTTCTTCAACCACGTCCCTGTCGTCCTTGAGAGAAGCCATCTTCAGAGGAGGTTTGTTACTGGTAGTAGTTTCAGTCGATGCCAAGATCCGAGGGACATCTTCGAAGTTCTGACAAGGAGTTTCTATGAATTCCCCGTCCATCTCTATGTACCCGAAGGAATTGAGGTGGCTCACCATATACTCCTCTTCACCCCACACAGTGACAATCTTCCCTTTTACCGGATACTTCAGCATTTGGTGTAGTGTGGAAGTAACTGCCCCAACCTCGTGGACCCAAGGACGACCCAACAAACAAGAATACGACGGACTGATATCTATCACATAGAAGGTGGACCCAAAGGTCTGAGAACCCACTTTGACAGGGATGTCCACCTCCCTGTGCACCATTCTTTTCGACCCGTCAAAATCCCTTACCACAATGTTACTAGGCTTTAAAATCAAACCCTCGCAATCCAACCGGTCCAACGCCTTCTTAGGCAAGACATTCAGCAAAGACCCAGTATCTACGAGCACATGAGCCATAGTGGTGCCCCTGCACTCAATCGAGACATGCAAAGCATCATTATGCTTTCTCCCCTTCGGTGTCAAGTCTGCATCTGAAAAACCCAGCCCATTGTCAGCAGTCAGACTGGCCATGCAATCTTTAAATTGATCAGCTGAAGTCTCTTACGGCACATGCGCAGTTTTGAGGAATGCAATCAAAACCTTCGCATGGGCCTCGGAGCACAACAGCAGGGATAACATGGATATCTTTGAGGGGGTCTGCCCCAACTGCTCGACCACATTGTAGTCGCTCTTTTTAATTATTTTCAATATTTCCTCTATCTCTTGCTTAGAGGCTTCTACAACAATTTTTCTAGGCATCTTCGTCCGGGCAGGCTCACCTATAACTTCTTTGCCGCGGGTATCAGACGATTCACCAACAGGGGTAATAATTGGAGTAAGAACAGGAGTCATAGTTGATGTACCAACAAGAATAGAAGATGGAATGACAATAGGCCTGTTGACAGTCTCAGGGGAAATCTCGGGAGAGAAGACCCTTCCACTCCGGGTAACCTTGTTGGTTCCGACAATGTTACCAATATCAAGACCAGCCTCTTCATTTTTCAAATCTTGTTTGATGCAATGATAGTACACATCGGCACCATAATGCCAGGGGACAGCTTTGTCTGAGACATACGGGACAGGACCAGGAACAATGATTATTAGCGGAGCGATTCTTGGAGCAGATGTAATCCTAATAGGTCTTCTCGAGGATACCTTAGAAGGATTTGCGGAAATGGTTATAATGGCAATGTCTTCAGATGGAACAACGGGAACCAAAGTTTTCTCGAATAAAATTTCTTTTCTGTCCATCAGGCGTTGAATACCTGACTTTAGCAAATGGCAACCAGAAGGTAGAAATGAACACATGTGGCAACCTTCACCACAACCCAGAAATAAACCGGCTAACAGCAAATTCTTCTTCACAATCATGAGAGGAGTAGAAACTTCATCCACCAAGGTCACAAACAAGTCAGTATCAACAACATTAACTCCACGACCGTGCTTAGGCATGGGAGAAATTATGACATTGGGCTTCTCTGGAGCATCGAACTCAATTTCCTTGGCTTCAATCAGATCTTGTACCTTATTTCTTAGAGCCCAGCAGTCATTGGTATCGTGGCCAGGACTCTCAGAATCATAGGCACACCGAGCATTTGGATTATATTGGGGAGATGTGGTATTTGGATTCTTGGGAGCCTCTTTCAAGGTTGCCAAGTTGGATCTCAGTAGATGAGGTAGAACATCAGCCATTGTCATATTGATTCGGGTAAACTTCTGTTATGGTCTTTCCACCCTTTGTTGATTGTTGCGTTGTGGAGCAACTGCAGGCCTAAGTATCATTACAACACTTACTGGCTGACGATGTTCAGCTCTGTTTTGGACCCCTCGGGCTATAGATGGCACTGGCTTCCTTCTTACCGGCAAAAGGCTTCTTTATCAAACTCGAAGAGGTATCCTTTTGTATCTTGCCGCTTCGAATCCCAGCTTCTACTCTCTCTCCAATCAGAATCAGCTCCGTTAAACCAGCTGACGAGTTGTCGATCAAATGATTAAAGAATGGACCAGCTAGCGTCCCCAGAAACATATCAACCAACTCCCTATCAGAAAACGGGGGTTGGACTCTTCCATCCAAGTCTCTCCACTTCTATGCATAGACCTTAAAGCCTTCACTTGCACCCATGGACATACTCTGGAGTTGAGTATGAGTAGGAGCAAGGTCGGTGTTGTATTGATACTGCTTATTGAAAGAAGCAGCCAGATCTTCCCAATTTCAGACATTGGCTCTCTCCAGTTGGTAGAACCATTCAAGCTGAGTCCCTGACAGACTATTTTGAAAGAAATGAACCCACAAATTTCTATCAGCGGTGTGGGGCTGGATATTTCTAACATAAGAGCGAAGATGGAGTTTTGGGCAGGACACGCCCTCATACTTTGCAAAAATTGGAGCTTTGAACTTCTGCGGGATGACCACTCCCGATACCAATCCCAATTCTTCGAAATCTAGCCCAGGTATCCTCTGGACTTCCATGGCACTCAAGCAATCTTCCAACTGCTTGTATCTATCCTCAGTGGAAGGATACTGCTCATCATTATAGTCGGTATCATTGTCAGAAGCTTCAGGACTGGGATCCTTCTCCCTTGTTTCTTCTTCTTGATTCTCCCCTTCTTTGGATGAAGAGGTCAGATTGACTTGTCGCTTCAACGACCCTCTAAACTTTCTGCCCATATTCAAAATACCGGCATCCTTCTTCTTTTTCTTTTTCTCTTTCAGGATGAGGGCTTTCAAATCCTCCTGCCCTTTCGCCAGATTTATGAACATTTGTTGGAATTGGGCATTTTGTGCCTGAAGATCCTTGATACTTTGTTCGGAAGACATTTCTGCTGAAATAAACAGCGAAGAAGATGAGAAACTTGTAATGGTACATGTACATGCAATGCTATGAATGGGATGTGCATGCAATGATTTCAAAGACTTTGGGAAATTTAAATTTGCGAACCAAAATAAAACAAAGATTTTATTAGATGAATTCAAAGTTCAAATTCCTTTTAGGCGTTACAATTAAAAACAAATCTAAAACTAGAAAAGAAATCAAAATTCCCATGGATGTTTCCTCTTTGTGCCGAGATAGACATTGAGTCCTCTTTCCTTATGGGGCTGCTTTGTAAGCTCTAAAACCTTCCTCTCCTGGGCATAGAACTTATCCCTGTAAGTATCTCGCTCTTTCTTCAATTGAATCCAAGACCTTTGTAATTCTCCAAGATCAGTGGGCATATCAAGATAGAGAACCGTGTAAGGAATACCCCCTTCAGTAGTGGGTTCCATAATCACTGGTAAAACGGCCATATAGGTAATCATAAGTTTCTGGGCACGAGCTCGTACCCATTGGAAGTAAGGTTCCATAGGAATGGAAGCCTTTGGCCCCAAAGCCTTGGCACCAGACCTGTTTACCATGCCACAAGCTCGTATGAACCTTCGGAGATACTTTTGAGCATCATCCTCATAGTTGAATACAATGCCCTCGATAAGTAACTCATGGGGACCATCTCTTCGAGCGTAACCAAATTGTCGCATAGCTAAACAAGGATTGTAGGTTATACCCCCTCTGATGCCAAGTAACGGGACATTAGGGTACTCCCTGCATCAGTCAATAATAGCAGTGTTTTCCATAGCTCGGGAACACCAGAGAATATCCATGTGGGCGAGTGACATTATCCTTTGCGACCAACCCAAACCTTCTTCATTCTTCAGTACGGACTTAGGGAGGTGAGAAATAAACCACCCCGACAACAATGGCATGCAGCACATAAGGACCTCTCTTCTCTTCATGGTACAAGTATGGAGAGTGTGCAAAATATCTCCGAGCAAGGTAGGCACAGGGTTGCGAGAGAGGAAAATATTGATAGCATTCACATCTATGAATGAGTCTGGATTAGGGAATAGTACCAACCCATAGATTAGAAGAGCCAAGAACTCCTCAAAAGCCTGAAAATCCATATCATCCTAAAACAGTTGGGCCTTGTCTATCAGGAACTTGGCTAGAAAACCCTTGACTCCGCTTCTTGTTTCCCAATTGGATACCATGTTGGCATGTTTCAGATGCAAAGCTACGACAATGACTTCTGGCTTAGGAACTTCTTCCAGACCTGTGAAGGGCAACTGTTCAAGAATGGGTATATCCAACAGCTGAGAGAATTGTTCCATGGTAGGCACCAACTGATAGTCTGGAAAGGTGAAGCAGTGGTGCTTGGGATCAAAGAACTGAAAGAGTACACTCATCATCTTTTCATCAAAGTTTGAAGTAACCAGGTTGAGAAGTTGACCATGTCTCTTAGTGAACGCAGAAGTTTCAGAAACCTTTGATACTAGCTCTTTGAGTTGGGAAGGTATCTTCACAAAGATGACTCGGATAGTGTTTCTACGAACGAGAGCCATGATCTGCAAAACAGAACAAAGATAAATTCCCTTGGTCCTTGAAATGGTTAGTGCAATAAGAATGGATGTTATGTTATGATGTATGATGTCATGATAAACCACGGGTATAGCAAACACAGACAAATCACACCAAGTCCTTAGGTTTAAGGCCTGCTTGAGGTTAAAGGTCATACCCTCTTAAAGTTTAGTTGGTTTTAAACCTGTCTTAAAAATTAACCGGGTTCTAAAGATTCTCAATATCACTGACCGTCCTTTATCGGGCATTGTCTCAGCTCAAGCAATCTTTTCTTGCGGCCGAAATATCCCGAATGTCTGATCTGATGAGTATAGTATCGAGTATCAACCAATCCTCAGCTCTATACCGAGGTCGGATATCTCACTACTTTCTAATGGCCAAGTTTGTT
Source organism: Vicia faba (assembly GCA_948472305.1). Taxonomy (NCBI): domain Eukaryota; kingdom Viridiplantae; phylum Streptophyta; class Magnoliopsida; order Fabales; family Fabaceae; genus Vicia; species Vicia faba. The sequence goes on along the minus strand of OX451740.1, from coordinate 133,829,701 downwards.
CAACTAAGGTTCTAAGGTCCGTTAGTGCTTCACGACACCACACGGCCGCCCCGTATTCTCCTTGTTTCCCCACGAAGGATACTGGTACCAACCAAAGTGCCACACCAACAAAGCCATCGCTTAAACCAATCGGTCTACACCATACAGTCTCCACGATCTATTGTTGTTTACCTAAAAAGTGCCCCCAGATCCGGGTGTAGGATCTTTAATAATACCCAAACAAAACCCTTGAATTTAAAGCAGGCAAGGTAAAACAAGAAAGCAATTTTTAAAATGACCTAGATCCTAAGGTAAACCCCACTTTATTTATTTCCCCAGCAGAGTCGCCAGTTCTGTGATACGGTGGCAGAAACGACTGTTATAATGGTTTGCGTTTTTTGTTCGCAAAATGTTGCGGTAAGCAAGAGTCACCACCGACTTTTATTTTATCCAATCAGGAAAAGGAAAAAGAACAGAAAAAACCTTTTTCGGGAATATTTCTGAGTACGGGGGATAGATTATAGAAAGGGAAGGTGCTAGCACCCTTTCTATCCATGGTTTTCCATGGGCTCTTAGGTACTTGCTCATTTTAAAATTTCTTGTGTGTGTGCTTGTTTTGAAAAGTTATGTTTTACTTCGTTTTAACCCTTGTTTCTGTCCTCAAGGGTGTGACAAAGTTGTTTTGAAAATTGTTTTGAAAAAGTGTTTGTGTGAAAAGGTTTGTTTGTTTGAGCAAGTACTTAAGAGTTTTCTACCTACTCGAAAAAGACTGTTCGTTTTCCTTTTGACAGCGCTATCCTATTATTGAGGAACAGGTAGCACCGTCGTTGGAGTTTTAAGGGACATTTGAAGGGACAGATGTGGTCACAAAAGCAATGTTAGAAGGTGTTGTAATCATCCTAAAGCCTTAAAGATCCTTTCTGAGGCAACATTCGAATGGGTCATTTGAGATCTTTCGGGGCTAGAGGACGACCACTAACAAACCCTATACTTCATGACCGTTTAATCGAAGGCAACCGAAGTGGAGTAAACCCTAAGAGTGAGCATGTGAGAGTGTAATTTTTCAGTTAATTTATCTTTGCACATTTATGGTTTTCTACCGTTTTAATTTTCAAGTATTCTTTCCATACAATCCTATTAGTCATGCATCTAGACAGTTAAAATTTACAGGAATTTAAAGTGCGGAAATAGAAATCCTAACTATTACAGGGCTTTCGCAGATACAAAATTATTTTTGACTGAAAATAAAATGCGGAATTAAAACCTAATTAAATCTATTACAACCTCGAAGCAGTTACAAAAATAATTAAAAAAAGTAATTAAAATACGCACAACGAATTAAATGCGAGGACGGTTAGAAAACCTAAAAATCTAATTTGAGAAAAATATTTAAGTTATTTTTGAAGAAAAAAATTAATTATTTACAAAATCAAACCCTAATTTCTAATTGATTTTAATTTACAAAAAATAAGATTTAATTGCCCTAATTTTGAATTAAATTAATTAATTAAAGGAAACAAAATATTTTTAAAAAAAAAGGATTTTTGGTGTTTTTTGTGATTTTGATTAAATAAATAATAAAAAAATTTGATGTTATTTTAAAAAGAAAAATAATTAGGAAATAATTAAAAAGAAATAAAAATAATAAATAAAAAAGAAGAATGGGCCTATTTAAGAAATTGGAGGGGGTGTATTATTGAAAATCTCCAGGCCCATGAAGCCAGCCAGCCCAGTCAACGCTGGATCCCACGTGGCGCTGACCTGAGAGCGCACCATGCTCCTTCAGTGATGAGCATTGGATCTGGAGAGGCTGTGATCCATTGGTTGGATGGTGATGGCATATGGTAGGTGTTTGGTCAAGAGAAACACCGGATCTGCAAAGGAATTAAAATAAAGAAAATTTGCAAGGACCTGGGATCGAACCCATGTCCTCTACCCTTTCCAACACACGTCCTTGCCAGCTGCGCTACATGTTTTGTTTGTTAATATAATAACAATAATATATAATATATAAATCAAGGTAACTGAGTCACAAACGCGTGCGAAATTCAAAATGGTCAATGGTTATCAGCCACGTCCTTATCTTATTCCTGGAACCGTCGTTTTAGATAACGACCTTTTACCTACGGACAACACCTGTAACTAAAACCCTGCAAATTTCCAAAATTCACAAAACAAATGATAAATGAAATTGAAGACCAGAATTCAACTGGTCTTGATGCCACGATCCTCATGGTTAGTTATTCTTGGTCTAATTTTACTTGTGGACAAAAACCCCAAAACGCAAGGACAAACCTTAATAATGGTAGTCATGGATATACGCATCAAAATGCAAAATTACATAAACCAAAACGTTCTAAAAGCTCATACAAACACAATAATATGTTCAATAATGGTTAATCATGAATAAATTGCAAAATACGATTCAAGCTAGGGAAGGCAAACCGTGGGTCTGTAGCGTGCGTTTCTGAGCGTGAACAGGCGTGCAATTGATCCAGTTACGTTCCTAAGATGTCCAGCAATCTATTGGCAACGTTAGAATGGCTTGAATTGGGCCCCAATCTTGAGACTAATTCACTACTTTTTGCAAAAAAAATGAGTTTGTTCTTGTGCTTTCCACAACTGCTAACCCTTGTTTTCGTGTCTGGCCTTGTTTATTATATATCCCTAAGTGAATTAGGGTTATAAAAACAGCTGGTATCTTTGCAATTTTTGAAGATTTGATTTGGTTTTCATCTTGTATGATATCTTTCCAAATTAGGCCTAATCATGCTATTCTTGCTCCAATCAACCTTGATACGATTTGATTCTGATATGCCAGCATAATTAGCTTGTGATCATATCCAAAAATCATATTAAAACAAATCTTTGCTATTATTTGTCATTTATTTGATTTAATTCAATTTTTAATTAAAAAAATCAAAATATAAGAAAAATGAACCAAATAATGTGTGGGTAAATATTTGGGTCGTGGGCCATTTTATGAGTGAGGTGCAAGTATAAAAAGTTAGGCCCATTTGGCAAAAAATCCATTTTTGAGCATATTTCACTTTTGGCAATTTTGCAAAAATGGTCAACTTTGACAAGGCATATATTTTCCAATTTTAACCCTAGAGAGGTGTTCTATGACTTTTTAGAAAGCTTAGGATGTCCCCTAAACAACCCTTTTTGTCTCATTTCAATTGGGTCTTCCATGTTCATGTAAGAAGCTTTGACCCAAAAAGTGTTTTTCTTGACTTTTCAAAAGGACCTATAATATGAAAATTCATATCTTTTTGTGAGTGCATATTTTGAACTTGAGGGCTGAAGATGAATTGTGGGGAATTGCATCCTCTTCAAAATTATCCTTGGATGAAAAATTTCTAATAAATTATGAGGAAGTTATGCTTGGTCAAAGTTTGGTTGACTTTTCTTGAGAAACCCTAATTTAGCAACTTTTGGGTTTTGATGAATTTGGGGCATTCCTTGAGGAAGGGCATTCCTTGATGAATCATGATAAACCCTTGATAAAATGATGGATATAACTTCAAAATGTTGATGTTGACCAAAAATCTTGAAGTTTAACTGTATGTGGGCCACAATTGACTTTTGACCTAATATAGTCGATTCTCAAGCATCTTAGCAGTTGACTGAGCAAACTTCTTGTGAAAGGCTTGAAATTTGACATGGAGGGTATTGAGAACATATTAGGATCATGGAGAGCATATGAGGTCTTTGGAGTTCACCCATCTTGATGAAAATGGAAACCCTAGTTTCAGGTACATTGCCTTAGGAGGGAGTTTGTCTGGTCAACTCTTGGGCATCCCTGAGCAAGTTGAGGATCTCAATGGGCATGTGTTGAGTAAAATGAGAGAGAAAATTTTGGGGTACAACAGTCATCATTATCCATCAGCATATTTTCATTTAATAAATCATTGAACGTGTGCATTCAAATTTTATGCTCCTTGTCTTTCTTTAACTTTATTGCTTTCAAAATAGCTATGTGTTCTTACACACACCCACACAATAAATTGAATATCCATATCCACCCTGGATTCCATTGATGACAATTATTTTCTTGCCAATTATGAATTCGAAAATATGATCTACCAAGCCGAGGATGAAGGTGAGAAAGATTGTGAAATACCTGGAGAGCTTGTTAGGTTGTTAATGCAATAAGAAAAAGCCATACAACCACATGAGGAGCCAATCGACGTTGTGAGCTTGGGTACTGAAGAGGACAAGAAAGAAGTCAAGATAGGTGTCAACCTAGAAGGCAGTGTCAAAAAGAGATTAATCCAGATGTTGCGTGACTATGTTGAGATCTTTGCTTGGTCGTACGAATACATGTTAAGGCTTGATGTTGACATTGTGGTTCACCGTCTATCGATGAAGGAAGCCTGTCCTCCTATAAAGCAGAAGGTTCTTCGTATGCATCCTAAGATGTCTGAAAAGATCAAAGTTAAGGTTATGAAGCAGTTCAATGGAGGTTTCTTAGCTGTTACATCCTATCCTTAATAGGTTGTGAATATGGTGCCAGTACCAAAAAAGGATGTTAAGGTGTGTATGTGTGTAGACTACAGAGATTTGAATAGGCAAATCCCTAAAGATGACTTCCCACTTTCGCATCTTGATGTTCTGGTTGACAACACCGCTCAGCATAAAGTATTTTCCTTCATGGATGGTTTCTCCGGTTATAATCAAATCAAGATGGCACCCGAAGCCATGGAGAAGACTACTTTTGTCACACAGTGGGGCACTTTCTGTTACAAAGTTATGCCTTTCGATTTGAAGAACACCGGTGCAACATATCAACATGCTATGGTAACTTGGTTCCACGATATGATCCATCATGAGATAGAGGTTTATGTTGATGACTTGATAGCTAGGTCCCAGACTGAAGAAGAACACCTTGACCACCTGCACAAGGTGTTTGAGAGATTGAAGAAGTACAAATTAAGGTTGAATCCAAACAAGTGCATATTTGGGGTAAGATCCAGTAAACTGCTAGGTTTTGTCTTCATTGGTAAAGGTATTAGAGTGGATCCTGCCAAGGTTAAAGCCATTCAAGAAATGCCAGCTCCCCATACTGAGAAGGAAGTCGGAGGTCTCCTGGGACGATTGAACTATATTTCCATATTCATTTCCCATTTGACTGCTACTTGTGAGCCAATCTTCAAGTTACTAAAGAAAGATCAAGTAGTGAAGTGGAACAATAATTGTCAGAAAGCCTTCGACAAAATCAAGGAGTATCTCCAGGAACCTCTGATTCTAATTCCACCGGTTGAATGAAAACCTCTGATTATGTACCTAACAGTATTAGAGAACTAAATGGGGTGTGTATTGGGGCAACATGACGAGTCTGGTCAAAACGAGCATGCAATATACTACCTCAGAAAAAAGTTTACCAACTGTGAAACAAGATACTCACTGCTCGAGAAAACTTGTTGCGCTTTGGCGTGGGCTTCTCACCGACTAAAATAGTGTATGTTGACTCATACTACTTTGTTGATCTCTAAGATGGATCCAATAAAATACATATTCGAGAAACCCTCTCTCTCTCTCCTGAAGAATAGAAAGATTGCAAATGGTCTTTACAGAATACGACATTCAATACACTACTCAGAAAGCAATCAAAGGAAGTGTATTGGCGGATCATTTGGCTCATCAGGGTGTAGATGACTACCAGTCTATGAATTTTGAGTTCTCGGATGAGAATATTATGCTAGTTACTGATTATGAAGAACCTGGACCGTATGAAGGACCTGAGCCAGGATCCCGATGGACTATGGTTTTTGATGGAGCTTCCAACACACTTGTAATGGAATTGGTGTTGTAATTATCTCTCCTAAGGATTGTCATATGCCCTTCACCTCCAGATTATATTTTGATTGTACCAAAAATATGGCCGAGTATGAAGCATGCATCATTAGTATCAAGGCTTCCATCGATATGAGAGTTAAATTCCTAAATGTATATGGGGACTCATCCCTAGTAATCAGTCAGATTAAGGGAGAACGGGATACAAAGCATCCAAATCTCATTCCTTATCGAGAGCATGTGTTGACATTAATTTCGCACTTTGAAGAAATCACTTTTGAACATATTCCGCGAGAATATAATCAGTTGGCAGACACATTAGCTACCATGTCATCTATTTTCAAATTTATATGGGATAATGAAGCTCCTCGAATCACTATTGATAGACTAGACGAACCAGCGCATTATTCCAAAGTTGATACTGGCGGAGTAGAGGATAAGCCTTGGTCCCACGAAGTAAAAAGATACCTCAAGACTCAAGAGTGTCCTGAAGGGGCATCTATCAATGACAAGAAATTTCTAAGGAGTTTCTCTTCCAAGTTCTTTCTGAGTAACGGAATCTTGTACAAGCGCAATCACAATTCGGCTTTGCTTTGTTGTGTAGACAAGAAGGAAGCTGAGAAGATTATGGAAGATATGCACGAAGGAATATTTGGTACTCTCTCTAGTGGACATACAATGGCTAATAAAATACTAAGAGCGGGTTATTATTGGTCTACCATGGAAACCTATTTCCATCGTCATTCCAGAACTTGTCGTAAATGCCAGATTTATGCTGACAAAGTACATGTTCCTCTGGTTCCTTTGAATGTCTTAACTGCTCCTTGGTCGTTTGCAATGTGGGGCATTGATATAATTGGAGATATTAAGCCTAATTTTTCCAATGGCCGTCATTTCATCCTTGTCGTTATTGATTACTTCACGAAGTGGGTAGAAGCAGCCTCGTTTGCCTCCATTATTAAGAATATTGTGGCTCGATTCATTAAGCATAACCTCATATGTCGGTATGGCATACATGAAAGGATCATCACGGACAATGGTACAAATCTTAACAATATTATGATCATGGAACTCTGCATGCAGTTCAAGATTAAGCACCATAATTCTTCTTCATATCGACCAAAGATGAATGGCATAGTGGAAGCCGCCAAAAAGAATATCAAGAAGATTTTGCAGAAGATGACGGTGACTTACAAGGGTTGGCATGAGATGCTACCATTTGATCTTCATGGTTATCGCATTTCAGTATGTACATCCACTTGGGCAACTTCTTTCTCTCTAGTCTACAGTGTGGAGGATGTCTTACCTATCAAAGTCCAGATTCCTTCCTTAAGGATTATGAAAGACACAGGTTTAGATGAAGACGAATGGATTCAGACTAGACTTGACCAGATAAATTTAATTGATGAAAAAAAGGCTTGCGGCTGTTTTTCATAGACAGGTGTATCAGAAGTGTGTGATCAAAGGCCATTAACAAGAAAGTCAAGCATCAGGTGTACCAGGCTAGTGATTTGGTAATAAAACGCATCATCCTACCGCAAGGTGATCCCAAGGGAAAATGGACTCCCACGTACGAAAGGTCATTTGTGATCAAAAATATATTTTCAGGTGGTGCTATGATACTTACCACCATGGACGATGAAGATTTTCCACACCCTATGAACGCAGACATAGTCAAAAAATACTAGGCATAAAAGAGACCCATTAGGTTGACTAGCCTCGGCAAAAATAAGGGCATCTCGGTGAACCAAAAGGGTTCGGGAAAAAATGGGGGATATATATGTGTAAAATTGTACATTCAGTAAGTCGAAAACCTGAAAAGGCAGCTTTGGAAAAAAAGGGTATCCCGATGGACTAAAAACCCGAAGGGGCGGTCCAGGAAAAAGTTAGGGATTAAAGCATACGACTATGTTCCGTTGGATCATCCATCCAATTACAGCCAACATAGTCACTAATGCCAAGTTCAAATGGTACAGATCAATTTAATGAACTTCTTCGGACAGCAAGGGATGAGATGCTTGAAAACATAGGGGAAATAGCCGAGTTGAAACTCGATGGGATCATTTCCACATAGCTGTTTTTCTTTGTACCCTCTTTTCGAAATTTATGATGATTTCCCTTTACTTGGATTTCTGTCTCCTTCTATAAGACTGTTTATTTATAGGCAAACTCTCCAAATCAATGCAATCAAATTTCAAATTCAAAATTGTTTTTACTTTCTCTGTTTTGTTTGCAAAAACGTCTAATGATTACATTGAATGAACATATGCATTTGAACATGATTACTGTTTACAAATATATGCATGAAAACAAGATTATCATTTACTAAAGACTCTAGGAGTCAGGATAATGTTCAGGTTGACCCTAAATTCCCACAGAGTAATCTCCTTCGGGCTATTTTCACAAGTTAAAGATTATTTCCTCAACACAGTCTACAGGGTTTATTTCCCCAACGGAGTTTATGTCTCCCATATTACAATTCCCCAACAAGATTCTATTCTCCGGCCAGATGTCATTCAACGTTGTCCTCCCTAGGAAAGCTGATATCCGTATCTGAAACCCGGTCAGACAACGCATCAGAGGATCATCCATTTATTTTATCCCCGATCAGGATACATAAAGATCAAATTTTTCAAAATAGCGATGAACGACTGACTCTCCTAGAATCCTGCTATCCCCAAGCTAAAGTCAAATATCCCTAGTGGAATATCCTCAAACAAAAAGCAGAAATCCCCAGTAAAGTCAAATTGATGAACTACTGTCTCCATCCCCAGCAACAGTCAGGGATTTATTTTCCCCAGCCAAACATTATTATACGAAGCTACTGATACGTTCCAATGACATATTTCATCCATACACTGTTTACAAAATATCATAAAATATGCATACGAAACGCATATACCATTCTCATTTATTTTGAGAGCATCATTACGCAATGCATTACATACATCATGACATCTCATAAAACTAACTTTGTCTTTTCAGGTTAAGTTCGCAAACAAATATTATTAGCAATTTAGAGACAGGTTATAGATCAACTCTCAAAACAGGATGGGGGGACTATCTATATGACCAGATATTTTCCCTTCAGAGATTAAATTCTAAAAAGCATCTCTTTCAGGGCTTCTTTCTTAAAAGCATTCCCCTTCAGAGACTGAATTTTGAAAAGCATTCCCCTTCAGAGACTGAATTTTGAAAAAAACTCCCCTTCAAAGACTAAATTCTAAAAAGCATTCCCTTCAGAGGTTTATTCTGAAAAACATTCCCCTTCAGAGACTGAATTTTGAAAAGCATTCCCTTTAGAGGTTTATTCTAAAAAGCATTCTCCTTCAGATCTTCCTTCTAAAAAGCATTTCCTTCAGAGATTTATTTTGAAAAGCATTTCCATTAGATCAAGTCGAGCGTAGACTCATTCTGGTACTCCTATCAACAGTTACTTTGGATGGCATCTATAAGCCCGTCTCTGACGACACTCTATCACCTCTCCGAATGGCATCTTTAATCCCATTCAAGCAATATAACCAACAAACAGTGTTACTTCGTGTACATGTGAGTGCAAATTTCTAGGCACTTAAGTGTTCAATCCTCTTCCACCTTCAGATCACGAATGACAAACATGTCAATCTAACTCTTCATGTTCAAGAAGATTGAAAAGGGGAAGCTATTGTACCCCAAAATTTTCCTTCCCATTTTTCAACACAAATTAATTCAAGATATCTTCTCGTTCTCCTAAGTTTCTCAAGCACTCAAGACTACTCAAAGATTGATCAGACAAACCCTTCTCCTAAGCATTGACCTACAACTAGGGTTTTGTTTTTCTCAAGGAAAATTAGGATTATAATGCCTCAAGTGGACTTCATGGTTTCTCATTAGCTTCAAATAATCCTCATATCTAGTTTTAAGCCTTGCAACACAAGTTTGCTCAATCAACTAGCCAGATGATTGAAAATCAATTGTAGTGGACAAAAAGTCAACTTTGACCAATTAATAGTCAAACTTCAAGATTTTTTGGTCAAAATTAAGATTTTGAATTAATATGCATCATTTGATCAAGGGTTGATCATGATTTATCAAGAAAATTCAAGATTCATCAAAAGTCAAAAGTTACTAAATTAGGGTTTTCTTTAGGAGAAATCAACTGAACTTTGACCAAATATAACTTTTATATACTTCATCAGAAAATTTTCAACCAAGGCCTATCTCGAAGTAAATTCAATCCTATACAACTTTTCCTCTCTAAGATCAAGGCCAAAAGTGTTTCATTTGAGAGATATGAGCCAAAACATTACAGGTCATTTTTAAAGTCAACAAAAAGACACTTTTTGTCAAAGCAATTTACATCAAGATAAAATTTTAAAATGACCAACATGAATATTGTAGGGGACATCTTGAGGTTTACAAAAAGTCCATGATCACATTCATGTTATGAAAATTGAGTGAGATATGAATGGTGAAATTTGGGAAATTTTGAGAAAATGCATGATATTCAATTTGAAGCAAACTTGACTTTTGAGCCAATGGGCCTATCTTTTGAAATCTAAACATGTTCATAACACCTTAGAAGACCTATAAGTCCATTCATTCATTATTTTAATTTTTATTTCATTTATTTTTATTTTTACTCATTTAAATTCAAAATGTCGCGGTAAGCAAGAGTCGCCACCGTCTTTTATTTTCTCCAACAAGGAAAGGACAAAAGCCCAGCAAAATTCCTTTTCGAGATGTTTCTCGGGTTCGGGAGGTAGATTATAGAAAGGTAAGGTGTTAGCACCCTTTCTATCCGTGGTTATCCACGAGCTCTTAGGTACTTGCTCACTATGTTTTCAAAATGTTTTTGCTTTTCTTGTGTTTGTGGGTTTTGAAAAAGTTTGTTTGAAAACTTCGATTTGACTCTTGTATCTGTCCTCAAGAGTGTATGAAGTGTTGTTTGAAAACTTTTGTCAGAGAAAAGTGTAGGTGTGTGATCGGTGGATCTGGAACTGACTGTTTAAAGCTGGTTTCGCGAAATGTCGCGGAAGCAAGAGTCGCCACCGTCTTTTATTTTCTCCAACATGGACAGGACAAAAGCACAGCAAAATTCCTTATGAGATAATTTCTCGGTTCGGGAGGTAGATTTATAGAAAGGGAAGGTGTTAGCACCCTTTCTATCCATGGTTATCCATGGTCTCTTAGATACTTGCTCATTGTGTTTTCAAAAGTGTTTGCTTTTCAATTGTGAGTGGGTTTGAAAAAGTTTCGTTTAAAGATTTCAGATCGACTCTTGTATCAGTCCTCAAGAGTGTTTGAAAAATTGTTTTTTGAAAAGCTTTTTGAAAAGTGTCGGTGTGAAAAGAGTTTTTGATTTGTTTTTGAATAGAGCAAGTATCTATGAGTCATCTACCTATCCTAAGGAATTAGGCTATGTAAATGTCCTTAAGGTAGTGCCATCCCACCATTGAGAGGTAGGTAGCACCACCGTTGGAGGTGTTCGGGTCAATTCGTTTTTAGGGACAGTGTGGTCACCAGAGCAACAGTAGGACACCTTAGAAGCTACCCTTATGCCATAGGGCATGGACATAAGGACTTACTAAAATGTCATATACTCGATGACCACGTTTCGAGGGCAAGGCAACGGTGAGGCGTACCCTAAGAGTGGTGTGTGAATTTGTGTGTTGTTTTCATGTTATGTTTTATCTTGTACATGTATCATGGTGATCTACGCTTGTTTTTATTTTAGGCCATACATTCTTTCATGCAAAGTTTAATAATTTAAGAGTGCGGAAATTTAAATGCGGAAAGTAAAATCCTACGCTATTACAAGGCGCGGGTCTATACATCGCCAAATTAACAAAGACCCGTTTTAATAAAAAAATGCGGAAAATAAATAAATTCCTAATTACTATTACATGGCTTGAGCAATTACATAATATTCGGAAGGAAATAAATAAGAATAAATGCGCGAAAAGAATAAAAATAAAACGTTTGAGGGCGTTGGACCCTTTTGAAATTAAATTGAATAAAAAAGTTAATTAATTATTAAATTAAAGAAAAGAAATGTTTTTTATGTTTTTGGTTTTTTATGAGATAAAGAAATTAAAATTGAAGAGAAACCCTAATTCTAAATTGTTTTTAATTATTAAAGAAAAATCTTAAAGTTTAACCTAATTTACTAAATATTTAATGTACATGTTTATTTACAAAAATATTTAATAATTAATAATAATAATAATGATGAGAAAATTGTTTATTAAAAAAAAGGATGAAAATGCTAAAAACCCTAATTTCTACATATTTTATTTATTTAAGAAAAAGATTTAAGTTTTAAAACCTAATTTAACTAAATTAATTATTAACATTTATTTACAAAATAAATTAATAGAAATTAAATATTAATAAAAATAAACATTTTTTGATTTTTCTGTATTTTATATTATGAAAATTAATTTGTGAAATTAAAGAAAACAATTAAAAAAAACAATTAATAGAATAAAAAGGAAAATCAAATAAAAATTAAAAATGTGCAAACCATGGGGGTATTCAGACCCAAGGGGAGGTATGATTTGAGAAACTTGGCCCATTGAATCAAGGCCTTTTTGACTTTCTGTGCTTGCATGTGGAGTGGTTGACTAGCGTGTATGGTAGTCCTCATCCTGTAGCCTTCAGATTGGTCATCATGATTACGTGGCAAGCCAGCATGTGAAGGCGTATGGTGAACCTTAGATGAAGCGCTGCGTTATGAACACATTAGGACAAAAAACATGGAATATATGGGGGGACCTGGGAATCGAACCCAGGTCCTAGTACCTGCAGGACACATCAGCTGCCAACTGAACTAACGCGCGTGTTTGTAATATGAGTGGAACACAAATAATATGTATGAAGAAACAACGTTATCCTGAAACAATCAAAAACGCGCTAATATTTAAACTAACCAACCATGTGAAGACACGCATGCGTCTTCTTCCTTCTTCTGCCTGTAACATAATTAAATAGCGGGGGTTTTAAACCCCCACTAAACTCAACCAGAAAAAATAGCGATTAGCGCTTGGGTTAACATAAAAAGGGCGCGAGGTGTTGGTTGGTCTTGTCTTGAGGTCACGAATCCAATGGCATAGGTTTGGTGGTTCAATTTTGCCATATATGTAAACCCCTAATTCCAAGCTTCTGAAACCCTAGAAAATGTTAATGGCACGTCTCGATACAGGCATTGTTAGGACAATTAAGTGGTACCGTTAGCTTCAGAACATCATGGTTAGTGTTAATCAACAATTAAAATGCATGAACAATGCCTGAAAATTAAACACGATTATGGAAAATTTCAAGAAAAGTGTGACTTTGTTCTACCAATTCTTGAGGCCTGGACACTGGTTATTGATTGCAATACGTTCCTGGATGTCTTGGCAATGTTTTGGAATGCCTTTGGAGCTTTGAAACGCCTTGTAACTAGGTTTTCAGTTTTCAAAAGTTTGATGAAAATTTGCAATTTTGTCTGCAGCCTGTATGCAATATTTCGTGTGTGTTGGAATAGGTTTAGGTTATGCATATGTAAGTGAATGGAATTAGGTTAAAAAACCAAGCCCAAAGTCCATGTATTCATGTTTTGAATATTTGATTTTTCCACATCTTTTTTTCAATCTTTTTCCATGCCAATCATGCCAAATATGGAAGATATTGTCCCTTTTGATTGATGAACGAGATCTCTTACATGTGTGGAGGATATTTGCTGCATAAAAAGATTTAAAAAACATGATTTAGTATTTTTCTTATATTTAAATTTAATTAAATGAATTAATGATAATAAAAATTCAAATAATTAATTAAAAATAAGAAAATAACTCCCTTTTAGCTTAATGGGTCGTGCATGTCCTTTGGGTAATGATTCATGGAAGAATTTGTGGCCCATTAGCATTTTTGAAGCCTTTGAAGCAAAGTTGACTTTTCAAAATTCCCAAATATTTCCTAACTTCTACAAGTCATATCTTGCTCAAGTTTTAAGCTTTGATCATGTTCTTGGACATTTTGGAAAGGTCTTGAAGTCCTCTAACCAATGCCTTTGGTCCCATATCATTTTGATTTACCAATTTCAAGTTATGGTCTTTGACTTAAAGTGCCTTTTTGTTGACTTTTGAAAATGACCTATAATGTTGAAATTGATAACTTTTTGTGAGAGCATTTCTTGGACTTGAAGTGTGAAGATGAGTTGTAGGAAATGTCATTCTCTTCAACATGAGCTTTGGATGGGATTTTTCTGATAAACCATGAAGAAGTTATGCCCTGGTCAATTTGCAGTTGACTTTTTCAACTGTCCAAAAATAGAAACTTTTGCATCTTGAGACTTTTTGAGCCATGCTTTGAGAATCATGATCAAGAATTGATCAAATGATGTTTGTGGCTTCGAAATAAGATCTTTACCAAAAATTTTGACTTTTGACTGTCAAATGACCATTTTGCCCCTGCAGTTGACTGTGAAGCATTTAGGGTTTTTGACTGTGCAATTTGATGCTGTGAGTCTTGAAACTTGGCATATGAATGCTTGACAATGTATGTAGGCATGTGGGACTTGATTGGACCCTTGGAAACCTCAATTTCTTTTCTAGAACCAAAACCCTAATTTTGACTGTGTTAGGAGGCAATTGGACTGTGCAACCCTTGAGTGATTTTGAAGCTTGATCTTGCCAAATCTTGAAGAATATGGGAGGGCAAATTTTGGGGTACAACAGTTGCCCCTGTTCAATCTTCTTAGACCTGAGGATGTAGATTGGCTGGCGTGCCTTTCGTGATCCGAAGGTGAAAGATGATTGAACACTAGAGTGCCCAGAAATTTGCACTCACATAGTAGAGTGTCAGCAGTATGATGTAGGGAATGGGCTTACATATGCCATATTGAGAGGTGATGGATAGGAGGATAGGCTTATAGATGCCATCTGGGAGTATGACAGTACCTTATCGGGAATGGGCTTACAAATGCCATTTAGAGACTGTTGGTATGTGGATGGGCTTACAGATGCCATCTAGGTGTCCATCGCGTAAGAGTTTCCTTAGTGAGAACTTGCGTACCTGAAAAAGAAAGATAATTACCTGACCTGTTACAGGAGTTGATCTTCAAACTCTTTATGTAGATGTGCCCTGGCTGGATACAGGTATCGAATCTTCAAACTCTTCAGACGTGCCCTGGCCGGATACAGGAATCGAGTCCGGAGAGTATAGTCGTCAATAGATACACCCTGGTGAGATACAGGAATCGGATCTTCGAACTCTTCAGACGTGCCCTGGCGAGATACAGGAATCGAGTCCGGAGAATATAGTCGTCAACAGATACACCCTGGTGAGATACAGGAATCGGATCTTCAAACTCTTCAGACGTGCCCTAGCGAGATACAGGAATCGAGTCTGGTAATGTTAGTCGTCAACAGATACACCCTGGCAAGATACAGGAATCAGATCTTCGAACTCTTCAAACGTGCCCTGGCAAGATACAGGAATCGAGTCTGGTAATGTTAGTCGTCAACAGATACACCCTGGCAAGATACAGGAATCGGATCTTCGAACTCTTCAGACGTGCCCTGGAAGGATACAGGAATCGAGTCTGGTAATGTAGTCGTTAACAGATACACCCTGGCGAGATACAGGAATCGGATCCTCAAACTCTTCAGACGTGCCCTGGCAGGATACAGGAATCAGATCCTCAAACTCTTCAGACGTGCCCTGGCAGGATACAGGAATCGAGTCTGGAATATAGTCGTCAACAGATACACCCTGGCAAGATACAAGAATCGGATTTTCGAACTCTTCAGACGTGCCCTGGCGAGATACAAGAATCGAGTCTGGTAATGTTAGTCGTCAACAGATACACCCTGGCGAGATACAGAAATCGGATCCTCAAACTCTTCAGACGTGCCCTGGCAGGATACAGGAATCGAGTCTGGAATATAGTCGTCAACAGATACACCCTGGCAAGATACAGGAATCGGATCTGGAATCACGACTATTGATAGCAATCATCTTTGTATTAACTTTTGTCCTGAAAAGACAAAACGTTAGTTGTATGCAATGTCATGATGTATGACATGCATGATGTTCTTGAAATAAATGAGTTTGTATGTTCATGATGCGTATTTGCATGTTATAATGTATGAAGATGCGATGTTTATGAATGCATGTTTTTTTCTAGGAAAGTAAATCCTTGACGGGTGCCGGGAAGTTAAATCTTGGGCTGATGCTGAATAGTGTTCTTGGCTTCCGCTGGGGATAATGGTTGCAAGAATACCGGTAGGAGAAGATGACTCCGTTGAGGGATAAACTTGGCGAATAGATTACTCTGCGGGGAGTGAACTCTGTGGGGAAAGAGATGTACTTTGCTGAAGTGGATGATAACTCCGTTGGGGATACCATTGATGTGTTATGTTGAAGATGAATTCCGCTGGGGATAGGAAGACTTTGTCGGGGACGATCTTTCCGTGGTTATTGGCTGAGGATAACCCAGTTATATCCTGGTAGGGAAATAACCTTTGAATAAGAAGTCCGGGGGACGCGTTCGTGCTCTGCGGGGGATAAGCTTTCTAGAATCTACTGGGGATAAGCTTCCTGCTGGGGAGATGGATTGAACTCTTCTGGGGAAATTTTTCAGATTGGACTGGGGAAGTGGCTCCACTGGGTGTCCGACATTCTGCCGGGGAACAATCTTAGATCAAGATTTCCGGGGATACTTTGTAGAGGAATATTTGTATACTCTGTTGGGGAATGTTGAGATCTGCGGGGGATAGTCTAACTTCCTTAATGCTGACAGTAGACTGACTCTGCATGGGGAGAGTGTCGCCGACTTGCTGGAGATGCAGTGCCTTTTCAGGGCTGATGGGAGACCAACTCTGCTTGGGGGAGAGTATGGGGTTGTCTGATAATGAGCTTATGTAAAACTGCATCTTTGGAGGGAGGAAACCTGTGTAGGGTTTCTTGATGACGAGTCCGTGTAAAACTGCATCCTTGAAAATAGAGAACCTGTGTAGGGTTTCTTGATGACGAGCCCGTGTAAAACTGCATCCTTGAAAATAGAGAACCTGTGTAGGGTTTCTGGGTGACGAGTCCGTGTAAAAACTTCATCTTTGGAAAGAGAGAACCTGTGTAGGGTTTCTTGATGACGAGTCCGTGTAAAACTACGTCTGGAGTTTGAGAGGGGAACTTGTGTGGGGTTTCCTTGGTGATGAGTCCGTGTAAAACTGCATCTTTGGAAAGAGAGAACCTGTGTAGGGTTTCTTGATGACGAGCCCGTGTAAAACTACGTCTGGAGTTTGAGAGGGGAACCTGTGTGGGGTTTCCTTGATGATGAGTCCGTGTAAAACTGCATCATTGGAAAGAGAGAACCTGTGTAGGGTTTCTTCGGGATAAGTTCGTGTAAAACTTCTTGATGAACCGGGATAAAGTCATCTTTAGATAAGTCCGTGTAAGACTTCTGGAGGAACCAGGGTAAGGTTACTGCAGGGTAAATTCGTGTAAAACTTCTTGATGAACCGGGGTAAGGTTATCTTGAGATAAGTCCGTGTAAGACTTCTTGATGAACCGGGGTAAGGTTATCTCGGGATAAGTCCGTGTAAGACTTTTGGAGGAACCGAGGTAAGGTTACTGCAGGATAAGTTCGTGTAAAACTTCTGGATGAACCGGGGTAAGGTCATCTTTAGATAAGTCCGTGTAAGACTTCTGGAGGAACCAGGGTAAGGTTACTGCAGGGTAAATTCGTGTAAAACTTCTTGATGAACCGGGGTAAGGTTATCTTGAGATAAGTCCGTGTAAGACTTCTTGATGAACCGGGGTAAGGTTATCTCGGGATAAGTCCGTGTAAGACTTCTGGAGGAACCGGGGTAAGGTTACTACAGGATAAGTTCGTGTAAAACTTCTGGATGAACCGGGGTAAGGTCATCTTGAGATAAGTCCGTGTAAGGCTTCTTCTGAAAATAAAAGGAACCGGTGTAGGGTTACTTTGTGATAATAGGTCCGTGTGAGACTTCGTCTGAAATTGAGAAGGAACCGGTGTAGGGTTGCCTGAGGATGAGTCCGTGTAAAACTACATCTGAAGTTGAGGAGGAACCGGTGTAGGGTGGCTTCATGATGATCAAGTAGATAAATGTCCTGTCTGGTTTCGGATATTAACCCATGATCAGTCGTCCACAGAATTTTCCTGGCTTGTTACCGGTGTTGATCTGGAACTTATAAAGGTAGATGGTGATCATCTTTTGATTGACCTTTCCTTGGTACTTTGGTTGATAGCGTAACTGGATCGCCTGGACAACTCATTATTGCCCCTGTTTCTGAGGTGAGGGAAGAAGATATCTGTGGAGGTGCTTGATGACTGCCGATTGACAACTCTTGTTCTGGTAGGCAAGTGACGAGATGTCGGGACATAGTCGTATGCTTTGATCCCTAATTTTTTCCTGGACCGCCCTTTCGGGTTTTCAGTCCACCGGGATACCCATTTTTGCCCAAGCCGCCTTTTCAGGTTTTCGACTTGTCGGGTGTACAGATTTTTTTCATTTCATCCCTCATTTTGCCCGAACCCTTTTGGTTCGCCGGGAAGCCCTTATTTTTGCCTAGGTAGTCGACCTAGCGGGTCTTTGATTATGCGTAGTATTTTTTTCGACTATGTCCGTACTCTCAGAATGTAGGGAGTTGCCCCCATGTCAGTAGCATTGTGTTGCCATGCTACCAGAAGATGTTTGATCGTGCAAGATTCGTTGTTGGAATTCATGTCCAATGCCCCAGGTGACTCAGGCTGAGATTTGCCCTAGGCTATTTGGCCTTTTGAGAGATTCTCCGAATCTTGACTTAATTGCCCCAGTTGATAGACAATAATCACGTCTGCCCCTTGATTGGAAGTGCTTTTGTTCACTAGGTATTCATCGTGCGAATTTCCCTGCTGTTCAAATAAATAGTCATATGCAAACAATGTTATATCAAAAATGCAAAGCTTATGTCTGTCTTGAAGATTTTGAAAATGCATTCTTTTTCATAAAACAAGTGAATGTTTGTAAAACGTGATGTCAACTCCGTATTTACCGTAGGCCTTAAGGAGTCAGGATACCTTTCGTAACAATATGCTTTCGAACTAACCCATGCTTCAGCTAGGACTTTTAAGGGTTGTAACGTGGCCTGGTTCACGGTTTAAGAAACAAAGGATAAAGGCTCAAATTTTATTTGTACCCACCCGTTCTTCGTGATGTTCTTCAATCCTAAACTCAACTGATCGTGCATTAGCCCTTGTTTGAGTCTTTGCTCTGATATTACGGTGATGGTTCGGATGTTGACAATTTAGGCAGTCATTTCCTTTTTTTGTGGAGGGTTTGTAAGACCTCTTTCTTTTCTGATTTTGTTATCCCTGTTTTTTGCCTGAACTGTTTCTTTTGTGATTACAGTCCGCGGGATGCCCCAGTTTTGTAAGTCTCCTTCATAGGTTTTGACTTAACGGGCTTTTATTTTGATAGATAACGACTTCTTGTCTTTATGATCATTCGGAACCATCACTGTCCTTTGTTTTGTAAGGACTTCTTTTGGTGCCATTCGTTGTGCGCTTGGATCAACTGAGGGAACTACCCTGCCCCAGGTTATAATTAAGGGTTTTAATTTTTTTGTGAAAAGAAAAACTCCTACTTCTTTGGCTCGAAGGGGTTGACGAGGGATTATCTTCCTTATAACTCCAGTGTTTAGGAATTGAAATAATGCATGTGCCTCATCAGCGGGGTCTGTTCAAAAGAATACTGTAGATCGTGGTATCGTTTTCGTCATCTTCCCTCAAGAGGCTTAGAATTATTAATTGAGAGTTGAACATCACAAAAAAATGAAAGCAATTTTGAATATAACGAATGCGAATATATTGCTTCAAAACAGACATATGCGATGCATTAATGAAATAACAATGTTTGACATGAATAAACGTTTAAACAATCAAAGAAAAATACAACTTGAACATTCGAATGAACAAAAGTTTTCTAGTTTGAATTAGTCACTTCAAGTGGTGAATCTTGCAGGGATAGTAGAAGAACTCGGCCTGGCCATCCCGGGTGAATTCCACAGCTCCTTCATCAATCAGGTCCTGGATCTTGTTCTTCAGAGCCCAGCAGTCGGCAGTGTCATGTCCAGGACTATCCGAGTGGTATGCACATCTTTTGTTGGGATGATAGTTAGGAGCAGAGATGTTGGGGTTCCGGGGAGGAGCCCTTAGTGTAATCAGATTCAACCTCAGCAGGTGTTGTAGAGCTTGAAACAGCGACACGTTAAGCTGGGTGAATTGCCTCTTGGACCTGCTTAGCTTACTCTGATCAACCTGTTGCTCTGGGCGAGGTTGATGCTGGGCTTGTGAAGTGGTAGCAATTTGGAGAGGTCTATTCTTCTCCATACCAGATTCATGTCCTCTTGGAAGCTGATCAAAGACCTGGTCCCTGACTTAGACTGGTTGCTTCATTTTGGATCTGTCTTGGTGGAGTTGACTGATCATGGTCCTTAACTCTTCTTGCTCCCAAGCTAAACCTTGGATGAGAGCCCTTTGCCCCAGCATCTGGGTTTTCATTGTATCTACCTCAGCTTGTAGACGTCTCAGCCGTTCGTCCTTGTCGTCTTCGGGACTTTTCTTGGCCAGATTCCCCATGAGGAGTGTCCTTAACTCCTCTTGCCCCTTGGATAGGCTTAGGAAGATCTCCCTGAACTGAATCTCTTGAGCCTGAAGACCCTGGTTATCTTGTTGGGAAGCCATTGCTGTAATAAACAGCGAAGAAGGTAAGTGACCTGTCAGAAAGAGTACCTGTAATGCAACGATATGTATGATATGCATGCAATGTTTTCAAGGATCTCGCGGGGTAGACAAGAAAAATTGTTAGAATTTGAAACCGGTAGCTTGATTGAAGGAACTTCATGTTGTTGAGAGTCCTTCTTCAAGGGTCAAGGCTCACCATATCTAGTGGGTCATAGCCCCTGACAACTTTTGGCTAGAGGAAAATAAATCCCCTTTGCCCCTTGCTATACAATTTAATTCATCATGACCTGCATCACAAGCCCTTGAGATCCTTGAAATGGGTTAGTCCTTATGCAGGATGTATGCAATGGTATGATGTCATGCTATGCATTGAGTGATATGTGTAACCCTGTTATGAGTGCAGATTAAGGACTGTGAACAAAACCTGCGAGAAACTCAAGTGTCAGATAACAAGTATGCAAATAGTCAAGTTTTAAGGCACACAAGTCACACAGAGAGCCCTTAGAGTTTAGGCCAGCATGGGGTCTAGGTATTACCCTCTTTCAGTTTGTTGGTTAAGACCTGTCTTATCAGAAGTAACCGGGTTCTAGAGGATCCCAATATCACTGACTACCCTCAATCGGTCATAACTCCAACATCGCAATCTTTTCTTGCGGCCAGAACCATCACGAGAGTTTAGCCTCAATGGGCGTAGCATACTGCTACTGTTCTATTGGCCAAGTTGGGTCATTTAAGGTTCTAAGGTCGGTTGGTGCTTAATGACTCCTCAGAAGACCCATATTCTCCTCGTTGCGACACAAGGGATATCGGTACAGACCAAGGTGCCACACCCACGTAGCCACTGCTTCACCCATGTCGGTCTACGCCGGACAGGTCCCTCACAGCTTATGCTACCTAACAGGGTATCCCCAGATCCGGGTTAGGATCTATGTAACTCCGATGCAGCCCACAATAATAAAGCAAACAAACACAGCAATTGAAAACACAAGTGATCTTAGTCCTAAGGTACACCTCACTTTATAAGATATCCCCAGCAGAGTCGCCAATTCTGTGATCGGTGGATCTGGAACTGACTGTTTAAAGCTGGTTTCGTGAAATGTCGCGGAAGCAAGAGTCGCCACCGTCTTTTATTTTCTCCAACATGGACAGGACAAAAGCACAGCAAAATTCCTTATGAGATAATTTCTCGGTTCGGGAGGTAGATTTATAGAAAGGGAAGGTGTTAGCACCCTTTCTATCCATGGTTATCCATGGGCTCTTAGATACTTGCTCATTGTGTTTTCAAAAGTGTTTGCTTTTCAATTGTGAGTGGGTTTGAAAAAATTTCGTTTAAAGATTTCAGATCGACTCTTGTATCAGTCCTCAAGAGTGTTTGAAAAATTGTTTTTTGAAAGCTTTTTGAAAAGTGTCGGTGTGAAAAGAGTTTTTGATTTGTTTTTTAATAGAGCAAGTATCTATGAGTCATCTACCTACCCTAAGGAATTAGGCTGTGTAAATGTCCTTAAGGTAGTGCCATCCCACCATTGAGAGGTAGGTAGCACCACCGTTGGAGGTGTTCGGGTCAATTCGTTTTTAGGGACAGTGTGGTCACCAGAGCAACAGTAGGACACCTTAGAAGCTACCCTTATGCCATAGGGCATGGACATAAGGACTTACTAAAACGTCCTATACTCGACGACCACGTTTCGAGGGCAAGGCAACGGTGAGGCGTACCCTAAGAGTGGTGTGTGAATTTGTGTGTTGTTTTCATGTTATGTTTTATCTTGTACATGTATCATGGTGATCTACGCTTGTTTTTATTTTAGGCCATACATTCTTTCATGCAAAGTTTAATAATTTAAGAGTGCGGAAATTTAAATGCGGAAAGTAAAATCCTACGCTATTACAAGGCGCGGGTCTATACATCGCCAAATTAACAAAGACCCGTTTTAATAAAAAAATGCAGAAAATAAATAAATTCCTAATTACTATTACATGGCTTGAGCAATTACATAATATTCGGAAGGAAATAAATAAGAATAAATGCGCGAAAAGAATAAAAATAAAACGTTTGAGGGCGTTGGACCCTTTTGAAATTAAATTGAATAAAAAAGTTAATTAATTATTAAATTAAAGAAAAGAAATGTTTTTTATGTTTTTGGTTTTTTATGAGATAAAGAAATTAAAATTGAAGAGAAACCCTAATTCTAAATTGTTTTTAATTATTAAAGAAAAATATCAAAGTTTAACCTAATTTACTAAATATTTAATGTACATGTTTATTTACAAAAATATTTAATAATTAATAATAATAATAATGATGAGAAAATTGTTTATTAAAAAAAAGGATGAAAATGCTAAAAACCCTAATTTCTACATATTTTATTTATTTAAGAAAAAGATTTAAGTTTTAAAACCTAATTTAACTAAATTAATTATTAACATTTATTTACAAAATAAATTAATAGAAATTAAATATTAATAAAAATAAACATTTTTTGATTTTTCTGTATTTTATATTATGAAAATTAATTTGTGAAATTAAAGAAAACAATTAAAAAAACAATTAATAGAATAAAAAGGAAAATCAAATAAAAATTAAAAATGTGCAAACCATGGGGGTATTCAGACCCAAGAGGAGGTATGATTTGAGAAACTTGGCCCATTGAATCAAGGCCTTTTTGACTTTCTGTGCTTGCATGTGGAGTGGTTGACTAGCGTGTATGGTAGTCCTCATCCTGTAGCCTTCAGATTGGTCATCATGATTACGTGGCAAGCCAGCATGTGAAGGCGTATGGTGAACCTTGGATGAAGCGCTGCGTTATGAACACATTAGGACAAAAAACATGGAATATATGGGGGGACCTGGGAATCGAACCCAGGTCCCAGTACCTGCAGGACACATCAGCTGCCAATTGAACTAACGCGCGTGTTTGTAATATGAGTGGAACACAAATAATATGTATGAAGAAACAACGTTATCCTGAAACAATAAAAAACGCGCTAATATTTAAACTAACCAACCATGTGAAGACACGCATGCGTCTTCTTCCTTCTTCTGCCTGTAACATAATTAAATAGCGGGGGTTTTAAACCCCCACTAAACTCAACCAGAAAAAATAGCGATTAGCGCCTGGGTTAACATAAAAAGGGCGCGAGGTGTTGGTTGGTCTTGTCTTGAGGTCACGAATCCAATGGCATAGGTTTGGTGGTTCAATTTTGCCATATATGTAAACCCCTAATTCCAAGCTTCTGAAACCCTAGAAAATGTTAATGGAACATCTCGATACAGGCATTGTTAGGATAATTAAGTGGTACCATTAGCTTCAGAACATCATGGTTAGTGTTAATCAACAATTAAAATGCATGAACAATGCCTGAAAATTAAACACGATTATGGAAAATTTCAAGAAAAGTGCGACTTTGTTCTACCAATTCTTGAGGCCTGGAGACTGGTTATTGATTACAATACGTTCCTGGATGTCTTGGCAATGTTTTGGAATGCCTTTGGAGCTTTGAAACGCCTTGTAACTAGGTTTTCAGTTTTCAAAAGTTTGATGAAAATTTGCAATTTTGTCTGCAGCCTGTATGCAATATTTCGTGTGTGTTGGAATAGGTTTAGGTTATGCATATGTAAGTGAATGGAATTAGGTTAAAAAACCAAGCCCAAAGTCCATGTATTCATGTTTTGAATATTTGATTTTTCCACATCTTTTTTTCAATCTTTTTCCATGCCAATCATGCCAAATATGGAAGATATTGTCCCTTTTGATTGATGCACGAGATCTCTTACATGTGTGGAGGATATTTGCTGCATAAAAAGATTTAAAAAACATGATTTAGTATTTTTTTTCTTATATTTAAATTTAATTAAATGAATTAATGATAATAAAAATTCAAATAATTAATTAAAAATAAGAAAATAACTCCCTTTTAGCTTAATGGGTCGTGCATGGCCTTTGGGTAATGATTCATGGAAGAATTTGTGGCCCATTAGCATTTTTGAAGCCTTTGGAGCAAAGTTGACTTTTCAAAATTCCCAAAACTTTCCCAACTTCTACAAGGCATATCTTGCTCAATTTTTAAGCTTTGATCATGTTCTTGGACATTTTGGAAAGGTCTCGAAGTCCTCTAAACAATGCTTTTTGTCCCATGTCATTTTGATTTACCAATTTCAAGTTATGGTCTTTGATGTAAAGTGCCTTTTTGTTGACTTTTGAAAATGACATATAATGTTGAAATTGATAACTTTTTGTGAGAGCATTTCTTGTACTTGAAGTGTGAAGATGAGTTATAGGAAATTTCATTATCTTCAACATGAGCTTTGGATGGGATTTTTTTGATAAACCATGAAGAAGTTATGCCCTGGTCAATTTGCAGTTGACTTTTTCAACTGTCCAAAAATAGAAACTTTTGCATCTTGAGACTTTTTGAGCCATGCTTTGAGAATCATGATCAAGAATTGATCAAATGATGTTTGTGGCTTCAAAATAAGATGTTGACCAAAAATTTTGACTTTTGACTGTCAAATGACCATTTTTCCCCTGCAGTTGACTGTAAAGCATTTAGGGTTTTTGACTGTGCAATTTGATGCCGTGAGTCTTGAAACTTGGCATATGAATGCTTGACAATGTATGTAGGCATGTGGGACTTGATTGGACCCTTGGAAACCTCAATTTCTTTTCCAGAACCAAAACCCTAATTTTGACTGTGTTAGGAGGCAATTGGACTGTGCAACCCTTGAGTGATTTTGAAGCTTGATCTTGCCAAATCTTGAAGAATATGGGAGGGAAAATTTTGGGGTACAACAAGGTGTGAAAAGTATTTTTGTTTTGAAAGAGCAAGTACCTGAGAACCTCTACCTACTCAAAAGAAATTAAGCTGTGTAAATGTCCTTTAGACAGTACTATCCCACTATTGAGAAGTAGGTAGCACCGTCGTTGGAGTTTTCGGGTCAATTTGATTATAGGGACATGTGGTCACTAAAGTAACGTTAGGACGCCTTAGCGGTAACCCTAATGTCTTAGATCATTTTATCCGAGGCAACTGTTTCGAGGCAACTTATGATCTTTGGACAAGAGGGCGACCTCTAAAACTTCCTATACTCAATGACCACGTTCGAGGCAACCAAGTGAGGCGTACCCTAGGAGTGGCATGTGCAAATGTGTCAATTTTCAGTTATGTTATCTTTGTACATGTTATGGTGATCTACGGTTGATTTTAAGTTAAGATAGATCTTGTCATGCATAGCCTTTTATTCATACATCTAGTAGTTAATAGTTGCGGAATTTAAATTGCGGAAATTAAATCTAAACTATTACAAGGTATCGGGTATTTACATCGCCAAAAACAACCCTTGAAATTAAAATGCGGAAAGTAAAATAAAGCGATAAATAATTAAAGTCCTAATTAAAAGCTATTACATTCCGGGAAACAGATACAATAATATGATAAAATGGATCGCGTGCGGGAAATTAAATCGGATGCGAGTTTTTTGGGTTTTGACCCTTTTTTTATTAAAGAAAGAATTTTTGTTTATTTTTGAATTAAATGGAATTAAATTAAATGAACAATTAAATTAAATTAAATAATGAAAATATTTTGGATTTTTGAGTTTTTAAAGAAATAAAATAAATTGAATTAATGCTAATAAAAACCTAATATTCTAAATTGATTTTAAATATTGCAAAAAATATTAAAAGTTAAATCTAATTAAAGCTAAATTGATTAAATTAATTTATTTACAAAAATAAAAGTGATGAAGTTAATTTTAATAAATAAAATATTTTTTGTGTTTTTGGTTTTATTAGGAAAAATGTTAATTGGTTAGTGATTAATAAAAATAATAACGATTAATTAATTAAAGGAACATAATAAAAATAGAGAGAGAGTTTAGGAGTATACGGGCCTGATTGGAGGGGTGAACAGTTGTCGGCGTCATGTGTAAACTGTTTTGTTTTGGCCATTTGTGTTTTGGCTTTTGGCCATTTGTGTTCTGGCTTTTGAATAAAAGTTGTAGATCTCTGAGTCAGTGACCTTGTGTAAAAATATGAGCCCAATCCGATAAAAATTGACCGAGTTATGAATTTTCGAAGTTTCGGCCCAGATGAAATAATATTCAGCATTCAGGATTTTCAGCGTGTCACGCACTCTGAGCAAAAAATGAAGGCCTTTTGAATACCGTTTAAACTCAATACCTTATGTGAAAATGTAGCCAACTCAATTTGTGAAATTTTGGCGCCGGAACCAGCTCGATATGATGAAAATCGACCAAGTTATGATTTTCTGAACATGACGCAAATAAACTTCTGTCACAAATTTTCTGTACGAAAATACTTGATAAATCCACATTTTTGAAGACCTTCTGATTGAAATTGGATTCCAGCCGTGAGAGATGAAAACATAGATGACGTCAAGACGGAATTTTGGCCACCGGAACGGGTTCAAAACGAGCCACGATCTTCAAGTTATGAATTTTTTAGCGCGTAAAAACTGCACTTTCAGCACACTTTTTTCACCATATTTTTTCGAGAAAACTCACACAGTCGGATACCTTCTTTAAAGAATTGACTCTTGAGCTGAGCCTGAATTTGAGAATATGTTATCAGAGATATCTTGGTGAAAGAACACCTGAATATGACGCGCCGGGTTGGACTTGTGAATTTTTCTTGAAATGTTTTGAGAAATATGGGAGGGCAAATTTTGGGGTACAACAGTTGCCCCTGTTCAATCTTCTTAAACCTGAGGATGTAGATTGGCTTGCGTGCCTTTCGTGATCCAAAGGTGGAAGATGATTGAACACTAAAGTACCCAGAAATTTGCACTCGCATGATGTAGTATCAGCATTGTGATGTCGGGAATGGGCTTACAGATGCCATTTGGAAAGATGGTGGATAGGAGGATGGGCTTATAGATGCCATCTGGAGATGTGACCGAATCTTGTCGGGGATGGGCTTATAGATGCCATCTGGGAATGTAATGGATAGTTGTGGAGATGGGCTTAAAAATGCCATCTAGAGATTTTTTGTTGAATTGTAACTTGGTAGGTTGAAAGAAGGAACCTGTGTAAGGTTGCCTGATGATGAGTCCGTGTAAAACTGCATCTTGGAAGAGAAGGAACCGGTGTAGGGTTGCTTCATGATGGTCAAGTAGATAGTTGTCCTGTCTGGTTTCAGGTGTTAATCTACAATCCGTCGTCCACAGATTTTTCCTGGCTAGTTACAGGTATTAATCTGGAATTTAAGAGAGGTGGGTCAAGGAGATAGTTGTCCTGTCTGGTTTCAGGTATTAATCTCTGACCTGAGAAAGAAGGATGGTTTTCCTGTCTGGTTTCAGGTATTAATCTTCAATCTCTTCAATGTAGATAACTTTCCTGTCTGGTTTCAGGTATAGATCTATAATCAATCGTCCACAGATATTTCCTGGCTAGTTACAGGTGTTGATCTGGAACTTGAAAAAAAGTTGGCCGATGAGATAGTTTTCCTGTCTGGTTTCAGGTATTAATCTCTGACCTGAGAAAGAAAGATGGTTTCCTGGCTTGTTACAGGTATTGATCTTCAGTCTCTTCAATGTAGATAACTTTCCTGGCTAGTTACAGGTATAGATCTACAATCAGTTGTTCACATATATTTCCTGGCTAGTTACAGGTGTTGATCTGGAACTTAAGAAGGGTTTTTTTTTGTGATAATGATGTGATGAAGGAATCTGAGACGATTGCTACTCCAAATAGATGATGAAGGAATCGGGGACGATTACTACCTCAGCAGGATGATGAAGGAATCTGGGACGATTACTACCTAAGCAGGATGATGAAGGAATCTGGGACGATTACTACCTCAGCAGGATGATGAAGGAATCTTGACGACTTCTACCTCAACGAGATGATGAAGGAATCTTGATGACTGCTACTCCAAAAGGTAATGACTTTTATCTGTTGATCGTTCTTTCCTGAAAAGGTAAAGAGTTAGTTATATGCAATGTCATGATGTATGAGATGCATGATGTCATGATGTTCTCCAGAGTAAATGAGGTCGTGTCGTATGCACTTTATCATGTATGTAAATAGGAGATGTGAAATGTGATATGTTTATGAATGTATTTTCGTATGGGAAAATAAATCCTTGACAAATGACGGGGAGTTTGTTAAATCCTGGGCTGATATTGAAGAGTCTGATTGAATTCTTCGTTTCCACCGGGGATGATGCACGAAGATGATTGCAGGAATAAACCTGTAGGAGAAGATGACTCCGTTGGGGAATAAACCTGGTGAAGAGATTACTCTGCGGGGAATTATTCTGTGGGGAAGAGGTACTTCGCTGAGATTTTAACGATAACTCCGCTGGGGACTCCGTTGATAAGCTCTGTTGGGGATTTTGATGACGAACTCCACTGGGGATAGAAAGAACTTCGCTGGGGATGATCTTCCAGTTGCAACTTGCTGAGGATGACCCAGTTAGACTCTTGTGGGGATAACCTTCTGAAAATGGCTGGGGAGATACATTTGTTCTCTGCAGGGGACAAGCTTCCAGAATCTACTGGGTAAGATGATTCAACTCCGTTGGGGAAGCTTTTTAGACTGCACTGGGAGATGGCTCCACTGGGGGTATCTTGTATTCCACCGGGGAACATTCTTATATTTCGTTGAGGAATATTAAGACTGCCGGGGAGATGGCTCCACTGGGGGTATCTTGTACTCCGTCGGGGAACATTCTTATATTCTGTCGGGGAATATTAAGACTGCCGGGGATGCTTGCTGAGGAATATCTTTATACTCCGATGGGGAATATTAAGACTTGCTGGGGACACCCAACTTTGTTAGGACTGATGGTAGACCAACTCTGCTTGGAGAGAGTGTTGTTGAATCCTTTGTAGTTGCAAGTCTAAGTGGGGAGAGCTTCCATTACTGTCTCACTCTGCGGAGAGTGAAGGTATCTTGGTCATACTCTTCAACTGAATCTACCTTGTACCTGGAGGACAGAGCAGCTTGTACAGTTCGGACAATTCTTATTGCCCCAGTTTCTGCGGGAGAAGAAGGCCTATGAGGTGCTTGATAACTGCCGATTGACAAATCTTCTTCTGGTAGGCAAGTGACGAAATGACGGGACATAGTCGTACGCTTTGATCCCTAATTTTTGCCTGGACCGCCCTTTTGGGTTTTCAGTCCATCGGGATACCCTTTTTTTTTCCTAAGCCGCCTTTTCAGGTTTTCGACTTGCCGGGTGTGCAGATTTTTCATTTTCATCCCTCATTTTTGCCCGAACCCTTTTGGTTCGCCGGGAAGCCCTTACTTTTGCCTAGGCCAGTGGACCTAGCGGGTCTTTAATTATGCGTAGTATTTTTTTTTGACCATGTCCACGCTCTCAGAGTGTAGGGAGTTGTCACTGTCAGTAGTGTTGTGTTGCCATACTACCAGAAGATGTTTGATCGTGCAAGATTCGTCGCTGGAATTCATGTCCAATGCCCCAAGTGATTCAGACGGAGATCTGCCCCTGGCTATTTGGCATCTTGAGAGATTCCTTGAATCTTGACTTGATTTCCCCAGATGATGGACGAAGATCATGCCATGCCCCTTGATTGGAAGTGCTTTTGTTCACTAGATATTCTTCGTGCGAACTTCTATGCTGTTTGAACAAATAGTCATATGCAAACAATGTTATTTTAAGAATGCAACGCTTATGTCTGTCTTGAAGTTTTTTTTTTTGAAAATGCAGTTTTCAATAAAACAAGTGAATTTTTGTAAAATGTGATGTCAACTTAGGATTTTACAGCAAGCCCTACAGGAGTCAGGATACCTTTTGTAACAGTATGCTTTCGAACTAACTCGTGCTTCAGCTAGGACTTTTAAGAGTTATAATGTGGCCTGGTTCACGGTTTAAGAAACAAAGGATAAAGGCTCAAATTTTATTTGTACCCACCCGTTCTTCGTGATGTTCTTCGATCCTAAACTCAGCTAATCGTGCATTAGATCTGGTTTGAGTCTTTGCTCTGATATTCCGGTAATGGTTCGGATATTGACAATTTATTTTGAATAGGTAATCATTTCTTTTTTGTCGAGGGTTTGTAGGACCTCTTTCTTTTTTGATTTTATTATCCCTGTCTTTTGCCTGAACTGTTTCTTTTGTGATTACAGTCAGCGGGATGCCCCAGTTTTTTGTAAGTCTCCTTCATAGGTTTTGACTTATTGGGCTTTTATTTTGAGAGACAATGACTTCCTATCCTTACGATTAGACGGAACCATCACCGTCTTTTGTCTCGGAAGGACTTCTTTGATGCCATTCATTGTGCACCTGGATCAACTGAGAAAACTACCCTGCCCCAGGTTATGATTAAGGGTTTTAATTTTGAAAAGAAAAACTCCGACTTCTTTGGCTCAAAGGGTTTGACTAGGGATTATCTTCCTTATAACTCCTCTGTTTAGGATTTGAAACAATGCATGTACCTCGTCAGCGGGGTCTGTTCAAAAGCATACTGTAAAGATTGTGGTATCATTTTCGTCATCCTCCCTCAAAAGGCTTAGCATTTTTTAATCGAGAGTTGAATCATCAAAAAGTGGAAGCAATTTTAAGCATAGTGAAAACAATTAATTCAAAACAGACACGTGTGATGCATTAATGAAATAAGAGAGTTTGACATGATAATTGTTTGAATAAGCAAAGAAAAATACAACTTGAAAATTCAAATGAACAAAAGACATTCTCAATGATTTGGTGTAGGATCAGTGATCAAACTTGATCTCCTTGGCATCAATCAGGTCTTGGATCTTGTTCTTCAAACTCCAACAGTCGTCGGTGTCATGTCCAGGACTGTCAGAATAGTAGGCACATCTCACACTCGGGTTATACTTGGAAGAGGAAGTATCAGGATTTTGAGGAGGATCCTTTAGTGTGATCAGTTTTACCTTCAGCAATTGTTGTAACGCTTGAGACAAAGGCATGTTGATATCAGTATACTGCCTATCTTTATATCTTACCCTACGCCTATTGCTCTGTCTTTGTTGAACAGGCGTGGGATCGGATATCTGGGTTGCCCCTACATGTTGATCATGACGACTCTTTTTACCATGTACAGTGTTGAACTCTTTCTTCCCATTGTAGGGCTTTTTCTGAGTATCAGAAGGTGTAGCTTCTTGAATCTTCCCACTTTTGATGCCGGCTTCAATTCTTTCCCCAGTCAAGATAAGGTCTGTAAACCTGGCTGAAGAGTTTCCAATCAGATGATTAAAGAATGGACCAGATAGGGTCCCCAGAAATATATCGACGAGTTCACGATCAGTTAACGGCGGCTGCACCCTTCCGGCAAGGTCTCTCCATTTTTGGGCATATTCTTTAAATCCTTCACCCGTCCCTAGTGACATATCCTGGAGTTGGGTACGCGTAGGAGCGAGGTCGGAATTATATTGATACTGCTTATAGAACGCAGTAGCCAAATCCTCCCAGTTACGGATACTGGCTCCATCCAGCTGATAGAACCATTTGAGCTGAGTCCCTAACAAACTGTCTTAAAAGAAATGGATCCACAAATTCTTATCGGCGGTGTAAGGTTGGATCTTTCTTACATACGATCAGAGGTGTAGCTTTGGGCAGGAGGCTCCGTCGTATTTGGCAAAAGCAGGTGCCTTAAATTTACGGGGAATCACCACCCCAGAGGATAAGCCTAGATCTCCAAAGTCCAACTCGGGCACATTTTGTATCTCCATAGCACTTAAGCGGTCCTTCAGCTGTTTGTACCTATCCTCGGCAGGAGGGTACTGCTCTTCATCATAATCTGTCTCATTGTCAGAGACCACGGGACTAGGAACCCTTATCTCTTGTGGACTGTCTTTTCCTACAGATGAGGTAGTCAGATCAACCTCATTCTGCAGGCCATTCCCAAATCTACGTCCAGTGTTGAACAAGACGGTCCTCTTCTTCTTCTTCCTCTCTTTCAGAATCAGAGTCTTCAAATCCTGTTGACCCTGGGCTAGGCTCATAACCAACTCTTGGAACTGGGCATTCTGGGCCTGGAGGGCCTTGATAGCTTGTTCAGTGGAAGGTTTGGTAGACATGATGATTGCTGAAATAAACAACAAAGAAGATAAGTGACCTGTAAAAAGGGTACCTGTAATGCAATGATATGTATGATATATGTATGCAATGTTTTCAAGGATCTCGCGGGGTAAACAAGAAAATTGTTAGAATTTGAATTCTGTTGCTTGACTAAAGGAACTTCGTGTTGCTGAGAGTCCTTCTTCAAGGGTCAAAGCTCACCATATCGAGTGGGTCATAGCCCCTTACTCAAGTTATCGTGCTTTGATCTCCAACAACCTTGGCTAGAGGAAAGTAAATCCCCTTTGCCCCTTGCTAGACATTTGGTTCATCATGACTTGTATCACAAACCCTTGAGATCCTTGAAATAGGTTAGTCCTTATGCAGGATGTATGCAATGGTATTATGTTATGATGTCATGATAAAGGCACACCACAAGTATTCACAAAAGGCAAACATGGTAAGGCACACAAGTCACACAAGAGCCCTTAGATTTCAGGCCAGCATGAAGTTTAGGTACTACCCTCTTTCAGTTTCAGTTGGTTAAGACCTGTCCTAAAAATAGTAACCGGGTTCTATAGGATCTCAATATCACTGACTACCCTCAATCGGTCATAACTCCAGCTTAGCAACCTTTTCTTGCAGCCGGAACCATCACGAGAGTTTAGCCTCAATGAGTGTAGCATACTGCTACTGTTCTATGGCCAAGTTGATCAATTTAAGGTTCTAAGGTCAGTTGATGCTTAATGACTCCTCAGAAGACCCATATTCTCCTCGTTCCAACACAAGGGATATCGGTACAGACCAAGGTGTCACACCAATGTAGCTACTGCTTCACCCGTGTCGGTCTATGCCGGACAGGTCCCTCACAGTTTATTGCTACTTACCTAAAGAAGGGTATCCCCAGATCCGGGTTAGGATCTATGAAACTCCAATACAAGCCCAGAAAATTAAAGCATACAAGGCATACAATTGAAAACATAGAATGATCTAATCCTAAGGTACACCTCACTTATACATGTCCCCAGCAGAGTCTCCAATTCTGTGATCGGTGGAAATAGAACTGATTGTTTTGGAATGCTGGTTCACGAAATGTCGCGGTAAGCAAGAGTCGCCACCGTCTTTTATTTTCTCCAACAAGGAAAGGACAAAAGCACAGCAAAATTCCTTTTCGAGATGTTTCTCGGGTTCGGGAGGTAGATTATAGAAAGGGAAGGTGTTAGCACCCTTTCTATCTGTGGTTATCCACGGGCTCTTAGGTACTTGCTCACTATGTTTTCAAAATGTTTTTGATTTTCTTGTGTTTGTGGGTTTTTAAAAAGTTTGTTTGAAAACTTCGATTTGACTCTTGTATCTGTCCTCAAGAGTGTATGAAGTGTTGTTTGAAAACTTTTGTTAGAGAAAAGTGTAGGTGTGAAAAGTATTTTTGTTTTGAAAGAGCAAGTACCTGAGAACCTCTACCTACTCAAAAGAAATTAAGATGTGTAAATGTCCTTTAGACAGTACTATCCCACTATTGAGAAGTAGGTAGCACCGTCGTTGGAGTTTTCGGGTCAATTCGATTATAGGGACATGTGGTCACTAAAGCAACGTTAGGACGCCTTAGCGGTAACCCTAATGTCTTAGATCATTTTATCTGAGGCAACTGTTTCGAGGCAACTTATGATCTTTGGACAAGAGGGCGACCTCTAAAACTTCCTATACTCAATGACCACGTTCGAGGCAACCAAGTGAGGCGTACCCTAGGAGTGGCATGTGCAAATGTGTCAATTTTCAATTATGTTATCTTTGTACATGTTATGGTGATCTACAGTTGATTTTAAGTTAAGATAGATCTTGTCATGCATAGCCTTTTATTCATACATCTAGTAGTTAATAGTTGCAGAATTTAAATTGCGGAAATTAAATCTAAACTATTACAAGGTGTCGGGTATTTACATCGCTAAAAACAACCCTTGAAATTAAAATGCGGAAAGTAAAATAAAACGATAAATAATTAATGTCATAATTAAAAGCTATTACATTCCGGGAAACAGATACAATAATATGATAAAATGGATCGCGTGCGGGAAATTAAATCGGATGCGAGTTTTTTGGGTTTTGACCCTTTTTTTATTAAAGAAAGAATTTTTGTTTATTTTTGAATTAAATGGAATTAAATTAAATGAACAATTAAATTAAATTAAATGATGAAAATATTTTTGGATTTTTGAGTTTTTAAAGAAATAAAATAAATTGAATTAATGCTAATAAAAACCTAATATTCTAAATTGATTTTAAATATTGCAAAAAATATTAAAAGTTAAATCTAATTAAAGCTAAATTGATTAAATTAATTTATTTACAAAAATAAAAGTGATGAAGTTAATTTTAATAAATAAAATATTTTTTGTGTTTTTGATTTTATTAGGAAAAATGTTAATTGGTTAATGATTAATAAAAATAATAACGATTAATTAATTAAAGGAACATAATAAAAATAGAGAGAGAGTTTAGGAGTATACGGGCCTGATTGAAGGGGTGAACAGTTGTTGGCATCATGTGTAAACTGTTTTGTTTTGGCCATTTGTGTTTTGGCTTTTGGCCATTTGTGTTCTGGCTTTTGAATAAAGGTTGTAGATCTCTGAGTCACCAATCCGATAAAAATTGACCGAGTTATGAATTTTCGAAGTTTCGGCCCAGATGAAATAATATTCAGCATTCAGGATTTTCAGCGTGTCACGCATTCTGAGCAAAAAACAAAGGCCTTTTGAATATCGTTTGAACTTAATACCTTCTAGGAAAATGTAGCCAACTCAATTTGTGAAATTTTGGCGCCGGAACCAGCTCGATACGATGAAAATCGACCAAGTTATGATTTTCTGAACATGACACAAATAAACTTCTGTCACAAATTTTCTGTACGAAAATACTTGATAAATCCACATTTTTGAAGACCTTCTGATTGAAATTGGATTCCAACCGTGAGAGATGAAAACATAGATGACGTCAAGACGGAATTTTGGCCACCGGAACGGGTTAAAAACGAGCCATGATCTTCAAGTTATGAATTTTTTAGCGCGTAAAAATTGCACTTTCAGCACACTTTTTCACCATATTTCTTCGAGAAAACTCACACAGTCGGATACCTTCTTTAAAGAATTGACTCTTGAGCTGAGCCTGAATTTGAGAATACGTTATCAGAGATATCTTGGTGAAAGAACACCTGAATATGACGCGCCGAGTTGGACTTGTGAATTTTTCTTGAAATGTTTTGAGAAATATGGGAGGGCAAATTTTGGGGTACAACACAGCAGAAGCCTCACAAATAACTTAGAGCACTCGAGTAATAGTTTACTAGAGAGTAACCAGGGTTCTCCATTAACATATAAGGCAAGTTGTCAGAACATGTGGTTTGACATTATTCAACAAAACAACCATCAGCAGTAGCAACAATAGAAGCACCAATAAGAACCGACAATCATTCTCCCCCTAAATAGTTGCATACATAAAGAAACTACAATAGACTACTCTTCCCTTAACAGTAGTGCAATCATATCACAATGTTAGTCAACATGTTAATACATGTGACATGACATCAGGACAAACAAAAATATTGTAAGATTTTACTTCCCTTTTTAGCAAAAAAATTAACAAAAAATAGAGTAAATGTAAAAATAATTGGAAGCATATATATTACACACAAGCAATTACACAGATGGAAACAAATAAAACTTGGTGGAAATACACCCAAAAAAACTGATTGAAGCAAACAACGTTAGGAAATTATTACAGATTCAACTAGAAAAGAACAGAAAAAAGAAATTATCATATTTAAAATCAGTTATTCAAACGAACCACTAAGTCAACCTAAGCAACCCAATCTTCATCAACATCTGAGTCACAGTCATGAAATTGAACATGACTTCTCTTGCAGGACTTCATCTTTGTTACAGACTTTTTCCCTGTCACATATGCTCCAATAGATGATCCAAAAAATGCTTCCACCTTGGATAAAACCTTCTTTGGAATAATACTCTTAGCCTTCTTTCTTGACTTGGCTTCCACCAAATAGACTTTTTGAGCATTCGCATTTTTGGATTGACTCATATTGAAACACAACTTGAAAGGAGAGAGAGGCATTAAGGTTTTGATTTTAACAAAGAAGGATGACCTTGCTTGTAACGATTGACCAGCCTAGTAGAAAAAAATTGGAAGAGGTGTAGTCATTCTCATTAGTAGTGCACCACTTACTACAGGAAAGAGACACTCTTCTGTTCTTCTTTCTCTCTTCCTAAGCTTTGACTGTTGAGGATTCTTACAACATTTGAACTTACATTTTCTTGGATAGAGATAACCACATCTAATTGACATTGAAAATTGTTTGTCTTGAATTTGCATGCACCACTTAGATGAATAGGAGAGAAAATATTAATTGCAAACCTCCCAGTCTATAATTTCTATAATACTTCAGCAGTACAAATTCACAAAACACGTGCTTAGGAGTAGTTAATTTTTCATGTAGCAAGACCCTTGGAAAAGTAGTTATTATTATCAGAATGAAATCCTTGAATCTCCTAAGTGTAACCAGTTTTCCATAGTACAATGTCATGACATCATGTTAGACATTGTATTCTTTTAGCATCCAAATCAATTGAGAGCAACAACTTCCTTTAGTACTATACTTAGTGTTAGAGAAAGACCAGAACATACAAATTATCTTATTGTTGATCCAAGAGACAAGATTGTTTCCCAAGAAGAAACATCCTTCATCAACACTATGTCCAACTGACTTGTTCCTGTAAATTCCTTTTGTGCCAATAGCTTTCCTCCAAAAATACCATACAAGGTCTCCTTCACTTATACAAAATTTGAGATAACACCAGAATTAAATATTACATTTCTAAAACTAGTGGTGATCCCTTCACAAAAAGGACAAATAATGAATTCCCTTGGATAAATTTTCTGAAACTAGTGGTGATCCCTTCACAAAAAGGACAAATAATGAATTTCTTTGGATAAATTTTCAGAACTCGAAAAGGGAACTTTTTTTACTTGAGAGATATCTGATTCGGTGTCAGTTAGATCTTCTGAGTCTACCTTATTTTTTGAAGTCTCAGACTACTAAGAAGATGTTTCAACATTTGCTTCAACATCTGTCTCTTTCTTAATGATTGAATAATTGACTTTAATTCTGGAGTTAACATCTATATATGATCTTTTATCAATAGATAAACCTAGAAATATCCCTTCATCACATTTGGGAATCATCTTTCCCTGAAGGAGTTTATAAAGGTCTTTGAAGTCCTCATATATATATATATATATATATATATATATATATATATATATATATATATATATATATATATATATATATATATATATATATATATATATATATATATATATATATATATATATATATATATATATATATATATATATATATATATATATATATATATATATATATATATATATATATATATATATATATATATATATGATTTTTCTTTGTTCTAGATTACCCTGGTATTTTTAGAAAAATCATCAATAACCACATAGACATGCCTCTATCCACCAAGACTCTCACCTTGTACTGGCCTCATTAGATTCATAAAAGGAAGTTCTAGAACTTTATCAGTAGTCTGATGTTGCAACTTATGGCGTGACATCTTGACTTTTATCTTCCTTGGACCTTAAGCATGTGGATGAGAAAGCAGATTCTAGTGGTACCCACAAACAGCAATTGTCTTTGGACTTAACTCCCCTCATCAGAACTTCATTCTTCCTATTAGTGACCAAAACCTTCTCCTTTAGTGAAATTTACCTTCAGATCTTGATGACACAACTAACTAATATTTATCAAATAATTTGTCAGACCTTTAATAAAAGTAACATAATCAATACTAGGGAATCATGTACGATCCAGATCTCTAACACCCTTAACTTCACCTTTGGGCACCATTTCCAAAAGTAACATAATTGGTAGAATGAGACTTGATGTTTACCAGAAACTTCTATACTCTAGTCATGTGTTTGGAAAAACCACTATCAGAGTACCAATCTTCTTTGTTGAAGTTCCAAGAGAGGTATGAGCAATAAGAAATTAACACCTTATTTGAGTTATAATCCATGATTGGGTTAACCTTAGGCTGAATTGGACCTTTGGAATAGTCATTCAATTTGAAACAGATGGTCCTAATATGATCAATTTTACCACAGAAGTGACATCTCCAATGTAAGAACCTACCTTTAACTTGTGCATTCTGATGTCTGACACGATGTTGAGACATTTTATTTGACATCATTGACTCAACATGCCTTTTGATGGGAACAAAGGTTTGTCACTAGAGATTTTCCTAGCATGTTAGAGCCTTGATAATCAAACCCTATTTCTTTTAGGTTTCCAATAAACTTACTCATTATTAAATTCTCACATTCTCAAATTTAAAATTTTAAAAATATGTTTTAATTCAATGGTTATTACTAAATTCTCACATTCTCATATAACTTACACATTCTCATTTGATATATATATATATATATATATATATATATGGTGAGAACTGATATCTATTATGAAAAATTAGAACTAATGATATCAACCATCAAACTTAATTAACGCTTAAGATTTATTAATTCCATATAAAGAACACCTCAATTAATTTTTTTATTATGCTTAATGTTTAAAAATACAATTTTACCATAAATATTTTTTATTTGTTATACTAATATTTGATATAAATTAAAGACTAACACTTTTCTATTTATTTTTTATGAAAAAATAAAATAAATAATAAGATTAAAATATCTAGTTTGTCAATATCCAAATGGCGCCACAATTATAATAATATTGTTGAATTCTATTATCAATCTATTAAAAGTAAAGTACCTGGAAATTCCAAGTCTAACATTTTGATTAGATGTTATAACTTTTTCTTATTCCAAGGGTATAATAGACTAATCAACACTATGCTGTTACCATATTCATTTGGCATTTAATTTTGCTGACATGTCAATCTATCATAATTTTACACTATTTTTTATTTATTTGATTTACTAATTTGTTGCAAGATTTAAATTGGCAGCACAAGATGAACAACCATCATAAATGTTGAGTTCTTGAAACGGTAAATCTATACAACCAAAGAAATCGTTTTTCCCAAGATGCAACAAATAACTCATTCACCCAACTCTATTAAAACACAAATCAGAAAACCTAATTTCATCTTCTTACCTAATTTCATCTTCTTCCTGCGCCGCTCCATCTCTTTTCATTCTTCTCTCTTTGTTGCTGCCAATTTCGTTTCGTTGTAATCTCAACCATCTAATATTCTCATCCTAACCTGTTAATTTATTTGTTTCAGACGTTCAAGCGTAAGAATGGTGGTCGCAACCAAGACCTCTGAATCTCAACAACATCAATAACCAACAACACCCGTTATAGATCTATAAAAGAATTTCCTTCAAATGCAATTTTTAACGTTAATTTGATTCATACATATGTAAGTGACGAAGGTGAGTGATTGAAAGTTGAAACTGAAATGTAGTTCGGAATATCATATTTTATGTTGTATTCTTTTTGTTTTCAGGGTTGTCTTACTATTTCTCCTTTTCCAAAAAAAAAGCTTAACTTGACACCTAAAATGGGATATCTTTATCTTTAGGTTTGAGAGTTGCAGAAGGGGATTTTTGAGCTTGCATGTGACGAACAACACAACCATGATATTGTTTATTTTTTTTGCTGTTAGGTATGTTTTTTTTATTCAGATTTTATTTCTCAATTTTTTTAATTTTTTTAATTAAAATATGAGGTTGAGTTTTGGCTTTTTTTATTTGTTTAGTCTTGGTGAATACAAAGCTCACACATATATATTTACGATTGATTCTCCAAATAGATAGAAGCTTATTTCTTTTGCTTCCTCTTTCAATTTATTATTGATCTATTTAAATTTCAATTTCTCCCATCACATCTTTGATAAAAGAAGTTTGATAAAAGAAGGCAGTATATTCTCATCAATTTTGTTGTTTATTTTACTTACTATTATATTTATTTGTATCTAATTGAGATTTTTGTATTTATTTTCTTGATTTAATCGGTTTTCTTTTGGAATATGTATGGATATGGAGGCTGATAATTGATTTCACACTTGAATCAGTAGGGGACCAATCTAACAAATTGAATAACGGATTG
This sequence comes from Vicia faba, assembly GCA_948472305.1. Lineage (NCBI taxonomy): Eukaryota > Viridiplantae > Streptophyta > Magnoliopsida > Fabales > Fabaceae > Vicia > Vicia faba. Next base: position 133,789,029 of record OX451740.1, on the reverse strand, counting down.
TTTCACAGTTTAATTTTTATACATTGATACGTAAAATGAAATTATGCTGATTGCGATTTGATTTTGTCATGTGAAAACAGGTTTAATAATGATCTTCCTAAACTCACTGTGTCCAATGATGGACAGTGCAATGATGGAAAGGGCTGTCACCGGACTTCTCCCATGAAAAGTTTATGGCGTGGCTTTTTATCATGCCCAACAAATATTACAATATTAAAAACAAATATTACAATTTTTTAATCAAATATTGGAGTACCATTTAATTCGATACTTTACCAATATATCTTTTGAATGGAGACGTTATTATCATTTATTTTTATTATACTTATATGGAAATTATTTTGAATGGTGACATAAATATATTTAATTTTTATATATGATTTGATTCCATAAAAGATTATGATCAATAAAATTTGAATTCTCTTTTAATATTATAGGTTTAATACTGTTTCATATTGTAGGTGTCATACCCCAATTTTTGACCTAAGATCCCACTTGCATTTTTGCATTTTTTATACAAAAGTCAAGGTCACTAAATACGGTCGGTTTTAACCTCTCACCTTCGAGCTTTGACTATGTGAAGATTGTCAAGTGTTTTGAACATCTTTAGCCAATGTATCACTAATTTCTAATCGCATACAAAGGTGTATGTTCATGTTTTCTTTTGTTTCATGTGCAGAGACAGGTCTGAATCAAGAGCATCAGGTGTCGCACCTCAATTAAGGTTTTGAGTCTCCCAAGCCAGAAGTACGGTTGATTGTGGATTCTCGAAGACTGATTCATCAAGGCACACAGTTGCACCCTTAATTTCGCCCCTAATTTTTTCAGTCGCACATTCATACCATATTTTGTCATTTGGTCACAATCATTAGTAAATATTTTCATTCATCATATTTTGCATCATTAGTCGTATTTAAGTTGACCAGAAAAGTCAGTTTAAATCAAAGTTTGCATCGTCTTTTAGTTAAAAAAATACCTGACATTTCACTTCATGCATTTTTATCTCTTTACTCGTTTCTTGCATTGCTCCAAGTTGTTTATATGTCGATAATAAAAATATTTTGGTTTTATAGACAAACTGTTAAAAGCGATTCAACAATGTGCGAAAAATTAGCGAGAAAAATATTTCAAGTTTTCACCTTTTACCGATCATTTTATGAATCTGCATCTCGCATAGATTATGACGGTATGCTCGCTTTATTTTTTCGATACAGTTTGAAGTCTCGTTTTTAACCGTAAAACGTCTGTTTAGCCTGGTATTTTTATTATCATTTTATTCCTATTTTTACTTTTTTGAATATTTTTTCTTTAATCTTTGTGACATGTAGTTTATTTTAATGTGTTCATTTTATTTTTTCGGATAAATTTTCGTCCGTTTTTTATCGTTTTCGGTCATTTTGGGTCTTTATTTTTTTATTCAGAAAAATTCAAAAAAATTATTTTAAATTGAATTATTTTTTATACTTTCAGATTTTCATTTTATTTTTATCATTTAAGGTTATTTTTTTCATAAAAAAAATATATTAAATACACCTTGCTTTATTCCTATTGGTTAATAGAATAATTTAAGGATTGATACAGATTGAATAATTTTGAACGATTCTGATCAATTCTTGAAATCAATTTTCCTCTTCATTGTTCTATTTAAAGGTCTCTTATTTTCTTTGCAAATGACGACAAAAAAACAAAAACAATCAACACATTAAACTCTCTCTTCCTTTTCTCTACCCCTTGTTATCCCTTCTTCATCTATTACCTTCACTCGCCTTCCTCTCATAAACTCAATCTTCTATCACTCCCCCAACCAACAACTCACTCAGTCATCCCCAGCTTCCACTCTTCAGTTTGTTTCTCTGGCATTGTAGCTATTGTCTTGTTTTTGTTCATCCAAAATGGCTAGAGGATTGAAGAAGCATTTGAAGAGGATCAATGCCCCCAAGCATTGGAGGCTCGACAAGCTCGGTGGTGCTTTTGCTCCTAAGCCCTCATCTGGACCACACAAGTCAAGGGAATGCTTGCCACTTATTCTGATATTGCATAACAGACTCAAGTATGCTTTGACATACCGTGAGGTCATTGCTATTCTGATGCAAAGGCATGTCCTTGTTGATGGCAAAGTTAGGACTGACAAGGCTTATCCTGCTGGATTCATGGATGTTGTGTCCATCCCCAAAACAAACGAGAACTTTCGCCTGCTTTATGATACCAAAGGAAAATTCCATCTCCATTCTGTCAGAGATGACGAGTCAAAGTTCAAGCTCTGCAAGGTCCGTTCAGTGCAATTTGGGCAGAAAAGGCATCCCATACCTGAACACCTATGATGGTCGCACAATCCGCTACCCAGACCCTGTCATCAGGGCAAGTGACACCATTAAGCTGGATCTTGAGGAGAACAAGATTGTTGACTTCATCAAATTTGATGTTGGGAATGTAGTTATGGTTACTGGTGGAAGGAATAGGGGACGTGTTGGAGTCATCAAGAACAGGGAGAAGCATAAGGGAACCTTCGAGACAATCCACGTTCAGGATGCCACTGGACACGAGTTTGCTACCCGTCTGGGCAATGTGTTCACCATTGGCAAGGGTACAAAGCCATGGGTATCTCTTCCCAAGGGTAAGGATATCAAGCTTACTGTCATTGAGGAAGCTAGGAAGAGAGCTGCTGCAGCCCAACAAGCAGTTGCTGCTTAAATTTTCTATGGAATGAATTTATAATAGACTAAATGTTTTGTAGTTTTGTTCAACTCTTTTGGTTTTAATTGTCTTTTCAATTTTGTTTCTCCATTCAAATCAACCATCACCTTCTCTTTCAATCTCCACTTCCTTTCTCTAACTCTCCATTCAAATTCCTTCCACCTCCGTTAGCACAAACAGAGACCTCCCTTCAATTCAATTCCTTTCTCTCTTCACACAAAAATCCAACAACAACACACCGCATCTCTTCAATCCGCGAAACCGTCATCGCTCTCCGCCACTGTAAACCTTTCAACCACACCACCATTGTTTATCTCTGATCTGTCTCCGCTAGCATCACGCTGCCCCGCCTCTTATTCCTCTCGTCACCACCAATCCAACTCTGTTCCTCTTCACGGTAACGCCTTCTCACGCGCAATATACTCCCTTCTCTCTGCTAGCTAACACAAAACAGCAACTCCTTCCGCCTGTTATTCCGCTTCCAACCGCAAGTTACAGTGCCTCTGTTCATCGGTGCCCATCGCCTCTTCCACGCACATCTGCCATCATCATCAACTTCTCGTCGCCAGCAGACCACAATTGTGACGCAAATCCAAACTCACGGCTTCTGCTCAACACCTTTCGGCTATTACGGTAAATTTCTGTTCCTCTTTTCAGTAATCTCTGATTTACTTTTGTTGAATAATCCTTGAATTTAGTATTGTTGAAACTATGTATAGTTTGGTGATAACATCAATTGTTTTGTTTTGAACTAATTGGTTAGTAATTTGGTATTCAGGAAGTTAATGAGAAAGTCATGTTGTTATTGTTGAATTAGATAATGGCGATTTTGTTCTTGATTTAGTAGTGAATGGACAACTATCTTTGTTGTTAGATTGTTTCAATTGTTAAAGGTGATGATAATTGGAAGCAGAATTTTGAAACTATTAGAAACTTTGATAAAAAGCAATGAAGCTGTTTTTTGCGGTAATCTATTTTTTTTATTGTTGTTGGTCGTATCATGTTTGTTCCAATTTAAAGAGGATATTAATTTCGTTTTAGGCATAATTTGGTTGTGTTTTGGTTGGTAGATTCGCTCATGGCATTGTGACCGTTTCTTTGAGTTTGTTTGAGCATGTTTACGGTGAATTTTATCGTGCAATAACGATTAATATTGGCTGCTGTCCGGATTTATATCTCGCCGAAACTTTGATTCAAAACTTATTTTCATCACTTTTTGAGCTTAATATAATTTTGGCATGAGTTGATTAATTTCGAATTGTCGGTTTTGATGATGTTTTGTTGTTTAAATTATTTTAAAAGTGGTTTTGGTGATGTTTCAAGTTGAAATCAGTTTACAAAGTTTGTTGGTTTAATATCGGTGTTTGTACATAAGCTTGGAAATTGATTCTATGTTGTCTAACTTTTGATTTGTATATTTGAGTTTGATTTTTTATGTATCGGAATTAAATTGAATAATATCATGAATTCTTGATTTTTATTTGTGTAAATATTCATTTATTCATATGCATCATACAATTTCATTTTTTATTTTACACTTACTAACACATGTTTTAACCGTTGCAATTTCATTCATTTTAATTTGTATGCCGCTTATGCTACTAACGAGTTTGTTTACTGTGAAGATTTCCAAAAATCTATTTCAAGCACTCATTCTCATATAGCGCATCCACAATTCCTACACCTCTCCCTTTTACCCTTTTATTATATTTTACTATTTTTATTTAATATTTGGTACTGTAAATATATACTTGTACATAATATTTTGACTGTCTATTCACTTCACTTGTAAATAAATTCAGGTTTTGAAAATATTATTTTCATCGCATTGAGATTTTATTTTTAATTCCAACTAACTTCTGAAAATTGTGCGGACGCACATAAGTTTCCCGTGCTGTTAGTTTTGTCTGTATATTTCATGTGATGCAGGGAATCTTATACCGCGAGCTTTATTCAATATCTTGAGTCTTGTCTGATACCGTGAGCTTTATCCATCGTCCTTTGCGCTTTATCTGATGCTTGGAGTATTATCTTACATCAGGTTTTTTTTTGATGCTGTCGGCTTGTGATTTATTTTCACCTGAGGTTTGATATACTCTTAGCTTATTTATCTGTCTGTGGTTTTAAATCCAAGGGAAAGAATTAATTTGTTGACTTCATGTCATCGAGTATATAATACTATTATGTGAAATCCCTTCATACCTTTTTTAGTTTTATTAATCTTAAGACGAATCTCCTACAAATCAATTTTTAAACTCACACCCCTTTTAAGTCAAAACTTCGACATTAGGTTATCACATCTTTAAAATCTCGCCAACACCCATTTTTAGCCAAACGAACCATTTTAATCAAACAAACAATTTTAACCAAAAACAGATATTTCAAAAGGTTCCTGCGGAGTACCGCAGATGCATTGGGTGCTAATACCTTCCCACTGCATAACCAACCCCCGAACTCTAGATCTCTTTTCAAAAATGCATTGTATTTTCATTACTTTTAAGTACTATTTTACATTGCATATTTAAGGGTTTTATTTCGCTCTTTTACCTTTTCCCTTGGAAATAATAAAGCGCGGTGGCGACTCTTGCTTTTGGCGAGTCAAGTTAATTAATAGCTTGATCTCTGATTTTCACCGCTACAGTAGGAATATTATATACATTAAAATATATAAAGATATGAAAAAAATTAAATCAAAACTTTACAAATATATCTTTTGAATGGAGGTATTAATATTATTTATTTTTATTATATATAGAAAATATTTTGAATGGTCACATTAATACATTTTATTTTTATGCATGATTTGATTTCAAAAATTTATGATTAATAAATTTTGAATGGAATTATAATTTAACCAATAAAATTTTCTACCGACTTCTAAATATATTTGTGTATATTTTTTGAAAGGTTACATTTATATTCTTGAAAAAAATAACGTAGTTTAAAGGATGTATTGTTAACTATAAATATATTGTTAATAAAATTAACAAAAAAAGTATATTATAAATATATAAAAGATAAAGTAAATAAGAACTCTAATGTTTATCTTAAATATTTAATTTATCATTCTATAAATGTAAGAATAAATATTATTTTGTAATTATTTAGATTCTTATTTGACCTAAAATAAATTATTTCAATTTTTGTAAAAAGGTTAATAAAACAAAACAAAATCAATTGAGATTTGATAATTTTTTTAAGTTTATGAAATAACTAAAATATATCATAATCTTTTCAAATTAACTTTATAGTTGTAATCATGATAAAAAAATATTAAATGGTAGTCATGAAAATTTAATGATAAATGATAATCATAAAAATTTATGATAAAATAAAAAATTATTGATACAATCATTTTAATAAATTAAATAATTTATAATTAATTTTATAAAGGTGAATAAATTACAAATAATTTTATAAATGTAATAAATTAAACTATTTATAAAATTATTTATATCAATAATAGTAAATTACATATATTTTAATAATGGACACACGAATTCAACATGCTTATAAACCGGAAAAAAGTTACAATAATTTTATAAACAGGAATAACTTATATTATTTTATATAAATTAATGGTATAATATAATGTATTAAATATTTATATAACACTTTATTAAATAAATTTATTTCATGAAATTAACTTTATATAATATCATTAATATTTAATTATTGAAAATTCGCAATAAACTGAAAAATATTTATTACAAATCGAATATAATAAAACATAAGAAATAAATACATAATTTTAAAATGTTATATATGATTCATTGTAATAATAAATGTTAAATTATTATTTAATATTATAATAAATTTTCCGATATTCTTAGATTTAATTTATTCTTTTTCCCGTATATAATAATAATATTATATTATTATTTAATATTATAATTTTTGATTGACAATAATAAATTCATTTTAATTAGTTAGACATTAAGATAATAAATTTAATATATATCACTAATACACGATATTTATTTATAAATGTAATTAACTAAGAGACACATATTTATCACAGTTGAATAAATAAATTTAAGATGATATGGTAAATATTTATTTTTATAATTATTTTTATAAACTTAAATAACTTACAAATATTTTTATAAACGAACAAAATTCAAATATTGATGTAATTGTTTTTAACATGAATAAGTTAAAATGTTTTTATAAATTGTCACACGGGTTAAAGACACTTATAAACGAGAAAAAGTCTACATATTAATATAATTAATTTTACAAACCAAAAATAAATTATAATAATTTTTATAAACATGAATAAATTATAAATATTTTTATAAACCGGAAAAATTCAAGTATTGATACAATTATATTTATAAAAGAGTATAAGTTTCATATATTTTTATAAATAGACACACGCGTTCATTTTTATAAACGAGAATAATTTAAAATTATTTTTATAAATGAGAAATTCAAATTTGATAAATGATTATATATTGTAATTATATTAATATTAACCAACTGAGTACATGAAATAAATTCACGGGTAGAATAAATGTATCTATGACATACCAGATAATTGAAGTTAAAGAATTGAATGTACTGTTTTAAATGACAATTAAGTTATATTTTTAAATACAAATTAGAAAATAAATTCATCTAAAATAAATTTCATTCATTAAATAAATATAGAAAATAATATACAATAGTTTTATCTATAAATTTTATTTATTTTTTATGTTCTTTTTAAAAATAATTGTAATTTAACGGGAAACTGTTATACATTATAGGTTGTAAAAAAATATGTAAATATGATATAATATAAAAGTTTTAAAACTGAAATTTGACGGGAGATGTCATACATTTTTAATTTGAAAAAATAGATTAATATATAAAATATGTTTAATAAATTTTTAAAATTAATTTATTTGGATTCAACTGAAGTTCATTAACTCACGTAGATGTGAGCACATATAATATAAAAGTATAAATTTGACGGGAGTTGTCATATATTTTAGGTTTGGAAAAATGGGTTGATATCTAAAATAGATTTAATAAATTTTTAGAACTAATTCATTTGGATTCAACTGAGTTTGTTAAATCATCTTAATTCACGGGTAGATGAGAACGCATCTATGAGATACTGATTATAGATTGTTAATTTTAATATTCATCTTTTAAATCTTATATAATTGAAGTTAGTGAATAGTCGGTATGATTTATTATAAATACATATTAATACTTAAAAAACAAGTGCATATTATTAGTCTATATTTTTTAGTCATGCCTGTAAAGAACATAGATAACATCTTTTACATCCCTCGAATGTCTATGTCACATTTTGAGTCACTGTGACCATTTAAGTTGATTAGGAGAAAATTCCCAATTATTGTCTCTAACGCAATGACAATTAATAAATCTCAAGGCCAATCACTTGATATCGTTGGATTGTATTTGCCTACTCCTGTTTTTAGTAATGGACAATTGTTAGTAATGGACAATTGTGTGTAGCCATTTCAAGAGTTACAAGCAAAAGTTGTCTTAAAATCTTAATAAATGATAATGAGAATGTATCATCTTCTATCACTACAAATGTTGTATACAATGAAGTTTTTCAATTGCTTTGTTAATGGGTAAGTACACGACAATACAAATGTTTTTGTTTATAAATTATTTGCATATTTGGTGTCTGATTTTTGCACAAATTATCATGCAGACTAATGAGTTGAAAACATCAATGGAAAGCAGGTTGCTTCATATCTAAAGTTCAAATACGATATTGTTATCATTAATGTTATCGATGGAAAGCAAATTAATTTGATACACTAATTTTTTTCTCTAATTGATTGAACTTTGGTTAAATCATTTTAATATTTTAAATTTGAATAATATATAAGAATGATCTATTACAATTCAAAGTTAGTTCTATATTATATGTAATTCGGACAAGACCCATATGATACCACAGATTTTTTAATAGTTATATATCTAAAATCAAAACCATTGAACGAGCCCGCTCTCCTTAAAACAAAATTACAAAAACGCCTAAGGACATATGAAAACAAAACCACTGCTCTTATTCCATCTGAGTTGTGCACATACCCGCTGCCATCTTACACGTACTCCAATCCTCCACTTTGCATGCAGATCCGCGGCGACGCCGCCACGCTCATTGCAATTGTTTGAGTTAATAAGGTATTCGCAATGTATATCGTAGGTTCTCGATGGTACTGTACTAATTCCTTCTGCTTTACACACAGATCCGCAGCCACCTTATATGGACTCCAATCCTTCCGCTTTACCTGCAGATCCGCGGCGACGCCGCCATGCTCACCGCATTTGTTTGAGTTAAGAAGGTATTCACAATGTATATCGTAAGTTCTCGATGGTACTGTACTAATTCATTCTGCTTTACGCACAGATCCGCAACCATCTTACACGAACTCCAATCCTTGCGCTTTGCGTGCAGATCCGCGGCGACGCCGCTAGGCTCACCGCATTTGTTTGAGTTAAGAAGGTATTCACAATGTATATTGTAAGTTCTCGATGGTAATGTACTAATTCCTTCTGCTTTACGCACAGATCCGCAGCCACCTTATATGGAATCCAATCCTTCCGTTTAGTCATGGTCAATTATATGTTGCAATTTCAAGAGTTAAGAGCAAAAGTGGGCTAAAAATCCTAATTCATGACAAGGAGAATGTACCGTGTTCTACTACTACTAATGTTGTGTACAAGGAAGTCTTTCAAGCACTTTGATAGTTGGTAAACTTTATATCTTATACTTTACGATTCAAATTAAAAATCTATTTTGAATTAAAATATATAGTATGTACATTTTCCATGTATTTCAAGAAGTATATAATTTTTCCTATTTGTTCATGCAGACGTGATTTGTTGATAGGACCGACGCTTGCTACAAATATGGAGTTAAATGTCAACATGGTTTACATGAGACATATACTCAACTGAAAACATGGTAACATACTTAATAATTTAATAATCTATAAATGTAATGTGAATCCAGACGAGACCCGTGCGATAGCACGAGTTTGTTACTAGTTAGTTAAAATGGTCACAATTGCATAATTTGTAAAAAAAAAAAAAAAATTGAACCTGCAAATAAATAAATCAATCAAACTTAAATGTAGGTAACAATTTCACGTTTTCTTAAAAACTCAATAATGTGTTTTTATTTACAATGATCACAATAGTAAAACTTGCAAAAATGAATAATAAAAAAATTCCTAACTTAGAAATAATTATTCAACCAAATAAAAATATAATTATAGGTATTAATTTCATATTATTTAATATTTTTAATCAAATGAAAATATAGGTGATAAATCCATAATTTATTTTTAATTAAGATAGTCACAATGGTAGAACATTCAATAATATACTTTATAATTTTATAAATTTATCTATACATAACTATAAATATATTGATCTTTAATTTATTTTGATGAAAAAAAGCTGAATGTTCTAATATATTGATCTATAAAATAAATATATTATTAATAAAGTCAATTTCTTATTTTTGAATGTTCTACTATTGAGATTATTTTAAATACTAACACATTATTAATTCATCTACTATATTTTAATTTGATTAAAAATACTAAATAATGTAAAATTATTACCTATATTTTCATCTGGCTGATTAATTTATTTCAAAGTTAGAAATTTTTTGTTTTTGTAAGTTCTAATGACCATTCTAAATAAAAATAACTTTTATCTATATTTTAAATTTGATAAAAAGAATAAATAGAACAATTATAGTCTTAATTTATATCAAATATTGGTATAACAAAGATAAAATACTCATTTTAGTCCCTTAACTATAGCCTTAAGTTCATAATAGTCTTTTAATTTTTTTTCGTGCCACTTTGGTCCCTTGACTTTCAAAACGTTTTGTTAATTCTCTGCTTTCATGGTTGGCATTATGTTTGGTAAAATTAATATAGCAGCAATATGTTAAATAGGATGTGATTACTTGTTATGAAGAATAGGTTGAGCAAGAAGTCATATTTTATGTTGAGACAAATCTGCCACTTCGTCAACAAATCTGCCAATTCGTTGGTCAACAAATCCGCCACTTCATCTTCACTTGTACAACATCTTAATCTCAACCTTTCTTTACTAACAAGTTCTCTCAAGTAGTGAAACCTCGTCTCAATATGTTTGCTCCTCTCATGTGAAATTGGGTTCTTAGCATGATTTATAACTGACATGTTAGCAAAGCGTTACAGCGTCACCCTCATCGCTTCCCAGCTCTTTCAAAAGATTCATTAACTACACGGTTTGATACGCACTTAATGGAGTGGAAATGTACTTGTCCTCACAAGACGAAAGAGTGTTACTACCGTTTCCTTCTTCGAACACCATGAGATTGGTGTTTCACGGAACATAAATATACATTCAGCTATAGACTTTTGATCATTTTTATCTCCGCACCAATTAGAATCGGTTTGTATTTTTTTTCCGTGTCCACTGCGGGAAAGAGAATTCAGCAACCAATAGATCCTTTGATGTATCTTAGAATCCTCTTTACTACTTCCAGGTGAGACACACTCGATCTCTCCATGAATCTACTCATAATAGCGACACTAAACGCTAAATTTGGTTGTGCATTGCACAAGTAACGCAAGGATCCAATCAAACTCCAATACTGGTTTGGATTAACATATTGATCATCCTCATTCTTCAACGAATGTAGCCTCGCTTTAGCCAAAGTAATGGCATCTTTACAATTCTCCATTTCAAACTTATTCAAAATCTCAAGTGCATACCTTATTTGGTGCATGAATAGTCCCTTCTTGGACTTGTGAAACTCGATACCAAGGCAATATGTCATGAGGCCAAAGTTGGTCGTCTCAAGCTCCTTCATAAGCTCACTCTTGAACTTAGAAATTCATTTTTCATTGATGCCTGTAATTAACAATTGTCTACGTATAGACAAAGGATTATCACCCATTCACTTGTATCCTTCTTCACATACACACCATGTTCGGATACACACTTCTTGAAGCTAATCTCCTTTAAGAAACCATATATCCTCTTGTTCCAATGTCTTGGAGCTTGTTTCAAATCGTATGATGTTTTCTTCAACTTGTAGAGCTTTGACTCTTTGTTTTTCATAACAAAACCAGGGGTTGTTCTACATAAACTTCCTCTTCAAGCAGTCTATTCAAAAATGCATATTTGACATTCATTTGATAGATGTATCAATTGTTGTTATTCGCAATACCAATAACTAGCCTAATGGTTTCAATTTTAGAAACTGGTGCAACCACCTCTTCAAATTTTATGCCTTATCTTTGCAAAAATCCATTTGCAACTAATCAAGCCTTATGCTTGATTATTCACCCTTGGAATTTGCCTTCACCTTATAGACCTATCTTACATCAATCTACTTCTTTCTTTATGTTAGATCAAATAACTCCCAATTCTTGTTCTTCTCAATAGATTTAGCTCTTACTTCATAGTGCAAATCCATTTTGGATCACTCAAGACGTCTTTTGTCTTAACATGTTCGGATTCGTCCATAAGTAAAAAAATATACGAAATCACCATCATCATTGACTTTGTTGTCTTGGAACAACTCACAATCTTGGAGTCTTGGAGGCAAACCTCCTTGCCTTTTTATATTCTCACATTCTCTTAAATTCGAGCTTCGGCGGGGGGCATTTATGCATTATCAAATTTTGCAGAAGCATGACTTTCAATGTTGTAACCAGTTACAGCTTTTTGGTAATCGGTTATAGGTTATTGCAGATCCTTTATTTCGTCAACAATGATGTCTTGGCTGATTACAACCCTTTTATTTGTTGCATCATACAAATTGTAACCTCTGGTAGTATGATACCCTACAAGTATCATCAATTATCCTTTGTCATCAAGCTTCTTTCTAAGGAATGTGTTAATACACTACGGAACCAAAAACTCTCAAGTGACTAAGGTTCGGTTTGAATCTGGACCAAGCTTATTTTGGTGTTAACTTCTCAAACTTCTTTAATGGACACATATTCAACAAATAGGAAGTTGTGGACACCAATTTTCCCCATAACTCTTTCAGCAAGTTCTTCCCTTTCAATATGCTTCACACCATGTTCATAATCGATCGATTTTTTATTTCAGCAATGCTATTTTATTGCATTGTATATGGTGGTACTACCTCATGTACTATCCCTTCTTGATTACAAAACCTCCCAAATTCATTTAAGATATATTCGCCTCCACCATCCATTTTGAGAACTTTTAGCTTGCGACCGCTCATAGACTTAAACTTCTTAAACACTTTGAATACCTCATCTTTTCTCTTTATTGGGTACGTCCATAGCTTTCTACTATGATCTTCGATGAATGTGACAAAATATATATTTCCACCAATCGAATCAACTTGCATAGGTTCATGCATATCAGAATACACAATATATAGGTGATGTTTGGTTCTATAACATGCGTCCTTGATGAATTTACTCTTATGTTGTTTCACTTGCACACACTCTTCACAAATTCCAGCTGGTATATTGATCAATGGCAGCTTGTTACTATTTCATTCTCTTGCAATGCATTGAGATCTCAGAAATTGAGATAACCAAGACGATAGTTCCATATCCACTATTCTCGACTAGTCGGTGTAGAAAGATACATATGCTCCATAACCTTCAGCTTAACCTCGAAAGTTCTATTGGCATCCATAGGAGCTTTTAGGATCAAAATCTCATTTGCATCCATAACACGTAGCGCCTTATTCTCCATATGAATATCGTAACCCTTATCAAGTAATTGGCCAATATTAAGAAGGTTACACGTGATTCCGAGAATATACGACACATCCTTTATCAAATAATTTGTATCTTCTCTCGATCGATACATCATTGATCCCTTATGCCGCTAGATTGGTGTCATCCGCGAACTTCACTATGTTCTTCATGGCACGATTGATTTTAACAGACTAGTATTTTCTCCCTGTCATATGCATAGAACATCTCGAGTCCAAATATTATTCCTCGTTGCATTGAATTTCTTCTCTCACATTCACCATTATGTTTTCTTTTGCTTGTAACTGGTTACAGCTTTTATGCATCTGGTTATAACATGATTTTGCAGCGTTTCTAAAAAGGATGTTATTGATGTCCCAAAGTATGTTGTTGATGCATTACCCTTTTGTGAACATGACCAAGAGTGTGTTATCTTTATCAAACTCTTGTCTTGCAACCTTGGCTTCATCCACTTGAGGTTCCTTCTTATTCGCATTGCAGTCTCTTGGAAAATGACTGAATTTTTTTACAAATAAAGCACTACATCTTGCTTTTGTCCATCCTTTTCCTTTCACCTCTAAAGTTTACTTAACCACTATTTTTGTTGCAACTGCTCTCACCTTTTTAACAAGCTGAATTCTTGGAACTTTGGGACTCTTTCCACCAAAATTTTGAAAATTCCCTTTACTATTCATGGGTCATTTTCCTTTCGACTTCTAGCCTTTTTCGTTGAAATGAGTTTGAAAAGCGATCTTTGCCTTTTCCTTATCACTATTCCTCTCTTTCATCATTTTCTCATGATCCTCGAGAGACGTTTGTAGCTCATGTTTGCTCATCGTCACAAGATCCTTCAATTCCTCAATATTTACGACCACCTAGTCAAATCTTGGCATTAAAGAACGCAAGATTTTTGTGACAACATAGTGCTTAGTGATCGTTTCTCCATATATTTTTACTTGGTTCACCAATCGAGTAATTATCATCATGAAAACATTTATGGTCTCCTATTCCTCCATTTGAATAAAATTAAGTTGATATTTGTGAGTTTGTAACCTCACCACCTTCGTCTTGTCAGCCCATGCATACGCCTTCTCCAAGATTTCTCATGCTTGCTTGGATGATTCACAATCACCAACTTTCTCAGTCACCGTCCACACATTGATGCATCAAAAATAGCGCCTTGAAATCTTTCTTCTTTCTTCCTTATGTGTTTCTCATTGTGAATCTATTGCACCTTCGACAAGAGGACTCACCCCATTCTTGATCACTTCAAGAACATCTTAGTAGCCAAACAACATTTTCATTTGCTTGCACCCTTTTTCATAATTCTTCACATCAAGGATGGGTAAGTTTTAAGGGATTATTTTATTAGAGATGTAATTATTCATGTTGCACATTAGGTGTTTGGTGGATTGAACCATGCTCTTGATGCCAAATGTTAGAACATGGAGCCACAAGGTTGGTGAAAATGGAGTTAACTGAATCTTGATAGTGAGGGAGAGAGATAAAAAGACAGAAAGATAATAATTGAGGATGAAAATATGCCTTAACTTTCATTCATAATACCTCCAAGGTATATACAAATACAAGTGGGTTAGGACACAAGCAACAACAAAAAAATAATTAAAAAACTAAAATATTATACCTGTAATTGATTACATAAAATATATACCCAGTTACAGGTCCTTTAACAATTAATAGATATAATAGTGGTAACCAGTTACTGAGAATGCGTAACTGGTTACACCCATGACAACATCATTTTTTTCAACTTCTTTGACTTTTTTTCATAATTGTAACCAGTTACACCCCCATGGTGACCGGTTATAATACTTGAACTATGGATTTTTACTTAATAGATATTTCAGAAGAGAGCTTGACTACCAACATAGTGTATTGGTTATAGATGTAAGAATCAAAATGAGAGCTAAGAGATGAATAGGGTCAGCCCTGTGCATGTGCTAAGAGAGAAACAACACGGGATTTCAAATAGTTAGGGGCTCCAATTTTGTGTTGGCTTTATAGAAATATAATGAAATAAATAATATATAACTATGTTTCTAAATTAAGTAAAATTTAGCACGTAGCTTAGCAGTAATTGTGAGTTTTTGTGTTTATGAAGTTGTTGGTTTTAGTACATCTATATGACATTTGTACTTATAATTTTTTTTAAAGATCGTATTTTATCATTTGACTCGAGTCTCTGTATGTGTTGGGTTGGTCCTGGAGAAGAAGTCACATCAGAGTGCCACGGATCAAGTGGTGACATTTAAAGGGTGAAAACAAGAAAGTTTCCAACATAAGATTTTGGAGGAAGGGTTTAAACAACCACAAGAAATTACAAATGATAAG
Organism: Vicia faba; assembly: GCA_948472305.1. NCBI lineage: Eukaryota > Viridiplantae > Streptophyta > Magnoliopsida > Fabales > Fabaceae > Vicia > Vicia faba. Next base: position 133,773,256 of record OX451740.1, on the reverse strand, counting down.
TGGAATAAGACGGATCAAGATATTAGAAAACTAGTTAAATAGATGTTATGGGTAAAGAATCATGGTGGTGGAATAAAATATTCAGAGTAAAGATGGAGTTAAAAATGATTGCTTTAGAGAATGGTCAAGGTGTAAAATGTCAAAACATGGGAAAAGGATTGTTTTAAAGAATGGTCTGTAAATGAACTCAATATTTTATTTGATTATATTGATCTTTAGGAATCAAGTAGGAAGAAAATTTTATATATGTATATATATATATATATATATATATATATATATATATATATATATATATATATATATATATATATATATATATATATATATATATAGAGAGAGAGAGAGAGAGAGAGAGAAAGACCTAAAAAACATATGAGATAAGTTATTAAAAAAGATCTCGGGATTAATAATTTGAATAAAAGAATATGCTTAAATAGAACATTATGGAAACTGTACGAGCACGTCCTCGGTAACCCCCTCACCGCGCTTACAGCTCTATACCCCAACCCAACTACCTCTAGCCCCCGATCCTCCCTTTTTATTCCTCGGTAAGAAAACCGTGGGAGCATGAGGTGCAGGGGCGACAATATCCGTTTTGACGGATAGAAAGCATATTTCTTGTCCATGTAAAATTAATCCTTGTAACCGACCACATTTAGTAAAAAAATTAATTGTGTATCAATTATAAAAAAAGAATACATCATGTATACGTTTATATGAGAATGTGAGAATGAATAACAACCATCATACTTATCTCTCAATTTTCTTTTACTTTCTTTTTTATTTATTTTGTTGTAATAATTTTATATTTTTTGCAATTTTCTTTTAAGTTTATTGTTCGTTACTGGTTAATATGATTAAATAAATTGTGTAACTTAATTAATTTAATTATTAATTTAGTTAAACAATTTCATTTAATTTTTTTAATCTATTCTTATTTTGTTTAAATACTTAGATGGATGTGTAGGCTTGTATGGTTTGTATGCTCTTAATTTTTCATCACATGCACAAATCATTTTTCAAAGGAACTAATACTCGATTGCGAGTCATTTTCATACCTTGAGTCAACAAAACTTTGAAGCGTCGCAACAACCACACATTGTGCACACATCACGCTTCCTCCCTTGGGCTCATAATGTAGCTTTAGTTGATTAGTTAAATCTCATTTTAATTAATCGATTAAATTTATTTCGTGCATGCACTTCCACATTTTTAATTCTTATCATTTGTGTGAACCACCTTGTATGGGCTTGTATGCTTTACTCGCTTATTATTATCCCCATTTGAAAATGTGTACCCCCATTACCATGGCGATGTAATAATTTTACCGCTTTCTTTATCGCTTTCATTAATCTTGATTATATTGTGTCTATTGTAAGCTAATAAAATCAACTTGACCATGCATTGCTTGGTCCATATACCAAGCCAGTAAAACACTTTCATAATAAAGTTCCAAACCTTGACCCAATGTCGAGTTTCTTTTCAAAACCTTTTTTTCAATAAAACATAGGAAAGATGGTTGGGACGCTTCTATCCCCTCCTTCTCAAGTGTTGGATTGTTAGTTATTTTTCAACTTGCGATCCTACACTTGACTTCCTTAAATGAATCTTAATTAAGCGAACCTTGTTTTGCCCCACCTTTTCTTAAATAAAACTTTTGGGATGAAAAATATGGTCAGGATGATTTTGTCCCCTCCATTCAAGTACTTGGAGCATTAGTCATTAACATGTATGGTTCGATGCTTGTCTCCCACATAAAAACAAATATCAACTCATTCAAATCTTTTGCCACTTGGGTTTTCATTTCAAAACCTTTTTAAAACGAGTCATATTCAGTCCGTTCATGGGACGATGAAGCAACGTTCCTTACACATGTGAATGTTGACCCTTTTCCACTCGAATGTGATGATGGAAAGAGTCTGTGCATAATCCAGACTCAGTCATTCATTATTAAAGTGATGCAATCATTCCATTATCCATGTTTCGGGAAACAATGTTTTCGTTCGAATGTGATCGAGTATCTTTCACTAAAAAGAACCAACCCATAAACATTTATGACCCAAACTACGATGCTCTGACTTTCCTATTGCACGAGGAAATACGTTGGCACAAGATATGATGTCTTGACGAGCACAATAATAATAAAAAATCCAAAAACATTGCTCCTTTCTTCCTTTTCTCCTTTCTCTCTTAATAATTAGAAGATAGCAAGTTTTCACACTAACACACGAACACAGAGTAACTAAATGGATACCATCGAGTACGATGGATGTGAGAGGTATTAATACTTTTCTCTTGCATAACTGACTCCCAAACCCTCTCTTTGGTCTCGATGACCATTTCTTTTCTCTTGTGGGTTTTATTCGATACTTTCCCTTTCCTTCTTGGAATAAATAAATATCGGTGACGACTACATTGTTCGAATATTTGACCAGCTATTTGAGCATTATCATATATACAGGACATATCTTATGATAATGCTTCATTTATATGAGAATGGTAAGAATCGAGGCCATCCCTTAGATCAAAATATACTTTTGTGATTAAAAAGTCTCAAATAAGCCACACAAAAGTCTCTCTATATAGGAATAAGGGGATATACAACATTGCGTAAATTATAGGGGGGTTAAACTTATGAGTCACACCATGAAATTATGAAAAAGATTGATTGAACGGAGATTAAGAAAAGAGACTCAAATCATTAAAAATCAATTTGGCTTTATGGTTGGAGGTTCACCATGTGTAGCGGTGAAAATCGGAGATCAAGCTATTAATTAACTTAACTCGTAAATAAGCAAGAGTCGCCACCACGCTTTATTATTTCCAAGGGAAAGGGGAAAGTGTGAAATAAAACTCATAAATATACAAAGTGCGATATTAAAGTAAAGAAAAATACAATGCATTTGAAAGAGATCGGAGGTTCGGGGGTTGGTTATACAGAGGAAAGATACTAGCACCCTATGTATCTATAGTATCCTATAGGAACCTTTTGAAATATATGTTTTTTGGTCAAAATTGGTTTGCTTTCTAAATGAATGTGAGGATGAGATTTCAAAAATGCGACGACCTAGTGTCGAAGTTTTTGGCTTAAAAGAGGTGTGAGTTTAAAAAATGAAATTTTTGGAGATATAACTTAAGATTAGCAAAACTTAAAGATGGATGAAGGAATTCGCACAATCATATAAGATACACTCGATGACATGAAGTGAACGAGTTAATCCTTAGTAACTATAGTCCGGGGATTAAAGAACCAATTTTAGGTTTTTTTCTTTATTAAGTGGCTTATAACAAGCAAAAGAAAATAATAAGCTCAAGTAAGCAAAGAGGAGATAAATGCTTAAGTGAGCAAAGAAAAAAATGCATAAAGTAAAGAAAATAAAATGCTATAGATGATAAATGGTATAAAAGTAAAGAGAAGAAAATATAAAGTGCAGAAATATAAATGATATTAAAGTAAAGTTAGTACAATATAAAGTTAATAATCTGATTTGGGATAAGTGTAACTTCATATGGAGCATAGAATGTACGTACCCATACATGTTAGAGAAATGACACTTGGAAGTTTATTCTCTTATACATGTAATACAACTAACAAACATGGGGGATCAAGGTAAAGTCTAGGAAGATACATTGAGACCAACTTATCATCAATCTCAAGTACCTTGAATGATCAAAGGACCATTTAGAGGTAGATTGGAAATGATAAAAGTTCATCAAATATCCGACAAGCTTAGATGAACTAAAAAAAGCTCAAATGCTTTCCAAATTGATCCAAATTAAAATAAAAATAAAATAGATAAAAAGAATAAGATGAAGTCTATAATAAAGATAGTATAAATGTCATAACTTTCTTAATTTTTCATGAAATTAAACAAATAAATAATGAAAGTTTATCTACTCAATCTCACGACCAAGGATCCATGCTCAAAATAAGTAAATAAACAACAAAAAATTATAGAAAAAAATGAAAATTAAACAACATTAAATCACTTTTGCTTTTGGAGGTTCAAGAACACTTTTCAACTCTTGATTTTGAATCAATGGAGTTTCCTTCCAAAATGGTGATAATTATGATACCAAATAAATAAATAATAAAAATATCATAGAATTAAATAAAGAATAAGTATAATAACCTACCTATTCAATAAAAGAAAGAAATGACTTGAAAGAAAATGAAGAGAGAGAAAAAAGAGAGTTTTGGCTTAATTTAGGGAATGATTTATGGTATTGTTTTTCCAAATGAAAGAAAGAAATGTCTTATTTATAGGGTGTATAAGGTGGGAGTGTTTATGTAGCAATCTATGTGACTTTATGAGAATGGTTCTTGGCTATTAATAAGTCCAAGTTGGCAATCCATGTGAAGTGTGAGAATGACTCTTGGCTATTGATAAGTACCTGCAATGATGAGTATATAACGCAGCTTGAGTAGTAAAGTCTTGTGCTATAAACGCATAAGCAGGTAAAGAGTACATGTGTTGAGATACCAAAGAAGTAATGACCCCTAACGAGGCTAGAGCAAGGCCTAATTGAAAATGAATTGAATTATTGATTGTGTCATAAAGACCCTTATGTCCACGCCCCAATCTATCCCCCGGTAATCCATGTGAAGTGTTTGTACTACATTATAGCGGTCTCAATTTTTCTATATTGACACAAAAAAACAAAAGGACAAAGTAGTAGTAGTAGTAATAATAATAATAATAATAATAATAATAATAATAATAATAATAATAATAATAATAATAATAATAATAATAATAATAATAATAATAATAATAATAATAATAATAATAATAATAATAATAATAATAATAATAATAATAATAATAATAACTAAAAGTGTTAGTAATAATAACAAATACAAAAATAGAAAATAAAAGATACATTAAATTAACTATTTATGATTTTTTTTTGAATTAAAATAAATGAAAATATAAGTGCAAATTAAAAGATAAAAAATAAAATACATATAAGAAAGTAAAAGGACTTATATAAATTTTTCTAGATTTTTTTGAAATAAATGATACCAATATATAAATTTAAATTAATAAAAGAACATATTTTTGATAATTTTTAGTAAAGAGGTAAAAATAGTAAATAAAAAAATAACATGATACTAAGTATATTTTTTTGTGATTTTTTTAAATGGAAAAGAAATCATGAATAAAACACAATAAAAATCAAATTCCACTAAATTCATAAACGACTTCTAACGTTTCTATTTTTCGTGGCTTTTCAAAGCATAATCAGCTCTTGACTTGTAAAGAGAAATTGTAGATGATTTCAAGAAGAATCGTATATAAAAAGAATCGCTCAAAAATGTCGAAATTTGAAAAAGTTATAAATTTTTTAAATCTAACTCAAGAATTGACAAAAAAAATAGGTCAAACCACTTGTGAACACTTGTTATGCAATGATGCAAATGGAGGGTGGAATCTTAGGTCAAAAATTAGAGTATGACAGTTGCCCCTATTTAAGTTTCTTCTATTCGGAGATATGAGGATTGAAATCTTTGTTTCGATGACATTGAAGATACTTAAATATTGAATACGCAATTTTTGGTCCTAAGATACCACAATAATGTTAATGATATGATATGGATGCAATGCTCTGAATTTTATAGGGAATGACGCCACATGAGACAAACTACTGCTGGAGAAATCAAGCACATGATAAAATAATCCCACAGGGGAAGAGATTATAACTCCACTGCGGAACAGAGCCACACTTCGAATGAGAGACTCTTATTAGGGGACAACTTCGAGAGAAGAAAAATTACCGACTTTATCAGGGAAGACGCCTTGCATAGGCTGTGAAAATATAAATGGTTACTGACTCAAGATGATGGTGAATTTCCAACTCAGTGTCAAAGGTAGAAAATCAAAGAGATATCGACTCACAGATGGCGGTAAACTACCAACTCAATAGTTGAAGGTAGAATCGAAAAAGATACCGACTCACAAATGACAATAAACTACCAACTTAATAGTTGAAGGTAGAAGATCAAAGAGATATTGATTCATAGAAACGGTAAACTACCAACTCAATAGTTGAAGGTAGAAAAAGTAATAAACCTTTCCGTAACGAACGGGCTCCAGTTTCTTCTTTATCAAGTCTTCTACCTGATAAGGATAATGTACAAACTTCCCCACGGGACTTTTTCGAAGAGATGCCGTTTGCTATCAATGAGCAAACTTCTCAAAAGAGACGCCATTTGCTGTTGAAATAGCATATTATTGGGGATATACAAGCTGCTTAAATAAAGAGGCCGCCACTTGTTGTCTTCCAAAGATATCAATAATGCACAAGCTACTCGTGAAGAGGCCGCCACTTGATATCTTCCAAAGATATCAATAATACACAAGCTGCTCATGAAGAGTCCGCCACTTGCTATATTCCAAAGATGTCAATAATACACAAGCTGCTCATGAAGAGTCCACCACTTGCTATCTTCCAAAGATATCAATAATACACAAGCTGCTCATGAAGAGTCTGTCGCTTGCTATATTCCAAAGATATCAATAATACACAAGCTGCTCATGAAGAATCTGCCATTTGCTATCTTCCAAAGATATCAATAATACACAAGATGCTCATGAAGAGTCTGCCACTTTCTATCTTCCAAAGATATCAATAATACACAAGTTGCTCATGAAGAGTCTGCCACTTGCTATATTCCAAAGATGTCAATAATACACAAGCTACTCATGAAGAATCCGCCACTTGCTATCTTCCAAAGATATCAATAATACACAAGTTTCTCATGAAGAGTCTGTCGCTTGCTATATTCCAAAGATATCAATAATACACAAGTTGTTGATGAAGAGTCTGCCACTTGCTATCTTACAAAGATATCAATAATACACAAGCTGCTCATGAAGAGTTTGCCACTTGATATCTTCCAAAGATATCAATAATACACAAGCTGCTCATGAAGAGTCCGCCACTTGCTGCTTTTCAAAGATGTCAATAATACACAAGCTGCTCATGAAGAGGCCGTCACTTGCTGTCAGGAAAAAGATTTCAATATAGTGTTATAAAGACACTGTTGGGAATGAGAATCAATAACTTCATCAGGGATAGACAAATTTCTCATGAAGAGACAGTCATTTTCCATAAAAGAGGAAATCCATAAAATAGTCAAGTTGCTCAAATAAAGAGTCTGCCACTTGTCATCATGTTGAGATTCCAAAAGAGTGTTGCAACAACACTACTGGGGCACAAAGTTCATCTTCAGTGGAAACCATGAATAGAATCTTCCTGAGGAGACAAAAGTATTTATAGGCGCAAAATAAATGCACTCTCAATCTAGGTTTCACAGCCTAGAGAAATCCATAGGGTAACATCTGTAGGAGACGAAGCTCAACCCAAGAACAAAAATGGAGAGAAATAGTCAAACAAGACTCTACCAGATGAGGAATAAACTCAACTAGAACTTATCCTATCCTGAGATGAAAGGAAGGCTAAAAAAAAACCTTCCACGAGGAATAAACTCAGTGGGGAATTAAAAAGGATGTACACTTTCTGCTTAAGTTGTCACTCCATTTGGAAAGAGGAAATAAGTTACTTGGGGATAAACACAACCAACGGAGATGGACCCAAAATCCTAGAGAAATGTGAATGTGCATGAATGATGTAATTGTGAATGAATAAATGAAATGTCATGTATATGCTGACAAAACAGACAAAATAGATAAACTGCAGATGAAAATACATCACAGTACAAACAAATACTCGACTAATCTCGATAAGATGGGAACATTACTGGAGATAGAACAAAAGCCATCGACAGAGCATATTTTTGCTATAGGCTCTAATCTCTCCGGAGAGGAAGATACTTTTCGAGAGAATATATAATGTCCAATCTTCTAACATCAATAATCCACTGAAAGGAGAACAACATGAACTCTGCTGCAGCTGGAGAAAAATATTGCTTAGCTGGAACTACTGGGGAACACCATCATCTGATAATGTGTGCAAAGCAAGTCACATATCTTGACAAATCTGGATTGCCCCTGAAATTATTTTTGGATGCCTCAAGTTTAATGTTGACAGACTGCATGATGCACGACAATTCTTGCGAATAACTTCACTTCTTAAATGCCCCAAGTTACATGGTTTACGAAAATAAATCGTCTCAAGAAGATTTTACAAAATATCTGGCATCCAAAATGCCCTAATGTCTTCAAACTGTTGAAGAGATTCGTTGAATCTTGACGTGACAGCCCCAGATTGACTGTATTTGGTAATACATAGTCTTCAAATTTGCCCCATGAGGAAAATTAAACTATGAAGGCAACAATTTATTCATGCTGAAGGTCTTCAGGCGACATGCCCCTGGCTATGATCAATCTTAGAAATGATTCGTCAATTACTTAACAAATTTTTAGACCTCAAAGGTTAAAATCATCACTAGTTCTTATATGTAAACTTCCTTGACAATAAGCAATTGCTTTTACAAGCAGAAAAGTTTATTTTGAGAATGAAAATTCTAATACAACGGTTATGTAAGCCTTGAAGATTTTTGAAAAGATGTCGCATAGCTTGCGAATTAGTGCATTATTTATTTTTGCATGAAAGATAACAAAAGCATATGATACCAACACAAATATTTTAACACAACTTACGGGAGTCAGGAACACTATCTCGTTGGAGTATGCTTTTGAAATAAATCATGTTTCAATTAGGACTTTTGAAGGTTGTAACGTGGTCTGGTTCATGGTTTTTTAGAAAAAAGATTTTAAGGCTCAAAGTTTATTTGGTGCCCACCTCCTTCATGATGTTCTTCAGTCCTATATTCAGTTGATTTGATACGAGCACTCATCTCTCAAGAGGAATTAGTTGATGATTGGTGAACCATTTACATTCTTTGGACACGACAATCACTCACTTTTATCACACGACTTTGTTCTTTACTGAGGATTTTTATTTGTAATCCTTTCTTTTCAATTTTGTTTTCCCTATCTTTTTCCTGAACTAATTCTTTTGAATTGATAGTCTAGCGGGATACCCTAATTTTTGCCTAAGTCACTCGTTTTCTAGTTTTCTTAGCGGGTTTTTTATTTTTTTCTTGATTTTTGAACAAAACGTGTGACTTTAGCTTGTCTTTACTTGTTGAGAGGATTGTGACTACCTTGTTTCTTGACGGATGAGGGATAACGGTTTTGGTATCGTCATCTTCTTGATCTCCTGATGTGCGAGAGATACCCATTGGGATATCGTCTTGTTTTGATGCACACTACTGATAGGCAAAGATTGACCATTGCGATTTTGACTTTTCTCATCCTTTTGAAGGATAACCATTGTTATATCCTTAGACGTGCACTCTTGATGAGATTTGAATACTCAATCATATTAACTGAACACTACCCTACCCCGGGTTAAAAGATTAGGGTTTTTTCTAAACAAAAAAACTCCTACTTCAAGGCTCAAAGGGGTTAACAAAGGTTTCACCCCCCTTATATCTCCGGTGTTTGGGAATTTGAAACAATGTTTGTACATCGTCAACAGGGCTTTATCCAAAAGCATACAACTAGAAATCTTGCGTTTTAAATTCATCATCCTCCCTCCAATCTTTGCCTAGGAAAGATAATGGATAACAAGTTGGTATCATAATGCAAAAGCAATTTTAAAATTGAAACAAATACGAGTGAAACGAATGGATTTCTTCAAGACAAACATACTAATTGGATTAAGATAATCATTCAAATGCAAACAAGTTCTACATGCAAATAGTGTAATGATAAACAAGAAATATTACAAATGGAAGAAAAAAACAGTAAAATGCTAATTAAATTGAGAAGACTCTCTTCTTTAAACTCCAAGGTATACTTAAATCATGTTTACTCTTTGGCAGTGACTTGACTTGAACCTCAAGATCAATATCTTTAAATGACAAGATACCATTTCTGACTAATTTCTGGACTTTAGCTTTCAATGGATAACAATGTTCGATACTATGCCCAGAGACTCCTTGATGAAAGGCACAAGTCAAATCAACTTTGTAGTACCAAGGAATCTTCTCGGGAGTCTTCAGTGGAGATAGGGTCTGAACCAAATTCCTCTATATTAGGACAGGGAACAACTCTGCATAGGTAGTTGGAATTGGATCAAACTGAGTTTTCCTCTGATTAGGAATTTGTTGGTTGGGAGCTTCGGAAGTTGTATTTAACATAGGGGTAATAGGAAAAACACGTTGTTGTTGATGACGATCTTCCCTTCTTTGGGTCTCCTTAGTCCTCGCTACAGTCACAGATGATTTGTAAGAGTTGGGTTAACCGATGGCATAACTTGTGGATGTTGATAGCTCCTTTTTTTACATCTAGGTTTCCTTTTCCCTTCTTGAGAAGTATCAATGGAGTCTTGATCTCTTTTCTTGGGGAAGCTATCACCATACTTCTTTGCATTATCTGTCGAGTTACCATTTTCAGACAAACGTTCCTCTAGGGCATTTTCTTCTAGAAGCACTCCCACATTCACTTTTTCAGGGAAATCACTGGGTGTATTGACTTTCTCATGAAAGAATGATTTTAGAATTTTTTATGAATACCTTTTATATCTCTTCTTCCTTCCTAGAAGGATTGACTTGGGAAACAACCAAACTTTCAACTAAAGCAGTTAGATACTCCATACCAGCCTTCAAAGTAGTTACCTCTTTGCGGAGTTCAGAAATCTCTTACTTAATATTTTTCATCTTCCTCTTAGCGCCAACGTTGTACTCTGGGACCAAATGGAAAATAAGATTCGGGAATGACTTTCGAAGGTGAAACAAAAATGTAGAATGATGCATGATTATGAAAATGGTAAGTTCAATTCATTTCTAAGGACCTCAAATTTATATTCAAGCTTCAAGCGAGAAATATTTAACAACAAAATGTGATAAATGAGTTTAGTACAAAGTTAAGGGCCTAAAGGCTACAAAATATAAAGCCAAGAGATCCCAATCAACAGACCTGATGGTGATCATCAAAAATACAAATCATAAATCCTAAGATGTTTCCCCAAACTCTACATTAGCAAGGATACCCCAAACTAGATTCTCATTACTCCGCTCTTGGGCCCTTTTAAAGATCTCTTTCGTTGCTTCGATCCTTGATCTCTCAATTAGATCCTTGATGAATACATCCCTTCTATTGATAATTCTTTCCAGATAATCAACCTCTTCTTGAAGCTGAAGGCCGTAAAAATCTTCTTGTTGATCTTCATCTTCAGACTTCGTGACCTTAACTTGAACTGGCGTCTAAATATTGTAATTGATGGTACTCCTCTTTCTAGTGTCCCTTTATGAGTAATAAGCTTGATACGAGAATCAAAGATAAATTTCTCTAGAAATGAAATGACCACGTATGTCACAAGCATGTCATGATGTTTATGAATGCATGAATGTATAGCTATGCAACAAACACATACAAGGTTCAAAAGTTTAACATCACGAACATGGAGTCAAAGGGTGAGAATCAACCCGCAAGGTATGTACTAAGGGTTTATCACCTGCCGAACAAGGTTCTAAAAGGTTCCCAGAGTCTACATCTTTCCTTTGGATATTACCAACGTCTCAATTACTCGGTAATTAGTAATATTCGCAGGAAAAAATCGTCTGAGTGCAGCATCGCGTGACAACTACTTCCAGATTACTCTGTCATAGTCTTCGTACTACATCTAAAAAGCCAAGATGGATTAAGGGTTCTACGGCTCTCAGCTTCTCTGGCTCACAGGTCAAAAGCAGCAATGTCGTCCTGATTACTCGGTAAACAAATACTACAGTCAAAGGGGCCTCCACTGATTGGGGGATTTCATGCCTCCTTTTTCGAGATTACTCCCTCAAAGTTAACATGATTATACCGTCTGTCCTATCTTAAGTGTACTTAGTCCGGGTATAGGACTTGTCCGTTGTAATCAACACCCAAAGAAACCACAAAATAACACATATAAGCAAACAACAAATAATAACAAAAACAGATATAGCAAATTAGGTTTAACCTACTTAGAAAATTTTGTCCCCAGCAGAGTCGCCAATTGTGTAGCGGTGAAAATCAGAGATCAATCTATTAGTTAACTTGACTCACAAATAAGCAAGAGTCGCCACCACGCTTTATTATTTCCAAGGGAAGGGGGAAAAGTGCGAAATAAAACCCGTAAATATGAAAAGTAAGTGCGATACTAAAAGTAAAGAAAAATACAATGCATTTGAAAGAGATCGGAGGTTCGGGGGTTGGTTATACAAAGGGAAGATACTAGCACTCTATGTATCTATAGTATCCTATAGGAACCTTTTGAAATATGTGTTTTTTGGTTAAAATTGATTTGGTTTCTAAATGAATGTGGGGATGAGATTTCGAAAATGCGACGTCCTAATGTCGAAGTTTTTGGCTTAAAAGAGGTGTGAGTTTAAAAAATGAAATTTTTGGAGATATAACTTAAGATTAGCAAAACTTAAAGATGGATGAAGAAATTCGCACAATCATATAAGATACACTCAATGACACGAAGTCAACGAATTAATCTTTTCCCTTGGATTCAAACACAAAGATAATAATCTATGAAGACCAGACAAGAATCACGCATTAGATAAAAATGGATAGTAACCATAGTCCAAGGATTAAAGAACTAATTTTAGATTTTTTTTTCTTTATTAAGTGGCTTATAACAAGCAAAAGAAAATAAGAAGCTTAAATGAGCAAAGAGAAGATAAATGCTCAAGTGAGCAAAGAAAAAATGTATTAAAAAAATATTATGGATGATAAATGCATAAAAGTAAAGAGAAGAAAATATAAAGTGCGGAAATATAAATGATATTAAAGTAAAGTTAGTACAATATAAAGTTAATAATCTGATTTGGGATAAGTGTAACTTCATATGGAGCATATAATGTATGTACTCATACATGTTAGAGAAATGATACTTTAAAGTTCATTCTCTTATACATGTAGTACAATTAACAAACATGGAGGAGCAAGACAAAGTTAAGGAAGATACATTATGACCAAATTATCATCAATCTCAAGTATCTTGAATGATCAAAGGACCATTTAGAGGTAGATTGAAAATGATGAAAGTTCATCAAATATCCGACAAGCTTAGATGAATTTAAAAAAAACTCAAATACTTTCCAAATTGATCCAAATAAAAATAAAAATAAAATAGATAAAGAAGAATAAAATGAAATCTATAAAAAAATAGTATAAATGTCATAACTTTCTCAATTTTTCATGAAATTAAATAAATGAATAATGAAAGTTTATCTACTCAATCTCACGACCAAGGATCCATACTCAAAATAAGTAAATAAACAACAAAAAATTACAAAAAAAAATGAAAATTAAACAACATTAAGTCACTTTTGCTTTTAGAGGTTCAAGAACACTTTTCAACTCTTATTTTGAATCAATGAAGTTTCCTTCTAAAATGGTGATAATTATGGTACTAAATAAATAAATAAATAAATAAATAAATAGTAACAATGCCATAGAATTAAATAAAGAACAAGTATAATAACCTACTTATTCAATAAAAGAAAGAAATGACTTGAAAGAAAATGAAGAGAGAGAAAAAGAAGAGAGTTTTGACTTAGTTTAGTGAATGATTTATGGTATTGTTTTTCCAAATGAAAGAAAGGTCTTATTTATAGGGTGAATGGGGTGGGAGTATTGATGTAGCAATCCATGTGATTTTATGAGAATGGTTCTTGGCCATTGATAAGTCCAAATTGACAATTCATGTGAAGTGTGAGAATGATTCTTGGCCATTGATAAGTACACGTTGTCAATCTATGTGAAGTGTTTGTACTACATTATAGTGGTCCTAACTTTTCTTTATTGACAAAAAAAACAAAAGGACAAAGTAATAATAATAATAATAATAATAACAATTAAAAGTGTTATTAATAATAATAAATACAAAAATAGAAAATAAAAGAGACATTAAATTAACTATTTATGATTTTTTTTCTTGAATTAAAATAAATGAAAATATAAGTGCAAATTAAAAAATAAAAACTAAAATACATATAAGAAAGTAAAAAGACTTATATAAATTTTTCTAGATTTTTTTTGTAATAAATGGTACCAATATATAAATTTAAATTAATAAAAGAACATTTTCTTGATAATTTTTTAGTAAAGAGGTAAAAATAGTAAATAAAAAATAACATGATGCTAAGTATATTTTTTTTGTGATTTTTTTAAATGGAAAAGAAATCATGAATAAAATAATAAAAATCAAATTCTACTAAATTCATAAACGATTTCTAACGTTTCTATTTTTTGTGGCATTTCAAAGCATAATCAGCTATTGACTTGTAAAGAGAAATTGTAGATGATGTCAAGGAGAATCATATGCAAAAAGAACCGCTCAAAAATGTCGGAATTTGAAAAATTATAAATTTTTGAGATCTAACTCAAGAATTGGCAAAAAAAAATAGGTCAAACCACTCGTGAACACTTGTTATGCAATGATGTCAAAAATTAGGGTATGACACCATGAAAACGATATATCTGTTAAGACGAGTGATTAAGCAACATTAGATAGACCAACAAGAATTACTCTTAATTTTTATTGACTTAGACATGACGTATGATAGTGTCTAAAATTTTTATGGAAAGTCATAGGAAAGAAAGGGGTTAGCATTGCATATATTCGAATTATCCCAGATATGTATGAAGGAGTATCGACAAGTATGAAAACACAAGGTGGGGAGACGGACGACTTCCCTATTATAATAGGTTCACATCAAGGTTCAACTCTAAGTCCCTATCTTTTTATTTTGGATGTACCGACATCAAAGAGTTAGCACCAAGATGCATATTTTTTGCAGATGATATAGTCTTACTTTGAGATTTGAAAGATAATTTAAATGAGAGTTGGAGACTTGAAGACGAATTTTAGAAACACGTGATTTTCGCCTAAGCAAAAGTAAGACAGAATATATGGGATCTGAGTTCAGCAAAAGGAGAAGTTTTTCTAACCTAGAGGTCAAAATGGAGACCATATCATCCTACAAGTCACGCAGTTTAAATATTTTAGGACCATAATATAAAACGATAGAGAAATAGAAGATGATGTAAACCATCTAATTCAAGTTGGGTGATTGAAATGGAAGAGTGCTTTAAAGCTATGTTATAGAAAGGTACCAAGTTAAGGGGGGGATTTTATCGGACTGTAGCAAGACCTGCAATATTGTATGGACAGAATATTGAGCACTTAAAAATCAACACGAAAATAAAGTAAATGCAATAGAGATGAAGATGTTGTGTTTGATGTTTGATAAGATTAGACATGATAAGATTAGACATGACAATATTATAGAGTTTGGGGTAGCACCTATTGACATAGTAAAAAAAATATGGTGAAGTGGTTTGAGCATGTAGATTCTGCAATAAGAAAAATATATCACATGAAGAGGAGTCAAATAATTAGAGATAAAGACCTGAAAAACATGAGAGAAGTTATTAAAAAAGATCTCGATATTAATAATTTGACTAAAAACATGGTCCTGAATAGAATATTATGACAACTATACGAGCATGTCCTCGGTAATCCCCTCGCTGTGCTTACAACTCTATTCCCCAACCCAACTACCTCTAGCCCCCGGTCCTCCCTTTTTATTCCTCGGTAAGCAAACTGTAGGAGCATGAGGGGCAAGATCAGCGATATCCATTTTTGACTAATTAGGATTCACTAACACCATGTGTAAGTCTCAAATCTCAACCATTAAAGTGATTGTTAAACAGTAATATATGATTCATTCTTTTTTCTAAAAAATTGACTATTTATATGAACGTTTAATCGAATATTGTTAACGATTGAGATTTAATATAAGTCTTTTAAACTTACATCTAATGTCAATGAATCATAAAAAAATTAATGGATAAATTACAGACAATCCACCATAGAGTTCTAATAAAAGAAATTAATAAAATACACGTGCTTCATTTTTATTGATAGTAGATAACTTACCCACAGTTTAACAAAGGCAATCTAAAATTTACCATTTTTTATAAACGACATCGGAAGGAGTAACTTCATGTTAGTATTTCATATTATATCATATATCATATCCACACTCCTTTTAGTCTAGAGAGAATCATATACAATCTGAAATATTTTTAAGATGCTTTTTTAAGAGATATCCAGGATTGTATTCAAATTACTAATTGGACAGAATAATCCCAACCCTGGTGACACAGTCAAGTCAACAAACTAAGAAATGCAAAACTTCATCAACTACAATTTAGAAGCAAACATTTTTTTGTAGGATTTTATGAATAATCTGATACCTTCATCTGTAAGACCACTTCGAGTATTCATTATCCGGATCATCATCGTCGTCAGTGTCTACACCTTGACCGTCATAATCATCAAAATCCTCATCATACAATGGATCAGAAATACCACCTTTAGCAAAACCATGTCCATCATCCCCATCCTCGTCGTCATCCCCATCCTCGCGATCATCTGACAATTCACTACTAGATTTGCTATGCTCGCTTTCATTTGATTCACAATCAGAACCTTCATCATCTTCCGAAATCTCCTCTGGATAGTCATTCATTGGATGGTTTTCATCTAAAATTGACCAGTGTAAATGAGTTTTCAATCAATAGTGATCTTCAATAAGGGTGAAGATGAGAAAAGACATTGGGAAATACCATTTGAATCGTCAGATTCATAATCCGAATCGCCAGGCCCGTCACAATAATCTTCATCATCAACTTGAACACTAAGTCAGCAATACACAGCAATGTCAAGTAGAAAGAGTAAGAATCCATATTCAACATATATAGAGAAAATACTTACAGTGGATAAGAATGTGAAGAACTTTCTTCATTGATCGTCTCGTCCGATACAGTGTAGAGATCATAAACATAGTCCTCTGTATATGTTACATAAGACAATGCACCATAACCATATGTAAATAGGAACAGTTTACATAATCTCTAAAATAAGTAAGAGTTTAGATATAAGAGAATAGGTCAGCAACAACAATAATTTCAAATCATTTAATACAACTCTTGATAAAAAAAAATATAACATCATAAAATGCCCCAAGGTAACTCCAAAATTTATTTATCTTTATTGACCCAGAAAACGTCAATTATTTAAATAAATGCAACTTGAGAAAAAGTAGCAAAATCAGTAGCAATTTAATGGTAATCGCAATTAAACAACAACCTTGTTTGGAATGAGCACTTATATCAACTTCAATCTCTGCAGCAGCATTAGGAATAACCTCTCTTAGTAAAGGGAGGAAACTAGACAAAAGATTTTGATCCTCCAAGGAGATATCTCTGCATTAATCACAGGTTAGGTGTATTTTCTGTGACAATAAATAACAATCCTCCTTGTTTATATAGCAACAGGAGTAAGTATTTACACAGTAAATAAATAACAATGACCCGATTCACAATATATCTTTCCTTGTTTATTGAAGATATTTTTACTAATTCAAATCTTAAATAAATAACCATCTTTTCATCAATTGTTCAAGCCCATGTACACCCATATAGATCTAAAAAAATTAGGTTAAGATAATTTCTTCTCCTGTCCTTTGTACTCCCTCCGTCCCATATTATTTGTCGCAGTTGACCATTTCACACAGATTAAGAAAGAGTAATAAATAAAAGAGAGAGAGAATATTGATTTTACCAAATTATTCTGATTAATTATTGGTGTATTCAAATTAACATTAATGTTAAGTGAGAAAACAATACATTAAGAGTATTTATTAGAGGGTACAATTAAAAGATTAAATATAAATTTGCATTGGTAATCTAAAGTGACAAGTATTTTGTGACAAATTACTTATTTTGGGACAGAGGGAGTATATAAGAAACATTTTTCAGTGTCCAGTCCCACAAAGTTGTGAAGAAGAATAACACTAAAATGGCTAAAGCTTATGGTGTTCGCGTTGATCAACATCAACTTCTTCGGTGACACTTCAGTAGTAGAGACAATGTTCCTTTGAGGTATGGTACATTATCATCAAACGGTACTAGTATTGTTTCTGGTTTTGGTCCTTTCATTAGAAACTAAAGTGGGTTTGTAGCTTGTTCTAATGTTGCTTCTGGTTGGTCTGTGCCTAATAATCACTAAAGATCTGGATCTCTAGTTTCTCTTGTTAGAAACCATCTTGAGCCATCTCTTCAACACCAAATTTTCATTCTCAATCTTTTGATCTTTGCTGCGTCATGGTATTTCAATGTGTTTCACTTCATTTCATAGCATTGTCATGTGTATATAAATTAAAAGAATATAGATACAGATTTAAAATGGATTATTACTTTCAAATATCTTTGATGTACAACAAACTTATAATCAAGCCACTCATTAATGCTTGTAATTGAAAATGTTTTTATGTTGCCCAACTTTGTTATTTATACTTTCTTTTTTTTTTTGTTATTTATGTTCCCCTACCTTTTTTTATGATTTTAATATTGATGTGAATTTGTTTTTAAAAAACACTTTTGAATGAAAAGAATGTAATAAGAGGATCATTAACTATTGAAGAGAACATAAATAACTAAGTTATAGTGATTTCTAGTCGTTAATTACATAAATACTTACTGCTAGTGTTATGCATTTACAAAGATAACAAACAAACTTTGAGGAAATACTTACTCGTGTTGCGCCTTCTTAATTTGTTCTTCAGAGTCAACACGAACAATGTCATAGAACTGGCATATTTCTTGTAATGCATTTTCATCAGATGTCCCCTTGTTTACTTTCCTGCTCTTCCATATTTGCTCAAAACGAGCCTCTTTCGCTGAAGACTGCGAGAAAGAATTAGACATATAAAGCTTTGCTGGAAGGAAACCTCTCGCAAACTACTTCAATGTTTAAATATCACTCCCTCATTCTCATTATCTATAGAGCGGAGCAGAACGAAGTGGAATGGAGCAGAAGAAAGATTTCATTCCATTGTTTGAATATTCTATGATGGAATAAAAATGAAGAGAAGTGATGGAATAGGATGGAATGCATTTCATCGTGTCCCGCTCCATTTCCTTTTTTTATCAATCCAAACAATGGAACGTAAACTTATTTCATTTCATTCCATTCCATCTCATTTCATCATATTCCTTCAATCTGAACATATGAGTACCATACCATCTTAACATATGAGAGCCATACTAAGCGTATTTCACAAAATTTAAAGAGAAGTTATAAATTAAAGAAAAAAAACAATAATTTATCAAATTAACCTTTTTAAGCATAGTGTATTCATTGTTTAAAAAAAAAACATAGCGTATTCATCATTATTATTAATGTATTGTGGAGATGATTTGGGAGAGTAGCGCTGAGTATTAATGGAGGGTTCAATTGATAAATGGGTAATTAATATTACTTTGAAAATGGAAAATAACACTCATTTTGAGATAAATATTTTTTGCAAAAGTGACACTTATCATGAAGTGGAGGGAGTACTATTGTGTTTTGTTTTTTAGTTTTTGGAAACTTTTATAAATCAACTTTGAAAACTATTTTTAAGAAGAAAATACTGTGTATTCAAAAAAGGTAAATTTATGTACTTTAATTTGATATCAAAGATTCAAGATAAATTTAATTATAAGCAACTAGCAAAATAAAATAAAATGCAATTCTGCAGACAAATAGAAGAAAAATATAAGGGCATGTAGCAAACCTCTTTTTCTTGTTTAGCTTTACACAAGAGCTGATCTTGCTTCTGTGGACATGAAAAATAGGAAATGGTGAGAGACAACGCGATTAGAAATGGGAAACATGTTTGTGATAAAACAATTGGGAATGAGGGCAGATTGATGGCCTTGAGCATCACACAGTGTCTGTGCAGATGCACAAGAATGAGAGGGAGAGAAGTCTAGAAAAAAGGGCTTACATTGACTTTTTTGAAGAAGTTCTTCCTTTCCTCAACTTTTGTCTTAGATTCAGAAGCACTTTTAGAACCAGGATCCTTGAAAGAAAAGTCAATTGACAATGTGTTAATATGTTCTATTTGTCAAAAACATAGCACAATGATGATTAAAATTTGGCACCTATTGCAACAATGAGACAAAATGTTATAAATGGAGAGCAAATTGGCATGAAATGGGAGAGTTTAAACTGAAAAACAAACACTTGTATATGATGATCTAGATGGGATACTGACCACAAATGACTGCACAATATCTAAAGTGACCTCAGAGCTGGTTATTGTCTCCACATGTTGCACCAAAAGCTTCTTGTTATGAATTTCCACTGAAAAGAAAGGGAGCAATTATAGCATGAGTCGGACATAAAATTAAACACATTCAAAAACAAAACATTCCATCAGTTTTCAGCTCTTGAATCTCTCAAGTCTAGCAAGAATAAAATCCTCATACCAATAATCAACCGAACATACAGAAACGAAATTGAGGGAAAAAAGAAAAAGAAAACATACCGTGTTGAGAAGAATCGGAGATTGATAAATTTCCAAAATCCAAGAGAGGGCGTTTGAATGGCCTGTCGTTGATTTCCAACCCTAGATTGAGATGCAAAAAGCATAATAGGGTTATTAAATGAGAATGAGAAAAATAAAAGGAGAGTGATGAAAGGGATGGTTACAGAAAGCGTCGAGTGGAGAATGGAAGGGTTTTCGTTTGACCCTAACAACGACGGGTTTGGGAGGGGGTGGAGCCGGAGCCGAGGAGCTTTCCGCCATGTTTGTTTTCGAGTAATTGCCGACTGCTTTGGAAGCAAAGAAGTGTTTATTGTTTTCGAGTAATTGCCCACTGGTTTGGAAGCAAAGAAGTCTAGTAATATGTTATCAAAATTGATTTGATATTCTTTCAAAATTTTAATGAGATTTAATTTTAAAAGACGGTATAGATAATTTGCAAACGTAATAATAATTAATAAAATAAAAAATAATAATAAATAGTAGTATAATTTGACACATTTGATATATAGTAGACTAATAGTGATGGACATTAATGTCTTTTCCATGACATATATGCTTATTATATTATTATTATAGATCGTAGAAGATTAAAAATAAATTATTAAACAAATTGATTTGTATTATTAGAGAGTTTTTATAAACACTTTTGATTCTAGACACAAGAATAGAAGTATATGAGAAGAGTTTATCTGCGAAGATTTTTCAATTTATTTTCTAGATTTTGTCTTGTTCAAGCTACGAATCTATGTGTTGTTGTGTTGATTGATTGTTGTTTTTCTTGTGATAATGGAATTTAACTGTGAGTCAGTGTTTGGTTTTACCGTGAATTTTATGAAAATATTGTTGTTGATGTTTGTTTGAACTTAATTGTGTTGTTGATGTTGTTCTCGTATCATCACCAAGTCACCGCTTAACTATGTTGTTGTTGTTCTCGTATCATCACCAAGCCACTGCTTAACTGTGTTGTTGTTGTTTTTGTATCATCACCAAGCCAAGCCACTGAATCTGTTGTTAATCGTGAATAAAATTGAAATCAAATCTGTAAAAACTTTGTAATCGAACAGAGTCGAAACAGAGTGATAATTATTGAAACAGAATCATAATAAGCGACTTACGAGAGATGAAGAGTTTGGATCGGAGCAGGGAGAGGCCAAGTTTTGAGAGTTGGGAGTTTTGAGGTTATGCAAACGAAATTGGAACTGTGAAAACATGATAAGGAATCGAGTAGAATGAAAGCAGGATTGTTGTTGTTTGTTTTCATGAGATTTAGAAAGAACAGAGAGTGAGAGAGTGAGTTTGAGAACAATGAGAGAAAGATGAAAAGAGAAACAGAGATGAGAAGGAATAGACGGTGAATACAGAGATGAAAAAATAGAAGCGTGGCAGACAGATCGTGTGGTTTATTATACATATCTTGTTTTTAATTGGTCATTGAGTAATTGATTTAATGTTTTTCTCTTTACCCTTTTCCTTTTTTAATAATTAGGAATTCCTAGCCCTCTCTAATTTTGGTGGGCCTTATAACATTCTTTAGGCTCATTCTTTGTTTTAATTTAAATTTTTTTTTAATGTTTTTTATTCTGATTATTATTCTATTAAGGAATATCTTACATATCTTAAGCTACTAAAATATACATTTTTGACGTGTCAACACTATTTAATTTGTATATCTTTTATATATATTTCTTAACCATTATTATATTATATTTATTTGTTATTTATAATGATATTGCACAACCATGCAAACACACAGGTAGATAATCAATTTTATATATGTGTGTGAAGTGTACTAGACCATATATTCATATTTTTCAACATAATTTTTATGTATATCTTAACAACTACTACAACTTAATAAATTAAATTAAAATTTATGTGATAATCATTATTTAAAGCTTTTTTCTTTTAATTTGTGTATATTTTTATATACATTTCTTAACCATAACTATATAATTTTTATTTAATATTTATATCGACTTTACGTGACCCTTGCGAACGCACGGGTCCTTTAGTAGTGTTTACTAAAATTTGTGTCCCGAAATTTTGTGAAAGTGTTTTTTAATAGTAATAGTACTTGTATTAGGTTCGACAAAAGTCGCTGACAAAAAGGGTAACGAGTAATACGGGTTTACCAGACAATGGGTTTTGGATCAGTGGACACCCTAATCTCACCAATTGAGATTTTTTTTCAAATAACCACTTTTTTCCAAAAACAAATCCTAGATAACCGTTATTTCAAATAATTTTTTTAAACTAATCATTTTTATTAAAAAAATTGTCACACAGAGGTGTGGCCACTTTGTGTGATGCCTACATGCAAAAATAAGAAGAGGCACCACACTACATAGTTTGTGCTCAGTAGCAGATCACGTTCACACCAAAGAGTGCAACTTCATCCCCTGAACATTTTAAGGCCGCGTTCACACCATGGAGTTTTGATATATTATATAAACTTTGTGTTAGTGCGGGAGTTTTTATATATTATATAAACTTTGTGTTCGTGTGTGAGACACTTTTAGTGATGAGAGAAAGAGAGAATAATAAGGAAATAAAGATTATATTATTCACTTGTGTTGTACCCCAAAATTTGCCCTCTCACTTATCAAGAATTTTCTCACAAGATCTCCTTTGGCTCAAGACTGCACTAGGGTTTGATCAGCTCAAGACGCCTCCTTAAACACTGATGACCAAAATTAGGGTTTGAGTTTTCACAAGGATATTTGAACTTTCAATGTCCCATATGACTTTCATGGATCATTATAGACCCTCAAGATTACTCATGTCAAGTTTCAGGCTTTGAATCACACTTTTGCTCAGTCAATTGAGCAGTTGACCTAAAAATTAGTTGTATTAGGGAAAAAGTCAACCATGACCAATTTACAGTCAAACCTCATAATTTTTTATCCACATCAACATTTTAAACTCATATATATTATTTTATCAAGTTTGGACCATAATTCCTCAAGAAATTTGATCAAATCTCAAAAGGGCAAAATGGTCAAAATTAGGGTTTTGACTGGGAAAGGGCAATTTCTGATTTTTGACCTAGCAAATAATTAATTGGTTTAAGACATGATATCAAGAGTCCAATTGCATCATTTTGACCTAATGACATGGCTCAAAATATTGCTCAAGTCTATTGGATTGACAGATGAATTTTCAATCAACTGATCAAAAGACAACTATATACTGAAAAGTCAAGCTTTGACTTTTTGGTCAAATTCATCAAAAAATGCCAAAGATCAGAATTCATCAAAACATGTCAAAATATGAAACTTATTCATCAAGAAATCCAAAAGTTAAGATTTCATTTTGAAAAGTCAAAATTTCTAAACTTAGAAATTTTTCTAAGTGTTGAAAATTTCTTATTTTTTCATAACTTTGAGCAAAATTTTCACCATGATGCAAGTTGATTCAAAAGAAACTTCCAACATGAAAGTTGTATATATCCATGAAATATACAACTTTTCTTCATACAACTTCTTACAAAAGTGCTTGGATCTCAAGTTATAATTTTAAGAACATGTGGTCTTTAAA
This sequence comes from Vicia faba, assembly GCA_948472305.1. NCBI lineage: Eukaryota > Viridiplantae > Streptophyta > Magnoliopsida > Fabales > Fabaceae > Vicia > Vicia faba. The sequence continues at coordinate 133,749,321 of OX451740.1, read as the reverse complement.
CAAAACACTAAGTGAAATTTTGCCCTAATTTGGTCAAGATTTTGACCCAACTTTATGGCACTTTTTCATATAGTTCCAAGGGGAATCTTCAAAAGAAATTCAAATATAGGTTATAGAGAACATTACAAGTTTTCCAAAATGTCCAAGAACTCCTTGAGATTATTCTTGAGTAGAGAGAATCGAAGAGATGAAGTTAGGGTTTTATCACTTGAATTACAAGGCATTTTATGATGAACAAAATTCAAATTCAAAGTTATGTTGCATAAACTCTACTTTGCAGGCCTCAAACTTGTTAGGCACTCTATAATTAATTGCTTGCACAGCTGTTAGAGGTCTCATTTCAAGCATTCAATGCATGGACATGCTTTATATCCATTTTTGGAAGAAAGTGTACATTGCCATTTTGATAAAGTGCTTTTTTACACAAAACTTGTTCTTGAGCCTCGCACTTATCATCTTCTGATCATAAAGTCTCATAACCCATAAGAAACTGGTTTAGACACTTACAATCACCCAGCTCATGCTTGTACTACACATTGAAACTTGGATTTCCCACTTTTCTTGAAAATCAAGTAACATAGCAAATAACATTTGACTTGTACTTCTGACTTGCCAATGCACTCCAATCCTTTTGCTTATAGATATACAAACCATTTTCCACAAGATACATGAATGCTCAATCCTTGAAAACACCTAGAACTCAGAATCACATCTCATACCTCCATTTTCACATAAACTGACCAAAAACTTGAAACTAATAACTCCCTCGTGCGTTTTCAAGCCTTTTGGTTTCTAAAGCTTCTAAACATCATTTAGAACTAATCCCACACCCTGTTACAGAACTGTAACACCATTAGCACCATCCTCCATTTTCAAAAACAGAGCTTTGCACTTGGACTTCTCCAGAACTCCTCAGGTACTTTCAACTCAAGCTAAGCATCCCATTAGCTTCCTGGGAACTTGAGGAAGCTAACCCAACCATTGGAACTCCCTGAAAGCTGCTCAAACTTCAAACCTGATACCCTCTTGCAAGGTAAGTTTTCTAACTTTGGAACTTTCCATACAGGCATCATCAATGATTTATTTGTGAATGAAACATGTAGATATCATTGCCCTAAAGCTAACCATGTTCATAGTTTCCATTAATTTTGTTTGAGCTTAGAGAATTTTAAGATTGAAGTTTCAGATATTTTTAGGGTTTAGATTAGGGCCAATGAAATTCATGCTTATCTTTGATCTATAGTTTTAATGCTTTACATTTTTGAAACCGTGAGGAAATTTGCTACAAGTTTCATGTTTACAGTTTTCGTTTTTGTTAAGAAATGAACAGGTTACAGTTGGTCTGGCTGGAGGTTGAAGATGAAGTGTAAATCAGGGCGCGTTTTGTATCATATATTTATTGTTTTGCTTATGTTAACGGATAAATAGCCACCCCGATGGTAGAAGCGTGCGCTTGTAACCTTTGGGACCTGAGTTCGAGCCCTAGTGGTACCCTTTTGATTTTTTTACATTTTTTGCTTTCTGACTTTGTTTCTTGGACAGGCGTTGGGCCTCATTTGGGCTTTTTTTTCTTCTTTCTAACCCCTTGCAGGCTATCAGCACCCCTGGCCCTATTTTATTTTATTTTCTTATTTTCTTTTTATTTGTTTTCTTAATTATTTTTCTAATACTAAAAAATCATAAAAAATCATAAAAAATACAAAAAATAGTAGATTTATATCTTAACTTAGTTTATTTATTTTTTTCTCACAAAAATATTTTATTTAACCACACTTTATTTATTTTACTAATTATTCTTGTAAATTTAATTAAAACTAGGTTATTATTTATTTTCTTTTACACCAATTAAAATATATTATTTTAATACCAAAAAAGACCAAAATATTTTATAATACTATAAATTATTTTAAAAGACAAAAATACCAAAAATACTTTTCTTGCAAACTTATTTTCTTTTAATCAATTAATAGATTAGGGTTTTACTTAATTTCTTTTCCTAGTAAAATTATGTTTACTTTTTTTTATTATTTTAATTAACTATTTTCTTTTAATTAATTAGGTTAAAACAAACTCCATTTTCCTAAAAAAATCCAAACAAAAGTATCTATTTTCTTCATATTTATATTCTTGTACATTTGTTCATTTTGTACTTTATATTCATTTAATTTCCTGTACATTTGTACCAATTCAATATGGTTGTAATAGATTGAATATGTTTATTTTCTTGCTATCCCCATTTACAATTTGTACACCCCCTCCCACAAGTATTGTAATAGCGCAGTAACTTTAAATTCTGCAATTTATCGCTTTATATATAACATGCTAGTAATTAGGGTTTATATGGAAAGATTAAAACCAATACTTAGAAAAACCCTAATTCAAGACAAAATCAAGCATGAAAACAATACACTTGCACACAAGCACCCCTAGGGTAAATCCGCTTGGTTGCCTTACAAAATGACCATATTATGCATGTGAGGTATCTTAGCAAAAACAAACAAAAAAAATATGAGATCATAGTCCCTTGATGACGTTATCTAAGTTGCCTTTCAAATGATCTTAGTCCCTAAAAAAGAATGCTAAGATACCTTGCAACATTACTAATCATGGTTATACGATGACCCACGTCTGTCCCGTTTACATCCAAAGATAGGGTTACTTACCAAATCAATGGTAAGATACTAATGTCAAAGGAAAAGAAAATGAACAAGAAAGACTTTTTGGTAGGTGGAATGCTCCTAATTACTTGCTCAATTTCAAACAAAGCACCCTTGCTATTTTCAAAACAAACACCCACACTTTTCAAAACATCTTACAAACTTGAAAACATTTTTCAAAAGATCAACATATTTGTATACATTCTTACGAACAAGAATCATTACAAAGTTTGCCTAAACAATGGCCTCTTTACAAAATACTTTCAAAAACTACAAAGCACAATTTCAAACAAAAAGCAAGTGATCTAACAAGTAACTAAGAGCCCATGGAAAACCATGGATGAAAAGGGTGCTAATACCTTCCCTTTTCATAATCTCCCCCCCCCCGAACTCAAGAAATAATCTCAAAGGTCTTTCTTGTGCTTTTTCACCTTTCCTTTTGGATAAAAGAAAAGTCGATGGCGACTCTTGCTAACCGCAATGTGATACGGTGGGAAGAACTGACTGTTTTTTGGAATGCTGGTTTGCGTTTTGCGTTTGTATTCGCAAAATGTCGCGGTAAGCAAGAGTCGCCACCGACTTTTATTTTATCCAACAAGGAAAGGAAAATAGCATAGAAAAATTCCTTTTTTGAGATATTTCTCGGGTTCGGGGAGTATATTATGGAAAAGGGAAGGTGTTAGCACCCTTTCTATCTGTGGTTATCCACAGGCTCTTAGGTACTTGCTCAATTGTTTTCAAAATTGTTTTCTTTGTGCTTGTGGGTTTGAAAAAGTTTTTGTTTTGAAACTTCAATTTAACTCTTGCTTCTGTCCTCAAGAGCGTATGAAGTGTTTTTGAAAACTTTGTTCAAAAAGGAGTGTAAGTGTGAAAAGTTTTTGTTTTTGAAAGAGCAAGTATCTACGAACCATCTACCTACTCAAAAAAGGAATCATTATGTGCTAATTTCCTTTAGACAATGCTATCCTACTATTGATGAGTAGGTAGCACCGTCGTTGGAGTTTGAGGGTCAATTCGAATGAGGGACATACAGTCACTAAAGCAATGTTAGGATGCCTTAGCGGTAACCCTAATGTCTTAGATCATTTGTTTTAAGGCAACAATATCCGAGGCAACCATTTCGAGGCGACTATGATCTTTTAGACAAGAGGGCGACCTCTAAAATGACCTATACTTAATGACCGTTTATGAAGGCAACCAAGTGGGGTGTACCCTAGGAGTGCGCATGTGCGAGTGTGTTAATTTCAGTTATTTTTGTCTTTGTACATGTTAAGGGTGATCTGATTTAATTTTAAGATTAACATTCAGTCTTGTCATGCAACCCTATTATCAAACATCTAACAGTTATAATTTGCGAAAATAAAATGCGGAATTTAAATTACAAGGCGTCGGGTATTTACATCGCCAAAGACAAACCCTTTTGAAAAATAAAATAAAGCGATAAAAATAATTAAATGTCCTATTAACTATTACAATCTAGAGGCAGGTGCATTATTGGATAAAAGAAAGTAAATTGCGGTGCAAAATTAAATTGGACGCATGACTAGGGTTTTGACCCTTTTGGTTAAAGAAAATATCTTTTTGTTGTTTTTATTTTAGGAAAGAAATAAATCCTAAATTAACTACTACCTTAAATTAATAAATTAATTAAATGAAAAATAAATTATTTTTGGAATTTTTGATTATTTAGGAAAGAAATAATAATAATTAAATTAATGGTTAAAAACTAATTAAGTCTAATTAATTTTATTTATTTTACAAAAGGAATTTAAGTTTTCTAATTAAAACCTAGTTAATTAATAAATTTATTTAATAAAAATAGAAGTTTAAAATTTGATTTGAAAAAAAAATATTTTTTGTGATTTTATTTGATAAAAAACTGAATTTTGATTGGTTAGAAATTAAACAAAAATAATAAAACAAATAATAAAACAAAATAAATAAAATAGAAGAGAGAAGGGTATTGCGCCTGAAATTGTGGTGTGAGTAGCAATTCTGAAGCCCAACATTGCTGGCCTTCTTTGACTTTTTGGGATCCAGTATGCACGCTTGGACTTGGCCTATGGTAGACCTCCAATAATGGACCTTAAGATTTGACCTTTGGCCATCTGGCAATTGGATGAATGATGGCGCATGGTAGGTTGGCAAGCTAACGCGCGCATGTGAATACCTGAAAAGAAACAAGAAAATGCAAAGTGCTGGAGGCAGGGATCAAACTCGTGATCTCCAGCCACTAACGCCTTGGAACTTGACTAGTTGACCACTGGGACACGCTGCTGGATTTGTTATAATAATACAAAACATATATATTATATAAAAAACAAAAATCATTTCCAGAACATAAAAGCGCGTGCGTAACATTTGAATCCACCAATGGGCAGGGGACACCTCATCGTCCTTGTCCTGAAACCTGTAAAAGAATACCTGCGGATTTGAACCCGCAGCTAAAAGCGCAGGCCCATCCTAAAATCCTTCTCAGGCCACAAAAATGAATTCCAAGGGCATGGTTATATTCGTCTTACCCTCCCGGTCACAACCATGTCCATCTTGTAGCTTAATTTCACCTGAAAAGAAAACCCCCAAAACATCCAAGAAAACCTAGCTATGGCGAATTGCAGTACAAATAATACAAATGAAATTAAATGATGCCAACAGTTTACAAATGACGTGAGGATTACAAATATGTCGTTATTTCATTCAATGGATGCAAGAATGGTGAGTTTCGATTTCAAGAAGGAGGCAGATCCGCGAGGTACTTACAGTGCTTTAGAGTGCTTGAAAATGCATGGTCTGGATTGTAAAAGCTTCTAGAGATGATCAACAATCAATTGAGACAAGTCCCGAGTCCTGAAAACGCCCCTAGCTTAGACTTTGATCTCTCACTTTTTTGTGAATTTTCCAATTCTGATTCTGCCTCTCCCTGCACTTTCCCACCCTGATCCCGTATGCCTTGGCTTGCTTATGTAATATGCTTTGTATTAGGGTAAGAATCATGGACTGAATCTCTTCATATCAATGCACATGAATGTGATTTGATCTCCATTATTAAGCCTTTCCAAATTTGATTTAATTCAATCTTTTTGCCCATGATTTGATTTGATACGAATTCCATGGTGATGATATCTGTAAACAAAGCCTAAAACAATCATAAAATCATGAGTTACTAATTCTTTGGATTTTCTATAATTTTATTTGATTTAAAATAAATAAATTCAATTAAAAATCCAATTAAATAATAAAAATGAAATATGGGCTCATGGCTGAAGCTAGGACACGTGGGCAACTATGCAAACTCAAATCAAGTGGAAAAGAATGGGCCCATTTGACAAAATTTGAAGTTTTGGGGATAGTTGACTTTTGGCACTTTTGCAAAAAAGTCCAACTTTAACAATGCTTAACTTCTTCAATTTTGAACTTTTGGAAGTGTTCTTGGACTTTTTAGAAATCTCGAGATGTCCTCTAACCAACCCTTTTGCTATCATCTCATTTTGATATCCCATGCTCAAGTTATAAGCTTTGGCAAAAAAGGTGTTTTTGTTGACTTTCAAAAATGACCTATAATGTCCAAATTTATAACTTCTTGTGAGTCCATTTTTTGATCTTGGAGTATGAAGATGAATTGTAGTAAATTGCATCCTCTTCAAAATGAGATTTGGATGGGTCATTTCTAATAAAGTATGAGAAAGTTATGCTTGGTCAAAGTTGGGTTGACTTTTCCTACAAAACCCTAATTTAGCAACTTTTGAGTCTTGATGAATTTTGAGCAATCTTTGATGAATCATGATCAACCCTTGATCAAATGATGAAATATCCTTAAAAATGAGAATGTTGACAAAAAAATCTTGAAGTTTGACTGTATTTGGGTCACAGTTGACTTTTGCCCCAGCACAGTCGATTTTTGGACCTTTGAGCAATTGACTGAGCAAACTTCCTCTGCAAGATTGAAATTTGACATGGATGATCTTGAGAACATATTAGGACATTGGGGAGCACTTGAGGTCATTTGGACTCAAGGATCTTGATGCAACACAAAACCATAATTTGGGATTGACTGCCTTAGGAGATAGCTTGTCTGACCAACTCTTGAGCAACCTTGAGCAACTTGGAGATTCTTCTTGCAATGTCTTGAGAAATATGAGAGGGAAAATTTTGGGGTACAACATCTGCCCCTGTTCAATCTTCTTAAACCTGAGGATGTAGATTGGCTTTCATGCCTTTCGTGATCCGAAGGTGGAAGATGATTAAACACTAGAGTGCCCAGAAATTTGCACTCGCATGAAGTGGTATCAGCCTGGTGATGTCGGGAATGGGCTTACAGGTGCCATTTGGAGATTGCCGGCGGGAGGATGGGCTTAAATATGCCATATGCCAGAGTGTCGATCGCATAAGAGATTCCTTAGCGAGAACTTACACACCTGTTGTTGTGGAAGATTCCGCTGGGGAAGCCTGATCTTTGTTGAGATTTAAGAACTTGCTTGTACTTCAGCTGAGAGAACATCTCTGCTGAGTTTTAAGAACTTGTCCGTAATTCAACTAGGGGGAAACTTCTTCATCGAGATTTAGGACTTGTCTGTAATTCAACGGAGGATAATTCTGTTGAGATTTAAAAACTGTCAGTACTTCGACGGAGGAGAATTTCCGAGATTTAGAACCTTATCTGTAATTCAACCAAGGATAATTCAGTTGAGATTTAAGAATCGGTCAGTACTTCGACTGGGTGAAACATCTTCATCGAGATCTAGGACTTGTCTGTAATTCAACCGAGGATAATTTTGTTGAGATTTAAGAACTCGTCCACACTTCGACGGAGGAAAATTGTCGAGATTTAGAACCTTATCTGTAATTCAACCGAGGATAATTCAGTTGAAATTTAAGAATCGGTCAGTAGTTCGACTGGGTGAAACATCTTCATCGAGATCTAGGACTTGTCTGTAATTAAACCGAGGATAATTCTGTTGAGATTTAAGAACTCGTCCACACTTCGATGGAGGAATTTTACCGAGATTTAGAACCTTATCTGTAATTCAACCGAGGATAATTCAGTTGAGATTTAAGAACCGGTCAGTACTTCGACTGAGGGAAAAGCTTCATAGCTTTGAATGAGATTTTGGCCGCATCTTTCCTGAAAGGTAAAGGTTAGCTGTATGTAATGCATGATATGTATCAAGAAATGATGTTCTCAAAATAAATGATATTGTGTTATATGATGCGTATATGCATGTATCATGATGTATGAAAGTGTAATGTTTTTAGCTGGGAGAATAAATCCCGGATAGTTGCTGGAGAAAAGAGTTGGATTCTTCGTTTCCGCTAGGAATGGCTACCAAAGATGATTGCGAGAATAAACCTGTAGGAAAGGATAACTCCGTTGGGGAATAAAATGACGAGGAGATTACTCTGTGGGGAAGAGATGCTCTGTTGAGGATTCCACCGATAAATTCCGCTTGGGATGAATTACCGTTGCTGGTGATAATGAATCCTGATGGGGATTGACTTCTTGTTTGTGAAAGAAAGAACTCCGCTGGGGATGACCTTTCAGTTGCAACTTCACTAGGGATAACCTTTTAGACTCTTATGGGGATAATCCTTTGAACTTGCCAGGGACAATCTTCCAAAGTCTATTGGGGATGATTCTCCAAACTCCACTCGGGGAAGCTTCTTCAGACCGCGCTGGGAAAAATTTCTTACTCCACTGGGGGATATTTTGCATTCTTTCGGGGAATATTCTTATACTCCGCTGGGGAATATTAAGACCTTTCAGTGCTGATGGTGAATAAACTCTACTTGGGGAGAATATTACCGATTTCATTTATAGTTGCAAGCCTCAGCTGGGGAGAGTCAACACTGTTGTCTTACTCTGTGGGGAGTGAATGCATCTCAACCATATTCTTCAGCTGAATTTACCTTGTACCTGGTAGACAGAGTAACTATACAGTTTGGACAATTCTTATTTGCCTCTGTTTCCGATATTACGAGTAATGGTCTTTTGTTTCGCATGTAAATATTCATGAGCAGCAGTTAATGTCAAATGCATATATCAAAAGTGAACATTGGACGTTCTTTGCAAAACAAAACAGAAAAAGGAAAAAATAGTTTGAAATTTCTCTGAAAATGAATTGTATTGATTTTGAAGTTTGGCCTGTAAATAGGCGTTTTTGTACAAGAGGCTGACGTCTTAGTAAGAGAACGCCGCCGAATAATAGAGTTTACACAATTTGTGAAAAAGTAAACAAAACAACTATGTGAATAATCCCACTGGGTTCCAACTCTACTATTGCCCTTATGTCCTCGAGCATCTCATCACTTTGCTACTTGGTTGAAGGTAGATCAGAAGGTTTAGTGTCGTCCGAGCTTGACAATTGATACCGAAGTCTAGTTGCAAGGTGATCCAATGAGACATAGTGTTACGCTTTGATCCCTAATTTTTGCCTGGACCGCCCTTTCAGGTTTTCAGTCCACCGGGATACCCTTTTTGCCCAACCCGCCTTTTCAGGTTTTCGACTTGCCGGGTGTACAGTTTTTTTTTATTTTCATCCCTTATTTTTGCCCGAACCCTTTTGGTTCGCCGGGAAGCCCTTATTTTTGCCTAGGCCAGTCAACCTAGCGGGTCTTTGATCATGCGTAGTATCTTTTCACTATGTCTGCATTGACGGGGTGAGGAACGTCGTCACCATCCATGGTGGTTAGAATCATAGCTCCTCCTGAGAAGATGTTCTTAACCACAAATGGCCCTTTATAAGTAGGGGTCCATTTTCCCCTGGGATCACCTTGAGGTAGTATGATGCGCTTGATAACCAGGTCCCCAACTTGATACTCTTGTCGTCTAACTTTCTTGTTAAATGCCTTGATCATCCGCTTTTGATACGTCTGACCATGACAAATAGTAGTAAGTCTCTTTTCGTTGATTAAGTTCAGCTGATCAAGTCGGGCCTGAATCCAGTCATCTTCGCTCAAACCTGCATCCTTCATAATCCGAAGAGAGGGTATCTGAACTTTAATGGGCAGGACGGCCTCCATGCCACATACCAAGGAATAGGGTGTTGCCCATGTTGACGTCCGTGCTGAGGTACGGTACCCATGAAGAGCAAATGGTAACATCTTGTGCCAATCTTTGTATGTCACCCTCATCTTCTGCACAATCTTCTTAATGTTCTTATTAGCCGCTTCGACAGCCCCATTCATCTTCGGCCGGTAAGGAGAAGAGTTATGATGATGTATTTTGAATTACAAGGCGTCGGGTATTTACATCGCCAAAGACAAACCCTTTTGAAAAATAAAATAAAGCGATAAAAATAATTAAATGTCCTATTAACTATTACAATCTGGAGGCATGTACATTATTGGATAAAAGAAAGTAAATCGCGGTGCAAAATTAAATCAGACGCATGACTAGAGTTTTGACCCTTTTGGTTAAAGAAAATATCTTTTTGTTGTTTTTATTTTAGGAAAGAAATAAATACTAAATTAACTACTACCTTAAATTAATAAATTAATTAAATGAAAAATAAATTATTTTTGGAATTTTTGATTATTTAGGAAAGAAATAATAATAATTAAATTAATGGTTAAAAACTAATTAAGTCTAATTAATTTTATTTATTTTACAAAAGGAATTAAAGTTTTCTAATTAAAACCTAGTTAATTAATAAATTTATTTAAGAAAAATAGAAGTTTAAAATTTGATTTGAAATAAAAGTATTTTTTGTGATTTTATTTGATAAAAGACTGAATTTTGATTGGTTAGAAATTAAACAAACATAATAAAACAAATAATAAAAAAAATAATAAAACAAAATAAATAAAATAGAAGAGAGAAGGGTATTGGGCCTGGAATTGTGGTGTGAGTAGCAATTCTGAAGCCCAACATTGCTGGCCTTCTTTGACTTTTTGGGATCCAGTATGCACGCTTGGACTTGGCCTATGGTAGACCTCCAATCATGGACCTTCAGATTTAGCCTTTGGTCATCTGGCAATTGGATGAATGATGGCGCATGGTAGGTTGGCAAGCTAACGCGCACATGTGAATACCTGAAAAGAAACAAGAAAATGCAAAGTGCTGGAGGCAGGGATCGAACCCCTGATCTCCAGCCACTAACGCCTTGGAACTTGACTGGTTGACCACTGGGACACGCTGCTGGATTTGTTATAATAATACAAAACATATATATTATATAAAAAAAAAACATTGCCAGAACATTAAAACGCGCGCGTAACATTTGAATCCACCAATGGGCAGGGGACACCTCATCGTCCCTGTCCTGAAACCTGTAAAAGAATACATGCAGATTTGAATCCGCAGCTAAAAGCGCAGGCCCATCCTAAAATCCTTCTCAGGCCACAAAAATGAATTCCAAGGGCATGGTTGTATTCGTCTTACCCTCCCGGTCACAACCATGTCCATCTTGTAGCTTAATTTCACCTGAAAAGAAAACCCCCAAAAACATCCAAGAAAACCTAGCTATGGCGAATTGCAGTACAGATCATACAAATGAAATTAAATGATACCAACAGTTTACAAATGACGTGAGGATTACAAATATGTCGGTATTTCATTCAATGGATGCAAGAATGGTGAGTTTCGATTTCAAGAAGGAGGCAGATCCGCGAGGTACTTACAGTGCTTTAGAGTGCTTGAAAACGCGTGGTCTGGATTGTAAAAGCTTCTGGAGATGATCAGCAATCAATTGAGACAAGTCCCAAATCCTGAAAACGTCTCTAGCTTGGACTTTGATCTCTCACTTTTTTGTGAATTTTCCAATTCTGATTCTGCCTCTCCCTGCACTTTCCCACCTTGATCCCATATGCCTTGGCTTGCTTATGTAATACGCTTTGTATTAGGGTAAGAATCATGGACTGAATCTCTTCATATCAATGCACATGAATGTGATTTGATCTCCATTATTAAGCCTTTCCAAATTTGACTCAATTTTATCTTTTTGCCCATGATTTGATTTGATACGAATTCCATGGTGATGCTAGTTGTAAACAAAGCCTAAAACAATCAGAAAATCATGAGTTATTAATTCTTTGGATTTTCTATGATTTTATTTGATTTAAAATAAAGAAATTCAATTAAAAATCCAATTAAATAATAAAAATGAAATATGGGCTCATGGCTGAAGCTAGGACACGTGGGCAACTATGCAAACTCAAATCAAGTGGAAAAGAATGGGCCCATTTGAAAAAATTTGAAGTTTTGGGGATATTTGACTTTTGGCACTTTTGCAAAAAAGTCCAACTTCAATAATGCATAACTTCTTCAATTTTGAACTTTTGGAAGTGTTCTATGACTTTTTAGAAAGATTGATATGTCTTATAACCAACCATTTTTGTCTCATCTAATTTTGATATTCCATTCTTAAGTTATAAACTTTGGCAAAAAAGGTGTTTTTGTTGACTTTCAAAAATGACCTATAATGTCCAAATTTATAACTTCTTGTGAGTGCATTTTTTTATCTTGTGGTATGAATATGAATTGTAAGAAATTTAATCCTCTTCAAAATGAGCTTTGGATGGGTCATTTCTCATAAAGTATGAGAAAGTTATGATTGGTCAAAGTTGGGTTGACTTTTCCTGCAAAACCCTAATTTAGCAACTTTTGAGTCTTGATGAATTTTGAGCACTCTTTGATGAATCATGATCAACCCTTGACCAAATGATGAAATATCCTTCAAAATGAGAATGTTGACAAAAAATATTTAAGTTTGACTCTATTTGGGTCACAGTTGACTTTTGCCCTAGCATTGTCGATTTTTGGACCTTTGAGCAATTAACTGAGCAAACTTCCTCTGCAAGGCTTGAAATTTGACATGGATGATCTTGAGAACATATTAGGACATTGGGGAGAACTTGAGGTCATTTGGACTCAAGTATCTTGATGCAACACAAAACCCTAATTTGGGATTGACTGCCTTAAGAGATAGCTTGTCTGACCAACTCTTGAGCAACCTTGAGCAACTTGGAGATTCTTCTTGCAATGTCTTGAGAAATATGAGAGGGCAAATTTTGGTGTACAACACGCAACATTTGCGATCAAACGCAAAACCTTCAAGTCAGTTCTCCCACCGTATCACAGAACTGGCGACTCTGCTGGGGAAAATTCTAAAAGTGGGGTTACCTTAGGGTTAGATCATATTTATCTGCTTTCATTGTTTGACTTGTATGCTTTACATTATGGTTCTTTGTTTGGGTTTGAATCCTCTACCCGTATTTGGGATACCTTATAGGTAAGTAGAAATACATTGTGGAAACCGTGCGGGGTATACCGACACGGTCTAAGCAATAGCTACGTTAGTGTGACATATTTATGGGTACCGGTAGCCCTTGAGTTAATCAAGGAGAATACAGGGCCGCTGAGTGATGTCATGAAGCACTAATGAACTTTTAGAACCTTTACTTGACCAACTTGGCCTTTAGGACATAGTGAGATGACCGGCTTTGGTGCAGTCCGAAGTTGGTAGATACTCGATACTACACTCATTAAGGTTTAGTTTCTTGGGATATTTCGGTCGCCATTAAAGAGGCTTGTACTGAAACAAAGACCAAGGAAACAAACCAGTGATATTGAGCTCCTTAGAACCCGGTTACTATTACTAGGACAGGTTTGAGCCAACTAAACTTCAAGAGGGTACTTACCTATGAGACTCCAAGCAAGCCTAAACTTAAGGACTTTTTTGCTTTGTTTGTGTATATATACTTGTACATAACATCATGAACATCATAACATCATACTCATTCACTAACCATTTCAAGGATTTTGGGATTTATCTTTGTTCTTGTTTTGTAGGACATGGATTCTATTCGCAGGAAAACTATTCAAGTCAATCTTGTAAGGATCTCTCCTCAACTCAAGGAGCTAGCTTCAAGGATTCCTGAAAATTCTCCATTCACCGAGAGACATGGTCGCCTACTCAACTTGGTCACCTCCAACACTGATGAGGACATAATGAAGGTGCTCTTTCAGTTTTTTGATCCCTTACACCATTGCTTTACATTTCCCGATTATCAACTTGTGCCTACTTTGGAAGAATTCTCCCTACTCTTGAGGATTCCTATTCTCAATCAACTACCTTTCAACGGTACGGAAAGAGATCCAAAGCCAAAAGAGATTGCTCAAGCTCTATACTTGCAATCATCTGATGTCATAACTCATTGGGAAACAAGGAGTGGTGTCAAGGGTTTCCTAGCAAAGTTCTTGTTTGAGAAAGCCCAAAACTGTTGGAACTCCTTGGATTTTCAAGCCTTTGAGGAAATTGTGGCTCTCATCCTCTATGGGATGATTTTGTTTCCAAATCCTGACCAACTCATAGATGTGAACACCGTCAAAATCTTCATGTCCCGCAACCCAGTGCCTACTTTGCTAGGGGACATCCTACATTATTTTCTCACTCGCACTATGAGGAAAAGAGGTGTCCTTATGTGTTGTACTCCTCTTTTGGCGAGATGGTTTATTTCGCATCTTCCCCAATCTGTATTGAAGAACGAGCAAGGTTCAAGGTGGTCACAAAGGTTGATGATGCTCAAACATTCACACATTCATTGGTGTTCCTGACCCACAGAGAATGTTACTATTATCGACCGTCGTGCATAATTCCATAATGTACCTTTACTAGGCATTAAGGGAGGTATCACCTACAACCCCTACTTAGCCTTAAGACAGTTTGGTTACGCCTGAAGGGATGACCCGCATGAGATGCTGATTCAAGGTTTGGTATTTGACTACGAGAACGGCGATCAAGGTCTTCTCCAAAGATTTATCCGAGCTTGGAGGATGTTGAACAAGGTAGATAGCAAGACACTGGGGCACAAGAATTCCATCCCTCTTGAGCCTTACCTCAAATAGGTACGAACTCGTGCTCAAAGTCTTATGATGCCTTATCCCTCCATTCTCCCGGTAATCATTGAGCCTATCATAGAAGGAGATGTTCCATACACTATCCTATATCCTGACACGCCCACCTCTCTTGAAGACTTACAAAGAGATTGGATACAACTCAAGGGGGAGCGAGATACCTTCGAGGCTCAATTCTACGAGAAGAAGGTTTTGGAACTCACTAAGCAACTTCATGAGGAGAGGAACCTGAATGCCTACATCGCACCAAAGAGGATGCGTACTACCTTTTTATCTTAGAGTTTTTTGTATTATTTGCCCAAAAAGGCATTGATCTACTCAAGCTTTAATTTATTAATATAACGTGTGTTTCCTTTTTGTCTAAAACAAATTTGAATCTTTAAAATCCTTGAAATCATTGCATATTCATCTACCATTCACCATAACATAAGCAGGTTTCTTGCAACAAGTCTCCTCATATTTCTACTATTTATTTCAATAAGATGGATCTCGAGCAAACGGTGAAGGACCTCCAAGCTCAAAATGCTCAGTTTCAGCAGATTTTCTTAACTCTAGCCAAAGGACAAGAAGAGTTGAAGACCTTGCTGGTTGAAGAGAAAAAAAAAGAAGACAAAGAATATAACCGGAGTTCTAAACATGGGAAGAAGATTCCAAGGACAAACAAGAAGGGCCTTAGACTTTGCAACAACATCCGGTGAGAAAGACAATCAAGATGGGAAGGGCAAAGAAATAGTTGTCCAGTCAAAGTCAGAAGAGGAAGAGGAAGAAGAAGATTATTCTGAAGAACAACACCCTCTAGCCGACGACAAGTATAAGCATCTAGAAGAACGGCTAAGTGCAATGGAAATCCAAAAAGTGCCTGGATTGGACTTTGAGGAGTTGGGGTTAGTATCGGGGATTGTCATTCCTCCAAAATTCAAAGCACCCGTGTTCGCCAAATATGACGGAGTTTCATGTCCCAAAATGCATCTCTGGTCCTATGTGAGGAAAATCCAGCCTCATACCGCTGACAAGGATTTATGAGTACACTTCTTTCAAGACAGCCTATCTAGAACTCAACTTGATTGGTTTTATCAGTTAGAAAGAGCCAATGTTCATAACTGGGAAGATATGGCTGGCGCCTTTTACAAACAATACCAATACAACGTTGATCTTGCGCCTACCCGTACTCAACTCCAGAGTATGGAAATGGTTTCAAGTGAAGGCTTCAAGGACTATGCGCAAAAATGGAGGGACTTAGCAGGAAGAGTCCAGCCTCCCCTATCTGAAAGAGAATTAGTAGATATGTTCTTGGGCACCTTGTCTGGTCCTTTCTTCAATCACTTAATTGGGAGTTCATCAGAAGGCTTTACTGAGTTGATACTGACCAGAGAAAGGGTAGAAGTCGGTATAAAGAATGGGAAGATTCAAAAAGATGCATCCTCTGCTGCTGTAAGGGAACCATTCATCGGAAAGAAAGAAGTGGTTGCTGTATATCCTCAGAGAAATCAAGATAGGGCTGAACACCGTCCAATGGTGGGGGTTGTCATGATTCCTAAACCCGCGCCTGTTCAGCAAAGAAGCAACCAGCCAAGAATGGAAAGACCAGTCAGATAATTCACCCGAATTAATATGACATTATCCCAAGTATTGCCACATCTTTTAAGATCCAATCTAGTGACTTTGAAAGAAGCTCCAAAGAATCCTAACACAACCTCTCCTCACTATCATCCTAATGCCCGCTGTGCATACCATTCTGAGAGTCCCAGCCATGACACTAACAACTATTGGGCTCTGAAGAACAAAGTACAAGACCTTATTGAAGACAAAGAGATTGAATTTGATGCGCTAGAAATTCCCAATGTTATTACTGCCCTATGCCCAAACACGACCATAATGCCAACGCCATTGAGGAAGATATGTTTGTTATTTCAGTTGATAAACTTGTGACCCCACTCCTGACTATCAAAAAGAACTTGTTGAATGCTGGTGTGTTCCCAGGCTGTGATAAAAGCTGTCATTTCTGCTTGTCCTCACCAACCAGCTGTCCTTTGTTAAAAGCAGCCGTTCAATTCCTAATAGATAACAAGGAGATTTTGTTCGAGAAGACTTCTATTCCCACTATTTCTTATAATGATGTTTCCATCGTGACCATTTCCACCAATTCTTCCAGGGTCTCCCCCAAAAGACCCATTAGAATTACATCAGTTCCTAAAGTAGCTCCCTTGATAATTATAATGCCTGGACCAATCCTGTATTCGTCAGACAAAATCGTCCCATGGAATTATGGGGGAATGTCTACTACCACGGCATCAAGCAAGATTGACCAGCTGCTAAAGGTTTGAGTTCTTAGAAAGTTGACTCTGATATCAGTAACATCGCAGGGACTAGTAAGATAACCCGGAGCGAAAGGGTTTTCTCTCCAGAAATTGCCTCTCTAAAAGCTGTTTCTGGACCCATAATCATTCTTGTTGTTGTTGCTCCTCCAAAGGTTATTCCCAGTCCTACAATCATCTATGCTAATACTCCTGTCTACAAAACTGTTACAATCCCTGTTATCACCCCTACTAACGTTCCTGTTGCCGAGTCAACCAAGACTCGAGGTAAAGGTATTCTGATTGAGCCTATCCAAACGAAGGCACAATCAGTGGCTATCCCTGAGACCTCTCGGAAAGAGATGGAGGAAATTCTAAAGATCATAAAAAGAAGTGACTACAATGTAGTCGAGCAACTAGGGAAAACTCCATCAAAAATTTCCATGCTGGCTTTATTACTATGTTCCGAGGCTCATGCAAAGGCCTTGGTAAAATTCCTCAAAATTGCTCATGTACCACAAGAAACATCTGCCGATCAGTTCCAAGACTGCATAGCCAGCTTGACTGTAGATAATGGCTTAGGCTTTTCAGATGCTAATTTAATGCCCATAGGAAGGAAGCATAATGAGGCATTTCATGTCTCAGTTGAATGTAGAGGCACGACGTTGGCTCATGTCTTGGATGACACTGGTTCGTCTCTGAATGTGTTGCCTAAAAAGGCTCTTGATAGGCTTGACTGCGAAGGATTGACATTGAAACCGAGCAACATAGTAGTAAGGGCCTTTGACGGATCAAAAAGGATGGTACATGGGGAAGTGGACATCCCCATAAAAGTTGGAACCCAAACATTTGATTCAACTTTATATGTAATGGATATTCGCCCTTCATATTCCTGCTTGTTAGGCCGACCGTGGATTCAAATTGCTGGTGCCATTACTTCTACGTTGCATCAAATGCTGAAATATCCAATTCAAGGGAAGATTATCACTGTTCATGGAGAAGAAGAGTACATGGTCAGCCATCTAAATTCCTTCAGATATATGGAACTAGATGGTGAATTTATTGAAACTCCATTCCAGCACTTTGAAGAGGTCCCGCAAGATGTGGCAGTGACCAAGGCTGTGTCTCAAGTCCCCAAAATTACAAGGCCTCCGCTCAAGATGTCGTCTTTAAAAGATGCCAAGGCAATGATAGAAGAAGGTGGGTGCATTATTTGGGGACAACTCCCAGATATCCCATACAAATCTAAAAAATTTGGTTTGGGTTTCACTTCAGGTGCCCAAAAGGTTGTACGTCACGCTCGTGTCGGAGGACCACCCTTGAAGATCAGCAACTGCGAAGTCAACGCCGTGGAGGATGATGAAGACATCTATGACCCAGAGGATTGGATTTTCCCAATTGTTAGTGGAGGGCTCAACAACTGGGAGGCTAGAGATTTCATCCCGATCACTTTTATCCCACATTAATTTGTCTTTAAATTTTGTCGGATCTGTAATATTAAAACAATTCAGACTCTTAAAACCTTGTGTCTTACCCGAGGCACAATGGTCCATTTGTAAGGGTTATTATCTCATTTCCATATGACATCAATGAATCATGGACGTTTTTCATACAAAATTTGTGCTCATTGTTTTCATTTTTACATTTTCATTTCTTTCAAAGATAGATATACTCTTACACACACTCACACTCACAATGCAGGTCTATATCCATTCGGGATCCCATGGGTAACGGTTCTGCTATGGCCTTTTGTGACTCTAAAAATCTAATCTACCAAGCCGAAGACAAAGGTGAGGAAGATTGTGAAGTACTCGGGGAACTCGCCAGGTTACTACAACAAGAAGAGAGGACCATTCAGCCCCACGAAGAACCAGTGGATACAATTAACCTAGGTATCGAAGAAGACAAAAGAGAAGTCAAGGTGGATGTCAATCTGGAACCCAATGTCAAAGAGCGTCTGATTCAGTTGCTACACGATTATGTTGAAATCTTTGCCTGGTCGTATGAAGATATGCCAGGACTTGATGCGGATATCGTAGTACATCGTCTACCTATAAAAGAGGACTGCCCCCCAGTAAAACAAAAGGTCTATCGTATGCGACCAGATATGTCGGAAAAGATTAAAGCAAAAGTCATGAAGCAATTCAACGTCGGATTCTTGGCCATCACCTCCTATCCATAATGGGTTGCCAATGTTGTTCTCGTGCCCAAAAAGGATGGCAAGGTACGAATGTGTGTGGACTACAGAGATTTGAATACGACAAGTCCTAAGGATGATTTCCCACTTCCCCACATTGATATCCTAGATGACAATACGGCACAACACAAAGTGTTTTCCTTCATGGACGGTTTCTCAGGCTACAACCAAATCAAAATGGTGCCTGAGGACATGGAGAAGATAACCTTTGTCACGCAGTGGGGCATATTTTGCTACAAGGTTATGCCATTCGGGCTGAAGAATGTTGGGGCAACCTATCAGCGTGCCATGGTAGCTCTATTTCATGACATGATACATCACGAAATAGAGGTATATGTGGACAACATGATAGCTAGATCTTAAACAGAAGAAGAGCATCTTGATCATTTATAGAAATTGTTTGAGAGGCTAAAGAAATACAAGCTGAGGTTGAACCCAAATAAATGCACGTTTGAAGTAAGGTATGGTAAGCTCCTAGGCTTTGTTGTCAGCAATAAAGGTATTGAAGTGGATCCCGCCAAGGTGAAAGCGATACAAGAGATGCCTGCTCCTCACACTGAGAAGGAAGTTAGATGATTCTTGGGACGTTTAAACTACATTGCCATATTCATTTGTCACCTGACAGCTACTTGTGAACCAATCTTCAAATTACTGAAGAAAGATCAAGTAGCCAAATGGAATGATGAGTGCCAAACTACTTTCGATAAGATCAAAGAGTACCTACAAGAGCCTCCTGTTTTGATGCCACCAGTCGAAGGAAGACCATTGATCATGTATCTGACCGTTTTGGAAAATTCAATGGGGTGTGTGCTGGGGCAGCATGACGAGTCTGGTTGAAAAGTGCATGTTATTATTACCTGAGCAAAAAGTTTACCGACTGTGAAACCAGATATTCACTGCTCGAGAAAACTTGCTGCACTCTGGCATGGGCTGCTCGCTGGCTAAGACAGTATATGTTGATCCATACTACCTTGTTGATATCTAAAATGGATCCAATAAAGTACATCTTCGAGAAACCTGCCCTCTATGGAAGAATAGCGAGATGGCAGACGATCCTGACAGAATATGACATACAGTATACTACCCAGAAAGCCATAAAGGGAATTGTACTAGCTTATCACCTTGCTCACCAAGTTGTGGATGACTACCAGTCTATGAAGTTCGAATTCCCAGATGAAGACATCATAATGGTAAACAACCGTGAAGAATTTAGGCCATATGACGGACCTGAACAAGGATCCCGATGGATCCTGGTTTTTGATGGGGCATCTAACGCACTCGGCAATGGTATATGTGTTGTACTCATATCTCCTAAAGGATGTCATATCCCCTTTACAGCAAGAATCTGCTTCAATTGTACAAATAAGATGGCGGAATACGAAGCGTGCATCTTTGGCCTCAAAGCTGCCATAGACTTGGGGATCAAATCCTTAAATGTATTCGGAGATTCAACTTTGGTCATCAGCCAGAACAAAGGGGAATGGGATACTAAACACCCTAACCTTATCCCATACAAAGAACATGTATTGACATTGCTCCCACATTTTGAAAAGATTATCTTCGAGCATTTCTCACGAGAAGAAAATCAGCTAGCAGACGCACTGGCCACAATGTCATTTATGTTTAACATCAAATGGGATAACGAGGCTCCCCGGATCACCATTGAATGAATGGATGAACCAGCTCACTGTCACGAGATTAATACTGAAGAAGTAGTGGACCGGCCTTGGTTTCACGAAGTCAAGAGGTATCTCGAGGCTCAAGAATATCTGGAAGGAGCTTCAGTTAATGATAAGAAGTTCTTAAAGAGATTATTTGCTAAATTCTTCCTTAGTAATGGAATTCTCTACAAACGCAACCATGACTCTGTGTTACTTCGGTGTGTATACAAGGTTGAAGCGGAAAAGTCATGGTTGAGTTACATGAAGGCACTTTTGGCACCCATTCCAGTGGGCATACGATGGCAAAGAAAATCCTACGAGCAGGCTATTACTGGTCTACCATGGAAGCAGATTGCTATCAACACTCTCGAGCCTGCCATAAGTGTCAGATCTATGCTGACAAGGTGCACGTACCTCCGGTTCCTCTGAATGTCTTGACGGCTCCTTGGCCCTTTGCTATATGGGGAATCAATATGATTGGGGAAATAAAACCAACAGCCTCTAATGGACACCGCTTCATCTTAGTGGCCATTGACTATTTTACAAAGTGGGTTGAGGCAGCCTCCTTTGCTTCTGTCACTAAGAATGTTGTCACCCGGTTCATCAAGAAGAATCTCATTTGTCGTTACGGTATCCTGGAGAGGATCATCACAGAAAATGGTACAAACCTAAACAATACTATGATCACCACCCTGTGCGAACAATTCAAGATCCAGCATCACAATTCTTCCCCTTACCAGCCAAAGATGAATGGTGTTGTCGAAGCCGCAAATAAGAACATTAAAAAGATCATACAGAAAATGATAGTCACATACAAAGACTGGCATGAGATGCTACCATTCGCTCTCCACAGGTATCGTACCATAGCGTGCACATCAACTGGGGCAACACCCTACTCTCTGGTATACGGCATGGAAATTGTCTTGCCTATTGAGGTCCAAATCCCCTCTCTGAGAATTATGAAGGATGCAGGGTTAAACAAAGACGATTGGATCCAGACTCGACTTGATCAAATAAACTTGATTGATGAGAGAAGGCTTACTATTGTCTGTCATGGTCAAATGTATCAAAAACGAATGATCAAAGCTTTCAACAAAAAGGTCAGACGCCAAGTGTATCAAGTCGGGGATCTGGTGATCAAACGTATCATACTACCGCAAGGTAATCCCAGGGGAAAATGGACTCCTACATACGAAGGACCATTTGTAATCAAAAGCATATTCTCTGGTGGAGCAATGATCTTAACCACCATGGATGGCAATGACCTGCCGCACCCTGCAAACGCAGACATAGTCAAAAGATACTACGCATAAGAGACCCGTTAGGTTGACACACCTAGGAAAAATAAGGGTATCTCGGCGAACCAAAAAGGTTCGGGAAAAAATTAGGGATAAAACAAAAAAATCTGTACACCCGACAAGCTGAAAACCCGAAAGGGAGGCTTGGGCAAAAAAGGGTATCCCGGTGGACTGAAAACCCGAAAGGACGGTCCAGGCAAAAGTTAGGGAATTAAAGCGTATGACTATGTCCTGTTGGATCACCTTACGGACAACCTTTGGCTTCAACTGACAAACTCGGAGGTTTTGATCAATTCAATCAGCTTCGGACAAGGCAACAAATAGGCAAGATGCTCAGAGACACGAAGGCTATAGCAGAACGGGAACCCAATGGGATTATTTCACATAGCTATCTTTTCTTTGTATCAAATTTTAATTTTTTTTACGACGACATTCTCTTACTAGAATGTTTGTCTCATTGTACAAAAATACTTACTCAAAGTCAATACAAAGATATCCCTTTGAAAGTGAAAAACTATCTATTTTTTTCTTTACTCTTGTATTTTGTTTACAAAAACGTCCAATGATTTATTTTTGAACATATGCATTTGAACATAATTACTGTTTACAAATGAACAAAATAAAAAGACAATCACTGATGGCTTTAAGATAGGGAAATCTCTAAGCTGTTTCCATAAAATCTACCGCGGTGTGCAGTTTAATCCCCAGCGGAGCAAAGCTTCCAGTTATCAATCCCCAGTAGAAGTCGCCAAATTTCTCAGGATTCCCTAACATGATTTTACAAGCAGTACACGACTTTTCCCTTACAACAAAGTTTATTTCGCTAAAAAGGAATTCATCAACACTTCAGCTTCACAACATGAAGACATACACTTCATATCCTCAACAACGGTCAGGGATTTATTTTCCCCAATCCAACAAGCAGTGTTGCAGATTAACTCACATACGAATACATCGCATCCATATATCATAAACATTGATAACTCTAATGCATATATCACAATCTCATTGTACCATGCATTTCATACATCATGACATTGCATACGGCTAATGTTTTACCCTTTTTCAGGATAAGATTAATCAATGTCTATCATCAATAAATTACAAAGGTCAGAGATTTGTACCTAAGACAAGCCAGGACAATTTTCTACACGACCAACTGAAGCAATCTAACACGGGTTCTTTAAACTCAACTTTTTGATACAGTTCAGATACGATCCAGAAATGGATGCCCTTCTGATACTCATTCAGATTCAGCTTTCAGATACAGTTCAGATACGCTCTAGACACGGGTGCCATTCTGATACTCGTTCAGATTTCAATCTTCAAATACAGTTCAGATATGCTCCAGACACGGATGCCATTCTGATACCCATTCAAACTCACCTTTCAGATACAGTCAAGATACGCTCCAGACAGGGATGCCATTTTGATACTCATTTAGAATCAGCTTTTAGATACAGTTCAGATACGCTCCAACAATGGACGCCATTCTGATACTCATTCAGATCCAGCTTTCAAATACAGTACAAATACGCTCTAGTCACAGACACCATTCTGATACTAATTCAGTTTCAACTTACAGATACAATTCAACAACGATTTTTGGATGGCATCTACAACCCATATCCAACAAATTTCCATCATCTCTCCAAATGGCATCTTTAAGCCCATTCCCTCACCCATCATATCACCGAGTGCAAATTTCTAGGCACTCTAGTGTCCAATCATCTTCCACCCTCGAGTCACGAATGACAAAACTCGCCAATATAACTCTTCAGGTCTAAGAAGATTGAACAGGGGCAGCTGTTGTACCCCAAAATTTTCCCTCTCACTTATCAAGAATTTTCTCACAAGATCTCCTTTGGCTCAAGACTGCACTAGGGTTTGATCAGCTCAAGACACCTCCTTAAGCACTGATGACCAAAATTAGGGTTTGAGTTTGCACAAGGATATTTGAACTTTCAATGTCCCATATGACTTTCATGGATCATTATGGACCCTCAATATTACTCATGTCAAGTTTCATGCTTTGAATCACACTTTTGCTCAGTCAATTGAGCAGTTGACCTAAAAATTAGTTGTATTGGGGAAAAAGTCAACCATGGCCAATTTACAGTAAAACCTCATAATTATTTATCAAAATTAACATTTTAAACCCATATGTATCATTTGATCAAGTTTGGACCATAATTCCTCAAGAAATTTGATCAAATCTCCAAAAAGGCAAAATGGTCAAAATTAGGGTTTTGACTAGGAAAGGGCAATTTCTGATTTTTTACCTAGAAAATGATCAATTAGTTTAAGGCACGATCTCAAGAGTCCAATTGAATTATTTTTAACTAATGAAATGGCTCAAAACATTTCTCAAGTCTATTGGATTGACAGATGAATTTTCAGTCAACTAATCAAAAGTCAACTGTATACTGAAAAGTCAAACTTTGACTTTTTGGTTAAATTCAAATGCCAAAGATCACAATTCATCAAAACATGTCAAAATATAAAACTTATTCATTAAGAAATCCAAAATTCAAGATTTCATTTTGAAAAGTCAAAATTTCTAAACTTAGAAATTTTTCTAAGTGTTGAAAATTTCTTATTTTTTCATAACTTTGAGCAAAATTTTCACCATGATGCAAGCTGATTCAAAAGAAACTTCCAACATGAAAGTTGTAGATCTCCATGAAATATACAACTTTGAATCACACAAATTATTACAAAAGTTCTTGGATCTCAAGTTATAATTTTAAGAACATGTGGTCTTGAAACAAAACACTTAGTGAAATTTTGCCCTAATTTGGTCAGGATTTTGACCCAACTTCATGGCACTTTTTCATATAGTTCCAAGGTTAATATTCAAAAGCAATTCAAATATGGGTTGTAGATCACATTAAAATCTTTCCAAAATGTCCAATAACTCCTTGAGATCATTCTTGAGTGGAGAGAATCGAAGAGATGAAGTTATGGTTTTATCACTTGAATTACAAGGCATTTTATGATGAACAAAATTCAAATTCAAAGTTATGCTGCATAAAATCTACTTTGCAGGACTCAAACTTGTTAGGCACTCCATAATTAATTGCTTGCACAGCTGTTAGAGGTATCATTTCAAGCATTCAATGCATGGACATGCTTTATATCCATTTTTGGAAGAAAGTGTACATTGCCATTTTGATAAAGTGCTTTTTTACACAAAATTTTTTCTTGAGCCTTGCACTTGTTATCTTATGATCATAAAAGTCCCATAACCAATAAGAAACTGGATTAGACACTTACAATTACCCAACCCATGCTTTTACTACACATTGAAACTTGGATTTGCCACTTTTCTTGAAAATCAAGTAACATAGCAAATAACTTTTGACTTGTACTTTTGACTTGCCAATGCACTCCAATCCTTTTGCTTATAGATATAAAAACCATTTGCCACAAGATACACGAATTCTTAAGCCCTAAAAACACCTAGAACTCAAAATCACATCTCATACCTCCATTTTCACATAAACTGACCAAAAACTTGAAACTCATAACTCCCTCGTGCGTTTTCAAGCCTTTTGGTTTCTAAAGCTTCTAAACATCATTTAGAACTGATCCCACACCATGTTACAGAACTGTAACACCATTATCCATTTTCAAAAACAAAACTTTGTACTTGGACTTCTCCAGAACTCCTCAGGTACTTTCAACTCAAGCTAAGCATCCCATTAGCTTCCTGGGAACTTGAGGAAGCTAACCCAACCATTGGAACTCTCTGAAAGCTGCTCAAACTCCAAACTCGATACCCTTTTACAAGGTAAGTTTTCTAACTTTGGAACTTTCCATACAGGCATCATCAATGACTTATTTGTGAATGAAACATGTAGATATCATTGCCCTAAAGCTAACCTTGTTCATAGTTTCCATTAATTTTGTTTGAGCTTAGAGAATTTTAAGATTGAAGTTTATGAGATTTTTAGGGTTCAGATTAGGGCCAATGAAATTCACGCTTATCTTTGATCTACAGTTTTAATGCTTTACATTTTTGAAATTGTGAGGAAATTTGCTACAAGTTTCATGTTTACAGTTTTCATTTTTGTTGAGAAATGAACAAGTTACAGTTGGTCTGGCTGGAGGTTGAAGATGAAGTGTAAATAAGGGTGCCTTTTGTATCATATATTTATTTTATTACTTATGTTAACGCATGTATAGCCACCTTAGTGGTAGAAGCGCGCGCCTGTAACCTTTGGGACCTGGGTTCGAGCCCTAGTGGTACCCTTTTGATTTTTTCACATTTTTTGCTTTCTGACTTTGTTTCTTGGACAGGCGCTATGCCTCATTTGGGCTTTGTTTTTTTTTGTTTTTGCTTTCTAACCCCTTGCAGGCTATCATCACCCCTTGCCCAATTTTGTTTTATTTTCTTATTTTCTTTTTATTTGTTTTCTTAATTATTTTTCTAATACTAAAAAATCATAAAAAATACAAAAAATAGTAGATTTATATTTTAACTTAGTTTATTTATTTTTTCTCACAAAAATATTTTATTTAACCACACTTTATTTATTTTACTAATTATTCTTGTAAATTTAATTAAAACTAGGTTATTATTTATTTTATTTTACACCAATTAAATTATATTATTTTAATACCAAAAAAGACCAAAATATTTTATAATACTATAAATTATTTTAACATACAAAAATACTTTTCTTACAAACTTATTTTCTTTTAATCAATTAATAGATTAGGGTTTTACTTAATTTCTTTTCCTAGTAAAATTAGGTTTACTTTTTTTATATTATTTTAATTAACTATTTTTTTTAATTAATTAGGTTAAAACAAACTCCCTTTTCCTAAAAAAATCCAAACAAAAGTATCTATTTTCTTCATATTTATATTCTTGTACATTTGTTCATTTTGTACTTTATATTCATTTAATTTCCTGTACATTTGTACCAATTCAATATGGTTGTAATAGATTGAATAATTTTATTTTCTTGCAATCCCCATTTACAATTTGTACACCCCCTCCCACAAGTATTGTAATAGCATAGTAACTTTAAATTCCGCAATTTATCGCTTTATATCTAACATGCTAGTAATTAGGGTTTGTATGGAAAGACTAAAACCAATACTTAGAAAAACACTAATTCAAGACAAAATCAAGCATGAAAATAATACACATTCACACAAGCACCCCTAGGGTAAATCCACTTGGTTGCCTTACAAAATGACCATATTATGCATGTGAGGTATCTTAGCAAAAACAAACAAAAAAATACGAGATCATTGTCCCTCGATGACGCTATCTAAGTTGACTTTTAAATGATCTTAGTCCCTAAAAAAGAATGCTAAGATACCTTGCAACATTGCTAATCATGGTTATACGATGACCCACGCCCATCCCGTTTATATCCAAAGATAGGGTTACTTACCAAATCAATGGTAAGATAACAATGTCAAAGAAAAAGAAAATGAACAAGAAATACTTTTGAGTAGGTAGAATGCTCCTAATTACTTTCTCAATTTCAAACAAAACATCTTTTCTATTTTCAAAACAAACACCCACACTTTTCAAAACATCTTACAAACTTGAAAACATTTTTCAAAAGATCAACATCTTTGTATACATTCTTACGAACAAGAATCATTACAAAGTTTGCCTAAACAATGGACACTTTACAAAAATACTTTCAAAAACCACAAAGCATTATTTCAAACAAAAATCAAGTGATCTAGCAAGTAATTAAGAGCCCATGGAAAACCATGGATGAAAAGGATGCTAATACCTTCCCTTTTCATAATCTACCCCGAACTCAAGAAATAATCTCAAAGGTCTTTCCTATGCTTTTTCACCTTTCCTTTTGGATAAAAGAAAAGTCGGTGGCAACTCTTGCTAACCTCAACATTTGTGATCAAATGCAAAACCTTCAAGTCAGTTCTCCCACCGTATCACAACTTGAATTATACAAATAATGATACAAAATATGATTATTTATATACAACTCTAATTGGGCTTGGGCTTACTAACTTGGATTATATTTGATATTATATCTAATATCTCAACATATCTAACTTGGAGTATATTTGATATTATGGGCCCATTTATTGTGGCTTCTTTAAAAAATGATTTTTATTGTGTTACATAATTTTGTGTAAAAAATTTTATAAAGAAACTTTTCATAAAATCTTCAAATGAAAATTTGGTTTGAATAGTTATTCTTAAAATATTATTTTAGGTCTTTCATCTTCTTATTAAAACTTTTTTGAATATCAAAATTTCAAAAAAATCACTTAATTTTGAAGCTATTTCAAATAGATTTTCATAAAAATCATTTTGCAAATACAACTTTTTGAAGAAAATTGTGATTTTGACTATATTTAGGTCTTCAATAATGTATATTTATGTTATATGATGTCAAAATTAGTGTTTCAGTTTAGAAAAAATTAATATAAAAAAACTTGTAATATTTTGAAAAATTATTTTGTAAAATTTATTTTCAAAAATACAAAGAAAAAATCATTTTTTTAAAGCTTAAACAAACTGGCTCTATATCTCAACATACCCTCCAATAATCCAAGTTGTCGAACATACGCTAATCATTATTAATCTGAACTATTCCTAATTTCTTTCTCAAATTCAAGATTTTGTCGATCTTCAATCCTTTGGTGAAAATGCCGGCCAACTGTGCTTCACTTGAGCAATGTTTAACTTCAAGTTCACCTCGATTTACCTTTTCCATCAAGAACTGAAATCTAGCTTTGATATGCTTACTTCTTCCATGCAAAACTGGATTTTTTCCAAATGTGGCTGACTTGTTGTCGATTTGCAATGCAAGAGGTTTCTTCACTTCGACCTCCATTTTTTCAACTGCAAATCTGATCCAAATTGCTTGACATGCATCATAGGATCTTGCTATATATTCAACTTCACATGATGGTAATGCCACCATATGTTGCTTTTTCGAGCACCATGAGATTTAAGCATCAAATACTTGAAAGAAATATCCAATTGTGCTTCTTCGATCTTCCTTATATCCATACCAATCAGCATCTGAAAAAAAATTAACTATAACTTCTTTGCTTTCAAAGTCTTATCGAAATAGTATTCCACAATTTATTGATCCTTTTAAGTATCTCATAATTATTCTTCTAACCTTCATGGGGGACACCCTTGGTTCACTCATGTATTTGTTCACTAATCTGACTGTGAAACCTATATCATGTCGGGTGTTGCACACATACCTCATAGATCCCACAATTTGCTTTAACAAAGTTACATCAACTTTGTCTTCCTCTCCATTCTTCTCCAATTTCACATTTGGTTCGACAAGTGAGGATGCGGGATTCAAATCATTCATTCTGAATCTCTTGAGCATCTCTTTGACATACTTTCTTTGATATAGCATCATACCTTTCTTCGACATTTAAAATTCCATGCCTAGGAAATAAGACAATTTTCCCAGATCCGACATTTCAAATTCCTTCATCATTAACTCTTTGAACTTCGACAACTTCTCCAAACTATTTTTAGTTACTAGCAAGTCATCAACATATAAGTAGATTATTGTTATATCTTGTGCTACAACTTGAACATAAACACCATACTCTAATTTGCATTTGATAAATCCTAATTCGACTAATTATGAGTCGATCTTCTTATTCCATGCCCTAGGTGTCTTCTTGAGGCCATAGAGAGCTTTGTACAACTTATATACTTTACTCACTTACTTCTGAATCACAAACCCTGGAGGTTGTGTGACATGGACCTCTTCATCTAAAGGGACATTCAAAAATGTCGATTTCACATTGTAGCGGTAGAAATGTTAAGACTAAGCCATTGGATTGACTTGACTCACACATATCAAAATGAAAAGCGCCACCGCGCTTTATTGTTTCCAAAGGAATGGGAAAAGAGTGAATAACCCAAAAGAGGTGGGAGAGATTCTAGGTAAGGGGGTTGGTTATACAAAGGGAAGGTATTAACACCCTAAACATCTACGGTACTCCGCGGGAACCTCTTTGAAAAATCTGTATATTTTGGCTATAAAATGTTGTATAAAAATAGATTGTATAGATGAGAAAAGAAGTATATTTTTTTAATGATTTTTGCTCATGCCGCGGTTGTGAACCTTTAGTGCCTACGTACCACCTTCTGTGTAATAGGGGATCAGGGTACTCGTAGTTCACTTTTTTTATAAATTTTAAAACACAAGTGTGTTGGTTAATTTTAAGAGACAAGACATCATTGTCATTGTCCGTGTGGAAAACATACTTACTACCCACAATTATGAGAAAGGAGAATTTGCATCATCTCAAAGTGGAGGATATGTCTTGGATTTTAAAATCAACAATGCCTCACTCAACACCCAAGTGGAAAATATCTCACTTTACTACATATTATAGAAGTATAGTTGTTTGCATCACTAAAAGGATTGACAAGAATCCAATCTTTTGAGAAAAGTTTTTAAAGGTAAAGGCCAAAATGGAAAAATAGTTTGAATGAGATTGATTGACTTTTAATCTTCTCACAAAAATGTCAAGGTATTGTTAAGTTGATTAAAGTTTGATTAAGAAAATATTTTTGAAAATGCATGGATCTAAGTCCAAGTTTATTATGAAAGTGGTTCAAGTTTTAAAACAAGAAGAGTTTTCAAAAGGAGGGAGAATATTTTTGAAATTAAAGAAGATGGGAGCAGATGGAGAGACTATCCTAAAGAATAAGGTAAAAGCTAGGGAAAAGAACCGTCTAACCAACAAGAAGCCAACACTTGACACAATGAGTCAATGCAGATTTCTCTTCATTTGGATTGAAACCAAACAAATAAAGATAATAAACCTCTTAAGAAAAACCAAGCTTCAATTGCATTAAGTCTTCACAACAATTGGGCATTGTAACAATTGTATACAGATGAATTCCCGATCACAGACAAAACATGTTATCACAATAACATGCACAAAAAAAAACAACACAATATCTTGGGTTAAACCCCAAGAACTCCAAACAAAATAACAGTTGAGGTCACAAGGTCTCAAGGTAGGTCAAGGTCTCTAATCCTAAGTCCAAGAAGTCCATCACTCCATAATGCAAAGGATAGTAACCAAGTAGTCCAAGTAACATTAAAGATTTTAGAGTTAAAGTTTATTGTTAGGTATCTTCAAAGAGAAAATTAGAAACTCAAGCGAGAAAAATAAAAATGACATGAAGATAAGGGCTCAAGTGAGCAAAGATAAAAAATAGCATGGAATGTAAATGCTAAAGTAAATGGTACATAAAGTAAAAGCATAAAATAAAAGCATAAAATAAAAGCATAAAAATAAATTCAATTGTTAGGAATTAGTAGTTAGTTGGATGACCATCTTGAAAATTGCATTTTGGAACACATTAGAGGATTGGTAGAACCAAAGCCTCTCAACAACAAGTTACATTTGTTTTTTGTCAAGTATATCATCCATTTAAGAATTCTCAAGATAACACTTAATGATCAATGATGTTTAAGTGATCCACTTTGAAAATTAATGAATTTCCATTAGAGGATTGGTAGAACCAAAGCCTCCTAACAATAGATCTCAAGGTTATTGGATCAAAGGGTTCAAATTAACATACTTGGGATTGCAAACATAGATTTGGGCCACGAATAATCATTTTCTCAAATTGGGACAAAATTTAGCGCTATGTTAAGCAATTGTAAGCGGACTTATATAGAAGTTACACCTATTTTGAGGCCAGTCAATAGCAATCTATGCACCTCAGGTTTTGAGACATGATGTGTAAATAATGCTCCAATAACATTTAGTACAATAAGAATGGGATAAGATGAAGAGGGAAGGGGAAATGAATAAACCACATTTGAACCAAAAATTTATTCAAACTATTATTAAAATTATTCATCAATTTTTTTGGAGTTAGACTCAACACCATGAATCCAATGATGTTAATAAAGTTCATGATCAAAATTTTAATCAAAGATCAGCCAGAACATATACAAAAATAAAATTATGTTTAAAATAAAAGAAAAATGGTTTTTAAAATGATTATAAAATGGAAATAAGAGAGAAAATTAGCAACTATGTTCAAATTAATCAAGAAAAAATAAGTAAGACCATAGAAAAATCAGGAATGAGTTCAAATATTTATATAAAATCTTTGGTAAAAGTCAGAAATTGTTTTTAAAATTAAAAGAAGTAGGTAAAATAAACCAAAAATGATAAAAAAATAGCAAAGTCAGAAATAAAAAATAAATGAGGTCACTAATATTTGTCAAAATGTCATTGGACCCTTTCCTATTTTTTTCAAAATTTAAAAATGAAGAAAAGTATTTTTAAACATTTAAAACAACTCAAATAAAGTTAAAAATTATAAAAAATACCAAAACAGAAAATAAAATTGTGAAAAAATAAGAATCAGAAAGAGAAAAATCAAAAGTATTTTCCATAATTTTTTAGATTTTTTGGAGTAAATTTCTATGAATTTTTGAAGTTTAAAACAATTTAAATATAAAAATCAGAAAATAAAATAAAGTCAAAAAAATATGGACCAATGGATGAGTGTCAAAACGTGTTAGTAAGTTAATCCAATGGATCAAACACATTATGCATATCATGGTCATTATTGAATAAAGTACTGAATCACATATAAAATCAGATTTTCAAAAAAACAAATGGCACACCATTATTGGTTGGAAAATGACACCTTGGTCATCTTCAACCTCCAGCCAACGTGAAACACAAGTCCCTTAAATTGTAAAATCAAAAGCTTAGACCTATGTCATTCGCTCTGTCTCATCAAGACGAAGACAACCACACCTTCGTGGAAAATTTATATAAATTGTAGCTCAAGCAATTTGGAAGAAAAGTTTTGAAAAGGGATTTGAAATTTCATGGTCAAAATGTGCTTCCAGTTAAATACAAGTGTTGCGACTAGGACCAGGATGATGAGAGCTTCACAATAGTAATCAAAGTTTGAGAGAATTGGTGAAGGAATCTACCTATTGAAGTTAAGTTGCAGAGCTCTGAAACTAGACTTGGCTAGCACGGTTTAGGGAGTTTTAGAGCTTAATTCTTCTTCTGTTAGCTTCAGTGAGGTTCAAGGAAGGTGAATTGACAAAGAAAAATGATTGAGAAAAGGTGTAAGAACAAATTCGAAGTTACAGAAAATTGAGTTCAAGAGAGAGTTTGGCAGGGTGATTCTGGCTTTCTAAGCTTGAGGAAATGAATGAGGGATGACCCTCTATTTATAGGAAATCAAATGGGATGCTCAAGCGTGTGGAATGGTGAAGTTTAGAGGGAATTCATGTGAATCTGCATCATGGGAAAAGTGTGACTCGTTTTTGATCAAAACTCATCCAAACCTTGCGTTTTGATGCACTAATCACTTCTGAAAGTTCAATAAACATGTTTAGGAGAAAAAACACACAACAATTATGTGATTATAAGCCAAAACAAGAGTTTCAAATTTCTGACTTGGTGAAAAATTCAATTTCAAATTGCCAAATTCAAACCAATGGCATTCTCAACTCAAGGGGTCTTACGACATGATTCTTGAAGCTTTAGAAAGAGAAGATTACAAGTTTACAATGTGCAAAGAATGGGATCAAATGGATGTTTGAGCTGACTGTTGTAATGAGCCAAAGTTGAGAAAAAGAGGTTGACTTTCCATACTTAGAAATTTTTTAAGTTTTTCTTCAAAAATGACTTATAAAGTTTTGCATCCAAACATGGCCTTCCACTTGAAATTTGTTCTTGACCAAAAAAGATGATATGAAGTAGATCTCTTGAATGTCATTTTTAAACTTGAACCATTAAGAATCTCAAAAAATTGAGAGAGTTATGACTTGTTGAAGTTGGCAAAAATTCATGAAATGACCTATAATCTTTTGCATCCTTAGGGCATCTTCCATCCATTTTAACACTTTGCACATAAAAGAAAGGTTTAAGTTCACATCTTAAAGATCATTGTGGAAAAATAATGGGCTTAAGGTGATAAAAATTGGTCAAGTTATGATCATTTGAAGTTACATAAAGGGAATTTGAAGGTTCATCTAGAAGACTTGTAATCTTTCTTCACCATCAAGTTTCTTCCACACAAAATTTATTTGAAACTTTTAAAGTGAGTTGTTATTAACCCTTTAAAGATAAGGATGTCTTTGGTATCACTCAAAATACCAAAAAAATGAGCAAGATGTACCCCTTTGAAGTTCAAAACCCTAGCTCCTAGAGCAAGAAAATGCCTTGGGAAACCTTTTCCATTTTGACCAACCTTCTTGAACAAATACCTTTGTCATGTGAATATAAGTTGTTAAGGATGATAAGGAGAAATCATAGCAACCAAAAACACTTTCAAATATTGAAAATTTAAGGATATAGGCACTTGTGATCAATGAATCAAAGATTTGTCCAATTGGGTCTAACTTCTTCAATCAACCCTTGTACTTTTGAACTAAATTTGACAACTTGAGGCATGATGAATCATAAAATACTTTTTCATGACATTACTTCAAAACATCTTTGATGACAAGGATTGAATCCCAATTAAGCTTTGTTGAGGAAGGCAAAAAAATGAACTCATGAATCCCTATATCCATCTTGATGGAATGTATTGTGCTTTTACCTACAACATCAACAATTGGGGAAAACACTCATTGTATTTATTAGTTAAAGGATAATCAATACAAAACATAGATGATCATAAAATACAAGTCAAGGTGCTTGGTGATTCCTCCTAGAGAAAAAGCTAAAGATAGGGAGAAGAACCAAGCCCTAATGTGATCTTGTTGTGATTGAATTGATATGATATGATGAAGGGATCTTAGGGGCAAAAATTAGGGTACAACAACTGCCCTTATTTAAGTGTCTTCTATCCGGAGATACGAAGTTCAAAATCTTCGTATCGACGCGATTGAAGATACTTAAATATAAAACAAACCCTATTTTTGGCCCTAAGATACCATGCAATGCTTATGATTATGAATGCAGATGAACAAATCTAAAGGGACGCAAGACACCGCTGGGGATTTAAAAAGTAAAAGAGAGGATCTAAAGCATCGTCAACTAAAAAATTGAGGAGAGAGAGTGAAGTATAACAATGACCGACAAATAACTGTGAACTACCAACTCACAGGGGGGATAGCAAAAAAGTAATGTCGACCCACCGGGGAAAGGAATGGTAAGATAATACCAGTAAATTCAAGATGTATTCAGTACTCATAACTGTAAACAAATGAACTTCTACTAAGCAACATAATCTCAACGATGAACTACCTTCCATAATGACAAGGCTACCATTCATCGGAAAAAGATCTCAACAATAGACTACCTTCCATAATTACAAGGCTACCGTCCATTGGAGTAACAAACTCTCAACAATGAATTACCTTACATAATGACAAGGCTACCCTCCATTAGAGTAACAAAATCTCAACAACAAACTACCTTCCATAATGACAAGGCTACCATCCATTGGAGTAACAAAACCTCAACAAAAAACTACCTTCCATAATGACAAGGCTACCATCCATTGGAGTAACAAAATCTCAACAATGAACTACCTTCCATAATGACAAGGCTACCATCCATTGGAGTAAAAAAAGCTCAACAAGGAACTACCTTCCATAATGACAAGGCTACCATCCATTAGAGTAACAAAATCTCAGCAATAAACTACTTTCCATAATGACAAGGCTACCGTCCATTGGAGTAACAAAATCTCAACAACGAACTACCTTATATAATGACAAGGCTACCATCCATCGGAGTAACAAAATCTAAACAACGAACTACCTTCCATAATAACAAGGCTACCATCCATTGGAGTAACAAAATCTCAATAATGAACTACCTTCCATAATGACAAGGCTATCATCCATTGGAGTAACAAAATATGAACAACGAACTACCTTCCATAATGACAAGGCTACCATCCATTGAAGTAACAAAATCTCAACAACAAACTACCTTCCATAATGACAAGGCTGCCATCCATTGGAGTAACAAAATATCAATAATAAACTACCTTTTATAATGACAAGGCTACCATCTATTAGAGTAACAAAATCTGAATCTTCTCTGGGAGCCATCAGATTCACTGGGGGAAGTATAGGTTGCTCAAATAAAGAGACCTACCACTTGCTGTTATGAGAAGGAATTGCAATAAAGACTTTCTGAAGAAAGAAAATATGGCTTTCTGGGGAAAGAGATGGAACTTCTGGAGAAATGCCAATAAATTCATGCTGAGGAGATAAAATCTTCTGGTGCAAAATAAATGCACATTCTCAAACTAAAGATCAAAGCTTGCCGAAGTCCAAATAAGAGTATTGCTGAGGGTACCCACTCCAAACAGAAATAAATCAGAATGAAGCAGTCAACCAAAATACATCTCCTGAGAAGTAAACTCAAGAGGGAAACCCATTCCATCCAGACAACGAGCTGAAAAGAAGGTTGAAACAAAATTCTTCCACGAGGGATAACCCAACGGGGAAGTTGAAAGAATATACACTTTCTACTTAAGATTGACACTCTATTGGAGAGAGGGTAACACAACTCTGCGAAACATGGTAATATACCAACAAGATATTAAATAATGCAAATGAGCAATGCTTATGCATGATGTTGGTATGAAAGTATAAATGTTACCATGTATATGCTGAAAAACAGACATATGACACTGGGCGGTACATACAAGAGCAACAATGGGTACCATCAATACTCGATTAACTCACAAACAGGATGGAAATTCCATAAGATAGTAAGCACCAACCGAGGAAACAAACTCTTATTTCAAAGCTTAAATTCACCAGGAAGGAACAAGATCAATAACAGTAAATTAATAAAAACATGGCAATATAACATCTTCCTCCAAGTTTCACTAGGGAAACCACACAGACTTCAGCGGGGGAAACAAAATGTTCAAAGTTCACACTTCCACCATGGTTGATTTTACTAGGGAAAACAATATCACATCATTGAGACATCAATTGGTGATGACATACTGACTTCATTGGGGAGGGTAATACTATCTTGTCGAAGGAGACATCGAGATACATTCTTTAATACTAAGAGTGATAATTGCACCAAATTCTTTGGGGAGAAAGTATGAAAACTCATGGGGACAGCAATTTCAGAGAAGTATAACATCTCAACTTCACCTGGAGAACTCAAGAAATCAAACACTACAATAAGAAAACTTATGGGGATTTTAAATCCAATCCAGCACTTGGCGGGAAAAACCCCAAAAAGTTGATAACTGTTTCAAAACTTCTTAAACAAGATATTGTCCTCACCTGACTGTCGGGCCAACAAACAATATGCTAGTACTGTCGAAAGGAGATGCTTTACTAATGAGTCCAACTCAGCATGTACGGGGAGAAAATACTTTTATTTATATGAGTGAAACCTTCACTGGGGAATCTTGGACAAAGTCTTCATATCATGCAAATCTTTGAGTTTATTCGTCCCTAAAGCCACTAATTTTATTCTCCTTGCATCATAAAATCTAAAGCAATATGTAATTTGTAATTCTTTTCAAAACATAATTTTTGTTATTTAATCTGTTTGCTTTGATCATTACTATCAATACTAAATAAAATATTTATAGGCTGAATAAAATAAGAATTGTGAAGAATTGGATAAAAGGCTCAAACTTTATTAATAGAATGGTAGTCTAAGAATGGCAAGACTCCATAGATAATTAAAAAGTTTGGAACATGGTAATATATATTGGAAAAGATATGTTGAATTACAATGACCACTATTCTCCCTAACAACTTCGAATTCCTAAGCCAAAACTTCGGCCAAAGAGTTAAGATCCAAACAGAATGTTGCTCCATTGATCAAGTCTTGTCTGATGCAGTTACTTGCCTGAAAACCCCTAACTTTTGCCTAGGTTTCCCTTGCGGGTTTTCAACCTACTGGAAAAATTTATTCTGTTTATGTCTCTAATTTTTTCCTAGACCTCCCTTTTGGGTTTTCGGCCTACCGAGGCGCTCCTTTTTGCCTAAGTCGTCCTTTCGGGTTTTCATCTTAGCGAGCTATTCTTTTATTTTTTCTAGGCGAAGTATTTCTTGACTGTATCAGCATTAACAGGATGTGGGAACTCCTTGCCATCCATTGTTTCAAGAATCAATGCACCGCTAGAGAAGGCTCTCTTGACAACATATGTGCCTTCAAAATTGGGAGTCCACTTGCCCCTAGAACCAGTGTTAAAAGACATGATATTCCTGAGTACGAGGTCACCTTCTATGAATTCACGAGGTTTGACCTTCTTATTAAAAGCTTTCTTCATTCTCTTTTGGTATAATTGACCATGACATAAAGGCCGTCATTCTTTTCTCTTCTATTAAATTCAGCTGGTCAACCCTGTTCTGGACCCATTCAGCTTCCAACAACTTGGCTTCCTTTATTACACACAAAGATGGAATCTCAACTTCAACGGGGAGCACTACTTCCATGTCATATACAAGAGAGAACAAGGTTTCCCCTATTGAAGTGTGTATAGATGTTCGATACCCATGCAGAGCAAAATGGAGCATTGCATGCCAGTCTTTATAAGTAACAACCATTTTCTGGATGATCTTCTTGATGTTCTTGTTGGCCGCTTCAACAGCCCCATTCATCTTTGCCATGTAGGGAGATGAATTATGATGGAAAATCTTGAACTCCTCACAAAGTTCAGACATCATTTTGTTATTCAGATTTGAGCCATTGTCGGTAATAATCCTGCTAGGCACACCATACCGACATATGAGGTTGTTTTTGATAAAACACGCTACTACATGTTTAGTGACATTAGCATATGAAGCTGCCTCCACCCATTTGGTAAAATAATCAATTGCCACCAAGATAAAATGATGCCCATTTGATGCCTTTGGTTCAATCATTCCAATCATGTCAATACCCTACATAGAGAAAGGCCATGGGGAGGAAATAACATTGAGAAGCGTCAGAGGTGTATGAATTTTATCAGCATAAATTTGGCATTTATAGCACTTCTTTGAAAATTTGTAACAATCAGTATCCATTGTCAGCCAATAGTAACCTGCCCTAAGCATATTTTTCGCCATTGAATATCCATTGGCATGGGTACCAAATGAACCTCATGCATCAACATGCCTGCTTCGTGTCTATCCACGCATGTGAGCAAGACCATGTCATGATTTCTTTTATACAATACATCTTTATTGAGAAAAGAGTTGTATGCGAACCTTCTCAATGTCTTTTTATCCTTATTTGATGCACCAACCAGGTATTCTCGAGTCTGAAGAAAATGTTTATCAAAATACCAAAGTTTTTCATCTACCACATCCTCTGTTATAAACACATGAGTCGGTCTATCCAAATGTAGTACCATAATACGAGGCACATCATTCCAAGTATTAACTTGATACATAGAAGCCAGAGTTGCCAAAGCGTCCGCCATCTAATTTCCATCTCTTGGAATGTGATGGAACTCAGCTTTGTTAAAGAAGGGTAATAGTCTTCTAGCATAATCTTTGTAAGGGATCAAACCAGGGTGACGAGTATCCCATTCTCCTTTAATCTGATTAACAACCAAAGCTGAATCACCATATACATCTAGAACCTTGATTATAAGATCAATGGTCTCCTCGAGACCCATAATGCAAGCCTCATATTCCGCCATATTATTAGTACAATCAAATGTCAGCCTTGCAGTAAAAGGAATGTGTGATCCATGCAGAGTGATGATCACTGCACCAATCCCTTTTCTATAAGCATTCATTTCTCCATCAAATACCATGCCCTAACAAGATTCGGGATCTGGACCTTCCTCGGGCAAAGGTTCATCACAATCTTTTGCTTTCAAGAACATCATATCCTCATCGGGAAAGTCAAATTTGACGGATTGATAGTCATCTACCAGTTAGTGAGAAAGATAATCCGCCAATACACTGCTTTTTATAGCCTTTTGAGTGTGGTAATCAATGTCGTATTTAAACAATAACATTTGCCAGTGGGCAATTCTCCCGGTGAGAGCAGGCTTTTCAAAAATATACTTAATTGGATCCATTTTGGAAATCAACCAAGTAGTATTATTAAATATATATTATCACAACCGCTTTGCCGCCCAGGCCAGAGCGCAACATGTCTTCTCCAACATAGAATACCATGACTCACAATCAGTAAATTTATTACTGAGATAGTATATGGCATATTCTTTCTTTCCTGTTTCATCTTGTTATCCCAAAATACAGCCCATAGAACTATCTAGCACAGTCAGATACATGATCAATGATCTTCCTTCAACGGGAGGGAGCAAGATAGGAGGTTCAAGAAGATAATATTTGATACTTTCAAATGCCCCATGGAAATCCTCTGTCCACACACAACCTTAATCTTTCTTTGGAAACTTAAAGATCGGTTCACATGTTACGGTCATGTGGGAGATGAATCCGGAAATATAATTCAGAAGCCCAATGAAGCCTCTAACTTGCTTTTCAGTCCTTGGCGCAGGCATTTCTTGGATCACTTTGACCTTATCTAGGTCAACTTCAATCCCTTTCCGGATGACAATAAAAGCCAACAACTTCCCTGATCGGACACCGAAGGTGCATTTATTTGGATTCAAACGGAGACGATACTTCCTCAAACATTGGAATAACTTCAATAAATAATCCACATGCCCTTCTTCGGTCTGTGATTTGGAAATCATGTCATCAACATATACCTCAATTTTCTTGTGCATCAAATCATGGAATAAGGTTGTCATAGCCCTCTGGTACGTTGCACCAGCGTTCTTCAACCCGAAGGGCATCACTTTGTAACAGAGTGTTCCCCAGGGTGTGATAAACATTGTTTTTTCCATGTCCTCAGGAGCCATTCTTATTTTATTATATCCAGAAAATCCGTCCATGAACGAGAATACTTTAAATTTTGCTGTGCTATCAACCAGCATGTCAATGTGCAGCAATGGGAAATCATCTTTCAGACTAGCTTTATTTAGATCTCTGTAATCTACGCACATGTGGACTTTTCCATCTTTCTTCAGTACGGACACAATGTTGGTTATCCATTGGGGATACACTGATGTCACAAGAAAACCGGCATTTATCTGCTTTAAGACTTCTTCTTTGATTTTTACTGCCATATCAGGGTGAGTTCTTACCAACTTCTGTTTGACGGGCGGGCACTCTGGCTTCAAAGGCAAATGATGTTCCACAATATCAGTATCTAGACCCGACATATCTTGGTAAGACCAAGAAAATATGTGCACATACTCTTTCAATAGTTCGGTCAACCTGTTCTTCACACCAGGATGCAACGATGCTCCAATCTTGACTTCCTTTGGCTCCTCTTCTGAACC
Organism: Vicia faba; assembly: GCA_948472305.1. Classification (NCBI taxonomy): domain Eukaryota; kingdom Viridiplantae; phylum Streptophyta; class Magnoliopsida; order Fabales; family Fabaceae; genus Vicia; species Vicia faba. The sequence continues at coordinate 133,708,072 of OX451740.1, read as the reverse complement.
CAAATTGATTGTTTCCAATGACTCTTTATACGGCTGAGTGGCATTTTCCTCATGCTCGAGAAACTGTGAAACCTCTTCTAGAATCTCATCAAATTCTCCTTCTTCCGTTCTAAACACAAGATATTCAAAGTTGGGAGAGGGTGCAGGGTCATTGTATTCAACAAGTTTATTAATTAATCTGCACATGTGATTTGTGATTGCTTTTATAAATCTACACATATATCAAGTGATCATGCAAATTTATTTTCAATTATTATTTTACCCAAAAGGTTTTTAATTATTACCATTTTCCATGAAAAAGTAGAAAAATAAAAGACACAATTTTGAGAATCAAATACAACTTTTATTTATGATTTTAATGATCAAAGCAAACAGATAAGCCCATACAATATTAACTTTCATCTTGGGCAGAATGAAAGCTTTTTGCAAAGAAAAAACAAATTACTTTGAGACATGGATGCAAGAGGGAACGTCATAAGTGACCCAGTTCTGGATTCTGACTCCAGGCGTCACATAATTCAGCATTTCCTGATCTTCTTCATCATCCTCAATAGCGTTAACTCTAGAAAAAGTTGGATGGAGGTAGCCTCCGCTGCGGAAAACATCATGATAGCTGCTCATAGTAGAATTTGACTTCAAACTTTCTCCTTTGCCATTCTTGGCAGAGAATCCTAAACCAACCTTATTCTTGTTCACTAGAGGATCAACAACTTGTCCCCTTACTTTACTTGGACCATTGCGCACAACCTGCTGAGCATCCTTGAATGAAGTCATAAAGTTCTCATTCCCTCTTACATTATCAACGGACAGAGCCTGGAACAGCGTCCCCACAGCAGCTTCATCTGCTTCTACAATAATGAAAGATGATAGATGAAATATCAACAATGCTTGCTCTCCATTTACAATAACCACTTTGCCTTCACGCATAAATTTCAACTTTTGGTGTAAAGTGGAGGTGACGGCCCCTACTTCATGTATCCATGGTCTTCCCAGTAAAAAACTATATGCGGGTACAATATCCATGACTTGGAAAGTGATCTGGAACAGATGCGGGCCTATGTGAATAGGCAGATTGACCTCCCCAATAACTGACTTCCTTGACCCATCAAAAGCTTTGACAATAATACCACTTGGGAACATAGGGAGCCTCTTGATATTTTAACTTCATCAGCGTACTTCTCGGTATCACATTCAAGGCGGATCTGTTATCAATCAACACATTTGATAGTGAATCACTTTTACAGCTCAAGGATATGTGGAGAGCCAAATTGTGATTCATCCCTTCTTCAAGAAATTCATCATCTCAAAAGCTTAGGTTATTACATGATGTAATATTACCTACCACACTGCTGAATTGGTCTAATGGCAAGTCATACTCCACGAAGGCCTCGTCCAACACCATCATTAAAGATTCTCTATGGGCAGCAGAATTAATCAACAATGCCAGGATAGATATCTTTGAAGGAGTCTGCAATAACTGATCCATAATTCAGTAGTCGCTCATTTTAATTATCTTTAAAATATCATCTACGTCCTTCTCCAGGGTAGTACCACTGGATTCCCCTGCAGCCTTCTTATATTCAACATTTTCCACAACCTTCTTACCAGTATTATCATTTCCTCGAACAACCGGTGCAAATAAACGACCACCGCGGGTCACTCTACTAGTCTCAACAATATTTTGAAGACTAGACAAAGGCTGTATGAGAACTTCCACACTATCCTCTAAAATTGTAGCATTGTATTTGTACGATACAACTTTGTCTTATTTGTAAGGAACATGCCCTGGCAAGCAAATCACCACAGGCAACAACTGGCTTGCTACAGTGTTCAATTTCAAAAGGGGAAGAATCACTGAAACACGGCCCAATCACATTCACACCTTCTTCAGAAAACTTGGTCATCAAAGAATCATCGCCAGAGAACATACCCTTATCTGAGAAAAAGAATTCATCCACGGAAGCATATTCACCATTTGATTCTTCCTCAGCCAAGCAAACCTCAATCTCATTAACCTCATGGTAATCATCTCTTTGGCTTGAAACCTTAATAGTTCCATTATACAACAACAACTGGATACCTTTTCTCACAATTGAACATCCTCTGGAGTCCCTGTAGCAAACTCGACAAGATCCATAGTAGTGCTCTACCTGACCAGCCATGTGGCAAAAAGTAGCATGCAATTGTACGAGATCATCATTTATATGTTCCACATAAAAGATCCTGAATTCTCCAGGACATCCAAAGACCATGTTCACTCCCTCCTCATACTCTGCCCTGGACCTGATTATATGGATGAGGCCCTCATTCATCATCTCCTACAAATCAGCCTTTATCTTATTGCAACCTTGTATACTAGTACTATAGATATCACAACCAGCATGGTCATAAGTATAATAACTAAACTCACAAAGGTCTACATGCATCTTTACCAAGTCTCCTCTGACCAAGTTAATATCATAAATGCAGAAGTCCCCTAGATAACCAGCAACCATGTTGACAACATTCGTTCCTCCATGTTTTGGGAGAGGATTATCTTTTACATTAGGAATGACATCTTTGAAGGACAAAAGGCCATATCTAACCATTTTCTGTACCTCGTACTTTAAAGGATAATAATTTTCTACATTATGCCCTGGTGCACCCTGATAAAAAGCGCACTTCTGATCTGCCTTGTAGTACCAAGATAAAGGGGATGGTATAGCAGGAGGTGGCCTAGTTTGGACCAAATTTTTCTGGATCAATGCTGGGAGTAGCTTTGCATAACTCATAAGGATAGATTCAAAAGGCTCTCTCCTCTGATTCTGCCCTTGACTTTCCTGAGGGCTGGTCTTTGATAAGCAACTATAGTCGGAGCCTGATTTACAACCGGAGTCACTAAGGTAACCTGTTGTTGGCGCTGGTGATTTCTTCTAGAAGGATTAACCCTTCTCTCTTGAATAACAAAATTCGTTTCCCCCTCTTTCTTCTTAATAAATCCATATGATGGCTTCTTCACATTGTTGGAACCTTCACTTTTTGTCAGACGACCTTCTCTTACAGCCTCTTCCAAACGGACGCCCATTCCCACCATTTAAGTAAAATCATTGGGCGCACTTGCCACCATTCTTTCATAGTAGAATGCACCTAGTGTCTTCATAAAAATATTTTCATCTCTTTTTCTTCCATGGGAGGAATCACTTGGGCGGCTACCTCACGCCATATATGTGCATACTCTTTAAATGATTCCTTGTCCATCTGGAACATGGCCCTAAGTTGATCACGGTCAGGCGCCATGTCTACATTGTATTTGTACTATCTGATAAACGATTCTCCTAAGTCGTTAAAAGAATGAATACTGGCACTGTCCAGGCTCATGTACCATTTCAATGCTGCACGGGTTAAACTGTCTTGAAAGAAATGAATCAACAAGTGTTGATCATCTATATGAGTAGACATTCTCCTAACATACATCACCAAATGAGTACAAAGGCAAGTGTTTCCCTTGTACTTTTCGAACTCCGGTACTTTAAACTTTGCAGGTATTTTCACATTTGGAACCAATCACATATCATTCACATTTTGCCCAAACGACTCCTTTCCTCTGAGGGCCTTTAACTCTTTCTGCATCTTATCAAACTGGTCTTGAAAATCGTCCATTCGATCATAGAAACCCAAGCTTTCACTTGGTGGAGGAATAGGGCGATACATTTCATCATTAGAAAAGTGGGCCATATTTACCGAGGGAGGTGCAGCATAGTGAACCTCATTTCTAGCAACAGGGGTAATGTGTACCAAAGGAGGTGCATGAGTAGCAGCAGTCTGAGTAAGTGGAGCAATTTGAGGGTCCAGATTGAAACCTTCTATCATAAAGTTCTCTGGAATTCCCTAAGGATATTCCTTAGGCATACGATTCTGAACAACAGTTGGAGTAGCAGAAACATGAATAGTCGGAGCTTCAGTAGTAACCATTATCTATTGAGGCTGAACAATCAGTGGTTGATTCTGAGCAGCCACCAGAGATTCCATTAGAGCAGTGAGATTGGCCATACCGGCCTTCAGAACATAAAATTCCTCGCACAAATCGCAATTCTCTTGTTCTAGGTTATCCATCTTCCTTCTGAAATTAGCTCGGGTATTACACTGGTGAGACAATTTGCTGAACAAAGTAAAGAAGCTCAGTAAGACACCTGAACATGCAAAAAAATTTCAAGAAGTGTGTATAATATGATGCATGATGTGCAATGCACATGAATTATTTTATTATTACTATTTCAAGGGGCTTAAAGATTTATAGACAATTTTGCATATATCAAAGTAATAATACATTTGAAATACTGGAATTTTTTATTATAATAACTTCAGAATGGATTACAAATTTCATGAATCCCAAGTACAAGATGAAAGTAAAGTCTAAAACCCTAAGAAGCAAAGCTGATAGAGATCACTCTATACGTTGACGCTTCCTTGTAAGTCTGGAAATCTGAGCCTTCAACCTCTAGTTTTCTTCTGCATATCTGGTGGCGACCTCCTTCCAATCATATGAATTAGGAAGTGAGCAACTAGGGTTTGATTGAGGTTTAGAGGAGAACAAATCCCCTTGCCTCTCCATCGTCTCTATAACATGGCTCTCAATAATCTCAATCAATTCATCTTTCTCCTTCATGTCTGCTCGGTGGGAAACCTCTAAAATATGGCACTTATTCTTCCAAGCTTCCTTTTCCTGCTGCATCATGACTAAAGCAAGTTGGAGCTCTTCCATATCATCCAATAGGGGAGGAGTGGTCTTCACAAATATATCAGGCATAAGTGCTTCCCGGGAATACGACATCTTCAATTGAATGGCTCTTGCTTGTACCCACTAAAGATAAGGCTCCAAAGAAATAGCCCCCTAGGTCCCAAGTCCTTCCTACTCTTCCTATGAATGTGACGCTAGGCCTTCACAATCTGCTGCCCATCTTCCTTATGGTCTCCTTCCTCTTTCAGGAAGAAACTACTCAAATTAATACTATTTGGCTTATCCCTCATCAGATATCCAAGCCGTCGTCGTGCAAGAACAGGGTTATAGTTAATTCCCCCCTTTGTACCAAGAAAGGGTACATTAGGGAAACTACCACAACTATCGACAATCTCTACATCATGGTAAACCTGATGATACCAAACAATATCTGAATGAGTAAGTTCCATGATCTTTGGAGCCCACGAGGTTCCTTCCTGACATCCCAGAAAACATCAGACCAAGGCAAATGAGAAGTATACCACTGATACAACAAAGGCGTGAAGCAAATGATCATCCCTCCATGATAAGAATCCCGAAGATGAATAGAGTAATAAGCATCACCTAATAATGTAGGAACCTAGTTTCCAATCATAAAGATCCCGGTGGCATTGATATCAACAAATTTGTCTACATTGGGAAATAAGAACAACCCATAAGCAAGTAGAGAAAATATGGCCTCAAAAGTAATTGTACTCTTAATCCTAGCAAAGTAGCGAGCTATCTCTAATAAGAACTGAGTTGGTAATCCTTTAATCCCTCCTTTGGTAGTCATGTGGGATTCAACCTCAGACTTCCCCAAATGGATCAAAGCAGCAATCTCATGGGATTTTGGCTCCCCCTCCAAACCAGTAAAAGGAACACGACCACTAACAGGAAAACCCAGCAGATAAGAATACTCCTCTAGTGTAGGCATCAACTGATAATCAGGGAAAGTAAAGCATCGGTACATCAGATCATAGAACTGGACCAAAATCGAGAGAATACCCTCCTTCATCCCGAGCTTAATGAGAGAAATGATGGACCCATACTTCCTCCGAAAATCTGCAAAACACTCAATCTGGGAATCAGACTCATAAACTCATCTATCTTGGGATCTTTGAAATTGTACTTTCTAGTCTTTCTTTTTCCAAAATCCATAGTAAAAAATTACCTGAGATGTTCACAAAGAGTCAAATTTTAAGCCCCTTGAAATAAAATGTCTTTAAGAGATGCTCATGGGTGCATTAATGAATGATGCAACAATCACACACAAGATCACAAACATAGGATTCATAGGTTCAATGTCACGAGCATGAGGTCTAAGGTACTACCCATAAGATGTGGTCTAAAAGTTATCACCTGCTAAACAAGGTTCTAGAGGTTCCCATAGCCTACATCCTTCTTTCAGATATTACCAACTTCTCGGTTAACTCGGTAATTAGTAATATTCTCAAGAAAAACTCGTCTGAGTGTAGTCTCGTGCGACAACTATTTTCGGATTACTCCATCATAGCTTCCGCACTACATCTAAAATGCCAAGATGGGTTAGGTATTCTACGGTCCTCAGTTTCAGTAGGCTCCCAGGTCGAAAGCAGTATGTCTTCCCGATTACTTGGTAAATGACACTACAGTCAAAGGGGCCTCCAATGAGTGGGGGATTTCATGCCTCCTTTTTTGGTATTACCACCTCAAAGTTAACATGACTATACCGCCCATCCTATCTTAAGCTTTCCCAAGTACGAGTATAGGACTTATGAGAAATCACTAAGCACCCTAAAAACCAGGAAAATCCAGACAAACATATATACAACATATAATATACAATAGATAATAACACACATACAGATAAACAAATATAGGCTCAACCCACTTAGGGATGGACCAGCAAGAGGTTAATCTTTCCCCAGTGAAGTCGCCATTTTTTCTGTAGCGGTAGAAATGTTGAGACTAAGCCATTGGATTGACTTGACTCGCAAATATCAAAATGAAAATTGCCACTGCACTTTATTGTTTCCAAAGGAATGGGAAAAGAGAGAATAAACCAAAAGAGGGGGGAAAGATTCTAGGTAAGGGGGTTGGTTATGCAAAGGGAAGGTATTAGAATCCTAAGCATCTACGGTACTCCACAGGAACCTCTTTGAAAAATATGTATATTTTGGGTATAAAATATTGTATAAAAATAGATTGTGGAGATGAGAAAAGAAGTATATTTTTTTTAATGATTTTTGCACCTGCTATGGTTGCGAACCTTTAGTGCCTACGTACCACCTTCCGTGTAATAGGGGATCAGGGTACTCGTAGTTCACTTTTTAAAAAAATTTAAAACACAAGTGCGTTGGTTAATTTTAAAAGACAAGACATCATTGTCATTGTCCGTGTGGAAAACATACTTACTATCCACAATTATGAGAAAGGAGAATTTGCATCATCTCAAAGTGGAGGATATGGCTTGGATTTTAAAATCAATAATGCCTCACTCCACACCCAAGTGGAAAATATCTCACTTTACTACATATTGTAAAAGTATAGTTGTTTGCATCACTACAAGGATTGACAAGAGGCCAATCTTTTGAGAAAAGTTTTTAAAGGTAAAGGCCAAAATGGCAAAATAATTTGAATGAGATTGATTGACTTTTAATCTTCTCACAAAAATGTCAAGGTATTGTTAAGTTGATTAAAGTTTGATTAAGAAAATATTTTTGAAAATGCATGGACCTAAGTCCAAGTTTATTATGAAAGTGGTTCAAGTTTTAAAACAAGAAGAATTTTCAAAAGGAGGGAGACGATTTTTGAAATTAAAGAAGATGGGAGGAGATGGAGAGACTATTCTAAAGTATAAGGTAAAAGCTAGGGAAAAGAACCATCTAACCAACAAGAAGCCAACACTTGACACAACGAGTCAATGTAGAATTCCCTTCATTTGGATTGAAACCAAACAAACAAAGATAATAAACCTTTTAAGAAAAACCAAGCTTCAATTGCATTAAGTCTTCATAAAAATTGAGAAGAGTAACTGTTGTATACAGATGAATTCTCGATCACAGACAAAGCATGTAATCACAATAACCTGCACACAAAACAAACAAACAACCCAATGTATTGGGGTAAACCCTAAGAATTCCAGACAAAATAACAATTGAGGTCACAAGGTCTCAAGGTAGGTCAAGGTCTCAAGGTAGGTCAAGGTCTCTAATCTTAAGTCCAAGAAGTCCATCACCCCATAATGCAAAGGATAGTAACCAAGTAGTCCAAGTAACATTAAATCTTTTAGGGTTCAAGTTTATTATTAGGTATCTTCAAAAAGAAAATGAGAAACTCAAGTGAGCAAAATAAAAATGACTTGAAGATAGGGGCTCAAGTGAGCAAAGATAAAAAATAGCATGGAATGTAAATGCTAAAGTAAATGGTACATAAAGTAAAAGCATAAAATAAAAGCATAAAAATAAAGTCAATTGATAGGAATTAGTAGTTAGTTGGATGACCATCTTGAAACTTTCATTTTGGAACTTATTAGAGGATTGGTAGAACCAAAGCCTCTTAACAACAAGTTGAATTTACTTTTTGTCAAGTATATAATCCATTTAACAATTCTCAAGATAACACTTAATGATCAATGATGTTTAAGTGATCCACTTTGACCAAAATTGATGAATTTCGATTAGAGGATTGGTAGAACCAAAACCTCATAACAATGGATCTCAAGGTTATTGGACCAAAGGGTTCAAATTAACATACTTTGGCTTGCAAACATAGGTTTGGGCCACGAATGATCATTTTCTCAAATCAGGACAAAATTTAGCGCTATATTATGCAATCATAAATGGACTTATATAGAAGTCGCATCTATTTTGAGGTCGGTCAATAGCAATCTATGCACATCAAGTTTTGAGACATGCTATGTAAATCATACTCCAATAACATTTTATACAATAAGAATGAGATAAGATAAAGAGGGAAGGGGAAATGAACAAACCCTATTTGAACAAAAAATTTAATCAAACTATTATTAAAATGATTCATCCATTTTTATGGAGTTAGACTCAACACCATGGATCCAATATTATTAATAAAGTTCATGATCAAAATTTTAATTCAAGATCAGCCATAATATATACAAAAATAAAATTATGTTTAAAATAAAATAAAAAAGGTTTTTAAAATGATTATAAAATGGAAATAAGAGAGAAAATTACCAAATATGTTCAAATTAATCAAGAAAAAATAAGTAAGACCATAGAAAAATCAGGACGAGTTCAAATATTTATATGAAATTTTTGGTAATTTTTTAAAGTCAGAAATTATTTTTAAAACTAAAAGAAGTAGGTAAAATAAATAAAAAATGATAAAAAATAACAAAGTCAGAAATAAAAAATAAATGAGGTCACCAATATTTGTAAAAATGTCATTGGATCCTTCCCTATTTTTTTCTTCAGAATTTAAAAATGAAGAAAAGTATTTTTAAACATTTAAAACAACTCAAGTAAAGTGAAAAATTATAAAAAATACCAAAACACAATAAAATTGTCAAAAAAATAAGAATGAGAAAGAGAAAAATCAAAATTATTTTCCATAATTTTTTAAAGATTTTTTGGTGTAAAAATGAATTTATCTATGAATTTTTGAAGTTTAAAACAATTTAAATATAAAAATCAGAAAATAAAATAAATTCAAATTAATGTGGACCAATGGATGAGAGTCAAAACACGTTAGTAAGCTAATCCAATGGATCAGACGCGATGTGCATATCATGGTCATTATTGAATAAAGTACTGAATCACATATAAAATCAGATTTAAAAAAAAAACAAATGGCACCCCATCATTGGTTGGAAGATGACACGTTGGTCATCTTTAACCTCTAGCCAACGTGAAACACAAGTCCCTCAAACTGTAAAATCATAAGCTTAGACCTATGCCATTCGCTCCGTCTCATCAAGACGAAGATAACCACACATTCGCGGAAAATTTATATAAACTGTAGCTCAAGCAATTTGGAAGAAAAGTTTTGAAAAGGGATTTGAAATTTCGTGTTCAAAATGTGCTTCCAGTTAAAAACAAGTGTTGCGACTAGGACCAGGATGATGAGAGCTTCACAATAGTATCAAAGTTTGAGAGAATTGGTAAATGAATCTACCTATTGAAGTTAAGTTGCAGAGCTCTAAAACTAGATTTGGCTAGCATGATTCAAGGAGTTTTAGAGCTTAATTATTCTTCTGTTAGCTTCAGTGAGGTTCAAGGAAGGTGAATTGACAAAGAAAAATGATTGAGAAAAGTTGTAAGAACAGATTCAAAGTTACAGAAAATTGAGTTCAAGAGATAGTTTGGCAGGGTGATTCTGGCTTTATAAGCTTGAGAAAATGAATGAGGGATGACTCTTTATTTATAGGGAATCAAATGGGTTACTCAAGCGTGTGGAATCATGAAGTTTGGAGGGAATTTGTGTGAATCTGCAGCACGAGAAAAGTGTGACTCATTTTTTATCAAAACTCATCCAAACCTTGCATTTTGATGCACTAATCACTTCTGGAAGTTCAATAAACATGTTTAGGAGCAAACGCGTAACACTTTTGTGATTAGAAGCCAAAGTAAGAGTTTCAAATTTCTGACTTGGTGAAAATTTCAGTTTCAAATTGCCAAATTCAAACCAATGGCATTCTCAACTCAAGGGGTCTTAGGACATGATTCTTGAAGCTTTAGAAAGAGGATATTACAATATTTACAATGTGCAAACAATGGGATCAAATGGATGTTTGAGATGAAAGTTGTAATGAGTCAAATTTGAGAAAAAGAGGTTGATTTTCCATACTTAGAAAATTTTAAATTTTTTCTTCAAAAAAGACTTATAAAGTTTTGCATCCAAACATGGCCTTCCACTTGAAATTTGTTCTTGACCAAAAAAGATGGTATGAATTAGATCTCTTGAATGAAATTTTGAAACTTGAACTATTCAAAATCTCCAAAAATTTAGAGAGTTATGACTTGTTGAAGTTGGCAAAAATTTATGAAATGATCTATAATCTTTTGCATCCTTAGGGCATCTTCCATCCATTTTCACACTTTGCACATAAAAGAAAGGTTAAAGTTCACATCTTCAAGATCATTGTGGAAATATAATGGGATTAAGGTGATAAAAATTGGTCAAGTTATGATCATTTGAAGTCACATAAAGGGAATTTGAAGGTTCATCTGGAGGACTTGTAATCTTTCTTCACCATCAAGTTTCTTCCACATAAAATTTCTTTGAAACATTTAAAGTGAGTTGTTAATAACCCTTTGAAGAGAAGTATGTATTTGGAATCACTTAAAAATACCCAAAAAATGAGCAAGTTGCACCCCTTTGAAGTTCAAAACCCTAGCTTCTAGAGCAAGAAAATGCCTTGGGAAACCTTTGTCATTTTGACCAACCTTCTTACACAAATACCTTTGTCATGTGAATATAAGTTGTTGAAGATGATAAGGAGAAATCATAGCAACCAAAATAACTTTCAAATCTTGAAAATTGAAGGAGATAGGCACTTGTGATCAATGAATCAAAGATTTGTCCAATTGGATCTAACTTATTCAATCAACCCCTGTACTTTTGAACTAAATTTGACAACTTGAGGCATGCTGAATCATAAAAGACTTTTTCATGAAATTACTTCAAAACATCTTTAATTATGAGGCTTGAATCTCAATGAAGCTTTGTTTAGGAAGGCACATAAATGAACTCATGAATCCCTAGATCCATCTTGATGGAATGTATTGTGCTTTTACCTACAACATCAACAATTAGGGAAAACACTCATTGTATTTATTAGTTAAAGGATAATCAATACAAAACATAGATGATCATAAAATACAAGTCAAGGTACTTGGTGATTCCTCCTAGAGCGAAAGCTAAAGATAGGGAGAAGAACCAAACCCTAATGTGATCTTGTTGTGATTGAGTTGATATGATATGTGAAGGGATCTTAGGGGCAAAAATTGGGGTACAACACACATCTAAATAAAATGTAGACTAGCCTTCGTTGCATGCCAAAGCTACCACTAGTCGAATAGTCTCCAATTTTGCTACTAGAGCAAATACTTCAGGGTAGTTGAGTTATGGTATTTGAAGAAAACCTCTAGCTACTAATCTTGATTTATGTCTTGCTATCGACCCATCAACATTGTTTTTCAACTTGAACACCCATTTTACTTATATAGCTTTTGTATTTGCTGGTAATTCTCCTAACTCCCATGTGTTGTTTATTTTGATTGCTTGTAAGTCTTCGACCATAGCATATTTACACTATTTAATCTTCAAAGCCTCATTATAGTTGATTGGTTCAACACCTACAAGTAAAGCAAAATGAACTAATTATCCATCTAGTGTAACTTCATCATCACCCACCACTTCATAATCATGAAGTCTTGTTGGAAGAACTTTATTTCTTTGAGGTCTTTGGCTTGTACCAGCCACACCCTCTTAGACTTCAACATTGTCGGGAATGTCACCAACTGCTTCGACATCGAATTCCACTGGAATATCTGCAATTTATTTTACTTCAACTTCATTAGTTTCTTCGTCGAAACCATAGCTTTTCAATAGCTAGTTAATTGCATCATTAGAATTCTAATCCCAGGCGGAATTTTCATCAATCAGAATGTTTCGACTTAACACAATCTTCTCATTTATTGGATTGAATAGCCTGTATGCACCAATTTTATGATATCCTACCAGAATCATAGGTTCATTTTTGTCATCAAGCTTCCTTCTCCTTGCATCAGAAACATGCTTGTAACACATAGAGCCAGACATCTTTAAATGAATTACAAATGGTCATTTGTGTTATACCCCAATTTTTTGCCCATAAGATTTTTCATCATCTCATGTCACAATGCATCAAGACACACACATTAGGCTTCTCTCTCTCTCTCTCTCTCTCTCTCTCTCTCTCTCTCTCTCTCTCTCTCTCTCTCTCTCTCTCTCTATTTATCCTATCTTTAAGTTTTCTCATGAGGGATTACCAAACACCTTGAATTGTGTATCTTGTACATGTGTTATTTTAACTAACATTAATATGTGTATATATATGCCTTTGAATGTTCATATTGTAGGTGATCACAATTGCATTTATCTCACCATCTAGGGTTTGAGGGGTGATTCTAAATCAAATGGTTCTCTAATGGATTTCAAGAGCTCAATCTTCAAGTTCATGTCTATGGCATCAAATAATTAAGGTTCAAGGAGCTCTCTCACTTTATTTAGGTCAAGCCTCCTCAAAGTTGGTGGTGACATTCATCAAGAAGATTCATAGGTTCATGTGTTTATTTCCATGCCTTCTTCAACAAGCTTAATTGAGGCTTAAATCCCATATTTGAGTTTGCTTCAAGACAACATCATTTCAAGGCCTCTTATGATTCATCATGCTTTAGTTTGCCAAAAAAGTCCAAAATATTCAAGGTTGATTCAACAAGTTTGACTTAATTGAGCAAGTGTTTGATTCACTAATCACAAGTGCATAACTCTCTGAATTTTCAATATTTTAAGTTGGTTCCTTTTGCCATGGATTCTTATCGTCATCTAAAACAACCTCTCTTCATATGACAAGATCCAATTGTGCAAGAAAATTCATCAAAAGTTGAAAAGGGTTTCAAGTCATTTTGACACTCTCTGAGCTAGGGTTTATTGACTTCCAAGGGCCATATATGGCTCTTTTTTGATATTTTTGAGTGACTCCAAAGCCATTATTATCTTTAAAGGTTCCTTAACAAGCTCTCTTAAGAAGTCTAAGGCTAATTTTGAATGGAAGATCACTAAAAGTTGAGAAAGATTACAAGCCTTCTTGAAGAGCCTTTGAATTTTAGGGTTTGACTTCAAGTGATCATAAATTGGTAAATTTTTATCTCCTTGATCCCATTCTTTTCCACAATAATATTTATAATGTGATCCATACATTTTCTTTTATATGCAAAGCTTGAAAATGATTAGAAGATGCCTTAAGAGCTCAAAAGATTATAGGCCATTTCATGGATTTTCATCAACTTCACAAGGTCATAACTCTCTCAATTTTTGAAGTTTTTGAATGATTCAAGTTTCACAGTTCTCTTTAAGAAGTCTACTTCATACCATCTTCATTGACCAAAACCTAATTTTGAGTGGGAGGCCATGTATGAAGGCAAGAGATTATAGGTCACTTTTGAGCTCAATACTTAGAAATTTTTCTAAGTCAACAAATCTGTGTGTTTTTTCCAATTTCAATTAATCATAACTTTCAACTCAGATCACCAAGTGGAAATTTTCAAAGCACATTGTCAAGCTTTATTATTCAACTTTCTAAAGAATCCAAGATTGTATCATAAAAGCCTCTGCGCTGTTTGCACCATGGTTGTAAAGTTGTTGCTTTGAAACTAAAAAAATCACTTGGAGTCAGTTTGAAATTTCCATAATATGGCTTCTAATCACAAAATTACCATATGTTTTTCACTTAAACATGATTATCAAAGATGTTTGAATCATTTAGAGTGTCAAAACACATCATTTGGATGAGTTTTGATGCACATGTGGTCACACTTTCTTCATGATCACAGGTGTGCATGATTTCCACTCAAATTGCATCATTCACCCCTCCTCTCGATTACAATCACTTCCCTTTAAATATAGGATGATATCTCACTCATTTGACAAGCTTTAGAGATCCAAATAACCTCTATTGAACTTCCTCCATAACTCATAATTTTTCAACTTCGAATTCAACTCTAAAGCATATTTTGATCCAATTTCTTTGCTGATTCTTCATCCTTGGACTTCACTGAATCTAATAGAAGAAGAATTAAGCCTTGAGATTCTCTGAATTGTGCTAGCCAAGTCAAGTTTCAGAGCTCTGAATTTAAATTTCAACAGGTAGATTCCCCAATCAATTCTCTCCAAACTTGTTGCTACAATGTAGCTCTCATCACTCTGATACTGATCACATCATTAGTTTTTAACTGGAAGTGAGTTTTGCTCGTGAATTTTCAAATCCCTTTCCAACTTTTTTCTTCTAGTTTTTCTCAAATCGACTGAGTTGTGGTTTAAAGAAATTTTTGCAAGGGTAGGGTTAAGATCATCTTGAAGAGACGAATCCAATGATACCACTATGAGTTTCTGATTTTTCCATTTGAAGAAACTCACAAAAAACCAACGTTCAGGGGTGTGGAGGTTGAAGACGACCTACGTGTCGTTCTTCAACTAATGGTGGCGTGACATTTGTTTTAATTTCATTGGCCCGATTTTAATTGATTGTGTGTGTTTCTCACTAAGATCCATATCAAGTACAACACGTCAAGTCCTTTGGATTTGTTTACTAACGCGTTTTGACTATGATCAGATGGTCCACATTATTTTGACATTATTTTTATTTTCTGATTTTTGACTTAATTGTTTTAAACTTCAAAAATTCATAAAAATTCATTTCAACTTCTAAAATTCTGAAAAAATTCTCAAAAATACTTTTGATTTTTCTCTTTTTGTTTTTTATTTTTTCACAATTTTATTTTGTGATTTGATATTTTATGATTTGATATTTTATGATTTTTCACTTTATTTAACTTGTTTTAGTTGTTTAAAAATATTTTTCTTGATTTTTAAATTCTGGAAAAATTATGGAAGGATCCAATGACCTCTTGACAAATATTGGTGACTTCATTTTAATTTTATTTTTTATTTTAATATTTTTCACAAATTTTTGTTTATTTTTCTTATTTCTTTAAATTTTATAAAAATAGTTTATGACTTTAAAAATTCTAAAAATTGTTGTCAACACTTATTGACTCATGTTTGACCTCTAACTATTTTTAGGATTTTTATTTGGTGTTTTAATATAATTTGTATATTTTACCAATTATTTCCCTTATATTAATCATTTAAATATTGTTTTATTAAATATTATTTTATTATTTTTGGTTTATCCTGATTTGGATGTTATTTTGGGGCAAATTCCTCAACCTCATTGGATCTTAGGTGTTGATAGGTTGAAAAACCAAATCCACCAAAACGGATGAATGATGTTGATTATATTTGAAACCATAATTTCATCTTATACATCCTTTCCCTCTTCATCTTATCCCTTTCTTACTTGTGCTACATGTTGTTGGAGAATAATCTACATATCATTTCTCTAATATGTGGTACATAGATTGCTATTGACCGACCTCAAAATAGGTGTGACTTCTACATAAGTCCACTTACGATTGCTTAACATAGCACTAAATTTGTCCTAATTCAAGAAATGATTATTCGTGACCCAAACCTATGTTTGTAAGCCCAAGCATCTTAATTTTAAACCCTTGATCCAATAACCTTGAGGTTCATTGTTAGAAGGCTTTAATCTTATCAATCCTCTAATGAATTTTCATGAATTTTGGTCTAAGTGGATTATTTATGAAGATGTGAAAAACACAAGAAGGGGGGTTGAATTGTAAAACTTAAATCAAATGCTTAGACAATACTGTATTTTTATCCTGGTTCGTTTGATCTCAAACTACTCCAGTCCATCCGTCAAGGTGATTTCGCCTCTCTCCAACGAGGTCTTAATCCACTATATTCAAAGGATTACAACAACTACTTTAACAACTGTTAAAGCCTTCTTGAGTATAACCACAGACCGGTTTATCTCAAGGAAATCTCTTACAAATAATTGAACAATGATGTGTTAACATTTTCTAATAAAACACTATATCACAACAGTGATAATACACAATTTAAGCTTGGAGTTGTTTACCTTGGTGTTTGGGTAAACAACCGCTGATCCTCCAAATGGTTACTTATTTGGTTACTCGCAGGATCGATCAGATTGATCCTATGGACATAGGTTGATTTTGAAGTTTGATTAAGTTGGATAAGGCTTTAAATAAAAGGTTTCAAGTAAATTGCATAAAGGAAAGACTTGGTAAAATAAACAAGGCTTTAAAGTAAAGGTTCGACAGGAAATGTAAAGAGAAAAGCAAGTAAAATTCTGGGAAAGTAAATGACTTTAATTGATAAAATTGGTGTTTCACACATACATTTCTCAACAATTCTTTCTCACACGCTGGGTACTCGAATCTAAATGAGTGACTATGTATAGAATTGTGAACACACGCGAGAAACTACATGTCTACTCCTATTTATACTAAAACATTCCAAGTAACCGTCAGGCAGTTACACTGCTTCGAGATCAATCCACTTGGCACGTTCTCCATGCTCGACGCTCCAGATCCTTGCACGTTTGCACGTAGTAACTGCTGGAAACCGTTTTCCCTCCAAAAAGCTTGAATTTCAAACTGTTCCACTCTGGACCATCGAACACGTTCGTCAAGAGACATCTTTGACGAGAAACTCCTTCGACGTCGAAGGCAATCAGCCTTCTTCCTTGGAAGAAATCTTCTAAGTATTTTGCCATCTTTCGACAGGCATTTCGACAGACTTAGCCAGTCGAAAGCATCTTTCAGCTTTTAATGGCTGACATCAATCAAAACAAAGGTGTCGAATTTAGGAGCCAACAAATTGCCCCCCAAGAATGCCTTATTTCGACTCTGAAAGAAAAAGGCATTCTTTGAAACGCCATTCGACACCTGTCTTTCCACGCTTAGTCACAAGTTAACTTGTGCACTTTTTGTTGCTTTTTACCAACTATTAGCAATCCCAAGAAAACCATCATTGATTTGATCCTAGGACGTCACTTTCAGTACGGCGTGCAGTACCAAACGTCACTTCAGAATTTGTCATTATGACAATTCTCAAAAACGAGGACGCACGCTGCGTCTCTCTACTTCTGCAGAAACGGCCAAAACAACAAGGGGCTGCCACGCGTCCCACTAATTCCTGCAGCATTAAATGGCATTTAATGTCCTCGTTATTAGGGATTTCTCCCACTACTATAAATAGCAGTGAATATCCCATTGTGGGACTTTTTACGCCAACTAGCCTTCAAACTTCCTTGTTTTCACATAAGTTTGCTATCTTTGCAGAAAACTCCTCCTCTTTCACTTCATCTTCAACCTCGCTTCAAACTCAACACTACATCCATGGCATCTGGTTCTACTGCCCCTAGTGCTAAAACACCAACTGAACAAGTGAAACCCAAGGTTTTCGTCACTGCCCCAGTAGTAAACTCTACAGGCAAACGAAGGGTTCCTGAACCTTCTGACATCGCCGTTCGCGATGCTTACTCGTGCCACTTGATGATCCCGGTTGGATACTCCAACCAGATCTTCGCAATGTCTGGCCCCATGAATCCAAGTATCTCTGAAGCTCTGAAGATCAAGAGCTATTTCCCAATAGTCAAGAAACTCAAACCAGTAGCATGCGCCAAGAAAGACGCAGAAGACAACGAAGACCCTACACGTGAAAAAATCGACCTCCGCTTCTTCAACAGAGGTGTCAGGGTCTTCAGGTCTTGCCCTAACCTTACCTCAGATTATGTTGCTTGGCTAACAAAGTTGGAGAAGCATCAAACTCCAATCTGGAAGGATATGGGAATCTTCGACCTAGTGATGCTGTCGAAGACAGGCTTAAACTACTCCCCGGAGATGCTTATAGCTTCACTGTTGTTCTGGGACTACTCCCATTTTACTTTTCATCTTCCATGTGGGATGCTAACCCCCACACTCTTCGATGTGGCAGCTATTACTGGCCTTCGACCAACCGGAGATTACTTCGATCCGGAGGAGATGTCGGAGGACCAAATTGGCTTCTCTGAGACCAAGCCAACATACACCACTTTCATCAACCATTATCACGACAGGTCGACAGATACTGTGTCGGATGTCGAACACATAGCGTTTCTAGCCTTATGGCTAACTCGCTTTGTGTTTTGCTCGAAGTCTCTGCAGGTGACCAAAAAGATGGTCACTCTTGCTACCCAACTGCATCACCGCCAAAACATCTGTTTGGCAGAACTGATTCTGGCTAGCCTCTACGACTCGATCAGCAATGGGGCAACTCTTCTGAAACATATCGAGGACAGGGCCAGTTTGCTACTCGCTGGGCCCTTTTGGCTACTTCAACTGTGGCTCAATGCCACTTTCGAATCTTTCTTACCCAAGAAGGTTCAGATAAATGAACAGGCTCCGGCGATAGCGAATAGACGCATCGAAGGAATCAGGCTGGCTCTGCTGACACCTGTGGAAGATGGCCTGGAGTTTCAACAAACCTTCACTAACTTCGTTCTCATGTTCGCTCGAAGGAAGGAATTTGTTTCAACTATGGCTCCATTTGCTCAACGGCGTGTGGGGCCAGCATGGTTCACTAGGCCACATCCAAAGGAGTCGAGTGGTCCCAATGTTGATGAACACACCATACTGTGGGAGGCGTTCCTTACACCGAGGATCATGCCTCTTCGATTTAAGAGTTCTAAGACTCATTTGAGTCTGCTTGCCTATCAACCAAATCTGGTATCTCGCCAGTTTGGTATTATCCAAACCTTACCTTCTCCGATTTTTCAAAGAGAGAAGTCAATGTTGTACTTCTGCAACGACTATACAGAAGAAGCTGCCATCAAGCATATCGGAAGATACGCTGGTCGAACAATCCTCTCGTTGTTTGACTACCAGCTTAATTTCCTTTGCTCACCATCCTTCGAGGAGTGGTGGAGAAGCTATTATGCTGAGTACTTCTTCGACGAGAAGGACTTCATGGCTGAGTTGCAGAAGTCTTTTGTCCTTGTGTTGGACAAAGTAAAGAAATGTAAGTTCATGCTCTCACATTACTTTTTGTCTTTCTCTTCGACTGCTAGCCTGTTAACTTTTCCTTTGCTTTCAGTTGTCCGAAAGCCTGTAGCTAAGAAGGCTACAGAAGGCCAACAAGGAGGAGGCCCTTCAACAAAACCTCCACCGCCGGCGAAGACTACGGCGCCGGCGAAGACCATAAGCAACCAACAGGGGGAAGGCTCTTCGAGGAAGCCTCCTGTATCGGTAACCAGATTTTCTTCATTTTTCTTCTGGCTTTCGATTTTTTATTTTCGATGCAATTATTCAATCGAATTCCTATTGGTTTTCTAGGCACCTTCGCCCAAGAAACGGCCAGGACTGGTGGTCGAATCTGGGAGTGATGAAGAAAGCGATTCTCCTCCTGCCCCCTTAAAGAGGCGAAAGTTAACGAAGGATGCTTCTGTTCCTGCTCCTGCTCCTGAAGGTCGAACCGTCAGAATAAAGGTTGCTGTGAGAAAGCCTAGGCCACCTCCAGTGATCATCGAGGAGCCAACTGAGGAGGAACTGAACGTTCTTCTTAACAAGCCCGTCGAAAGTGACAATTCCAGCCCTGGGGCTGAAGTTAATCCACAGGTAATCCCTTAGACCCTTTTTTATAACTTAGGCATAAATACCCGTATTCGATTGTGTCTCTTTCGACATCTGACGATTTGTCTTCTTTCCCTTTTCAGGACACTACTGAAAGTTCTCCACCAAGGACCTCAGAAACGCTGGAATCTGCTGAACTTAGCAGGCCTCAGGAAAAAGACTTGGGCAATGACGAAGCCCACACTGAGAATGAGGCCAATGCTGAAACAGTGGAGAAAACAACAGAGGAACCTCTGGTGGAGGAACAACAGCCAGTGGAGGAACAACAGCCAGAAACGGTTCAGGTGGTGGACCTGTCAGAAGAGAATCATGAAGAAAGGGACCAAGGCAATGGCGAAGAGAATCAAGATGCTGTTGACGAAGAGAACCAAGGTGGTACTGGCGAAGGACACCAGGGTGACGCTAGCGAAGAGCCACAAAATGACGCTGGCGAAGGACCCCAGGGTGATGCTAACGAAGAACCACAAGTCGACGCTGGTACCGCTTCAGTCCGAGTCGAAGAGCAACCAGTCGAGACACTTAGCATTCAACAGCCTCTAACCCAAGATAATACTGTTGCAAGGGTTACTTCCTCGAAGCACAGGTCAAAAGAGGACTTGGAACTCTTGAAACAAACTGACCCTGTCAGCTACCTCAATGCAATCATCGAGAGTAAAAGTTCGTCTGACACTAGTCAGGAAATTCCTACCCTGTCGGGGAAGTCTACTGAAACTTCTCCTCTTGATGATGCTTTGGCGAAGGTTAAGGCCCAGTTCTTCAAGAGGGACTTGATGAAGACTCTGGAGGGGGACCCCACTGCTCCATCGTGCTTAAAAGAGGTCTTGAATGCTGTCGACTTTGAAGCTGTAGCCCCAGAAATCTCAGACTTGATCATGGAATTACATTCTATGATTGATCAAGTTTCAGCAGATTACAGGCGCCAAAGAGGGTTTAACAGTCAGCTTGAGGTGTTGTATGGCAGAAGCTCCTCTGCGTGGACTGCTGTCTCAGATTCGACTTCTCGAATTGCTGAGCTGTCGAAACAAAAAGCGTCTGCGCAGGAAAGAGTCGATGCCATTGATCGAGAGAATGTTTCCTTCCGAGCACAAATCGCAGAAATAGAGGCGAAGATAAACGCCAACACTGTACTCAAGGAGGAAATTCTTTCGACCATCTCAGACACTGAGAGCCAGACTGAGATCAAACAAGGCCTGGAATTCGCTGAGAGGGCCCAAAGCCTCGACGCTCAAATTGCCAAACTAGTGCAAGAAAACTCTTGGTGCAAGAAGAGGTTGGAGCTGCAGTACGCCAAGTATCTTCGACTCAAGAACTCTCTTACCTTTTGATTGATTCTCTTTTGTAACCACATTCTGTAATCGTTATTCGACAACAATTGCCATCTTGGCTGAAATTAATAAAATTTCCATTTTGGCATTTTTATGGTTAATTTAGACTTGCTCTTTTATTATTTTATTTTTATCTCTTGAAGTATAGGTTTGTATTTTTTCAAATATTTACCATTTACTCTCAAGAGCCTTTTATCTCCACTTAACTCTTTGACTTCATAGGCTCCACCAGAAAAAGTTTGGATAACTCTGAAGGGTCCTTCCCATTTGGGTGACCATTTCCCCATGCTTCGATCCCTTCGATCCATGGGAAGAATTACCTTCCAAACTAGTTCTTCAGGCAAAAATACCTTAGGTTTTACCTTTCTATTATAAGAGTCTTCTACTCTTTTCTTCTGAAGCCTGAGTAGGTCGAGAGCGTGTAATCTCTCTTCGTCTAAATCCACCAGTTCATCTAACATCATGTTCCAATAAACTTCAGAAGGAATATCATAATGCCTCTGAACCCTTGCAGATTGAAGACAAATTTCTGCTGGCAACACTGCATCATGGCCAAAAGTTAGCCTATACGGTGTTGTACCAGTGGCTTCTTTTGGGGACGTTCGACAAGCCCATAAAATCTGGTCTAACGTCTTATGCCAATTCTTTGGTTTCTTCCCAACATGTTTCTTTATCAAGCCAATCACCACTTTGTTAGCTGCTTCGACTTGACCATTCGCCTGTGCATAATAAGGCGTGGATGTTAGGAGTTTGAAACCTGTTTCCTGAGCAAATTCCTGCATCTTTCGACCAGTGAAAACTGACCCTTGATCAGTTGTTATTGTCTCAGGAATTCCATATCTAAAGATAATGTTCTTTTGAATAAATTCAATGACATTTTCTTGGTCCACATTGACTAAAGGGATAGCTTCGATCCACTTAGTAAAATAATCAATGCCTACCAATATGTATTTCTGACTCTTTGATGATGCTGGTCGAATCTCTCCAATGAGATCCAACGCCCATCCTCTAAAGGGCCAAGGCTTCACTATCGAGTGAAGTTCGCTTGCTGGTACATGTTGGATGCCTGTATGAACTTGACACTCTTGGCAACCTTTGGCGAACTCAACACAATCTTTCAACATAGTGGGCCAATATAGTCCTTGTCGAAACAACAACCATTTCATCTTATGGCCTGCTTGGTGAGCCCCACATGCCCCAGCATGCGTCGTCGAAAGGGCTATGTATGCTTCAGTTTCACTCAAACATTTCAGCAACACCCCTTCAGGCGTCTTCTTGAATAACTCATTACCCATGAGTACAAAACTCAACGCCCTGTATTTTGTTTTTCGTTCTGTCGAAGCTCCTGGATTTTGAAGATAGTCCACAATGGGTTTCCTCCAATCTTGCTCTGACAAATTATCAATGAACGAAATCTCGAAGTTACTGTGATCAGCATACCCTAGTCTCGTCGATTCCAAGTCTGTTGGGGATAGACAAGTTGCTTTTATCTTCTCTCGAACTTCGATTGCTCTTTGTAATCTCGTTTTTGAAATCTTATACCCAGATGCAATTTGTGCCAAGTCATTGGCTATTTGATTTTCGACTCTGGATATGTGTCGAATATTGATCATTTCAAATTTTTTCAATAAACGATTTGCTATCACAAAGTACATAATGAGATTTTCTCTTATGCATTTATACTCCTTTGTGACTTGCTTGATGACTAACTCTGAGTCTCCCATTATTTCGACTCGAGTTGCCCCCAATTCCAACAATATCTCAAGGCCAGTAATTAGAGCTTCATACTCAGCCTCATTGTTCGAACAAGAACCTGCTATTTTGTACTTGAATGTTGTTGGAATTTTATCTGGAGAAATAATCAAGACTCCTACTCCTGTTCCATCTTTATGGCTGGAACCATCGAAGTAGAATTTCCAAGGCTCTATCTCCACATAATTAATATCCTCGACTTGAATTGAGTGGTCGACTATGAAGTCTGCAACCACTTGTCCTTTTACTGCCTTAAGAGGCATAAAGGTTAAGGAGTATTCAGTTAATGCTAAAGCCCACTTGCCAATTCGACTATGCAAGATAGGTTTCGACAACATATATTTGAAAACATCAAAATGAGACGAAACATAAACATCAACTGGTTTTATATATTGCTTGAGTTTTGTACAAGAGAAATACAGACATAGACACAATTTTTCAACTTCGCTATATCTAGTTTCTGCATCATTCAAAACTCGACTGAGATAGTAAATGGGTCTTTCGACTCCATTTTCATCCTCTTGGGCTAACATACTTCCCAGAGTTTTGTCAGATGCAGCTATGTACAATCTCATACTCCTATTGCTACAAGGAGGCACCAAAATAGGTGGCTTAGTGAGGTACCCTTTGATTTTGTCGAAGGCTTCTTGTTGCTCTTGCCCCCATTCGAACCCCTCTTTATTCAGTCGAAGTAAGGGTGAAAAGGCCTGAGCTTTCCCACTTAGGTTAGATATAAACCTCCTTAAGAAATTTATCTTGCCTAAGAGAGATTGCAATTCCTTCTTATTCGATGGCGCTTTCGCTTCCAGAATTGCCTTCGTCTTGTTCTGGTTGATTTCGATTCCTTTCTTGTGGACAACAAAGCCTAAGAAATCTCCAGCTTTCACGCAGAACGCACACTTCAAAGGATTCATCTTCAGACCATGTTCTCTCATTCTTTCGAATGATTGTCGAAGGTGGTCAGTGTGATTCTTCCTGGAAACAGATTTTATAACAATATCATCAATATAAACTTGCATAAAGGTGTTAATAAAATCATGGAAGATAGTATTCATTGCTCGCTGGTACGTTGCCCCAGCGTTCTTTAGGCCAAAAGGCATCACTACCCATTCGTAAGTGCCTAAGGCCCCAGGGCATCGAAAAGCTGTTTTTGACACATCCTCTTCAGCAATGAATATTTGATTATATCCTGAATAACCATCGAGCATACTCAGGTATTCGTAGCCAGCGGCAGAATCGACTAGCATTTCCGCCACAGGCATAGGATATTCATCTTTGGGGGTGGCAGCATTCAAATCTCTGAAATCTATGCACACCCTTAATGTGCCATTTTTCTTAATTACTGGCATAATATTTGCAATCCATTCGACATACCTTGTAACACGGATGAATTTGCATTTCAGAAGTCTTTCGACCTCCGTTTTGATCTTCGACAATATTTCTGGAGCGAAGCGCCTTGGATTTTGCTTGATTGGCTTCTTTCCAGGTTTGATTGGCAACTGAAGTTCTACCAATCCTCTGTCGAGACCAGGCATTTCGTCATAATCCCATGCAAAACAGTCTTTAAACTCTTTCAGCAATTGGATTACTTCCAACCTAAGTTCTGGATCAATTTTGGCGCTGATGTAAGTTGGCCTTTTCTCTGATCCTTCGCCTAAGTTGATTTCTTCTAAAGGGTCTTGTGCTAACATTTTAATGTTGTTCGCCAAGGGATCCTTTTCGAAGCCCAAAGGCTCATCGTCATAGATGGCGTCGAGCCTCTGTTCCTGCATTTCTTCTGGCATGATATCAGGAGGTTTTGGATCGAAATCCTTTCCTGGGCCAACAACAGATATTTGTTGATCATTGGCCTGTGTGGCCATGTACTTTACTTCGGCTTCGAGAGCCGTTATCATCTTGGTCTCGGCTACATAAGCCGAAATTCGCTTCAAAGATTGTGACTCAGTCATTATCACTGAATTCACTTCCCCAACCAGTTGGTTGGATATCAGTTAACCCACTGAAGTCTATGTGGGACAAGTCTTCTCTGTCCCATTGGAAACCATGCTCAGGATGCAGGTATAGGGAACAAAAGGTGTTTGGCGCTGGCGCCATGTCGAAGTCAGGTGTTGGACATGGCCCTATGTGAGCCAAGTTTTTGTCGAAATCTGCCACACCCAAGTGATTCACTTCGCCAAGGTAGTAGCTTTGATCTGCCTCTATGTTTTCGACCATCCCATCTGGACGCCATAGCAACAGTCTTTGATGCATCGATGAAGGCACAGCGCCAACACCATGAATCCATTCACGGCCTAACAAAAGGTTGTAGTTAGGTTTGGCCGATATGACCATGAACATCGTTGGTCGAAGGATAGACCCAACTTTGATATCTAGCTGGATCACTCCCATGGAGGTCCCAATGCCGCCCTCATAGTTCGACAGGACCATATTGTGAGGTTTGATTTCCTCATCCCTTTTGCCAATCTTCCTTATCATAGAATGAGGGATAATATTGATAGTTGCCCCACAGTCGACCAATATTTTATTCACAGTAGTTTCTTCGAGCTTAGCCCTTATGAACAAAGGCTTGAGGTGATTCTTCATCGCCTCTGTAGGTGGCTCGAAGAAGCCATTTTGTTCCTCAGTAGTGCCATTGTCCATGACAAAATAGCACACTGGCCTGTGTTTGGCCATTTCTTGTTCCACCTCCCAGTCACTTGCTTCGACTTCTACCTGTCGATTGAATTCCCTGGGCAGCACTGAAACAATATTCACCATTATATCCAAAGTATCGTCAGACTCAGCATCTTCTTCGTCTTCGACTTCGCTCTGGTTAGGCCAAACTAGCCTGTTGGTAACTGGCTCTCTCTCTAGAGGCTTTCTTTGTTTCCTTTGAGGAACATTCGAACTAGTTTCTGCCTTAGGTTCGTTGGCAGCCTCCCTTTCAGCTTTTCGTCTCCTTTGATATCTCCTCCACTGAGATCGAGACATAGGATTTTTACCCTTGTAGTTGCTGGACACTTGTGCAACCTTAGGTGCAGCAACTTGAGGCTCTTTCTTCTGAGTCAAAGAGGAACCTCTTGGCACATCGAAGGAATGCCATTTCTCCTCACTTGGCCTTTTCCGGCCAGAGGTTTTGTACCAAGTGTCTACTGGCACATTTGTTGGGGGCCTAAAAGTCAATGACCTCTTGTCTTGATTAGAACCCCTTCTGGGATCATGTCGAAGGTCAGCATTCTCCCTTCTCTTATTCGCTACTCTCACGCCTTGAATGTGCTCAGCAGCTTTCTTATCAAAGATCGAACTGCATCTTGGACACAGCATCACCTCTGATTTCTTCTTCTGGCATCTTTGTAAAAAATCTGCCAAGTTTTCGTTTTCCCGAGGGAAAGCCGTCTTATTAGCCTGCTCTTGCCTTATGGCCTCTTCTGATGCTTTTGGGTCAGAAAGTTCAACCATGTTGATATTCATTGTATCTTTGCTAGCAAGAGTTAACTGCTTCATTTGTGTCTCCAGATTCTCCGTCTGGCCTTGAACAGTGGCCAAGTGGGAACTGGGCTCTGATCCAGTTTTTTGTGCTTCAGCAGTCTCCGACTTCGGGTTCTCGACCGCTTTCTGGACAGCTTCAATTGTCTTCCTGGATAAATTTCCAGAAAAACTTCCAAAGATTGGCATGTTGATGTGGTCCTTTGAGACTTCGACCATGGTAATGCCTGGCTTCTTCGACTGGATCCTGGTTGCCTCTATCATGTTCACCTCAGAGGGTTCAGCATAGTGGGCTTCAGCCTTCAGTGGATTGGAGTCGACAGCCATGGGGGATTTGTCAGCAAACTTTAATCTCCCTTCCTCAATAGCGTCTTGCACAAGATTCCTGAAAAGAAAACATTGAGAAGTTTTATGGCCCAGAAAATTATGATATTTGCAAAAACCTCTCTTCTTTCTTTGGTCAAGAGGAGGCACTTTTACCCCAGGGGGTACTATCATTTGGCCATCTTTAACTAGCAAGTCGAATATTTCATCACATTTTGTGATGTCAAAACTATAAGTCTTTTTTGGGAACCTATCGTTGGTCTTTTCTGGACCAATGGGATTTTTCCCATTTGAGGGGACTAATTGTTTACAAGAGTATGGTGGCCCTTGTTTTAGTTCTGCTAAATCGACTTCTCCTTCTTCGACAGTCAAAGTATCGTCGAAGGATTCTAGATCTTCGTCGTCCATCTCAACGTACGCTATTCTTTCTCTTTTGTGAGTTTTCGTTGCCTTAGCTTTTTCAGCTTTGAGGCGTTCGACCTGTCGAACTCTATCGGCCAGTTGGGCCATGTCTCTTAGGTATTGGGTGTCTAGCTTCTTCCTAATGGAATAATCTAAACCGCCTGCGGCTATTTCGACCAACTCATGTTCTGGCACTTGTGTAAAACATCTCGCCTTGAGCAACCTAAACCTATTCAGATATTCGTCTATAGGTTCAGTGAAACGTCTCTTCACACTGGCCAGTTCTTTCAGGCTTATCTTGGTTTGCCCCATATAGAATTGTTCATGGAACAATCTTTCCAACTGGGTCCAATGATGGATCGAATTGGGGGGGAGAGTTGTGAACCAAGTAAAAGCGTTCTTGGTTAAAGAACTTGGGAAGTACTTGATCCTCAGGTTTTCATTATTTGAAATGTCTCCTGCTTCGATCAAATATCTTGCCACATGCTCGACAGTAGATTCTGTCGTGTCCCCAGAGAACTTAGTAAATTTGGGGACTTTGCATCTAGGAGGTAAGTCCGTTTGTAACACGTATTCTGACAATGGAGATGTAAAGTTGGGCCTTCGAAAGCCCATGTTCATCCCATTCTGAGTCATGATCCTTTCAATCATGGTTGCCAGATTGTTTTCCAAACCCATGTTTTGGTATTGGACATGCTGGACCACTTCGTCAGCATTTTGGTTTCTGTTAACTAACCTTACCTCTGGGGTTATTACCCTAGGCTCTTCGACAGGTTGTTCCAACTGTGCCCTAAGGTTTTCTTCGACAGGCTGTTGAGCCTGGTTAATGGTGGTTTCTTCCTCTACAAATATCCCCTGATTTCCCCTTATTTGCGCCCTTTGGGGCTGTCGAATAGGTGGGGGTACTCCAAAGAAGTCAGCCAAATGCGTCATTGGCGCTGTAACTTGCTGATTCGATTGAGTAGTATTTTGTATTAGAGGATTTAGCACTGTACTCAAAGTTTGTGCCAACATTTGCACCATATCATGGTTGCTTTCGTCCATCTGTTGCCTCAAGACTGCTGTCGAGGCATTTGTAAGGCCATGGGCTACTTGGGACGTTCCTCCTAAGAGTTGAGTCCTGTTTCTATTCGCCATGCCTACTCCAGAGCCTTGGAGTGGCGAAGAGGCACTCACGAAAGGGTCTGAAAAAGTGGACGCAGCATTCGTCAGGCTTGCCACTTCAGAAGTTGGCATACCATAGAATGGAATAAATCCTGGGGGAACTACAGGCCTTGTGCCTAGATTTCCCCTTGGTGGGGGAGTTCCCAAAGGTATTCTGGGGCCTGTTAAGGAAGTTATTGGCCCCGTGGTTGTGACCGACACTGCTGGTGTCGAACCAACGTTTGTCGCTTCACTTACGGTCATATTAACCGTTGCTCCCACACTCGTTTGTGGGATTTCGTTATTGTTTGGCGGATTCGCCATCTCTTCCCTCCTTCTGGCAGTATTGTTATCGTTAGTGTATATTCTACCACTCCTCAATAACATACAACTCGAAAAGATGAGATTATTTTCAACAATCAACACACAGTCCCACCGGGTGTGCCAATTTGTTTACCTTGGTGTTTGGGTAAACAACCGCTGATCCTCCAAATGGTTACTTATTTGGTTACTCGCAGGATCGATCAGATTGATCCTATGGACATAGGTTGATTTTGAAGTTTGATTAAGTTGGATAAGGCTTTAAATAAAAGGTTTCAAGTAAATTGCATAAAGGAAAGACTTGGTAAAATAAACAAGGCTTTAAAGTAAAGGTTCGACAGGAAATGTAAAGAGAAAAGCAAGTAAAATTCTGGGAAAGTAAATGACTTTAATTGATAAAATTGGTGTTTCACACATACATTTCTCAACAATTCTTTCTCACACGCTGGGTACTCGAATCTAAATGAGTGACTATGTATAGAATTGTGAACACACGCGAGAAACTACATGTCTACTCCTATTTATACTAAAACATTCCAAGTAACCGTCAGGCAGTTACACTGCTTCGAGATCAATCCACTTGGCACGTTCTCCATGCTCGACGCTCCAGATCCTTGCACGTTTGCACGTAGTAACTGCTGGAAACCGTTTTCCCTCCAAAAAGCTTGAATTTCAAACTGTTCCACTCTGGACCATCGAACACGTTCGTCAAGAGACATCTTCGACGAGAAACTCCTTCGACGTTGAAGGCAATCAGCCTTCTTCCTTGGAAGAAATCTTCTAAGTATTTTGCCATCTTTCGACAGGCATTTTGACAGACTTAGCCAGTCGAAAGCATCTTTCAGCTTTTAATGGCTGACATCAATCAAAACAAAGGTGTCGAATTTAGGAGCCAACAGGAGTAAAACTAAATTGCTAAAGCATTTGAATGAGCGTGGTTTTGAAAGCTTAGCAAAAATGTATGAGTGCATGCGTATAATAAGCGTTTTCTTTTTCTCACACAGACTTATTTATATAACCAAGGCAAAGATACGTTGTCCATAAAGCCATTTCAATGATAATAACGCTCTTTCCTTTTTGAGAAGATCTTGTCTTGAATAAAGCCGTTAGCAATTAATTCTGTCTTGAATACATAGTAACGCTTCAGAGTCTTCTTTATGATAACGCTTCAGAGTGTTCTGCTTTAACTTAATGCTGACGCTTCTGAGTGCTGATGACTTGGTAAGGATCTTTGATCAGAGTCAGAGTGTATGTTTATGCGTAGATTCTGGTCATCAAGCTTCAGCGTATGATCTGGTAGCTTCAGTGTATATCACATGTTACTGATCTTCTGATGCTGACATATTACTGATCTTCTGATGCTTCTGATGCTGATTCCATCAGAACTTCTGTATAAACAAGACATAATTTAAGAAGCATATTTGTTCTATATATATATATATATATATATATATATATATATATATATATATATATATATATATATATATATATATCTTTGAATTTATTTATTCTTGTATTTTGTTATCATCAAAACTCTAATTAAGGGTTATAGAATCAAACTTTGTTCTAACAATCTCCCCCTTTTTGATGATGACAAAAACCAGATTTTTTCAATTAAAAGTAAAGAATAAAAAGTATAGAATTAAGAAAAGAAAACTCCCCCTGAGTTGAATACTTCCCTTTAATCCCATGAGTCTTTGAGCATCAAAACTTTACTGTATCTTTCCTCAGAGTTTTGTACCTGTAAGCTTTTCAGAAGAAAAAATTTAAATAGATCAGAATGTTTGAGACTTATGTCTCAGTAATCCGTTATTGAAAAATATCATTCTTTCTCCCCCTTTTTGTCAGTTATCAAAAAGAACAAATAATCAGAGCCAAAATGCATTTATATTCAAAAACCAGAAGCAATGATAAGTTCAAAACAATGTAAAAATATTACAGATAAACAAGTTATAAAAACAAGGAAATTCTAAGAAGGAGGAGGTAGACGTGTGAACAAAGCCTCCAACATGCTCTTGATTTGGGTGTTGGTTTCCTGTTGCTGGGTTAACATGCTTGCTATTGCATCAATTTTGTTGTCCTGCTTATCCATTCTTTCCTTCATTAGCATATCAGATCTTTTCAAGTCTTCTAGAGTCTGCCTGTCAAGGGAGGAAGCTTGAGGATCTTCAGAAACAGGATGCTTCTTGGAGCTTTCTGCAATATCTTCTTCTTGACCCAGTGCTTCAGCAGGAACCATCTGCTCTTGAGTATCAGATTGAACTTTGGATGCTGGACGATGTTCAGACCAGGGAGCAATATCCAGAGGGAGAACTTCTTCTTTAAGCAGCTTGCTCAGAACTGGACCTTCAATTTCTTTCAGCAGATTGCTGAAGTTCTGTTGAGCTTGTCCATAGCTCTATTCTTGCAACTTAAAAGTTTCAGAGCATACCCATCTTCTGAATTTTGTCCAAAGGTAGTCTGATGCAGCAGGATCAACCAGCTCAAGACTAGCTTGTTTCAGAGAAGTGATCCACTTCTGTACTTCTGTTTCAAATGTAAATAAGCTGGTACCAACATCTGGATGTTTTGGTTTTGGGATAGCTGTTTTGTGGTTTATGGCAGCAAGACGTTCAAAAACTGTTAAGTCAATGACAGTCTTGATGTTGTCTTCTGGATTGTTCTTTGGTGAGGGAGTGGGAGAGTCAGGAATTATGATTGGACTTGATGGGGAGTTTGGTGGAGTTAATTCTGGTGAAGAGGGAAGTTGGGGAAAATTCACAATGGTGCCAAGGGGAATATGAATGGCCAGAGGTTCTGTGATTCTAGGAATGGGAATGGTATCAGAATCAACAGTTTGATTCTGAGGTTCTGGTTCAGGGGATTCAGAAGGTTGAGCCTCATAAGTTTGAACTTCTGGATGAAATGCTTCAGGTTGTGGAGAAGGTGGATTAATTTCTGGTTGAGGAGATGAAGGTAGTGGGATTGCTGGTTCTGGAGAGAGGGGAATTTCTGGTTGTGGTGAGATGGGAATTTCTGGTTGTGGTTCTGTGGTAGTTTCAGGATTTGGATTTTCTGGTAAGGGAGAAGAAGTGTGTTGGTCTATATTAGAAAGAACTTTTGCAAGTTCTTGTTAGGTTGCTTCAATATTTGGATTTTGAGGTTGGGAGCGAGATCTTCTAAGAGTTAGGGATTCAGAGGGGTCAAAATCAATGTCAAAGTCATCAAAAGTTTGTGGTGTGGGGATTTTCAGATTGAGTGGAAATTGGGATAGATGTTGATACAACAATTGAATCTAAAACAATTACAGAAGCAGGATTACCTTTCTTTTTAGGAGTCCGCTGGGATGGTCCTTCTGCTACAACTTTCCTTTTCTTGGTTTTCTTCAGCACAACTTCTGGAGCCTTCTGCTGAAGATCCTGAATGTTCAGATTTGGTGCTGTCCCATCCGCCTTGCAAGCATCCAGATATCAGACTATTATATCTGGTTTAGAATCAATTTCTGAGAACAAAGGGAAGTTATCCAGAGGGACTCTTCTGCTGGAGATTGCTGCAAAAGGAGTGACACTGGGTTCCTTCTTGATGTTTTCAATCAACTTCATTTTCTTCAGATTCTTTGCATTCAGCTGTTTGCCAACAGTAACTTCCAAAGAGCTGATTTCCTGAGCCTCTGTAAGATGATCAATCAGCTTATTCTCTGTTAGAATATCTGATATAAGTCTTCCTAGGGGTATCCAATCCCTTTTTGTTCGCTCCTCTTCTCTAGTTTCCTTAACACCGGTCTTCAGATGGTTAAACAACAGATGAGCCAGATTCACCTTGACCTTCTGAGAGATGAAATAGATCAGAAATTGCTGATCAATATTGATGTAGTCAGGAGAGCTGGTAGGCTTCCTGTGGTTTATGCATCCTAGAATGATCTTGGCCCAAATTCTGTGATGATCTTTTAAATCCCTTATCTTGCTGGAGGGAAGCCCCAGAGTGAAGATTTCTCTAGCAATTAGGGCAACATCAGCGCATCTTTCAGCCATGTCAATGCAACGAACACCACCACCACTGTAGCCTATTAAACGTGCAATGAGGTCCTCAGAAATAACAATCTTCTTCCCCATAATGTATGAAGTAACTTGATGGTTGAAAGATGAAGCGTGAATCCAAAATTCCTTTAC
Organism: Vicia faba; assembly: GCA_948472305.1. Classification (NCBI taxonomy): domain Eukaryota; kingdom Viridiplantae; phylum Streptophyta; class Magnoliopsida; order Fabales; family Fabaceae; genus Vicia; species Vicia faba. The sequence goes on along the minus strand of OX451740.1, from coordinate 133,675,170 downwards.
CAGAATTGGGAATGTTGGACCCACCAGTCTGTCAAAGTATTTTTCCCAGCCTTGAGCTTTAACTTCTTCAGAGATATTAAACCCATTCTTTTGAAGACTGTTGAAATCCACGATCAATTCTGACAGAACCTCTAGATTTTTGATTGGTGTGAGAAACGTTCTGTAGGGTTCTTCGCATTGTTCAGAGGAACCTGTTTTCTGGGAACTTGAAGTAGGAATGCTGGAAGAAGCCATGTTCACACGAAGGTATTGAAGAAATTGAAATGGTTTTTGAGAAAGTATGAAAACTGAAATCAGTAAGTTTGAGAGAAAATGAAAGTGAAGGTAAAAGAGTGTAAATGGTGTGAAGTGTGTTTAAATAGATTTCTAAACAATTTTGAAAACATAAACAGCAAGAGAGAGAAATTAATAATGATTATTAGCATTTAATGATAACTGATTTTAGGGGATTCAGAAAGATATTGGAATGGTTACCCATGACATGTGTCTCAATGCATCCAATCAGCACTTTTGCCTTTTCAGAAAAGTGAACGCGTGTTCAGCCTCAGAAAGTAGCTGATGACTGGATGGCACTTGTTTGCTTGAGTGAACTGCACATTTCTATCCTTGAAATGAAGCGCTGAGATCTTCATGGATAGATTCTGATACAATCTGTACTTCTAAAGATCTGAAGAAAGATTGATCAGTAGTTCACGAAAAATAAACAAAGTTCTGAAGGTTAAGATATGGAATCAAAACTATTTTATTCTGGGCAGAGCTTCATGCTGAGATGTTTCAAAATGAAGTTGAACCTATCTTCAGAAAGAGGTTTTGTAAAAATATCAGCCCATTGATGGTCTGTGTTAATAAATTTTAAATTTTAAATCCCTTTCTGAATATAGTCCCTAATAAAATGATGTTTTATTTATATATGCTTAGCCCTAGAATGCAAAATAGGATTTTTGCTGAGACAAATAGCAGAAGTATTGTCACAGAGGATAGGAATGTTACTCTCAAATATCTGGAAGTCCTCAAGTTGACTTTTCATCCAGAGCATTTGTGTGCTGCATCCAGCTGCTGCTATGTATTCAGCTTCTGCTGTTGATAGAGCAATTGTGGATTGTCTTTTGCTGGACCATGAGATCAGATTTTCTCCCAGAAACTGGCAGCTTCCAGAAGTACTTTTACGTTCTACTCTGTCTCCAGCGAAATCAGCATCACAGTATTCTATCAAACTGTAATCACTTGATTTTCTATAAAACAAACCCAGATTAGTAGTACCTTTCAGATACTTGAAAATTCGCTTAACTGCTGTTAAGTGAGATTCTCTAGGATCTGATTGGAATCTAGCACAAATGCAAACACTGAATAAAATGTCATGCCTTGAAGCCGTCAGATAGAGAAGAGAACCAATCATACCTCTGTAGACCTTCTGTTCTACCTTTTTACTTACCTCTTATCTTTCCAGAATGCACGTGGGATGCATTAGAATCTTTGATGGCTTACATTCTGAGAGATCAAATTTCTTCAGATGTTCTCTGACATATTTGCTCTGATGAATGTAAGTTCCTTCTGGGGTTTGATTAATCTGAATGCCCAGAAATAATTTTAGTTCCCCCATTAGACTCATCTCAAATTCTGCCTGCATACATTTAGCAAACTTTCTTCCCAGAGAGGGTTTAGTAGATCCAAATATGATGTCATCAACATAAATCTGACATACTAGAATGTCATTCTTAACTATCTTACAAAATAAGATAGTGTCCACTTTCCCTCTGGTGAATTCCTTTTCTAACAGGAAGTTACTTAGTCTTTCATACCAAGCTCTGGGAGCTTGTTTCAGACGATACAGTGACTTCTTTAGTTTGAAAACATATTCTGGATTTTTGGAACTTTCAAAACCAGGGGGTTGGTGCACATATACCTCTTCTTCTATATAGCCATTTAAGAATGCACTCTTGACATCCATCTGATATAGTGTGATGCCTTTATTAACAGCAAATGAAATTAGGAGTCTGATAGATTCTAACCTGGCGACTGGAGCAAAGGTTTCTGTATAGTCTATTCCCTCTTGCTGACTATAACCTTGTGCTACCAGTCGTGCTTTGTTTCTGATGACTTCACCTTATTCGTTCAGTTTGTTTCTGAACACCCATTTTATTCCAATGACGTTGAATCCTTTTGGTTTAGGAACTAGATCCCATACGTCATTTCTTGTGAATTGATTTAGCTCCTCTTGCATTGCTAGAATCCAGTCATTGTCCAGAAGTGCTTCATCAATTGTTGTTGGTTCAATTAGAGAAACCAGTCCCATGAGGGATTCTTCAGAGTTTCTGAAGCTAGATCTTGTTCTGATTGGATCTTCCTTTCTTCCTAAGATTGTTTCTTCTGGGTGATCCATGCTGCTTCTGGATAGTCTTTTTTGGAGTTGATCAACAGAAGGTGCTGGATTGCTTGCAGTGCCTCTTTCTGATGTTGAGGGAGTGTCTCTGTTAAGAGCTTCTGATGATTTGTCTTCAGTACCTGTGAGTTCAACTTCCATACCTGCAAGGAATTCATTCTGCTTTGACTTTTGAGAGTCAAGCTTATCATCAAAACGAACACTGATTGACTCTTCCACAATCTGTATTTCTGTATTGTATACTCTGTACCCTCTTGAGCGTTCAGAATATCCTAACATAATACACTTTTGTGCTTTAGAGTTAAACTTGTTCAAATAATTTTTTGTATTCAGAATAAAACATGTACATCCAAATGGGTGAAAATAGGAAATGTTGGGCTTTCTGTTCTTCCACAATTCATATGGAGTCTTTTCCAGAATAGGTCTTATGGAGATTCTATTATGAATGTAACACGCTGTGTTTATTGCCTCTGCCCAGAATATCTTAGCAACGTTAGTCTCGTTGATCATGGTTCTGGCCATTTCTTGCAATGTTCTGTTCTTTCATTCTACAACTCCATTTTGATGGGGAGTTCTAGGACAAGAGAAATCATGCAGAATGCCTTTGTCATTAAAGAATAACTCAAAATCTTTGTTTTCAAACTCTCCACCATGATCACTTCTGACTTTGACGATTCTAAGATCCTTTTCATTCTGAACTTGGTTGCAGAAGGTGACAAACATAGAGTGTGACTCGTCCTTGTGCCTTAAGAACTTTACCCATGTCCATCTGCTATAGTCATCTACGATTACTAACCCATACTTCTTGCCACTGACTGAAGCAGTTTTAACTGGTCCAAATAAGTCAATGTGCAGAAGTTCTAATGGCTTAGAGGTGGAAACAACGTTTTTAGATTTGAAAGCTGGTTTTGCAAACTTGCCTTTCTGACATGCTTCACACAGAGCATCTGAATTGAACTCCAGGTTAGGAAGTCCTCTGACTAGATTGAGTTTGTTAATCTGAGATATTCTTCTCATACTAACATGTCCTAATCTTCCGTGCCAGATCCATTGCTCGTTGTTAACAGACAGTAGACATTTTACATTCTGACTTTTTAGTTCATAAAGTTTTATTTTATAAATGTTGTTTTTCCTCTTTCCATTAAATAGGATAGTCCCATCTTTCTGACTAACAACTTTGCATGAATTTTAATTGGAGATTATATCATAACCGTTATCACTTAATTGACTTATGGATAACATATTATGCATTAATCCATTAACTAGCAAAACATTACTTATAGAGGGAAGATTTCCATTACCTACTGTTCCAGAGCCAATGACCTTTCCTCTCTGATTGCCTCCAAAGCCTACGTGGCCTCCAGGCTTAAGTTCCAGGCTTTGGAACATATGCCTTCTTCCCGTCATGTGTCGTGAGCAACCAGAGTCCAGGTACCATGATTTGTGTTTTTGCTTTGCTGCTAAAGATATCTGCCACATGTATTATTTTATCCTTAGGTACCCATATTTTCTTGGGTCCTGATTTGTTAGTTTTACCAAAACTCTGGTTGAATTTTGGTTTGACAGAGTAATCACTACTTGTATATTTTATGTCATGTATGTGCCCATATATAAAGTTTGAATCAAGTGGAGTACGTTTTATAACTAAATCCATGGAATTCTTTGGTGTAGGTACCTTACCTTGATATCCTATCCCTTTTCTGCCATTTCTGCTAACTCCATAGATCATTGAAGCCATTTTGCTTCTGTCTATGTTTTTAGCTAGAAACTTCTGAAAGCTGTGATCATACTCCTTGATGATCTCTTCAGCATTGCTGGGAGTTTCAGGGATTGTTTCCTTCTGAGAGTTTTGCAATTGGTTTTCTAATTTTGAGATTTTATCTTTTAACTCAGAATTCTCCAATTTGAGACTCTCAGTCTTATCAGAGTCAGAAGCAAGATTCCTTTTCAGGTTTCTGAATATGACTCTGATCTGTTGATATCTTTCCAGAATTTCATTAAGGCTTTCAGCTAGTTCAGCCTTAGTAAAGTTTATAGTAAAGTCAGGGAATACCTCTTCTGTATCTGATTCAGATTCTGACTCAGAAGCTTCACTGTCTTCTGTTATGTTTGCCATGAGAGCTATGTTTGCTCTTTCATCATCTGATTCTGAGTCAGCTTCAGATGTGTCAGAATCATCCCATGTAGCCATGAGACTTTTCTTCTTTTCCTTGCCAAACTTCTTTTTGGGCTTTTCCTTCTGAAGTTTTGGGCAATCACTTTTGTAGTGCCCTTGCTCGTTACATTCATAGAAGATGATGTCTTTGTTGTTTGGCTTTCTGTTTCCTGAAGAGCCTTCAGATCTTCTGTGTCCAGAGGAAGATTCTGACCTTCTGTATCTGGAGAAATATTCATTCTGATTTTCTGATCTTATGGGATTCCTGAACTTCCTTTGCCTCTGCTTCCACAATTGGTTCACCCTTCTGGAGAGGAGAGATAGTTCATCTTCTTCCGATGAAGACCCATCAGAGGTTTCTTCCACAGCCTGCAAAACTTTGGAGTCAGATTTTCTGTTAGATTTTAAAGCTAATGGCTTACCTTGTTTTTGAGGTTCATTTGCTTCTAGCTCTATCTCGTGACTTCTGAGGGAGCTGACAAGTTCCTCCAGAGAGATTTTGTTGAGATCCTTGGCTAGCTTAAGCGCTGTGACCATTGGCCTCCATTGTTTTGGCAAGCTTCTGATGATCTTCTTAACGTGATCAGCAGTAGAATACCCTTTGTCAAGAACTTTTAGACCAACAACAAGAATTTGAAATCTTAAAAACATAGTTTCTATTGATTCACTCTCTTCCATCTTGAATGCCTCATACTTCTGAATGAGTTCAAGGGCTTTGGTTTCTTTGACTTGAATGTTGCCTTCATGCGTCATTCTCAAAGAGTCAAACATATTCTTTACAGTGTCTCTGTTTGATATCTTTTCATATTCTGAATAAGAGATGGCGCTGAGAAGAATTGTTTTGGCCTTGTGATGATTTCTGAACTCACACTTTTGCTGATCAGACATTGTTTTCCTGTCAATCTTCTGACCACTTCCATCCACTAGGTGCGTGTATCCATCAGTCACCATGTCCCACAGATCCGCATCATGGGCCAGAAAGAAACTTTCAATTCTGTCTTTCAAGTAGTCAAAGTTCTCTCCATCAAAGACTGGAGGATTGCCACTGAATCTGTCTCTTTCTTCATTGTTGTCATTGCTAATGTTTTGATTTGGTCCTGCCATTGTGTTTTTCTGACGCTGGATCTTGTAATGACACGGTTAAGTGTTATAAGCTCAGAACCAGGCGCTCTGATGCCAATTGAAGATGTGAAAAACACAAGAAGTGGGGTTGAATTGTAATTCTTAAATCAAATGCTTAGACAACACTGTATTTTTATCCTGGTTCGTTTGATCTCAAACTACTCCAGTCCACCCGTCAAGGTGATTTCTCCTCTCTCCAACGAGGTCTTAATCCACTATATTCAAAGGATTACAACAACTACTTTAACAACTGTTAAAGCCTTCTTGAGTATAACCACAGACCGATTTATCTCAAGGAAATCTCTTACAAATAATTGAACAATGATGTGTTAACGTTTTCTAATAAAACACTATATCACAACTGTGATAATACACAATTTAAGCTTGGAGTAAAACTGAATTGCTAAAGCGTTTGAATGAGCGTGGTTTTGAAAGCTTAGCAAAAATGTATGAGTGCATGTGTATAATAAGCGTTTTCTTTTTCTCACACAGACTTGTTTATATAGCCAAGGCAAAGATACGTTGTCCATAAAGCCATTTCAATGATAATAACGCTCTTTCCTTTTTGAGAATATCTTGTCTTGAATAAAGCCGTTAGCAATTAATTCTGTCTCGAATACATAGTAACGCTTCAGAGTCTTCTTTATGATAACGCTTCAGAGTGTTCTGCTTTAACTTAATGCTGACGCTTCTGAGTGCTGATGACTTGGTAAGGATCTTTGATCAGAGTCAGAGTGTATGTTTATGCGCAGATTCTGGTCATCAAGCTTCAGCATACGATCTGGTAGCTTCAGCATATAACACATGTTACTGATCTTCTGATGCTGACATATTATTGATCTTCTGATGCTTCTGATGCTTCTGATGCTGATTCCATCAGAACTTCTGTATAAACAAGACATAATTTAAGAAGCATATTTGTTATATATATATATATATATCTTTGAATTTATTTATTCTTGTATTTTGTTATCATCAAAACTCTAATTAAGGGTTGTAGAATCAAACTATGTTCTAACAATTTAAACATCATTGATCATATATGCTTACCTTGAGTACGTGAAATGAGTGATATACTTGACAAAAAGCAAATAAAACTTGTTGTTGAGAAGCTTTGATTTTATCAATCTTCTAATGAGTTTTCAAATGAAAGTTTCAAGATGGTCATTCAACTAACCTCTAACTTCTAATTCATTAATAATTTACTTTATTTTTGTGTTTTTACTTTGTGCTTTTACTTTATGCACTTTATTTTATGTCTTTACTTTTATGCACCATTTACTTTAATATTTACATTTCATGTTATTTTTCATCTTTGCTCACTTGAGAATTTATCTTTATGTCATTTTATCTTTGCTCATTTGAGCATTTATCTTTATGTCTTTTTATTTTATTTTTGCTCACTTGAGCTTTCTTTTCTTTTTGAAGACACTTAATAACCAACTTGAATATTAAAAAACTTTAAGGTTACTTGGACTATATGGTTACTATCCTTGGCATTATGGAGTTATGGACCTCTTAGACTTAGGATTATAAGCCTTGATTACCCTTGGGGTCTTGTGACTCTATTGTTATTTTGTCTAGAGTTCTTGGGGTTTACTCCAAGACATTAGGTTAATTTTCTTTGTATGCAGATTATTATGATTATGTATTTTGTCTGTGATTGGGAATTCCTCTGTATACAGCCGTTACTCTGCCCAATTTGTGTGAGTACTTAATTCATATGAAGCTTGGTATTCCTAAGAGGTTTAGTATTTTTGCTTGCTTGGTTTCAATCCAAAGGATGGTAATTCTACATTGACTCTTTATATCAAGTGTTGGATTTTTGTTGGTTAGATGGTTCTTTTCCTTAGCTTTTTATCTTATGCTTTAGGATAGTCTCTTCATCTCCTCCCGTCTTCTTTAATTTCAAAAATCTTCTCCCTCCTTTTCAAAACTCTTCTTGTTTTTTAATTTTAACTGTTTTCATAATAAACTTACAGTTAGGCCATGCATTTTGAAAATCTTTCCTTAATCAAATTTTAATTAATATTAATCATACTTTGAATTTTTTTGTGAGAAGACTAAAAGTCAATTAATCTCATTCAAACCATTTTACCACTTTGGCTTTTTTACTTTAAAACTTTTCTCAAAAGATTAGACTCTTGTCGATTCTTGTAGTGATGCAAGCTACTATACTTCTACGATATATAATGAAATGAGACATTTTCCACTTGGGTGTTGAGTGAGGCTTTGTTGATTTAAAAATCCAATCCATATCCTCCACTTTGAGATGATGTAAATTCTTCTTTCTCATAATCGTAGGTAGTAAGTATGTTTTTCACTCGGGTATGACGATGATGTCTTGTCTTTTAAAATTAACCAACACACTTGTGTTTTGAAATTTTAAGGTGAACTACGAGTACTCTGATCCCCTATTATAGGGAAGGTGGTACGTAGGCACTAAAGGTTCGTAACAGCGGCAGATGCAAAAACTGTAAAAAAACACTTCTTTTCTCATCTCCACCATCTATTTTTGTATACACCTTTTATAGCCAAAATACACAAATTTTCAAAGAGGTTCTTGCGAAGTAGATGTTTAGGATGATAATACCTTCCCTTTACATAACCAATCCCCGTACCTAGATTCTCTCCCCTCTCTTTTTGGGTTTATCCGCTCTTTTCCCATTCCTCTGGAAATAATAAAGCACGACGACGATTTTTATTTGATTTGTGCGAGTTACGTCAATCCAATGACTTAGTCTAAACAACTTCTTGGTAAGGCATCTGTTCAAAATATGAACTGCAGTTGAAACAACTTCTCCTTATAAATATTTTGGCAAGTTCTTTTACTTCAGCATGTGTAACACCCCAACTTTTGTATTTAATAAATTATTAGGAGTGTTTACAAATAATTGATGTTTTATAGGATTATATTTGTGATGTGTTGGCATATAATTTCTTATGATGTGGAACATGTGATATGATAAAGGGATTAGATGCGTTGGAATAATTAAATGGTTATTTGGTAACTATTTGGGTTATTATCTAGAATAGAATAATAGGAATAATTATTTAAATAAAGTTATTTTAGTTAAAGTGGTATGTTGGTAATTAGTAGGAAGAGTGAGGAAGTGATGGTATATAGAGGGTGACTAAGTGAGGGCAATTGAGGAAGAAGTTAGGGGTCCTTGTGATAAAAGAGAAACATAGAGAGTGATACGGTTCATTTTGTGCGATCAAAATATTGGGATATGAGCAAGAGAAGAGGCTAGAGCACAGAGGGTTGGAGAATCACTGTAAGAGGCATGAAGAACATAATCAATCACTCGAAACAATAAGGTAAGGGGTTTTTATTTGATTATTATGTTTGATCTAAGTGGTAGATAGTTGTAGGATTTTGCCCTTAGTATTGATAATTGTGATTTGATGTTGTTGGGTCAAAATTTGATGGGATTGTGATGATGGATTACCCGTAATGGTCGTATAATTAAGTTATTTTATCAAATTGTTGTTAGATAATGGTTCCCCATGATTGGATAGTGTTTTAGGGACTATAGCATACTGAAATCGTAGGAAAAAGTGGTACGAAACAGTGCAGAATCGCAAAACAAGAAAACCCTATTCGCAGAGGATCGTCGGGCGACAGTGTTTTGCCAGGTGAAGGTGGGGCGAGCCAAGGAAGGAAAATAGGGTGTTGGTTTCTGTGATGTGTCGCCGGGCGATGGATGGGTTTCTCCGGGCGATGGGAGGCAGATCTGGAATGTTGGATTTAAATTTAAAAACGAGCATAACTTTAGTTTTAGAGCTCAGAATGAAGTGTCGTTCGAAGTTGTGTGTAGCTAACGTAGTATATAATAATTAGGTGAAATAAAACAAAAACTTATGATTATTTTTATGATAACTAATTTAGAGTAAGAATAGGCTCCCCGTGTTGAATTGCAATGACAATTTGTTTAACTATGGTGATATGTTGTTATTATGATTACGAGATGATGTTCTGACGACGTCTTGATTTCATGAGTATACACGATGATTATTTGAGTATACATGATTATGTTTATGTATGATGTTGATTAATACATGAATGATGATGCGTATGACTGGATATGGTTGTTTATATTTATTGTTACGCATCATGCATTCATGGGACAACTTTGGTCGGTTTGATTATTTAGGACGTTGGTCTAGTGATTTAGTCAAAATCCCATTGTATGAATTTGAGATGTCTATGATTTGCTTCAGTTCCAAGTGGAGATCTGTGATCGGTGGAAATAGAACTGACTGTTTTGGAATGCTGGTTCGCGAAATGTCGCGGTAAGCAAGAGTCGCCACCGTCTTTTATTTTCTCCAACAAGGAAAGGATAAAAGCACAACAAAATTCTTTTTCGAGATGTTTCTCGATTCGGGAGGTAGATTATAGAAAAGGAAGGTGTTAGCACCTTTTCTATCTGTGGTTATCCACGGGCTCTTAGGTACTTGCTCACTATGTTTTCAAAAAGTTTTGCTTTTCTTGTGTTTGTGGGTTTTGAAAAGTTTTGTTTGAAACTTCGATTTGACTCTTGTGTCTGTCCTCAAGAGTGTATGAAGTGTTGTTTGAAAAACTTTTATCAGAAAAGTGTAAGTGCGAAAATTATTTTTGTTTTGAAAGAGCAAGTATCTAAGAACCTCTACCTACTCAAAAGAAATTAAGCTGTGTAAATGTCCTTTAGACAGTACTATCCCACTATTGAGAAGTAGGTAGCACCGTCGTTGGAGTTTGTCGGGTCAATTCGATTAATGGGACATGTGGTCACCAAAGCAATAGTAGGACGCCTTAGCGGTAACCCTAATGTCCCAGATCCTTTTTATCCGAGGCAACCGTTTCGAGGCAACTTGGATCTTTAGACAAGAGGGCGACCTCTAAAAAACCCTATATTCAATGACCACGTCGAGGCAACCAAGTGAGGCGTACCCTAAGAGTGGTATGTGCGAGTGTGTCAGGATTCAGTTAAGTTATCTTTGCACATGTTATGGTGAGTTATGGGTTGATTTTAATTTCAGAGATAAGTCTTGTCATGCATAGCCTAGTTAACATACATCTAACAGTTAATAGTTGCGGAAAATAAATCTACGCTATTACAAGGCGTCGGGTATTTACATCGCCAAAAACAACCCTTGAAAAATAAATGCGAGAAAATAAAGGAAAGTGATAAAAAGGTCCTAATTTAAGCTATTACATCCTCGGAGCAATTACATAAATATGGATCAAAAATTAATAAAACAAACATACGTGCGAGAGAAAATTGAATCATAGTGTTTCTTAGGGTTTTGACCCCTTTTGAGAAAGAAGGAAGTTTTTTGGTTATTTTGCATTTAATTAAATTAATCCTAAGCTAATTAATAAAATAAAAAAAGATATTTTTGAGTTTTTTATGTTTTTTAGGAAATAAATAAAAAATAAGATGATTAAAAGTCAAGAACCCTAATTCTACATTAGTTTTAGATTATTGCAAAAATGTTGAAATTAACCTAATTAAAACAACTAAATTAATTATGTTAGTTTTTATTTACAAAAATAATAAATTAAGGGTGTTATACCCCAAAATTTGCCCTCCCATATTCTTCAAGAAATTGCCAAGCCAAGTCACAAAATTCCCCAAGGGTTGCACAGTGCAAGGGCCTCCTAAACAGTCAAAATTAGGGTTTTGAGTCTGATCAAGAAAAGGGAGTGTTCAAAGGCCTAATCAAGTCTCATATGCTTACAAACATGGTCAAGCATCCTCATATCAAGTTTCAAGGCATTCAGCTCAAGATTGCACAGTCAAAACCCTAAATTGCACTACAGTCAACTGTAGGGGCAAAATGGTCATTTGACAGTCAAAAGTTCAAATTTTTGGTCAACATATCATTTTGAAGCCACAAACATCATTTGATCAATGCTTGATCATGATTCTCAAAATTTGGCTCAGAAAATCATCAAGATGCAAAAGTTTCCTTATTTGGACAGCTGAAAAAGTCAACTGAAATTGACCAGGGCATAACTTTCACATGGATTATCAGAAAAATTCCATCCAAAGCTCATTTTTAAGAGAAAGACATTTCCTACAACTCATCTTCATACTTCAAGTCCAAGAAATGCTCTCACAAAAAGTTATCAATTTCAACATTATAGGTCATTTTCAAAAGTCAACAAAAAGGGACTTTAAGTCAAAGGCCATAACTTGAGATTGGAAAATCAAAATGACATGGGACCAAAGGCATTGGTTAAAGGACTCAAAGACCTTTCCAAAATGTCCAAGAACATGAGAAAAGCTTAAAAATTGAGCAAGTTATGCATTGGAGAAGTTGGGAAATTTTTGTGAAATGGCAAAAGTCAACTATCCTTAAAACTTCAATTTTTGACAAAAGGGCCCACTTTCTTCCACTTGATTCAGCCTTGTCATGCCACACACGTGTCCCATGATTAATTTCAAGATCAAACATTGATTTTTCTATTTTATTTAATTTTTGATAATTTAATTCATTTTAAATCTTTAAAAATTCAAATAAAATTTAAAAATCAATGGAATAGTGTCATTTGAATTGGAATAGCTTCCATATATCATGTGCCAGCTCACAAACTCATGCTAGGGTTAGATTGTACACCAAGTCTTGGTTTTGCTTAAAAAAGGGAAAGTTTGTTAATGGTGAAAGACCTAAGACTAATTCTCTCATGGGCATGGATCAAAGCCAGCTAATGACCTAATTCCCTTCCCTCATAAGTGCTGAGTCAAAACCTAATGCCCACACACTGAATGCTGCGCAGGAGACACCATTGCCAACTTGAAAAATTGTCCATAAAACTCAAAAACTGAAATCAGTGTTCTAGGTTGATTCAAGTCCTAATATTGATTCCAAAAGCTTCCTTGTGGTCTCCTGAATACATTCCAATCCCTAACATCAACTCAAGCTTCAAGAATTGGTAAAACAATCTCAAACTGTACAGAGAAAAATTGCCATTCGTACATCATGATCTAGGCCTTATTTGTGAAATTTATTTATGGATTCATGTTCATTATAATGTTTTGATGCTAACCAACATATCCAATTGCTTTTTTGTGCGCTATATACGATTACACCATGATTGAATGTTAGGGTTTCCTGAGCTTCAATTTAGGGATTCTTAAAAGAGGAAAAATTGGACATCCCCAGTACCACCATTGCAATCAACAGACCTGGACGAAGAGGTTACCATAGTCGCGATGAATTTATGAGTTACATAGGCCTAATCGCTATTTCTTGGTAGCAGGCCTAAGGGAACGTCCAAAAACCGTTGCATTTGTTCTTTATTTTACAGGGCTAATGGAGAAGATGAAGCTGTGTCACGCAGTGATAGGCCTGTTTAAATTTTCGCGCGTTTCCATCCACTAACGCGTTGTTTCTTTTTATATTATTTATTTGTTAATTATATTACAAAAGCGTGAATTGGCACAGTTGGTTGGAGACAACACTGGTAACCCTCATGACCTGGGTTCAAGTCCCAGGTCTTGCATATCTCAATATTATTTTTCCATAATCACTCCTATGCAGCACTCATACTAAGGATCATCATACACCTTCAGAAATCAGCATGCCACGTCCATCTCAGCATCAGATCAAGGGCCATAGATTGAAGAACACCCTAAACTCCAGTCAACACTGAAGCATGCTAGCAAAAAGTCAAAGAAGGCCATGCTTAATTGGGCCAGAATTCTAAGGCCAACACCTCACAATTGGGGCCTGAACCCCCCCTGGTTTGCTTCTCTATATTTTTTTTTTATTTCTTATTTTCAATTATGATTTTATTTCTTTTATTAATTTAATTAATTATTTTTTTTACAAAAATACAAAAACTTCCTAAAAATCAGAAAAGACCAAAAAATATAATAAATATTCTATTTTAATATGTTCTTGTAAATAATTGTACAATTAAATATTAGTTTAATTAGGTTTATCTTAATTCTTTTCATAATAAAACATAAAATATAGAATTTAGGCTTAATTTTTATCCTTTTTAATTTTTCCTTTTATCATAATATTATTTATTTATTTATTTTCATAATTAAATTGCACATAAAAATTAGGGTTTCATTTAGTTAAAAATTTCAATATTTTCTTAATAAAAAAAATAATTAGAATTAGGGTTTGACATTTTATTTTAATTTGAATTAATTCTCTTTTTCTATTAAATCTAAAAAAACATTTTCTTTTAAATTTTAATTTCAATCCTTCATTAACTTTAATTTTTTGCAAAAGGGTCCAACGCCCATGTTCGTAATTTATTCAATTTCGCGCATTTATTTTATGTCGCTCAAATAATTATGTATCTCTCCCAAAGCCGTGTAAACAATTGCTCGCACTTTTATTTCTTTCGCTTTATTTACTTTCCGTCAAATCGGGTCCGGTTTAATTTTGGCGATGTGGACCCGCGCCATTTGTAATAGTTGTAGATTTATTTTTTCCGCAAACTTTTAACTGTTAACCAAGCATGAAAGAATGAATGACCATAATGAAATCAAGCGTAGAACACTTTAACATGACAAGACAAATATCAATGAAAACGACACACGAATCGCACACACCACCCCTAGGGTACGCCTCACTGTTGCCTTGCCCTCGAAAGGTGATCGTCGAGTAGAGGATGTCTTAGTAAGTCCTCATGATCCGGGAACCTGGCATGAGGGTAGCTTCTAAGGTGTCTTCCTATTGCTCCGGCGATCACCATGTCCCGAACCTCGAATTGACCCGAACACCTCCAACGGTGGTGCTACCTACCTCTCAATGGTGGGATGGCACTACTTTAAAGGATATTTACACAGACGAATTCCTTAGGGTAGGTAGACGACTCATGGATACTTGCTCTCCTCAAAACAAAAATTCAAAGACTTTTCACACCAACACTTTTCAAAAGCTTTCAAAGCAAATTTTTCAAACACTCTGACGTACGAGTCGAACTGAAATTTTTCAAAGAAACTTTGTTAACCCACATTGAAAAGCAAACAAACATTTTTGAAAACACAATGAGCAAGTATCTAAGAGCCCATGGATAACCATGGATAGAAAGGGTGCTAACACCTTCCCTTTCTATAATCTACCTCCCGAACCGAGAGCAATCTCTTTAAGGAATTTTTCTGTACTTTTGTCCTTTCCATTTGGAGAAAATAAAAGACGGTGGCGACTCTTGCTTCCACGACATTTCGCGAACCAGCGTTAAACAGTCAGTTCCAGATCCACCGATCACAGAACTGGCGACTCTGCTGGGGATTAAACTTAAAGTGAGGTATACCTTAGGGCTAGGTCATAACTATGTTTTCAATTGTCTTCTTTGCTTGCTTTATTATTGTGGGTTGCTTGGGAGTTCTATAGATCCTAACCCGGATCTGGGGATACCTTCTTAGAAAGTAGCAACAAGGCTGTGAGGGAACTGTGCGGGGTATACCGACATGGTTGAAGCAGTCTGCTACGTTGATGTGGCACTTTGGTGTGTACCGGTAACCCTTGAGTTCAGTCAAGGAGAGTACGGGGCCTCCATGTGGTGTCATGAAGCATCAACAGACCTTAGGAACCTTAATTGAACCATCTTGGCCTCTTTAGGGTAGTGAGATAACTGACTTTGGTGCAGTCCGAGGTTGGTTGATACTCGATACTACACTCAATTGAGGGTTGCTTTCCTGGAATATTTCGGTCGCCAGTTCAGTGGCTAAATCGAAACGATGAACAATGAAAGCAATCCCGTGATATTGGGAACCTTAGAACCCGGTTACTTTGATTAGGACAGGTTGAACTCACCAACTTCAAGAGGGTACTACCCAGACCCCATGCTGGCCTTAAACCTTAAGGGCTTGTCTTGTGTGCCTTGTGTGCCTTACATGTTTGTCTTTGTACATATTTGTGGTGTGTTTAATCATAGCATCATGACATCATCCAGCATCATATGCATTAACTAACCATTTCAGGGGTTCGAATTTTCATCTTTGTTCTTGTTTTGTAGGACATGGAAACTGTTCGTAGAAAGACAATTCAAATCAGTCTTGTAAGGATCCCTCCTCAGCTTAAGGAGCTTATATCCAGGATTCCCGAGAACTCTTCATTCAGTGAAAGGCATGGAAGCCTCATCAGCTTGGTCAACACCAACATTGAGGAAGATATGATAAAGGTCCTGTTCCAATTCTTTGACCCTCTGCATCACTGTTTCACCTTCTTGGACTATCAATTGGTACCTACATTGGAGGAGTTCTCCCGGCTCCTGAAGATCCCTATCCTTGATCAGCTACCCTTCAACGGTACAGAAAAGGAACCTAAGCTTGAAGAGATTGCTAAAGCCTTGCACCTACAGTCATCTGACCTCAAGGGACATTGGGAAGTCAGAAGTGGTATTAAAGGGTTCTTAGCCAGGTTTCTGTTTGAAAAGGCCCATGAATGTTGGAACTCCCTTGACTTGCAAGCTTTTGAAGAGGTTGTGGCCCTCCTTGTTTATGGTTTGGTGTTGTTCCCTAACCCAGATCAGCTCATTGATATCAGTGCTGTCCAGATCTTTATGTCCAGGAATCCTATACCTACGTTGCTGGGGGACATCCTTCACTCATGTTACACTCGAACCATGAGAAAAAGAGGTGTCCTTATGTGTTGCACTCCTCTCCTGGGAATGTGGTTTATTTCGCACCTTCCACAATCAATCTTGAAGAATGAGCGGGGTTTGAGATGGTCACAACGGTTGATGACTCTTACACATGCAGATATACATTGGTGCCCTCGGTCCAGAGAAGATGTCACTATCATTGATCGTTGTGGGGAGTACCCTAATGTTCCTTTACTTGGAATCAGAGGAGGTATTACTTATAGCCCATGCCTGGCTTGGAGACAGTTTGGTTATGCTCGGAGGGATGGTCCTCATGACATGTTAATTCCTGACATAGTTTTTGACTTCGACAGCGATACTCAAGGACTTCGCCAGAGATTCATCAAAGCTTGGAGGATGCCCAGTAGGATAGACAGCAAGACACTGGGGCATAGGAATTCCATCCCGTTGGAGCCTTATCTCAAGTGGGTACGAGCCCACTCCCAGAAGTTAGTGATGCCTTATCCTCATATGCTCCCAGTGATCAAAGAGCCTGTCTTGGAAGGGGAAGTGTCCTACACTATTCAGCATCCTGATATGCCCACATCCTGGGAAGAGATGCAGAAGAGCTGGATCCAGCTTAAGGAAGAGCGGAATTCTCTTGAGACTAGTCTGCGTGCCAGTGAAAAGAAGGTCTTGGAGCTCACCCGCCTGTTGCATGAGGAGAGGAACCTCAACACTTACATAGCTCCAAAGAGGATGCGCAGCATATTTTGGGATTGATTTGATTTTTTTGTACTTTTGCCCATGAGGCTTTGATGTATTAAACAATGATTTTCTTAATAATAACATGTGTTCCTTTTGGTCTACAACAAATTTGAATTTTCGAACTCTTGAATGCATTGCATAAACACATATCATTCATCATGTGCATCACAGGTACTCCTCTTTTTAGGATTGTTTACTGTTCTTCGCTGTTTATTTCAGCATCATGAACCCTGAATCATCAACCGAGGCATCTATCAAGGCTCTTCAGGCGCAGAACGCCCAATTTCAGGAGCTGATCAAGGGCTTGGCTCAGGGTCAACAAGAGTTGAAGACCATGCTTCTGAAGAATACTAAGAAGAAGAGGAGGACTGTGCTATTTAACACTGGGCGCAGACTCGGGAACACCTTACAGGTTGAGGCTGAAAGGACTACTCCATCTGTGGGGGAAGGTAGTCACCAAGAAAGGGAGGTCCCTACTCCTGTGGGCTCTGATACTGAAACAGACTTCAACGACGAACAGTACCCTCCTGCTGAAGACCGGTACAAGCAGCTGGAGGACAGATTAAAGGCTATGGAAGTTCAGCAGGTGCCTGGACTGGATTTCGGAGACTTGGGGTTATCTACTGGGGTGGTGATTCCACACAAGTTCAAGGCACCTGCCTTTGTGAAGTATGACGGGGCTTCCTGTCCCAAGATGCACCTCCGTTCTTATGTAAGGAAGATCCAGCCTTACACAGCAGACAAGAACCTTTGGATCCACTTCTTCCAAGAAAGTCTTTCAGGCACTCACCTCGAATGGTTCTATCAGCTGGATGGAACCAGCATTCGTAACTGGGAGGATCTGGCCACTGCTTTTTACAAGCAGTATCAATATAATTCCGACCTCGCTCCTACGCGTACCCAGCTCCAGGGTATGTCGCTAGGGTCGGGTGAAGGTTTTAAGGAGTACGCCCAGAAATGGAGAGACCTGGCTGGCAGAGTGCAGCCACCATTGACGGACCGGGAGCTGGTAGATATGTTTTTAGGGACCCTATCTGGTCCATTTTTCAATCATCTCATTGGTAATTCCTCTGCTGGGTTTACTGATCTGATCCTGACTGGTGAAAGGATCGAGGCCGGTATAAAATCGGGGAAGATACAGAGGGTTGCCCCCTCCAGTACTGAAAAGAAACCCTTCAAAAAGGAGGCTAGTGCTGTATATAGCTCCCGGAGACCGGAGCAACCTGAACGCCGCCAATCTGTCAGTGCGGTAATGATTGCCAAACCTGCTGCTGCTCCTCGGCCAACTAATCCTCAAAAGTTTGAAAGACCCCGGAGAGAGTTTACCCGGTTAAGCATGACCTTATCACAGATCCTGCCACAGTTGCTATCCACCAATTTAGTGACTGTCAGGGAGGCTCCAAAGTTTCCCAATACTGCATCCCCCAAGTTTAATCCAAATGCTCGCTGTGCTTACCACTCTGATAGCCCGGGGCATAGCACAGATGACTGTTGGGCCCTAAAGAATAAGGTTCAAGACCTCATTGATGCAAAGGAAATACAGTTTGAGGCGCCCGAGAGGCCGAATGTTGTAACCGCTCCCATGCCCCAGCATGGAGTGAATGCTGTTGAGGAGGATTTGTATGTAGCTTCGGTGGATGATGTTGCTACTCCGCTGCTGACGGTCAAGAGGAACCTGTTGCTAGCCGGTTTATTTCCGGGATGTAGCGAAGGTTGCCCTCTATGTGTTGCTTCCCCTGCTGGTTGTTCTCTGCTGAAGTCAGGCGTCCAAAACCTGATAGATAGTAGAGAGATCTTGTTCAGAAAGACTGTTGTTCCTGCTGCTCCTGTTGAAGAAGTGTCGATCGTTACCATCTTCAACAACCCTTCCAAGGCTCCTTCAAAGAAGCCTGTCCAAATTTTGCCGGTTCACAAGATTGCTCCCATCACCATTACTGTTCCGGGGCCTATCCCCTACAAATCTGATAAGGCTGTCCCATGGCACTATGGGGCGGATGTTTATGTTCTGGGTGTGAAACAAGAGTTCAACATTGATGCTGGTGTCTCCAACATCACTGGGCCTGCTAAGGTCACTCGTAGTGGAAGACTGTTCTCGCCAGACATTACTCCTCCGGTAATTCATAGGCCTTTGGTCTTCACACCTGCCAGGGTGCCTGTTTCTCCCCCTGACCAAGTATCCACCCCTGCTACCGAGTCATCTGATACTCGGGGCAAGGGGATTGCTGCTGATGTGCCTGCCAGGACTGCCAGGACGGAGGCACCGAAGACCATTGTTGAGGCTTCCAGGCAGGAAATGGAAGAAATTCTCAAGATAATAAAGAAAAGTGATTTCAACGTTGTAGAACAGCTGGGGCACACCCCCTCTAAAATCTCCATGTTGTCACTGCTGCTGTGTTCAGAGGCCCACGCCAAGGCTCTGATTGCTTTCTTAAAGACAACCCACGTACCCCAAGAGACGTCTGCTGACCAGTTCACCGACTGTGTGGCCAACCTAACCGCTGATAATGGCCTGGGTTTCTCTGATGCCGATCTGACAGCAAAGGGGAAGAACCATAATGACGCCCTGCATGTCTCCATTGAATGCAGGGGCACTACTCTTGCTCATGTGCTGGTTGACACAGGTTCTTCATTAAACGTGCTGCCCAAGAAGGCTCTGGATAGGCTGGATTGTGAGGGTCTAGAGCTCAAACCAAGTAACATTGTTGTCCGGGCCTTTGACGGGTCCAAAAGAATGGTACATGGTGAGGTGGACATCCCAATCAGGGTTGGGTCACAGGTATTTGATTCAAAATTCTATGTGATGGACATCCATCCGTCCTATTCTTGTTTGCTGGGTCGCCCGTGGATCCACAAGGCTGGAGCTGTGACCTCCACGTTGCATCAGAAGCTCAAGTACCCGGTCAGGGGGAAGATCGTAACGGTGCAAGGGGAAGAGGAGTACATGGTCAGCCACCTCAACTCCTTCAGATACGTAGAAATGGATGGGGAGTTCATTGAAACCCCCTTTCAACATTTTGAGGAAGTGCCACAAACCTTGGCAGCAGCAGAAGCAGTGGATGAAGAGGTTTCTCCTTTGAAGATGGCCTCCTTAAAGGACGCCCGGGCTGTGATCGAAAGAGGTGAATGTGCAAACTGGGGCAAGCTCCCTGATCTTACTCCTAAGACTAACAAGTTTGGGTTGGGTTTCACCACAGAAGCTCAGAAAGCAGTGCGCAAGGCGAGAATTGGAAGACCTCCTGTGCTCATCACCCACTCAGAAGTGAATGCTATTGGAGAGGAAGACGAAGTGGAAGAGTCAGAGTTCGATAGCTGGATCTACCCGACGACCGACGGTGGATTGACCAATTGGACTACTAAAGACTTTACACCCATAACTTTTGTTCCCCAGTAATGAACTTCTTTGTTTTGGATTTGTAATAAACAATAATTTGAAACTATATGGCCCGGTGTCTTACCCGGGGCACCGTGGTTTTGTTTATGAGGGCTTTTGTTTGCCACTGTCATATATCATAAATAAAAGCATTGGACGTTTTTCACATTTCAAATTTTGCGCTCCTTTTCTTTCCTTTCTTTACATATTGCAAAACAGCTGTATTTACACACACACTCACTCATACAGGTTTCAATCCACTCTGGATCTCACTGGTAACGACTCTGCTACTGCCAGTTGTGACTTCGAAAATCCGATCAACTTAGCCGAAGACGAAGGTGAAGATGATTGCGAAGTGCCTGGTGAACTTGCAAGACTGTTACAACAGGAAGAGAGGGCAATTCAACCCCATGAAGAGCCAGTGGAAATAGTAAACTTGGGTACTGAAGAAGACAAGAAAGGGGTAAAGATTGGTGCCAACCTAGAGCTCAGCGTGAAGCAACGGTTGACTCAGATGCTGCATGACCATATGGAGATCTTTGCCTGGTCCTACGAAGATATGCCCAGATTAGATACCGACATTGTGGTCCATCACTTACCAACTAAGGAAGATTGCCCTCCGGTTAAGCAAAAGGTCCGCCGTATGCGTCCAGAGATGTCTGAGAAGATTAAAGCCGAGGTTATGAAGCAGTTTGATGCCGGGTTTCTTGCAGTGACTTCTTACCCTCAGTGGGTTGCTAATGTGGTGCCGGTACCTAAGAAGGACGACAAGGTCAGAATGTGTGTCGATTACAGGGATCTGAACAGGGCCAGCCCCAAGGATGACTTCCCTCTACCTCACATTGATGTCCTTGTTGATAATACAGCTCAGCATAAAGTGTTCTCTTTTATGGATGGTTTTTCAGGCTACAATCAGATCAAGATGGCTCCTGAAGACATGGAAAAGACTACATTTGTTACTCAGTGGGGCACCTTCTGCTACAAAGTCATGCCTTTTGGACTAAAGAATGCTGGGGCAACCTACCAACGTGCCATGGTTGCTTTATTTCATGACATGATCCATCATGAGATAGAAGTGTATGTTGACGACATGATCGCTAGGTCCCAGACTGAGGAAGAACACCTTGATCATCTGCAGAAACTGTTTGACCGTTTGAAACTGTACAAGCTGAGGTTGAACCCGAACAAGTGCACCTTCGGGGTAAGATCTGGAAAGTTGCTAGGCTTCGTGGTAAGTGACAAGGGAATTCAAGTGGACCCTGCTAAGGTCAAAGCCATTTAAGAGATGCCAGTTCCTAAGACAGAGAAGGAAGTCAGAGGCTTTCTAGGACGTCTGAATTACATTGCTCGGTTCATCTCACACCTAACTGCTACCTGTGAACCAATCTTCAAGCTGCTGAAGAAAGATCAGGTAGTACGTTGGAATGATGAATGTCAGGCTGCTTTTGACAGAATCAAAGAATATCTCCAAGAACCACCCATCCTTATGCCACCAGTTGAAGGGAGACCTTTGATACTTTACCTGACAGTGCTTGATAATTCAATGGGGTGTGTGCTGGGGCAGCATGACGAGTCTGGCCGAAAAGAGCATGCCATTTATTACCTTAGCAAAAAGTTTACCGACTGTGAGACCCGATACTCACTGCTTGAGAAAACTTGCTGCGCTTTGGTATGGGCTGCTCGCCGGCTGAGACAGTATATGCTGACTCACACTACCTTGTTGATCTCAAAAATGGATCCTATAAAGTACATATTCGAAAAGCATGCTCTGTCTGGGAGAATTGCAAGATGGCAGATGATCTTGACGGAATACGACATTCAGTACACGACCCAAAAAGCCATCAAGGGAAGTGTATTGGCAGACCACTTAGCACATCAAGCTGTAGATGACTACCAATCAATGAACTTCGAGTTTCCGGATGAAAGCATCATGATAGTAACTGACTGTGAAGTACCTGGACCGGATGAAGGACCTGAACCAGGATCCCGATGGTCTATGCATTTTGACGGAGCATCCAACGCTTTGGGAAATGGTATTGGCGCCATCATCATATCTCCACAAGGTACTCATACTCCACTCACCGCCCGGCTGTGTTTCAACTGTACCAACAACATGGCGGAGTATGAGGCATGTATCATGGGTCTTCAAGCTGCGATCGACCTGAGGATCAAATTTCTGAGTGTCTTCGGAGATTCCGCTCTTGTGATCAATCAGATCAAAGGAGAGTGGGATACGAAACATCCAAACTTGATTCCTTACAGAGAATGTGTGTTGACCCTGATCCCCCACTTCACAGAGATAACATTTGAGCACTTTCCAAGAGAAGAGAATCAGTTGGCGGACGCGTTAGCTACAATGTCTTCAATGTTCAAGGTCAAATGGGATAATGAGGCTCCCCGGATCATCATCTGGAAACTGGACGAGCCGGCATACTGTTGTGATCTCGAAACTGAATTGGTGACTGAGAAGCCTTGGTACCACGAAGTGAAGAGATATCTGGAAACTCAGGAATACCCTGAAGGCGCATCTATCAACGATAAGAAATTCCTGAGAAGATTCGCAGCCAAATTCTTCCTTAGCAACAACATCTTGTACAAGCGAAACCATGATTCAACCTTACTGCGTTGTGTGGATAAAACTGAAGCAGAAAGAATCATGGAAGAGCTACATGAAGGGACCTTTGGTACACATTCCAGCGGACATACTATGGCTAAGAAGATCCTACGGGCAGGATATTACTGGTCCACAATGGAAGCTGACTGCTACCAACATTCCAGGACATGCCACAAGTGCCAGATTTATGCAGACAAGGTGCATGTTCCTCCGGTCCCCCTGAATGTTCTGACTGCGCCTTGGCCGTTTGCAATGTGGGGCATAGACATGATCGGTGAGATTAAACCTACGGCATCTAATGGACATCGCTTCATCCTAGTAGCGATTGATTATTTTACGAAGTGGGTTGAGGCAGCATCCTATGCTACGGTAACCAAGACTGTTGTAGCACGGTTCATTCGGCATAACTTGATCTGTCGGTACGGCGTCCCTGAGAGAATTATTATAGACAACGGTACCAATCTGAACAATAAGATGATCGCTGAGCTTTGCGAACAGTTCAAAATACAGCACCACAATTCTTCTCCTTACAGACCGAAGATGAATGGGGCTGTAGAAGCAGCAAATAAGAACATCAAGAAAATCGTGCAGAAAATGACAGTGACTTATAAAGATTGGCATGAGATGTTACCGTTCGCTCTACATGGGTACCGTACCTCAGCTAGGACGTCAACCGGGGCAACTCCTTTCTCTTTGGTTTATGGTATGGAGGCAGTCTTGCCAATCGAAGTGCAAATACCCTCTCTCCGGATAATGAAGGATGCAAATCTGAACGAAGATGATTGGATCCAGACACGACTTGATCAGCTCAACCTTATTGATGAAAAGAGACTTGCTGCTATCTGTCATGGTCAGACGTATCAGAAACGGATGATCAGGGCATTTAACAAAAAGGTCAGACCACAAGAATATCGAGTCGGGGATCTGGTAATCAAGCGAATCATCCTTCCTCAGAATGATCCAAGGGGAAAATGGACCCCTACGTACGAAGGGCCATTTGTGGTTAAGCATGTGTTCTCAGGAGGAGCAATGATATTAACCAATATGGATGGTGACGACCTTCCTCACCCCGCCAATGCAGACATAGTAAAAAAATATTACGCATGAAAAAAAAAAGACCCGCTAGGCTGACATGCCTAGGCAAAAATTAGGGCTTCCTGTCGAACCAAAAGGGTTCGGGCAAAATGAAGGGATGAAAATGAAAAAAATCTGTACACCCGGCAAGTCGAAAACCTGAAAGGGCGGCTTGGGCAAAAATGGATATCCCGGTGGACTGAAAACCCGAAAGGGCGGTCCAGGCAAAAATTAGGGATAAAAGCGTAATGCTATGTCTCATTGATCACTTTGCATCCAGAATCCGGTATCTACATCAAGATCAGACGGCATCGATCAGTCAGCTTCACCTTCAACCAAGGTCATCAAGTGATGAGACGCTCGGAGTTATAAAGGCAATAGCAGAGTTGAAACCCAGTGGATCATTCATTTCACACAGCTGTTTTATTTTCTTTTGTACAAAATTCGTATAAACCCTTTTTGCTTGGTGGCGTTCTCTTATTAGGACGTCAGCCTCTTGTATACAAAATGCCTATTCACAGGCCACTCAAAAATCAATACAAATATACTTTTCAGTTAAAATGTGCCTTTTATTTTTTTTTCCTTTTCTGTTTTGTTTTGCGAAGAACGTCCAAGGTTCAATTTGTGATATATGCATTGACAATAATTTGCTAGCTCATAAATATTTGCATACGAAACAAAGAATTAATTACAGGGGACATTAGAAACAGGGGCAATAAGGAGTTGTCTAGGCAATCTAATTGTTCTATCCTCCAAAGTACCAAGGTAGGTTCAGCTAAAGAACATAACCAGGCATCTTAAATTCCCCAGAGAGTGAGACAGCAAGCAGTATACTCTCCTCAAGTAAAACAGTTATCAACCTTAAGGAAGTTGGGTGTCCTCCCGCAGATCTCAACATTCCCCAGCAGCATATATTCTTAACAAGCATCCCCGACAGTCTTGGTCTAAAGATTGTTCCCCGGCGGCATACATCAACATTCAAAGGAATCACTTCCCCAGCACATCAAAACTCCCCAGGAGAGTCCAATTAGTTTCCCCAGGAAAGTTGGAATTCATATCCCCAAGCAGTAAGCTTATCCCCAGTAGATTTTGGAAGCTTATCCTCGCAGGGCACGAACGCGTCGTCCAGTTTTATTCAAAGAGTTATTTCCTTAACAGGATATAACTGGGTTATCCTCAGCCAAAAGCCACGGAAAGAGCGTCGTCGACAAAGTCTTCCGATCCCCAGCAAACTATTATCAACACTCAACAAGGCATCCCTCTTCCCACAGAGTATTGCTTCCCAGCATGGTCGCTAGAGTATCTTTTCTCCCCGCAGAATCCTCCATTTGCCAAGTTTACTCCGCAACGGAGTTATCTTCTCCTACCGGTATTCTTGCAACTATCATCCCCAATGGAAGCAAAATCTATTCTTCAGCATCAGCCCAGGATACAACTTCCCGGCACCCGTCAAGGATTCACTTTCCTAGACAAAAGCATACATAAGACATCACATACATCATTATAGCATGCATAGACGCATCATATCCTACGAATCTCATTTATGTTGAGAACATCATTACTTGATCCATATCATGCATTGCATATGGCTGACCTTTACATTTCAGGAAAGATCCAGTCAAAGTTCTCAAGCTACATTTCAAGACCTAGACCGGTTCAGTTAAATCGACCCTAAGATTTTCCTGATTCTTATCCAGTCAAAAACCTAGACCGGTTCAGTTAAATCGACCCTAAGATTTTCCTGATGCTTATCCAGTCAAAGGCCTTCTCTGGTTCAGTCAGATCGACCCTAAGATCCCCCTGATGCTTATCCAGTTGAAGATATTTCAAGACCTAGACCGGTTCAGTTAAATCGACCCTAAGATTTTCCTGATGCTTATCCAGTCAAAGGCCTTCTCTGGTTCAGTCAGATCGACCCTAAGATCTCCCTGATGCTTATCCAGTTGAAGATATTTCAAGACCTTGTCCGGTTCAGTTAAGTCGACCCTAAGATTTTCCTGATTCTTACCCAGTCAAAGGCCTCTCTGGTTCAGTCAGATCGACCCTAAGATCTCCCTGATTCTTATCCCAGTAGAAGACATCCAAGATTTTTTCTCAACGAGCGTTGTTGAAGTTAAAGTCACCCAAGATTTTTTCTCAACGAGCGTTGTTGAAGTTAAAGTCGCCCAAGGTTCTCTTACCATTCATGCTAAGGTAGTAACCGTCCCTGGTTCTTTCATCGCCGTTTGAAGCTCCAGACTCAGCTCCTGTAACCAGTCAGGACGCATCTATACCAGGCATCTAAAAATCAGCTCCTGCAACGTGTCAGGTACTCATTTTCTGTTTTGCAGGTATACAGGTTCTCGCCAAGGAATCTCTTACGCAATCAAACATCCAGATGGCATCTATAAGCCCATTCCACCATCACTGCCAATATGTGAGCGCAAATTTCTGGGCACTCTAGTGTCCAATCATCTTCTACCCTCGGATTACGAAAGGCACGTCCGCCAATCTGCATCCTCAGGTCTAAGAAGATTGAACAGGGGCAACTGTTATACCCCAAAATTTGCCCTCCCATATTCTTCAAGAAATTGCCAAGCCAAGTCACAAAATTCCCCAAGGGTTGCACAGTGCAAGGGCCTCCTAAACAGTCAAAATTAGGGTTTTCAGTCTGATCAAGAAAAGGAAGTGTTCAAAGGCCTAATCAAGTCTCATATGCTTACAAACATGGTCAAGCATCCTCATATCAAGTTTCAAGGCATTCAGCTCAAGATTGCACAGTCAAAACCCTAAATTGCACTACAGTCAACTGTAGGGGCAAAATGGTCATTTGACAGTCAAAAGTTCAAATTTTTGGTCAACATATCATTTTGAAGCCACAAACATCATTTGATCAATGCTTGATCATGATTCTCAAAATTTGGCTCAGAAAATCATCAAGATGCAAAAGTTTCCTTATTTGGACAGCTGAAAAAGTCAACTGAAATTGACCAGGGCATAACTTTCACATGGATTATCAGAAAAATTCCATCCAAAGCTCATTTTGAAGAGAAAGACATTTCCTACAACTCATCTTCATACTTCAAGTCCAAGAAATGCTCTCACAAAAAGTTATCAATTTCAACATTATAGGTCATTTTCAAAAGTCAACAAAAAGGGACTTTAAGTCAAAGGCCATAACTTGAGATTGGAAAATCAAAATGACATGGGACCAAAGGCATTGGTTAAAGGACTCAAAGACCTTTCTAAAATGTCCAAGAACATGAGAAAAGCTTAAAAATTGAGCAAGTTATGCATTGGAGAAGTTGGGAAATTTTTGTGAAATGGCAAAAGTCAACTATCCTTAAAACTTCAATTTTTGACAAAAGGGCCCACTTTCTTCCACTTGATTCAGCCTTGTCATGCCACACACGTGTCCCATGATTAATTTCAAGATCAAACATTGATTTTTCTATTTTATTTAATTTTTGATAATTTAATTCATTTTAAATCTTTAAAAATTCAAATAAAATTTAAAAATCAATGGAATAGTGTCATTTGAATTGGAATAGCTTCCATATATCATGTGCCAGCTCACAAACTCATGCTAGGGTTAGATTGTACACCAAGTCTTGGTTTTGCTTAAAAAAGGGAAAGTTTGTTAATGGTGAAAGACCTAAGACTAATTCTCTCATGGGCATGGATCAAAGCCAGCTAATGACCTAATTCCCTTCCCTCATAAGTGCTGAGTCAAAACCTAATGCCCACACACTGAATGCTGCGCAGGAGACACCATTGCCAACTTGAAAAATTGTCCATAAAACTCAAAAACTGAAATCAGTGTTCTAGGTTGATTCAAGTCCTAATATTGATTCCAAAAGCTTCCTTGTGGTCTCCTGAATACATTCCAATCCCTAACATCAACTCAAGCTTCAAGAATTGGTAAAACAATCTCAAACTGTACAGAGAAAAATTGCCATTCGTACATCATGATCTAGGCCTTATTTGTGAAATTTATTTATGGATTCATGTTCATTATAATGTTTTGATGCTAACCAACATATCCAATTGCTTTTTTGTGCGCTATATACGATTACACCATGATTGAATGTTAGGGTTTCCTGAGCTTCAATTTAGGGATTCTTAAAAGAGGAAAAATTGGACATCCCCAGTACCACCATTGCAATCAACAGACCTGGACGAAGAGGTTACCATAATCGCGATGAATTTATGAGTTACATAGGCCTAATCGCTATTTCTTGGTAGCAGGCCTAAGGGAACGTCCAAAAACCGTTGCATTTGTTCTTTATTTTACAGGGCTAATGGAGAAGATGAAGCTGTGTCACGCAGTGATAGGCCTGTTTAAATTTTCGCGCGTTTCCATCCACTAACGCGTTGTTTCTTTTTATATTATTTATTTGTTAATTATATTACAAAAGCGTGAATTGGCACAATTGGTTGGAGACAACGCTGGTAACCCTCATGACCTGGGTTCAAGTCCCAGGTCTTGCATATCTCAATATTATTTTTCCATAATCACTCCTATGCAGCACTCATACTAAGGATCATCATACACCTTCAGAAATCAGCATGCCACGTCCATCTCAGCATCAGATCAAGGGCCATAGATTGAAGAACACCCTAAACTCCAGTCAACACTGAAGCATGCTAGCAAAAAGTCAAAGAAGGCCATGCTTAATTGGGCCAGAATTCTAAGGCCAACACCTCACAATTGGGGCCTGAACCCCCCCTGGTTTGCTTCTCTATATTTTTTTTTTATTTCTTATTTTCAATTATGATTTTATTTCTTTTATTAATTTAATTAATTATTTTTTTTACAAAAATACAAAAACTTCCTAAAAATCAGAAAAGACCAAAAAATATAATAAATATTCTATTTTAATATGTTCTTGTAAATAATTGTACAATTAAATATTAGTTTAATTAGGTTTATCTTAATTCTTTTCATAATAAAACATAAAATATAGAATTTAGGCTTAATTTTTATCCTTTTTAATTTTTCCTTTTATCATAATATTATTTATTTATTTATTTTCATAATTAAATTGCACATAAAAATTAGGGTTTCATTTAGTTAAAAATTTCAATATTTTCTTAATAAAAAAAATAATTAGAATTAGGGTTTGACATTTTATTTTAATTTGAATTAATTCTCTTTTTCTATTAAATCTAAAAAAACATTTTCTTTTAAATTTTAATTTCAATCCTTCATTAACTTTAATTTTTTGCAAAAGGGTCCAACGCCCATGTTCGTAATTTATTCAATTTCGCGCATTTATTTTATGTCGCTCAAATAATTATGTATCTCTCCCAAAGCCGTGTAAACAATTGCTCGCACTTTTATTTCTTTCGCTTTATTTACTTTCCGTCAAATCGGGTCCGGTTTAATTTTGGCGATGTGGACCCGCGCCATTTGTAATAGTTGTAGATTTATTTTTTCCGCAAACTTTTAACTGTTAACCAAGCATGAAAGAATGAATGACCATAATGAAATCAAGCGTAGAACACTTTAACATGACAAGACAAATATCAATGAAAACGACACACGAATCGCACACACCACCCCTAGGGTACGCCTCACTGTTGCCTTGCCCTCGAAAGGTGATCGTCGAGTAGAGGATGTCTTAGTAAGTCCTCATGATCCGGGAACCTGGCATGAGGGTAGCTTCTAAGGTGTCTTCCTATTGCTCCGACGATCACCATGTCCCGAACCTCGAATTGACCCGAACACCTCCAACGGTGGTGCTACCTACCTCTCAATGGTGGGATGGCACTACTTTAAAGGATATTTACACAGACGAATTCCTTAGGGTAGGTAGACGACTCATGGATACTTGCTCTCCTCAAAACAAAAATTCAAAGACTTTTCACACCAACACTTTTCAAAAGCTTTCAAAGCAAATTTTTCAAACACTCTGACGTACGAGTCGAACTGAAATTTTTCAAAGAAACTTTGTTAACCCACATTGAAAAGCAAACAAACATTTTTGAAAACACAATGAGCAAGTATCTAAGAGCCCATGGATAACCATGGATAGAAAGGGTGCTAACACCTTCCCTTTCTATAATCTACCTCCCGAACCGAGAGCAATCTCTTTAAGGAATTTTTCTGTGCTTTTGTCCTTTCCATTTGGAGAAAATAAAAGACGGTGGCGACTCTTGCTTCCGCGACATTTCGCGAACCAGCGTTAAACAGTCAGTTCCAGATCCACCGATCACAAAGGGTGAAATTAATTTTAATAAATAATAATAAAAAGTATTATATTTTTAGTTTTCTGAATTTATTATGAAAAAATTAATTTGGTTAATTAACTAATAATAATAATAATTAATAATAATTAAGTGAAAAAATATAAAAGAAGAAAATAAAAGAAAATAACCCAGGGGGTGTTGGCCCAATTGGAGGTGTATTTGGAATTTTCTGGCCAATTATGCTCAAGCCTATTTGACTTTGATGATCATCCATGGCGCGTGTTGACTGGGAGTATGATGGTCTTCCACTTAGGACCATTGGATTCATGTCTGGAGACATCTGGCGCTTGGAGAGATGAAGTGTATGGTGGACCTTAAGGCATGATATACGCTGGATAAGCTGCAAGAAAATAACAATAATAATTTTGGGGGACCTGAGATTCAAACCCAGGTCCCAAAGATCACATACTAGCGCGCTTGCCACTCAGCCAGGTCGTTCCAATTGATTTTATAATGGCAAGCAATTAATATATTAATAAACCAAATAATATGCTGTAAAGCAAAACAAAATGCGCGCTGATTCAAATGGTCCAATGGAGTGTCAACACCTCATCATCTTCTTCGTTGTACCTGCAAAAAGAATATTAGATAGCGGGGGTTTTTAACCCCCACTAACCATTGCAACGAAAAATAGCGATTAGCACTATGGTTCATATAAATATTTCGCGAGGGGTAAGTCTTGTTCGTCTGGTTCTCACGATCTCAACCATCTGCCTTAGGAGTCCTAATTTTGCCTGGTTCAAAAAGCCCTAATTGCAAGCTCAAGAACCCTAGAAAATTGTTCATGGCATCTTTGGATTCAGGGCATTATAATCCAATTCAGTTATACCATTAGCTTCGTATGGTCCCGTGAAACTGTAAGCGATGATTCTTTGAGCTTTGAAGCTGGAATTTGATTGTAACACGTTCCTGGAACCTCCTGCAATGTATTAGAATCAACAAAAGTCCTTAAATCGCCCTAGAATGCAAAAATCAGTTTTCAATTTTTCTTGAATTTTCTTGAATTGGCTATGGTCTTTCTGTAGCTTTTTCCCGTCTATCTGATCAGGGGTTGCTTGCTTATATATAGGGCAATTGAATTAGGTCAAAAGCTTGAACAAAAATCCATTGCATTGATGCTTGAATCCTTGATTGGAAATCAAATCTTTTTGATTTTTCATGATTGGAAAATGTTGCCAAATTTGGAGATTTTTGTATCTTTGACTTGTGCACGAATTTGCCAGCATATCTTGA
The DNA here is from genome assembly GCA_948472305.1 of Vicia faba. Taxonomy (NCBI): domain Eukaryota; kingdom Viridiplantae; phylum Streptophyta; class Magnoliopsida; order Fabales; family Fabaceae; genus Vicia; species Vicia faba. Next base: position 133,643,686 of record OX451740.1, on the reverse strand, counting down.
CCATATTACCTTCACAAATTGATTGAAAAATCAAATCTTGCATTTTCCTACAATTTAAATTAATTAAATGAATTAATATTAATTAAAAATCCAATTAATCAATAAAAATAAGAAAATAAATTCCATTAAGCTTGATAGGTCGTGCATAGGTCATGGATGAAGTTTCAAGAAGAGATTTGAGGCCCATTTGCAAAAATAAGGTGTTTTGAGCAAAGTTGACTTTTGCAAATTCATGGAAATTTCCCAACTTCTCTAATGCACAACTTGCTCAATTTTGATCATATGAACATGTTCTTGGACATTTTGGAAAGCTCTTGAAGTCCTCTAACCAATGCCTGTTGTCCCATGTCATTTGGATTTACCAATCTCAAGTTATGGCCTTTGACTCAAAGTGTACTTTTGTTGACTTTTGAATTTGACCTATAATGTAGAAATTGATAACTTCTTATGAGTGCATTTATTGAACTTGGAGTGTGAAGATGGATTGTAGGAAATTGCATCCCCTTCAAAGTGAGCATTGGATGGCATTTTTCTGACAAACCATGAAAAAGTTATGCCTTGGTCAAGATACAGTTGACTTTTTTGCTGTCCAAAAATAGTAACTTTTTGCATCTTGATGATTTTTGAGCTATTCTTGTGGAATCATGATCAAGATTTGATCAAATGATGATTGTGGACTCAGAATAAGATGTTGACCAAAAATTCTGAATTTTGACTGCAAAATGACCATTTTGCCCCTGCAGTTGATTGTGGATCAAATGGAGCTTTTAACTGTGCAAATTGGCATTGTGAGTCTTGAAACATGGCATGTAGGTGCTTGAGAATGTATATAGGCCCATGAGACTTGATTGAACCATTGAAAACCCCAAATTCCTTGAAAGAACCAAAACCCTAATTTCAGCTGCCTTAGGAGGTGGTTTGACTGTCTACTTCTTGAGCAATCTTGGGTAATTTGAAGATTATTCTTGACAAATCTTGAGGAACATGGGAGGGAAAATTTTGGGGTACAACAGTTGCCCCTGTTCAATCTTCTTAAACCTGAGGATGTAGATTGGCTTGCGTGCCTTTCGTGATCCGAAGGTGGAAGATGATTGAACACTAAAGTGCACAGAAATTTGCACTCGCATGGTGTAGTATCAGTAATGTGATGTCGGGAATGGGCTTACAGATGCCATTTGGAGAGATGATGGATAGGAGGATGGGCTTATAGATGCCACCTGGAGATTGTTTGTTGAGTTGTACCTTGGTAGGTTGAAAGAAGGAACCTGTGTAGGGTTGCCTGCTGATGAGTCCGTGTAAAACTGCATCTTGGAAGAGAAGGAACCGGTGTAGGGTTGCTTCATGATGATCAAGTAGATAGTTGTCCTGTCTGGTTTCAGGTATTAATCTACAATTCATCATCCACAGATTTTTCCTGGCTTGTTACAGGTATTGATCTGGAACTTGAAAAAGGTTGGCCGATGAGATAGTTGTCCTGGCTGGTTTCAGGTGTTAATCTCTGACCTGAGAAAGAAAGATAGTTTTCCTGGCTTGCTACAAGTGTTAATCTTCAATCTCTTTATGTAGATAACTTTCCTGGCTAGTTACAGGTATATATCTACACTAAATAGTCCACAAATATTTCCTGGCTTGCTACAGGTATTAATCCGGAACTTAAGAAGGCTGGCCGATGAGATAGTTATCCTGGTTGGTTTCAGGTATTAATCTCTGACCTGAGAAAGAAATATGGTTTCCTGGCCTGTTACAGGTGTTAATCTTCAATCTCTTCATGTAGATAACTTTCCTGGCTAGTTACAGGTATAGATCTACAATCAGTCGTCCACAAATATTTCCTGGCTAGTTACAGGTGTTGATCTGGAACTTAAGAAAATGTGGTCGCTGATATAGTTGTCCTGAATGGTTTCAGGTATTAATCTCTGACCTGAGAAAGAAAGATAGTTTCCTGGCTTGTTACAGGTATTGATCTTCAATCTCTTCATGTAGATAACTTTCCTGGCTAGTTACAGGTATAGATCTACAATCAATCGTTCACAAATATTTCCTGGCTAGTTACAGGTGTTGATCTGGAACTTAAGAAAGGTTTTTTTTTTGATAATGATGTGATGAAGGAATCTGAGATGATTGCTACTCCAAATAGATGATGAAGGAATCAGGGACGATTACTACCTCAGTAGGATGATGAAGGAATCTAGGACGACTTCTACCTCAGCAGGATGATGAAGGAATCTTGAGTGACTTCTACCTAACGGGATGATGAAGGAATCTGGGACGATTACTACCTCAGCAGGATGATGAAGGAATCTTGGACGATTACTACCTCAACGGGATGATGAAGGAATCTAGGACGATTACTACCTCAGCAGAATGATGAAGGAATCTTGGATGACTTCTACCTCAGCAGGATGACGAAGGAATCTAGGACGATTACTACCTCAGCAGGATGATGAAGGAATCTTGGACGATTACTACCTCAACAAGATGATGAAGGAATCTAGGACGATTACTACCTCAACAGGATGATGAAGGAATCTTGGATGACTTCTACCTCAACGGGATGATGAAGGAATCTTGGATGACTTCTACCTCAACGGGATGATGAAGGAATCTTGGATGACTTCTACCTCAACGGGATGATGAAGGAATCTTGGATGACTTCTACCTCAACAGGATGATGAAGGAATCTTGGATGACTTCTACCTCAACAGGATGATGAAGGAATCTTGGATGACTTCTACCTCAACGGGATGATGAAGGAATCTTGGATGACTGCTACCTCAAAAGGAATGGTGAAGGAATCTTGGACGATTACTACCTCAGCCGGATGATGAAGGAATCTTTGACGGCTGCTACCTCAAAAGGAAATGACTTTTATCTGTTGATCGATCTTTCCTGAAAAGGTAAAGAGTTAGTTGTATGCAATGTCATGATGTATGAGATGCATGATGTCATGATGTTCTCAAAAATAAATGAGATTGTGTCGTATGCACTTTATCATGTATGTAAATAGGAGATGTGAAATGTGATATGTTTATGAGTGTATTTTTGTCTGGGAAAATAAATCCTTGACGAATGCCGGGGAGTTTGTTAAATCCTGGGCTGATATTGAAGAGTAGAGTTCTTCGTTTCCGCTGGGGATGATGAACGAAGATGATTGCAAGAATAAACTGGTAGGAGAAGATGACTCCGCTGGGGAATAAACTGGTGAAGAGATTACTCCGCGGGGAATTACTCTGTGGGGAAGAGATGCTTCACTGAGATTTTAACGATAACTCCGCTGGGGATTCCGTTGATAAACTCTGTTGGGGATTTTGATGATGAACTCCGCTGGGGGATATAAAGAACTTCGCTGAGGAGAATCCTTCAGTTGCAACTTGCTGAGGATAACCCAGTTAGACTCTGGTGGGGGATAACCTTTGTACTCTGCAGGGGACAAGCTTCCAGAATCTACTGTGTAAGATGATTCAACTCTGTTGGGGAAGCTTTTCAGACTGTGCTGGGGAATGGTTCCACTGGGGGTATCTTGTATTCCGTCGGGGAACATTCTTATACTCTGCTGAGGAATATTAAGAACGTCGGGGATGCTTGCTGAGGAATATCTGTATACTCCGATGGGGAATATTAAGATCTACTGGGGATACCCAACCTCTGTAGGGATGATTGTAGACCAACTCTGCTTGGGGAGAGTATGGCTGATTCGTTCATAGTTGCAAGTCTCAGTGGGGAATAGCTACCATTACTGTTTTACTCTGCGGGGAGTGAAGGTCTCTTGGTCATAGTCTTCAACTGAATCTACCTTGTACCTGGTGGACAGAGCAGCTTGTACAGTTCGGACAATTTTTATTGCCCCTGCTTCTGTGGGAGAAGGTACCTTTGGAGGCCTTGATAACTGCCGATTGACAAATCTTCTTCTGGCAGGCAAGTGATGAGATGACGGGACATAGTCGTACGTTTTTGATCCCTAACTTTTTCCTGGACCGCCCTTTCGGGTTTTCAGTCCATCAGGATACCCTTTTTTGCCCAAGCCGCCTTTTCAGGTTTTCGACTTGCCGGGTGTATAGATTTTTCATTTTCATCCCTTATTTTTGCCCGAACCCTTTTGGTTCGCCGGGAAGCCCTTATTTTTGTCTAGGCCAGTCGACCTAGCGGGTCTTTGATTATGCATAATATTTTTTTTTGACCATGTCCACGCTCTCAGAGTGTAGGGAGTTGTCACTGTCAGTAGTGTTGTGTCGCCATACTACCAGAAGATGTCTGATCATGCAAGATTCGTTGCTGGAATTCATGTCCAATGCCCCAAGTGACTCAGGCGGAGATTTGCCCCTGGCTATTTGGCATTTTGAGAGATTCCTTGAATCTTGACTTGACTGCCCCAGATGATGGACAATGATCATGCCGTACCCCTTGATTGGAAGTGTTTTTCCACTTGAGGCGATCCTTTTTATTGAGAAGATTTTTGTTCACTAGATATTCGTCGTGCGAATTTCTCTGCTGTTCGAACAAATAGTCATATGCAAACAATGTTATTTTAAGAATGCAAAGTTTATGTCTGTCTTGAAGTTTTTTGAAAATGCAGTTTTTTTCAATAAAACAAGTGAATTTTTGTAAAATGTGGTGTCAACTCAGGATTTTATAGCAAACCCTACAGGAGTCAGGATACCTTTTGTAACAGTATGCTTTCGAACTAACCCATGCTTCAGCTAGGACTTTTAAGGGTTATAACGTGGCCCGGTTCACGGTTTAAGAAACAAAGGATAAAGGCTCAAATTTTATTTATACCCACCCGTTCTTCGTGATGTTCTTCGATCCTAAACTCAGCTAATCGTGCATTAGATCTTGTTTGAGTCTTTGCTCTGATATTCCGGTGATGGTTCGGATACCGACAATTTATTTTGAACAGGCAGTCATTTTGTTGAGAGTCTGTAGGACCTCTTTCTTTTTGATTTTTATCCCTGTCTTTTTGCCTGAACTGTTTCTTTTGTGATTACAGTCAGCGGGATGCCCCAGTTTTTGTAAGTCTCCTTCATAGGTTTTGACTTATTGGGCTTTTATTTTGAAAGATAATGACTGTCTGTCCTTACGATTATACAGAACCAACATCGTCTTTTGTTTCGTAAGGATTTCTTTGATGCCATTCATTGTGAACCTGGATTAAACTGAGAAAACTACCCTGCCCCAGGTTGTGATTACGGGTTTTAATTTGTGAAAAGAAAAACTCCAACTTCTTTGGCTCAAAGGGGTTGACTAGGGATTATCTTCCTTATAACTCCACTGTTTAGGATTTGAAACAATGCCTGTACATCGTCAGCGGGGTCTTTTCAAAAGCATACTGTAAAGATCGTTGTATCGTTTTCATCATCCTCCCTCAAAAGGTTTAGAATTTTTTAATCGAGAGTTGAACATCACAAAAAATGAAAGCAATTTGAATGTAGTGGATATGAATGGATTGATTCAAAATAGACATATGCGATGCATTGATAAATAAGAAAGTTTACCATGACAATAATTGTTTGAATAAGCAAAGAAAAATACAACTTGAAAATTCAAATAAAACAAAAGACATTCTCAATGATTTGGTGTAGGATCAGTGATCAAACTTGATCTCCTTGGCATCAATCAAGTCTTGGATCTTGTTCTTCAAACTCCAATAGTCGTCGGTGTCATGTCCAGGACTGTCAGAATGGTAGGCACATCTCACACTCGGGTTATACTTGGAAGAGGAAGTATCAGGATTTTGAGGGGGATCCTTTAGTGTGATCAGTTTCACCTTCAGCAATTGTTGTAATGCTTGAGACAAAGGCATGTTGATGTCAATATACTTCCTTTCTTGATATCTTACCCTACGCCTATTGCTCTGTCTTTGTTGAACAGGCGTGGGATCGGAGGTCTGGGTTTCCCCTACATGTTGATCATGACGACTCTTTTTACCATACACTGCATTGGACTCTTTTTTTCCATTGTAGGGCTTTTTCTGAGTATCAGAAGGTGTAGCTTCTTGAATCTTCCCGCTTTTGATGCCAGCTTCAATTCTTTCACCAGTCAAGATAAGGTCTGTAAACCCGACTGAAGAGTTTCCAATCAAATGGTTAAAGAATGGACCAAACAGGGTCCCCAAGAACATATCCACAAGTTCACAATCAGTTAAGGTTGGCTGCACCCTTCCAGCAAGGTCTCTCCACTTTTGAGCATATTCTTTAAATCCTTCACCCGTCCCTAGTGACATACCCTGGAGTTGGGTACGCATAGGAGCGAGGTCGGAATTATACTGATACTGCTTATAGAACGCAGTAGCCAAGTCTTCCCAGTTGCGGATACTGGCCCCATCCAGCTGATAGAACCATTCGAGTTGAGTCCCTGAAAGACTATCCTGAAAGAAATGGATCCACAAATTCTTGTCAGTAGTGTAAGGTTGGATCTTCCTTACATACGACCGGAGGTGCAGCTTTGGGCAGGAGGCTCAGTCATATTTGGCAAAAGCAGGTGCCTTGAACTTATATGGAATTACCACCCCAGAGGATAAACCTAGGTCTCCAAAGTCCAACTCGGGCATATTCTGTATCTCCATGGCGCTCAAGAGGTCCTCTAACTGTTTATACCTATCCTCAGCAAGAGGATACTGTTCTTCATCATAATCTGTCTCGTTGTCAGAGACCACGGGACTAGGAACCCTTCTCTCTTGGGGACTGTCTTTCCCTACAAATGAGGTAGTCAGATCAACCTCATTCTGCAGTCCATTCCCAGATTTGCGTCCAGTGTTGAACAAGACGGTCCTCTTCTTCTTCTTCTTCTTCTTCCTTTCCTTCAGAATCAGAGTCTTCAAATCCTGTTGACCCTGGGCTAGGCTCATAACCAACTCTTGGAACTGGGCATTCTGGGCCTGGAGGGCCTTGATAGCTTGTTCAGCGGAAGGTTCAGTAGACATGATGATTGCTGAAATAAACAACGAAGAAGATAAGTGACCTGTAAAAGGGGTACCTGTAATGCAATGATATGTATGATATATGTATGTAATGTTTTCAAGGATCTCGTGGGGTAAACAAAGAAACTTGTTAGAATTTGAATCTGGTAGCTTGATTGAAGGAACTTCATGTTGTTGAGAGTCCTTCTTCAAGAGTCAAGCTCACCATATCGAGTGGGTCATAGCCCCTGACTCAAGTTATCATGTTTTGATCTCCGAACAACCTTGGCTAGAGGAAAATAAATCCCCTTTGCCCCTTGCTAGACAGTTGGTTCATCATGACCTGCATCAGAAACCCTTGAGATCCTTGAAATGGATTAGTCCTTATGCAGGATGTATGCAATGTTATGATGTTATGATGTTATGGTAAAGGCACACCACAAGTATTCACAAAAGGCAAACATGGTAAAGGCACACAAGTCACACAAAAGAGCCCTTAGAGTTCAGGCGAGCATGAAGTTTAGGTACTACCCTCTTTCAGTTTCAGTTGGTTAAGACCTGTCCTAAAAATAGTAACCGGGTTCTAGAGGATCTCAATATCACTGACTACCCTCGATCGGTCATAATTCCAGTTTAGCAACCTTTTCTTGCGGCCGGAACCATCGCGAGAGTTTAGCCTCAATGAGTGTAGCATACTGCTACTGTTCTATGGCCAAGTTGGTCAATTTAAGGTTCTAAGGTCAGTTGATGCTTAATGACTCCTCAGAAGACCCATATTCTCCTCGTTCCAACACAAGGGATATCGGTACAGACCAAGGTGTCACACCAATGTAGCTACTGCTTCACCCGTGTCGGTCTACGCCGGATAGGTCCCTCACAGTTTATTGCTACTTACCTAAAGGGTATTCCCCAGATCCGGGTTAGGATCTATAGAACTCCAATACAAGCCCACAAAATTAAAGCATACAAGGCATACAATTGAAAACATAGTGATCTTATCCTAAGGTATACCTCACTTATTAAATCCCCAGCAGAGTCGCCAGTTCTGTGATCGGTGGAAATAGAACTGACTGTTTTGGAATGCTGGTTCGCGAAATGTCGCAGTAAGCAAGAGTCGCCACCGTCTTTTATTTTCTCCAACAAGGAAAGGACAAAAGCACAGTAAAATTCCTTTTCGAGATGTTTCTCGGTTCGGGAGGTAGATTATAGAAAGGGAAGGTGTTAGCACCCTTTCTATCTGTGGTTATCCACGGGCTCTTAGGTACTTGCTCACTATGTTTTCAAAAAGTTTTGCTTTTCTTGTGTTTGTGGGTTTTGAAAAGAGTTTTGTTTGAAAACTTCGATTTGACTCTTGTGTCTTTCCTCAAGAGTGTATGAAGTGTTGTTTGAAAAACTTTTGTCAGAAAAGTGTAAGTGCGAAAAGTATTTTTGTTTTGAAAGAGCAAGTATCTAAGAACCTCTACCTACTCAAAAGAAATTAAGCTGTGTAAATGTCCTTTAGACAGTACTATCCCACTATTGAGAAGTAGGTAGCACCGTCGTTGGAGTTTGTCGGGTCAATTCGATTAATGGGACATGTGGTCACCAAAGCAATAGTAGGACGCCTTAGCGGTAACCCTAATGTCCCAGATCCTTTTTATACGAGGCAACAGTTTCGAGGCAACTTGGATCTTTAGACAAGAGCGCGACCTCTAAAACACCATATACTCAATGACCACGTCGAGGCAACCAAGTGAGGCGTACCCTAGGAGTGGCATGTGTGAGTGTGTCAGGATTCAGTTAATTTATCTTTGCACATGTTATGGTGAGTTACGGGTTGATTTTAATTTCAGAGATAAGTCTTATCATGCATAGCCTAGTTAACATACATCTAACAGTTAATAGTTGCGGAAAATAAATCTACGCTATTACAAGGCGTCAGGTATTTACATCGCCAAAAACAACCCTTGAAAAATAAATGCGAGAAAATAAAGGAAAGTGATAAAAAGGTCCTAATTTAAGCTATTACATCCTCGGAGCAATTACATAAATATGGATCAAAAATTAATAAAACAAACATACGTGCGAGAGAAAATTGAATCAGAGTGTTTCTTAGGGTTTTGACCCCTTTTGAGAAAGAAGGAAGTTTTTTGGTTATTTTGCATTTAATTAAATTAATCCTAAGCTAATTAATAAAATAAAAAAATATATTTTTGAGTTTTTTATGTTTTTTAGGAAATAAATAAAAAATAAGATGATTAAAAGTCAAGAACCCTAATTCTACATTAGTTTTAGATTATTGCAAAAATGTTGAAATTAACCTAATTAAAACAACTAAATTAATTATGTTAGTTTTTATTTACAAAAATAATAAATTAAGGGTGAAATTAATTTTAATAAATAATAATAAAAAGTATTATATTTTTAGTTTTCTGAATTTATTATGAAAAAATTAATTTGGTTAATTAACTAATAATAATAATTAATAATAATAAAGTGAAAAAATATAAAAGAAGAAAATAAAAGAAAATAACCCAGGGGGTGTTGGCCCAATTGGAGGTGTATTTGGAATTTTCTGGCCCATTATGCTCAAGCCTGTTTGACTTTGATGATCATCCATGGCGCGTGTTGACTGGGAGTATGATGGTCTTCCACTCAGGACCATTGGATTCATGTTTGGAGACATCTGGCGCTTGGAGAGATGAAGTGTATGGTGGACCTTAAGGCATGAGATACGCTGCAAGAAAATAACAACAATAATTTTGGGGGACCTGGGATTTGAACCCAGGTCCCAAAGATCACATACTAGCGCGCTTGCCACTCAGCCAGGTCGTTCCAATTGATTTTATAATGGCAAGCAATTAATATATTAATAAACCAAATAATATGCTGTAAAGCAAAACAAAACGCGCGCTGATTCAAATGGTCCAATGGAGTGTCAACACCTCATCATCTTCTTTGTTGTACCTGCAAAAAGAATATTAGATAGCGGGGGTTTTTAACCCCCACTAACCATTGCAACGAAAAATAGCGATTAGCACTATGGTTCATATAAATATTTCGCGAGGGGTAAGTCTTGTTCGTCTGGTTCTCACGATCTCAACCATCTGCCTTAGGAGTCCTAATTTTGTCTGGTTAAAAAAGCCCTAATTGCAAGCTCAAGAACCCTAGAAAATCGTTCATGGCATCTTTGGATTCATGGCATTATAATCCAATTCAGTTATACCATTAGCTTCGTATGGTCCCGTGAAACTGTAAGCGATGATTCTTTGAGCTTTGAAGCTGGAATTTGATTGTAACACGTTTCTGGAACCTCCTGCAATGTATTAGAATCAACAAAAGTCCTTAAATCTCCCTAGAATGCAAAAATCAGTTTTCAATTTTTCTTGAATTTTCTTGAATTGGCTATGGTCTTTCTGCAGCTTTTTTCCGTCTATCTGATCAGGGGTTGCTTACTTATATATAGGGCAATTGAATTAGGTCAAAAGCTTGAACAAAAATCCATTGCATTGATGCTTGAATCCTTGATTGGAAATCAAATCTTTTTGATTTTTCATGATTGGAAAATGTTGCCAAATTTGGAGATTTTTGTATCTTTGACTTGTGCACGAATTTGCCAGCATATTTGACCATATTTGCTTCACAAATTGATTGAAAAATCAAATCTTGCATTTTCCTACAATTTAAATTAATTAAATGAATTAATATTAATTAAAAATCCAATTAATCAATAAAAATAAGAAAATAAATTCCATTAAGCTTGATGGGTCGTGCATAGGTCATGGATGAAGTTTCAAGAAGAGATTTGAGGCCCATTAGCAAAAATAAGGTGTTTTGAGCAAAGTTGACTTTTGCAAATTCATGAAAATTTCCCAACTTCTCCAATGCACAACTTGCTCAATTTGGATCATATGAACATGTTCTCAGACATTTTGGAAATATCTTGAAGTCCTCTAACCAATGCCTTTGGTCCCATGTCATTTGGATTTACCAATCTCAAGTTATGGCCTTTGACTCAAAGTGTACTTTTGTTGACTTTTGAATTTGACCTATAATGTAGAAATTGATAACTTCTTGTGAGTGCATTTATTGAACTTGGAGTGTGAAGATGGATTGTAGGAAATTGCATCCCCTTCAAAATGAGCATTGGATGGGATTTTTCTGACAAACCATGAAAAAGTTATGCCTTGGTCAAGATACAATTGACTTTTCTGCTGTCCAAAAATAGTAACTTTTTGCATCTTGATGATTTTTGAGCCATTCTTGTGGAATCATGATCAAGATTTGATCAAATGATGATTGTGGACTCAAAATAAGATGTTGACCAAAAATTCTGACTTTTGACTGCAAAATGACCATTTTGCCCCTACAGTTGATTGTGGATCAAATGGAGCTTTTGACTGTGCAAATTGGCATTGTGAGTCTTGAAACTTGGCATGTAGGTGCTTGAGAATGTATATAGGCCCATGAGACTTGATTGAACCATTGAAAACCCCAAATTCCTTGAAAGAACCAAAACCCTAATTTCAGCTGCCTTAGGAGGTGGTTTGACTGTCTACTTCTTGAGCAATCTTGGGTAATTTGAAGATTATTCTTGACAAATCTTGAGGAACATGGGAGGGAAAATTTTGAGGTACAACAGTTTCCCCTGTTCAATCTTGTTAAACCCGAGGATGTAGATTGGCTTGCGTTCCTTTCGTGATCCGAAGGTGGAAGATGATTGAACACTAAAGTGCCCAGAAATTTGCACTCGCATGGTGTAGTATCAGCAATGTGATGTCGGGAATGGGCTTACAGATGCCATTTGGAGAGATGATGGATAGGAGGATGGGCTTATAGATGCCACCCGGAGATTGTTTGTTGAGTTGTACCTTGGTAGGTTGAAAGAAGGAACCTGTGTAGGGTTGCCTGCTGATGAGTCCGTGTAAAACTGCATCTTGGAAGAGAAGGAACCGGTGTAGGGTTGCTTCATGATGATCAAGTAGATAGTTGTCCTGTCTAGTTTCAGGTATTAATCTACAATCCGTCATCCACAGATTTTTCCTGGCTTGTTACAGGTATTGATCTGGAACTTGAAAAAGGTTGGCCGATGAGATAGTTGTCCTGGCTGGTTTCAGGTGTTAATCTCTGACCTGAGAAAGAAATATAGTTTTCCTGGCTTGCTACAAGTGTTAATCTTCAATCTCTTTATGTAGATAACTTTCCTGGCTAATTACAGGTATAGATCTACACTCAATAGTCCACAAATATTTCCTGGCTTGCTACAGGTATTAATCCGGAACTTAAGAAGGCTGGCCGATGAGATAGTTGTCCTGGTTGGTTTCAGGTATTAATCTCTGACCTGAGAAAGAAAGATGGTTTCCTGGCCTGTTACAGGTGTTAATCTTCAATCTCTTCATGTAGATAACTTTCCTGGCTAGTTACAGGTATAGATCTACAATCAGTCGTCCACAGATATTTCCTGGCTAGTTACAGGTGTTGATCTGGAACTTAAGAAAATGTTGTCGAGGATATAGTTGTCCTGGATGGTTTCAGGTATTAATCTCTGACCTGAGAAAGAAAGATAGTTTCCTGGCTTGTTACAGGTATTGATCTTCAATCTCTTCATGTAGATAACTTTCCTGGCTAGTTACAGGTATAGATCTACAATCAATCGTTCACAGATATTTCCTGGCTAGTTACAGGTGTTGACCTGGAACTTAAGAAAGGTTTTTTTTTGATAATGATGTGATGAAGGAATCTGAGACGATTGCTACTCCAAATAGATGATGAAGGAATCGGGGACGATTACTACCTCAGTAGGATGATGAAGGAATCTAGGACGACTTCTACCTCAGCAGGATGATGAAGGAATCTTGAGTGACTTCTACCTCAACGGGATGATGAAGGAATCTGGGACGATTACTACCTCAGCAGGATGATGAAGGAATCTTGGACGATTACTACCTCAACGGGATGATGAAGGAATCTAGGACGATTACTACCTCAGTAGAATGATGAAGGAATCTTGGATGACTTCTACCTCAGCAGGACGATTACTACCAAATTAATGTTATTCTGGGAATGAATTGGTTGGAATTCAACTATGTTCATATTAACTGTTATAATAAGACGGTAAGATTCCCAAAGTTTGGTGATAATGGAGAACTGATGTTTTTGTATGCTAAACACGTAGATGAGCTTTTGGATGATGAAGCTTTAATGTTTGCATTATTTGCATCATTAGAAGTTAATCGTGATACTGCAAGTGTGGAGTTACCTGTTGTTTATGAATTACTAGAAGTATTTCCGAATGATGTTAGTGAACTGCCTCCAGAGCGAGAAGTTGAATTTGTTGTGGACTTAATACCAGGTACAAGTCCAGTGTCGATGGCTCCTTATAGGACGTCAGCTTCAAAGTTGAATGAATTGAAGAAACAATTAGAAGAATTGTTAGAGAAGAAGATTGTTTATCCGAGTGTCTCTCAATGGGGTGCCCCGGTGTTGTTGGTTAAAAAGAAAGACGATAGTATGAGGTTATACATGGACTACAAACAGTTGAATAAAGTAACTATTAAGAATAAGTATCCACTTTCTAGGATCGATGATTTGATGGATCAGTTGGTGGGTGCGACTGTCTTTAGCAAGATTGATTTGAGGTCGGGTTATCATCATATTCGAGTTAAGCCAGATGATACCCCGAAGACAACTTTCAGAATAAGGTATGGACACTATGAATATATTGTGATGCCGTTTGGTGTGTCAAATGCGCCAGGTGTTTTCATGGAATACATGAACCGTATCTTTCAAAAGTACTTGGACAAGTTTGTAGTGGTCTTCATCGACGACATTTTGATTTATTCAAAGTCAGAAGAAGAACATGCTGAGCATTTGCAATCTGTGTTGCAAATATTGAAATAGAAGGAATTATATGTGAAACTGTCAAAGTGTGAATTTTGGTTGAAGGAAACGAGTTTCCTTGGCCATGTGATTTTTAGTGGTGGAATTGTTGTAGATCCTTCTAAAGTTGATGCAGTGTTACAGTGGGAAACTCCGAAGTCTGCAACTGAGATTCAAAGTTTTCTTGGATTAGCTGGTTACTATCGAAGATTCATAGAGGTATTTTCTAAGTTGGCATTACCATTGACTCAGATGACTCGAAAGGGGAAAGCTTACGTGTGGGGTGTTGCATGTGAAGAAAATTTTGTTGATCTGAAAAAGAAATTGACGACTGCTCCGGTATTGATTTTTCCAAATCCGAATGAATCCTTTGTAGTTTATTGTGATGCTTCTAACATGGGTCTTGGTGGTGTGCTAATGCAAAATGGACAAGTTGTTGCTTATGCTTCCATACAATTAAAGGTTCATGAGAGGAATTATCCTATGCACGACTTAGAATTGGCGGTTGTGGTGTTTGTGTTGAAAATTTGGAGACATTATCTTTTTGGCTCTAAATTTGAAGTGTTCAGTGATTATAAGAGTTTAAAATACTTGTTTGATCAGAAGGAGTTGAACATGAGGCAGAGAATATGGCTCGAGTTGCTAAAGGATTACGATTTTGACTTGAGTTACCATCATGGTAAAGCAAATGTAGTAGCTGATGCTTTGAGTAGGAAATCTTTGTGTGATATGGTGGAAGAACCGATTGTTAATACTGGTTTTTTGTTTTTTGCTCACAAATGTCGCGGTAAGCAAGAGTCGCCACTGACTTTTCTTTTATCCAACAAAGGAAAGGGTGAAAAGAACAGAAAAAGACCTTTTTTCGAGATTTTCTGAGTAAGGGGGGTAGATTATGGAAAGGGAAGGTGTTATGACCCTTTCCATCCGTGGTTTTCCACGGGTTCTTAGGTACTTGCTCATTTCGAAAACTGTTTGTGTGTTTGTGTGTTTTGAAAGTTTTTTGTTTGCTTTATGGTAACTCTTGTATCAGTCCTCAAGAGTGTGATAAAGAGTTTTTGAAAATAGTTTTTGAAAAGTGTGTAAGTGTGAAAGATTCAGATTTGAGCAAGTACTTAAGAAACAGTCTACCTACTCGAAAAAGGATGTTCTTTTCCTCCTACCCTTTAGATAGTGCGATCCTACAATTAGTGAGTAGGTAGCCCTATCGTTGGATGTTGAGGGACTATCGAAAGGGACGTCATGGTCATCGAAGGCAACATGTAAGGATATCTTAGCATTTGAAGGGACGATCATCATATAAGCAACATCGAGAGACAAGATCATTTCTCGTAGACAACTCGAGATACATTACGGACCATGATCTTTTTGATGACTTTAGTACCAAGGATCTTTGCTAAGATATCCCTACGTTAGAGGGACATGACCATTTCCGAAGGCAACCAAGTGAGGAGATACCTTAGAGGTGCGCATGTGCAAGTGTGTTGAGATTCAGTTATTTATCTTGCATTATTAAGTTTGCTAATGTTTTAATTTTCAGTCTTATCATGCACGCCTAGTTACTAACAATTAATATTTACAGAAATTTAAAGTGCGAAAATTTAAATCCTAGGCTATTACAACACTTTGGGACAATTACATAAAAAAGTGCAAGAAAATAAAATGCAGAATTTTAAATCTAGACTATTACATCCCATAATCATTTACATTATTTATATAAAATGCAAGAATAAAAATAACGCGCGCGAAATAAATATTACGTCTAAAAATCCTAAGAAAAATTCTAAGTAAACAAGAAAAATCTTTTTGGTTTTATTTTTATTTATTTCAAGAAAAATAATTAAACTAAATCTAAATTTAATTTAAGAAAATAAATAATGAATTAAATTAATCTAATTCTAATATTTTTGCATTTTTTATTAAGAAAACATTTGAAACATTCCTAAATTCTAGTTCATTTTAAAATAAGAAAGCAGTTAAAATTTAATTAATTAATTAAATAAATCTTTTCATTATTTTAATTAAAAAAAAGTCTAAGCCTATTTTTTTTTGTGACTTTTATTATTATTATTATTATTAAAAAAGTAAAGAAGATAAAAGAAATTAAAACATTACAAAAAAAAAACTAGATGGGCCTGAGATAGTAAAAAAAAAGTGTGGGTGTGGTTGTTGAATTCGCTGGCCCATGAATGGAGAGGCCTAGATTTGCTTATGGATCCAATGTGGATTGGTCTTGATGGCACATGGTGAGCCCGCAGATGGAGTATGCTAGATCTGATCAGATGGGCATCGGATGGCATATGTCTGATGGTGTATAATGCACATCTAGCTACGAGAAGCACCGGATCTGCATGAAATAAGTTAGAAAATATAAAAATGGAGCTTACTGAGGAATTTTGTGATGTTTCAGGGCTTGGTAATGATTGCAAAAGCTTCAGGGAGCCTCCAAGAATGTATTTGGATCTTTTGTTTGAAATGAGAAAGACTGGAACCTAAAATGCGAATTTTTACAACTTTGATAATTTTTGCAAAATTTGTAGAGCTTTTCCAGGCTGTATCTCATGTGTCTTGAAGCTTTATAATGTGTCCTTTATATATAGAGGAGGGAGGAGACAAGAGAATAAATGTAATAACAACCATAAACATGTGTTTTTAAAGCCATGGATGATGTTTTGTAACTTTACCAAAGACATGGAATCTTGTCCTTTTTGAATTTGAATGAATGTGGACATTGCTTGCATGAAATTTTATGGGCCTAGGCTGTCTAAAACATCAACCCAAAGCTCAAATCCCATTTCCAATTATTTTATACATTTTATTTTATATTTATTTGAAATAAATTAAAATAAATATGAATAAAATAGTTATCAAATGAAAGGTATGGCAAGAATAATTTAGAGGTCTTTTATAAACTTAGGAAGATTCTTGATGTCTAAGAAATTGAGCCCTTGCCTTAAAACTTCAAATTTTCTCAATGCATAAGTCTTGAAAATTCCCAAATTTTCCCAACTTGAGCAAGCCATAACTTGCTCAATTTTTATCTCATGATGATGACCTGAGACTTTTTAGAAATCCCAAGATGTCTACTTCAATCCCTTGTTTGATCAATTTTGCATTTTAAGATTTTATCTTGATGTAAAAGGTCTTGGCAAAAAGTGGCTTTTGTTGACTTTCTGAAAATGACCTGTAATGTATGAGCGTGTATCTTTCAAATGGTGCATTTATTGGACTTGAGGGATAAAGAGAAGTTTTAGGGAATGATATTATCTTCAATATGAGATTTGGTTAGGGAAAAATGGATGAAGTATGTGAAAGTTATGCTTTGTCAAAATTCAATTGACTTTTCCTATAGAAACCCTACTTTAGCAATTTTGACTTTTGATGAATTAGGGGCATTTCTTGAGGAATCATGATCAAACCTTGACCAAATGATGGATATTACTTCAAAATGTTGAGGTTGACCAAAAATCTTGAAGTTTGACTGTACATGGGCCACAATTGACTTTTGACCTAGTATAGTTGATTTTCCAACATTTGAGCAATTGACTGAGCAAACTTGTAGTGCAAGGCACGAAATTTGTCACAGATAATCTTGAAGACATATTAGGACCATGGAAGACATTTGAGACCTTGGAGCTCAACCATCTTGATGAAAATTGAAACCCTAGTTGGGGTTCATTACCTTAGGAGGATAATTTGTCTGGCCAATTCTTAGTCATCCTAGGGCAAGTTGGGGACCTCAATGGGCATGTCTTGAGTGAAAATGGGAGGGAAAATTTTGGGGTATAATATCTTCACCTGCTCAATCTTCTTAAACCTGAAGATTTAGATTGGTTTGTTTGCCTTTCGTGATCTGAAGGTGGAAAATGATTGAACACTAGAGTGCCCAGAAATTTGCACTCGCCCGTAGTGAGACTGCTGTTGAATAATTTGAGAATGGGCTTACATATGCCATTTGGAAAAGATGACAAAAGACTATAGGGGATGGTCTTAAAGATTCCATCCAAGGAATATGATAGAGATTTGTCGGAGATGGGCTTAAAGATGCCATCCAAAAAAGATGTTGACTTCGTAAGGAGTCTCTTTGTGGGGATTCATGTTTCTACTGTCGAAGGAGGAGGCTTCTGGGGAATTCCTTTTAGGGTAATAGAGTCTAGGAGCTTCGGTTGTCCATTACTCTTCTGGGGAGTAATCTCTTTACTGAAGAGACGGAGGTGAACTGCTATCTGGTCAGGATCTAGGCTTTGCAGTGACTTGCTGAGGGGGATAAGGCTGACTTTTATCTGGTCATATTCCAGGCTTCACATTAACTTACTGGGGGAATGAGATTAAACTACTATCTGGTCATACTCGAGGCTTTACAGTTTCTCAACTGGAATAGAAGTCAGAAAAATCTTAGTGTCGATTTAACTGAACCAGAGAAAGGATCTACCCGAAAAGAATCACTAACAAATCAATGGTCGATTCAAACTGAACTAGCAGAGGTCTTGATTTATCTTTGTCTGGATAAGAATTAGAAAAATCTTAGTGTCAATTTAACCGAACCAGAAAAAGGTTTATCAGAAAAGAATCAGTACCAAATCGATGTTTGATTCAAACTGAACCAGCAGAGGTCTTTATTTATCTTTGACTGGATAGGAATCAGAAAAATCTTAGTGTCGATTTAACTGAACCAGAAAAAGGTCTTGGATTATCTTCAACTGGAATAGGAATCAGAGAGATCTTAGTATCGATCTAACTGAACCAGAGGAAAATCTTGAATTAAATTTGACTGCATAAGAATCAAAAAAATCTTAGTGTCGATTTAACTGAACCAGAAAAAAGGCTTGGATCATCTTCAACTAGAATAGGAATCAGAGAGATCTTAGTGTCGATCTGACTAAACCAGATAAGGTCTTGAATTAACTTTGACTGGATGAGAATCAGAAAAATCTTAGTGTCAATTTAACTGAACCAAAAAAAAGTCTTGGAATATCTTCAATTGGAATAGGAATCAAAGAGATTTTAGTGTCGATCTGACTGAACCAGAGAAGGTCATTAACTAACTTTGACTGGAATGGAAATCAGAAGAATCTTATGATTGATTCAACTGAACCAGAAAAAAGTCTTGGGTTATCTTCAACTGGAATAGGAATCAGAGAGATCTTAGTGTCGATCTGACTGAACCAAAGAAGGTCTTTAATTAACTTTGACTGGAACAGATATCAGAAGAATCTTATGGTCGATTTAACTGAACCAGATAAAAGTCTTGGAATATCTTCAACTGGAATAGGAATCAGAGAGATATTAGTGTCGATCTGACTGAACCAGAGAAGGTCTTTAATTAACTTTGACTGGAATGGAAATCAGAAGAATCTTAGGGTCGATTCAACTGAACCATACAAAAGTCTTGGAATATCTTCAACTGGAATATGAATCAGAGAGATCTTAGTGTCGATCTGAATGAACCAGAGAAGGTTTTTAAATAACTTTGACTGGAATAGAAATCAGAAGAATCTTAGGGTCGATTCAACTGAACCAGACAAAAGTCTTGGAATATCTTCAACTGGAATAGGAATCAGAGAGGTCTTAGTGTCGATCTGACTGAACCAGAGAAGGTCTTGGATCAACTTTGACTAGAATGGAAATCAGAAGAATCTTAGGATCAATTCAACTGAACCAGACAAAACTCTTGGAATATCTTCAATTGGAATAGGAATCAGAGAGATCTTAGTGTCGATATGACTGAAATAGAGAAGGTCTTGAATTAACTTTGACTGGAATGGAAATCAGATGAATCTTAGGATCGATTCAACTGAACCAAACAAAAGTCTTGGAATATCTTCAACTGGAATAGAAATCAGAGAGATCTTAATGTCTATTTGACTGAACCAAAGAAGGTCTTGGATCAACTTTGACTGGAATGGAAATCAGAAGAATCTTAGGATCAATTCAACTGAACCAGACAAAAGTCTTGGAATATCTTCAGCTAGAATAGGAATCAGAGAGATCTTAGTGTCGATCTGACTAAACCAGAGAAGGTCTTGAATTAACTTTGACTGGAATGGAAATCAGAAGAATCTTAGGACCGATTAAACCGAACCAGTCAAAAGTTTTGGAATATCTTTAACTGGAATAAGAATCAGAGAGATCTTAGTGGTGATCTGACTGAACCAGAGAAGGTCTTGAACTAACTTTGACTGGAATAGAAATCAGAAGAATCTTAGGATCGATTCAACTGAACCAGACAAAAGTCTTGGGTCATCTTCAACTTGAATAGGAATCAGAGAGATCTTAGTGTCGATATGACTGAACTAGAGAAGGTCTTGTGAGGACATCTTTCCGTGGAGAATGCTGAAATAGCCCTTCATTAGGTATAGCTTTTGAGAATACTACCATGTCGCATAAGTAGTCAACTGTGTTTGTTGATTTGATATTTTCCCTAAAAAAGGAAAATAGTTAGTTGTATGCGCATGCCATGATGTATGAATACGGGATGCTATTGAGATGTTTCCCAGTCTAGGAAAATAAATACCGGACTACTGCTGGAGAGTATTGGGAAGATAAATCCTTCATTTCCGCTTGGGATGATGAATAGAGATGATTCACTGGGGATTTCATCTTTCTGTTTGAGGATATCCTGTCGGGGATTGACTCTGCTTGAGAATAACTATGTGGATGGAGGATGCTTTGTTGGAATATCTTGCTGATGTAGAGGAATAGACTCTGTTGGGGAATGAGCTTCTGTAGTTTGCGAAATAAACTTTACCCGGGAGGAGGTTTTATAAACTGTTTGAAATTATAAAACTTGGATGGGGAGTACAGACTTCAGCTGAAGTAGGTAATTCCTGCTTGGGGAAGAAGGAGACCAGAACTTGGTTGTTTCTGCTCTGTGGGGAACATAGACATCACGGGGTCGTATGTAACGGTGACTTCGTCTCAAACTATCTCTGCCCCTGTACCATGCTGGAAGGAGTAACTGTCGGGACTACAAATTGTTTTTTAGACTTTGCTCTGTTTCTTAAAGTCATCAGCAACTGTCTTTCTATTTTTTATGCAAGTATCTGTGAACAATGATCAATTTTAAATGCATATGTCAAAAATAAGTCATTGGACGTTTTTGCAAAACAAAATAGAAAAAGAAAAACAAATAGTTTTGTACTTTCAAGGAATGATTTGTATTGTTTTTCTTTGAAGTTCGCCTATAATAGGCATTTTGTACAAAGATACTGACGTTCTAGTAGGAGAACACCGTCGTAAGAAATGAAAATTACACAAAATAGTGTACAAAGAGAAAACAACTATGTGTAATAATCCCATTGAGTTTCAATTATGCTATTTCCCCTATGTCTTCGAGCGTCTCATTACTTTGCTACTTGTCCGAAGTTGACTGGATTGATCAGTACCGTTTGAGTCTTGGTAGTTGGTAACAAGGTCTGATCGCAAGATGATCCAATGGTACATAGTTGTACGCTTCAAATACATAACTTTTTCCTGGACCGCCCTTTCGGGTTTTCAGTCCTTCGGGATACCCTTTTTTTCCCAAGCCGCCTTTTGGTTCGCCGGGATGCCCTTATTTTTGCCTAGGCCAGTCGACCTAGCGGGTCTTTATTTATGCGTAGTATCTTTTCACTATGTCCGCATTAACAGGGTGAAGAAGGTCGTCTCCATCCATCGTGGTTAGAATCATGAACTTTATTCTCAGGTCAATAGAAGCTTTGAGACCCATGATGCATGCTTCAGACTCCACCATATTGTTGGTACAATTGAAACATAATCTGGCGGTGAAAGGAGTATGACAACATTCATGAGATATGATTACATCACTGATGCCATTGCCGAGTGCGTTGGAGGCTCCATCAAAAACCATAGTCCATCGGGATCCTTCCTCGGGTTCTTCATTCGGTCCAGGTTTTTCATAGTCAGTCGCTAACATAATGTTCTCATCCGGGAACTCAAAATTCATGGACTGGTAGTCATCCATAGCCTGATGAGCCAAATGATCAGCTAATACACTTCCCTTGATTGCTTTCTAGGTTGTGTATTGGATTTCGTATTCGATCACAATCATTTTCCATCTTACTATTCTTCCGGAGAGAGCGGGCTTCTCGAATATGTACTTGATCAGATCCATCTTAGATATCAATAAAGTAGTGTGGGTTAACATATATTGTCTCATTCGGTGAGCAGCCCATTCCAAAGCGTAACAAGTTTTCTCGAGCAGTGAGTATCTTGTTTCACAGTCAGTAAACATTTTGCTAAGGTAGTATATTGCATACTCTATTCGACCAGACTCGTCATGCTGCCCCAGCACACACCCCATTGAATTATCTAACACTGTTAAGTACATTATCAAAGGTCCTCCTTCAACCGGAGGCATCAGAATTGGAGGCTCTTGAAGGTATTCCTTGATTCTCTCGAAGGCGGTTTGGCATTCGTCACTCCACTTTACTACTTGATATTTCTTCAGGAGTTTGAAGATTGACTCACAAGTAGCATTTAAATGGGAAATGAACTTGGCAATGTAATTTAGGCATCCTAAGAAGCCTCTGACCTCCTTCTCAGTGCGAGGAGCCAATATCTCTTGTATAGCCTTCACCTTTACAGGGTCTACCTGAATGCCCTTGTCACTGACAATGAAATCTATGAGTTTACCAGACCTTACCCCAAAGGTGCACTTGTTCGGGTGTAACCTCAGCTGGTATATCTTCAACCTATCAAACAACTTTTGTAGGTGATCAAGGTGGTCTTCCTCAGTTTGAGACCTAGCTATCATGTCATCAACATAGACCTCTATCTCATGGTGAATTATGACATAGAACAAAGCTACCATGGCTCGCTGATAGGTTGCCCCAGCGTTCTTCAACCCAAACGGCATCACTTTGTAGCAGAAAGTGCCCCATTATGTGACAGAGGTTGTCTTCTCCATGTCTTCAAGTGCCATCTTAATCTGATTGTAACCAGAGAAACCGTCCATGAAGGAAAACATCTTGTGATATGCAGTGTTGTCAACCAGAACATCAATATGGGGAAGCAGGAAGTCATCCTTGGGGTTGGACCTGTTCAAATCTCTGTAGTCCACACACATCCGTACCTTGCTGTGATACGGTGGGAGAACTGACTTGAGGTTTTGCGTTTGTATTCGCAAATGTTTCGTTTTAGCAAGAGTCGCCGCCGACTTTTTATTTTATCCTAAAGGAAAGGTTAAAAAGCACAGGAAAAACCTTTGAGATGTTTTCGTGGGTTCGGGGGGTAGATTATGAAAAGGGAAGGTGCTAGCACCCTTTTCATCCATGGTTATCCATGGGCTCTTAGTTACTTGCTTAGATCACTTGCCTTTGCTTTTCAATTGTTTGAAATGGTGCTTTGTGTGTGTGGTTTTGAAAATGGTTTGAAAAAGATGCCTTGTCTAGGCAACCCTTGTAACAATTCTTTACTCGAATGTTTTACAAAAGGTGTTTGTCTTTTTGAAAAGATGTTTCAAGGTTTTGAAAGTTGTTTTGGAGATTGTGTTTGTGAAGTGTGTTTTGAAAGTAGGCAAGTGTGTTTTGCAAGTTTGATCAAGTAACTAAGAGTTGTCTACCCCTAAATTTACTCAAAGATCTTTCCTATGTTTTAACCCTTTTAACAATATTGTTCCACCATTGTATTTGGTGGACAATCTTGTGTTAGGATGTTAACGGGACGGGCACGGGTCATCGTTTAGACCATGAATGCAATAGTGCCAAGTGTCTTTGGCAATTTTTCCTTCAAGGGACTTGATCATTTTTTAGGCAACTTGAGAAAGCGTCATCGAGGGACTATGATCATTTGATTTATTTTTGTTTTGCCAAAGACACTCAACATGCAACATGGCCCATTTTTGAAGGCAACAAGTGAAGTAACCCTAAGGGTGCAAGTGTGTATGGTGTTGTCCATTTTCATGCATTTTTGTCTTTGTATTAGTCAAGCTATTTGTTATTTGATTTGCATACAAACCCTAAGTCTATCATGGCATAATTTGAAAGCTTTTAAATGCGGAAATTTAAAGTCCTAAATTATTACAACATAATTATGGGGATGGGGGTACAAATGTTTGAATGGGGGGATATTTAGCAAGAAATTAAATCTAAAACTATTACATCCATATTGAATATACAAATATCAAATTGTACAATATTTAAACAAATATAATAAATATGCAAAAATGTATTATGCACAAAAAGGATTTTTTATGTATGAGAAAATATTTTTCAATACAAAATATAAACAAAAATAAAAAGGTCAAATTTTGAGTATTTCATTTAGGGCAAAACCCTAATTTTTGAATAAATAGCATTTATTTATTAATTATATACAATATTTGTTAATTATATACAAAAAATAAGAAGTATGTTGTAAAAAAGTATTTTTGATGTCAAATATTAATAAAAATAAAAATGTATTATTTTTATATTTTTGTCCTAATTATCTAATAAAATATACAAGCATTTATATATTATATATTAAATATACTAAATATATACAAGAATAAAATATTAATTATTTACAAAAATGAGTATATTTTAGAAAATGTTTTCAAAATGTAAACAAAAAATAATAACTAAAAAAAAATATTTTTGTATTATTTTCTAGGGTTTTAAATAAAAAGTATATATATATTTATTTACATACATATATTAAATAGAACAAATAAATGCCAAATAAATGCAAAAAAGGGTGGAAAAATATTTTTGATATTTTTGATATTTGAGCAAAAAATAATAAGTCAGAATCAAAAAGAAAAAATCAAAAATGATAAATATATCACACAACGGGCTAGGGGGGTGTAAATTGGAAAAGGGGGTGCAAAAAGCAGGACTGACTCAGGCCCAGCCCAAGCCAGTCATCTTCTTCCTCCAGCAACCTGTTTGAAACAAAAACGCGCGCTTCTTTGATCCAATACCATCTCTTGATTCCTTGACTTTTACACAAAACTCATAACACCAATATTATAGAGCATCAAGAGACGAATTTAGTCATATAAAACACTTGACCTAACTCTAAGAATCCAGGGAGAATTTCTTCATCCCCAATTTCTAACCTAATTTTTCTTCAATGTTCATGGCCAAAATTCTCACAGCACGCATAATATAAATGAAAAGTAAATACATGGGTGGCTTCAGGGCTATGAGTAGAACATGTTTTCTTCATAAACCTAAGCTTAATCATGCCTGGATAGAGAGATAGAAGTTCATGTTTTTACCTGTTTCAGCTTGACTTGAACAGAACAATGTAGCAACTTCCAATGGATTTTGAGATTTTGTATAGTTTGCCTGAAGTCCAAGGATGCTTCTCCAACTCCTAGCTTGCTTTAAAATCAACTGAATCGTGCTATGGAAGTCAACCTGCACAGCTTGAAAATAAAAATGGCAAACGTGGTTATGGGTGATACAGCTTGAGTTCAATGCTTGGGATAACTTAAGTGGATGATATGGAACATGTTTGAACTCTTTTTGGCCAAAGTGCACGAGTGGAATGGATTGTGGAAGTCAAACTGCAACAGATGCCCTGTTTCTGCAGCAAGAGGGTGTTTTTGTGAATGAGGAGGTTTGGGAGGTGGTTCAGTCGTGCTTTAGGCTTGCTTGGATGTATGAAAGATGTTTGCAAAGTTTTTTTTTGAGCTCTTGTTTACAGGAATGAAAGATGGAGAGTTTTGGCAAGCTTTCTTCTTTTTGAAGTAAGAAGGTTTAAGTTGGGTTATAGGCCTGTACAAGGCTCTCAAGCATGCTGCAACACTCTCTCTTGATCAGTGGGATTTGTCTACAAACTTGTGCCTCAAAGATCTGGCTTGTACCTCTTGGATATGGTATTTGACATAAAGTGCATCTTTTCCAAAATGGCAAATTTACTTTTTCCATTTAAAGATTAATTCTTTGTGTAATGACTAAATGCATAAAACAATGCTTGAACACAAAGGTTATGCATTTAATTATTGAGTGTGAAGAGGTTTAGACGCCTGCAAACTATCACAAACCCTGCTGACTTGAAAATGCCAATGTTATGAACAAGCTTTGGCTATGAACAAAAGTGAATTTTGCCCAACTTTGCAAATTCGATTCTCCCTAACCACAAGGGTGTTTGATGAGTTCTTTGAAAATTTGGAAATATTGGAATGTGTACTACAATCCATCTTTGTAATGCAAATTGAAACTCCAAGTGGAAGCATGTGAAAAATGGCCAAGAAGTTGGACAAAAATCCTGCCTAGAATAGGTCAAAATTTTTCTAAGTTAAAAATGTTTTGCACCCTTGTTCCAAAAATCATAACTTGAGCTACAAGCTTCCTTTGAGAAAACTTGGTGAATCAAAGTTTTAGATTTTGCAATGGAATACAACTTTCATGTTTTGAGTTTTGTTTGAATCCATTTGAATCTTGGTGAAAAAATGGGACAAAGTTAGGAAAAAATAAGGAAATTTCATAACTTAGAAAATTTCTAAGTTATGAAATTTCTTCATTTTAAACCCTAATTTGCAATTTTGGGTTTCTTGATTAACAAGTTTCATAATTTGACATGTCTTGATGAAAAATGAATCTTGGCACTTGATTTTGACCAAAAAGTCAAAGTTTGACTTTTTAGTATACAGTCAAATTTTGATCAGTTGACTAGAAAATTCATCTGTCAATCCTGTGCATTTGAGACCTTTTGAACTTGTTGAATGGATCAAGACAATGCCATTGAGTTCTTGAGTCCATATGTGAGCTTGGTTTGCCATTGGTTAGGTCAAACAGTCAAAAATTGCCTTTGTGCAGTCAAAACCCTAAAAATGACCATTTTGCCCTTTTGGTGATCTGATCAAATTTCTTGTGGAATTGTGATCCAAACTTGATCATATGGTCAATATGAGTTCAAAATGTTGATGTGGGTCAAAAATCATGAAGTTTGACTGTCAATTGGCCACAATTGACTTTTTTCCCCAATACAGCTGATTTCTAGGTTAACTGTCCAATTGACTGGGCAAAGATTGGAGTCAAGACTTGAAACTTGGTATGGATAAACTTGTGAGTCCAACATGAAGCATGAAAGTCATTTTGGGCGTTTTAGGTCAAAACATCTTTGTGCAAACTCAAACCCTAATTTAAGTCAACAGTGCAAGGAGGGGTCTTGAGCAGAGCAAACCCTAACTTGATCTTGAGTTCCAAGAGTCTTGTGGTGAGAAAATGTTGATGAAATGAGAGGGAAAATTTTGGGGTACAACAGTTGCCCCTGTTCAATCTTCTTTAACCTAAAGAGTTAGATTGGCAAGCTTGCCTTTCGCGTCTTGAAGGTAAAAGGAGATTGGACACTAGAGTGCCCTTAAATTTGCACTCGTCAAAACATAGGCGCGGGAATGGGCTTAAAGATGCCATTTGGAGATGGGCTTAAAGATGCCATCTGGAGGGGTGACAGAATCTTGTCGGGGATGGGCTTAAAGATGCCATCTGGAATGTATGTTGTAGGTGAAAGTAATGAGTATCAGAAAGGTGTCCATGTTTTGGAACATCTCTGAGCTGGGGGTCTGAATAAGCAATAGATTGAAATCCGTGTCTAGAGAACCTGTAAACTGTTTTCAGAAGTCTGAGCTTATACATCTTATCCTGAAAAGGGTAAAATATTAGCTGAAACACAAAGTTATGTAGCGTGAAATGTATGATGCAATGTATGTTATATCAATGTCTATGATATGGATGTAATGAATGCGCATGTAAGCTGATGAGCTGTCTTGCTGGGGTTAGATAAATCCTGGATAGCCAGAGATAATAGAATCTTGACTTTCGCCGGGGAAAGTGAATCCTTGACTGCTGCAAGGGATTAGAAATCCTTTGATCGTTGAAAATGAGAAGTCCTGGGACCGTTGTTGGGGGAATCAGGAGTTTGGGTTGTAAACCACTTTGAGAATGAGAATCTTCATTCTGTTGGGGATATCAGGAGGTTGGGTGTATGCCAATCTACTGGGGTTTCAAGGATGGGAGTCTTCATTCTGTTAAGGGTCAGAAACTGGGAGTATACCAATCTTTTGAGGTTTTAAGGATGAGAGTCTTCATTCTGTTAACGGTTAGAAATTGGGAGTATACCAATCTTCTGAGGTTTTAAGGATGAGAGTCTTCATTCTGTTAACGGTTAGAAATTGGGAGTATACCAATCTTCTGAGGTTTTAAGGATGAGAGTCTTCATTCTGTTAACGGTTAGAAATTGGGAGTATACCAATCTTCTGAGGTTTTAAGGATGAGAGTCTTCATTCTGTTAACAGTTAGAAATTGGGAGTATACCAATCTTCTGAGGTTTTAAGGATGAGAGTCTTCATTCTGTTAACGGTTAGAAATTGGGAGTATACCAATCTTCCGAGGTTTTAAGGATGAGAGTCTTCATTCTGTTAACGGTTAGAAATTGGGAGTATACCAATCGTCTGAGGTTTTAAGGATGAGAGTCTTCATTCTGTTAACGGTTAGAAATTGGGAGTATACCAATCTTCTGAGGTTTTAAGGATGAGAGTCTTCATTCTATTAACGGTTATAAATTGGGAGTATACCAATCTTCTGGGGTTTTAAGGATGAGAGTCTTCATTCTTGAGAGAAACAGATTTTAGGAGCTTCAGTTGTCCGTTATTCTGTCGGTGGTTGTAACTTCCAGCAGGTGATGAAGGAAATTTGGTTGATGATCGTAACTTCCAGCAGGTGATGAAGGAAATTTTGAACGACCTTTCAGCTTGAAATGTAGTTTTGCTTTGGAGAATAAATCCTTGGCAAATGTTGGCGAAATAAACCCATAACCGAAGCTGGGGCTTGAAAATCCTTTGATTACCGAGGGTGAGAAACCCTTGCTGACTGCTGAC
Organism: Vicia faba; assembly: GCA_948472305.1. Taxonomy (NCBI): domain Eukaryota; kingdom Viridiplantae; phylum Streptophyta; class Magnoliopsida; order Fabales; family Fabaceae; genus Vicia; species Vicia faba. The sequence goes on along the minus strand of OX451740.1, from coordinate 133,615,127 downwards.
TGCTTGGGGAATAAGATCTTCAGTTGTTGAGGGATCTTAGGACCACTGTTGGGGATAGAAAATCCTTGGTGACCTGTGGGAAATGAGAATTCTGATGATCTCTACTAGGGAGTCCAGAACCTGGGAGCCTCATGCCGGAGGGGTAAGACTGAGAATCTTCAATCTGATGGGAAGTATCTCTGTGGGGAGAATGTTCACTAATCTGGATCCGATGGGGATTGATAGTTGGAAGTTTTAACTCCACTAGGGATAGGATTTTCAGATTTTAGGGCTCCACTGGGGGATGCTGAAACTTAACTCTGAGGGGAACTAAGTTCTTGGAAGGCTCTCTTAGCTGGGGAAGTCAGTTTTGGGAAAGCTTTTGCTCTGCTGAGGATTCTGAAGTTTAACTCTGTTTGGAGAATTAAGTTCTGGATTGAGGAATTTGGAGTTTAAATCTGCTGGGGATTTCCTCTGAAAGGGCATCAAGATACCTATCTGTACCTTCAACCTACCAGCAATCGTCTTTCTTGATTCATAAGAAAATGATTATGTTCAAATGCATATGCCTATTTAACAAAACATTGGACGTTTCTCAAATAAAACATAAGTGTGAAAAAGAAACAGAAGACAAGGCAAATTTCTGTATTTGGAAAAGTATTTGTATTAACTTTTTATGAGTATCTTTATACAAAGGAGACATACATCCTAGTAAGAGGATATTGCCGTAAAAAAAATTGAAAATTTTATACAAAAGAAAGATGGTTATGTGCAACAATTCCATGGGATTCCATTCTGTTATAGCCTTCACAACTCTGAATATCTTGTCCATTCGATGCTTCGTCCGCCGATGACTGGATTGATCAGAAGTTCGGAGCCTGTTGATGAAGGGATTGTCCTCTAAAATGATCCGACGAGACATAGTCATACGCTTTAATTCCCTAACTTTTGCCTGGATCGCCCTTTCGGGTTTTCGATCCACCGGGAAACCCCTTTTTTGCCCAAGCCGCCCTTTCGGGTTTTCAACTTGCCGGATGTACAATTTTTTTTGTTTTATCCCTAATTTTTGCCTGAACCGCCCTTTCGGGTTTTCGGTTCACCGGGACGCCCATTTTTGCCCAAGTCGCCCTTTCGGGTTTTTGACTTGTCGGGTTATTTTATGCGTAGTATCTTTTGACTATGTCTGCGTTCGCAGGGTGTGGCAAATCATCGCCGTCCATGGTGGTTAGAATCATTGCACCACCAGAAAATATGCTCTTGATTACAAATGGTCCTTCGTAAGTAGGAGTCCATTTGCCCCTGGGATCACTTTGCGGCAAGATAATCCGCTTGATTACTAGATCTCCGACTTGATATACTTGACGTCTGACTTTCTTGTTGAAAGCCTTGATCATCCGTTTTTGGTACGTCTGACCATGGCAAACAGCAGTAAGTCGTTTCTCGTCGATCAAATTGAGTTGATCAAGTCAGGTCTGAATCCAATCGTCTTCACTCAAACCAGAGTCCTTCATAATCCTTAAAGAAGGAATTTGAACTTCCAAGGGTAGGACAACTTCCATGCCATATACCAAAGAAAATGGGGTTGCCTCTGTTGAAGTACGTGCCGTGGTACGGTATCCATGCAGAGGAAACGGTAACATCTCATGCCAGTCCTTGTAGGTAACTGTCATTTTCTGAATGATCTTCTTGATGTTTTTGTTCGCAGCTTCAACAACACCGTTCATCTTCGGCCGATAGGGAGATGAATTGTGATGATAAATCTTGAACTGTTCGCATAAAGCGGTGATCATAGTATTGTTCAGATTGGTTCCGTTGTCTGTAATGATCCTGTCGGGGACACCATACCGGCATATGAGGTTTTGCTTGATGAAGCGGGCAACCATATTTTTTGTTACGGAGGCAAAAGAAGCTGCTTCGACCCATTTGGTGAAATAGTCAATGGCGACCAGGATGAAGTGATGTCCATTGGACGCTGTGGGCTTGATCTCTCCAATCATGTCAATGCCCCACATTACGAATGGCCAAGGAGCTGTCAGAACGTTGAGAGGAACAGGAGGAATATGAATTTTGTCAGCGTAGACTTGACATTTATGGCAAGTACGGGAATGTTGATGGCAGTCAGCTTCCATGGTAGACCAGTAATAGCCTGCCCTTAGAATCTTCTTAGCCATCGTATGTCCACTCAAGTGGGTGCCAAATGTGCCGCTGTGTATCTCAGTCATGATCAACTCTGCTTCAGCTTTGTCTACACATCGGAGTAAAACACAATCATGGCTGCGTTTATAGAGGATGCCGTTGCTTAGGAAGAACTTGGCAACAAATCTCCTTAGGAACTTTTTGTCATTGACGGAATCTCCTTCAGGATACTCTCTAGTCTGGAGATACCTTTTAATTTCGTGAAACCAGGGTTGTTCCACTACTTCTTCAGTATTAATCTCATGACAGTGCGCAGGTTCATCCATTCGCTCGATGGTGATTTGGGGAGCCTCGTTATCCCAGTTGAGTTTAAACATGGAAGACATTGTAGCCAGAGCATCTGCTAGCTGATTCTCTTCTCGCGGGAAATGCTCGAAGGTAATTTGCTCGAAATGAGGCAACAATGTCAGGACATGTTCTTTGTATGGGATAAGATTAGGATGTTTGGTATCCCACTCTCCTTTGATTTGAATTATAACCAAAGCCGAGTCCCCAAATACGATCAAAGATTTGATCCCCAAGTCTATAGCAGCCTTGAGACCAAAGATGCAAGCTTCATATTCAGCCATGTTGTTGGTACAGCTGAAGCAAAGTCGGGCCGTGAAAGGTGTGTGGCAACCTTCCGGGGAAATGAGTACCGCACTGATACCGTTTCCAAGTGCGTTTCAAGCACCATTAAAGTACAGGGTCCATCGGGATCCATTTTCAGGTCCGTCATACGGTCCGTTACCTTCAATGTTGTCCAAAGTCATGATGTCCTCGTCCGAGAAGTCGAATCTCATGGATTGATAATCTTCGATAGCTTGATGAGCTAGATGGTCAGCTAGTACACTCCCTTTTATAGCTTTTTGGGTAGTATACTGGATGTCATACTCAGTCAGGATCATCTGCCATCTAGCGATTCTTCCAGATAAAGCAGGCTTCTCGAAGATATACTTGATAGGATCCATTTTGGAAATCAACAGAGTGGTATGAGTCAACATATACTGTCTTAGTCGGTGAGTAGCCCATACCAAAGCGCATCAAGTTTTCTCGAGCAGTGAGTAGCGAGTCTCACAGTCGGTAAACTTTTTGCTAAGGTAATAAATGGCATGCTCTTTTCGACCAGACTCGTCATGTTGGCCCAACACGCACCCCATTGAGTTGTCCAAAACAGTCAGATACATGATCAGCTGCCTTCCTTCGACGGGTGGCATCAGAATAGGAGGTTCTAGCAAATACTCCTTGATCTTATCAAAAGCAGCTTGGCAATCTTCGTTCCATTCGACTACCTGATCTTTCTTCAATAGTTTGAAAATTGGCTCACAAGTAGACGTCAGATGAGAGATGAATCTGGAAATATAGTTCAAGCGTCCCAAGAACCCTCTAACCTCCTTTTTAGTACGGGGAGCTGGCATTTCTTGTATTGCTTTCACTTTTGCTGGATCGACCTCAATGCCTTTGTTGCTGACAATAAATCCTAGAAGTTTACCAGACCTAACTCCAAAAGTGCACTTACTTGGATTCAGCCTGAGTTTGTACTCCTTCAACCTGGCAAACAACTTCTGTAAATGTTCAAGGTGTTCCTCCTCTGTTTGTGATCGAGCTATCATGTCGTCTCCGTAAACTTCGATCTCATGATGTATCATATCATGAAACAAAGCTACCATGGCGCGTTGATAAGTTGCCCCTGCGTTCTTCAGTCCGAACGGCATCACCTTGTAGCAGAAGGTACCCCATTGTGTAACAAAGGTTGTTTTCTCCATGTCCTCGGGGGCCATTTTAATCTGGTTGTAGCCCGAGAATCCGTCCATGAAGGAAAATACCTTGTGCTAAGCTGTGTTGTCAATCAAAATGTCGATATGCGGTAGCGGAAAATCATCTTTAGGGCTAGCCCTGTTCAAATCCCGGTAGTCCACACACATTCTGACCTTGCCGTCTTTTTTAGGTACTGGCACAATGTTAGCAACCCATTATGGATAGGATGTAACAGCCAGAAAGCCAACATTGAATTGCTTCATTACTTCAGCTTTAATCTTCTCAGACATGTCGGGCCTCATTCGGCGGACTTTTTGCTTGATCGGTGGACAATCCTCTCTTGTAGGGAGACGGTGAACCACAATATCTGTGTCTAAACCCGGCATGTCTTCATAAGACCAGGCGGAGATTTCAATGTATTCATTCAACAGCTGTATTAAGTGCTCCTTGACACTTGGTTCCAGATTGGCACCCACTTGTACTTCTTTCCTGTCTTCCTCTGTTCCTAAGTTGACTGTCTCCAACAACTCTTCATGAGGTAAGATGGCCCTCTCTTCTTGTTGTAGAAGTCTGGCTAGCTCTCCTGGTACCTCACAATCTTCGTCATCTTCATACTCAGCCTGATTGACCAAATCTTCAGAGTTATTGAAGGATACAACAGAATAGTCACCCATAGAATCCAGAGTGGATGGGTACCTGAATTTGTGAGTGTGGGTGTGTGTAAGGGATAGCCATCCTTAAACAAACAAAAATGCAAAAGGAAAGAAAATGAACACAGCAGTTTATAAATGAAAAACGTCCAATGATTCATTAAACATGGCATATGAATATGAAGAGAATCAAAACCCTTACAAATGGACCTACATGCCCCGGGCAAGGCATGAGGTGAAAAATAGTGTGCAGATTGTTTAAAAGTAATTATTACAGACCAACAGGAAATGTTCGAAAGATAAGTTACTGATTAATGAAAGTAATGGGGACGAAGTCTTTCGCCTCCCAGTTGTGTAGCCCCCCTTCGATGGTTGGGATGATCCAATCCTCAATGTTGGCCTCTTTGTATTCGTCTTCCAAAGCATTGATTCTATGAGGAGAAATCTTGATGGGTGTTCTTTCAATTTTTGAGCGACGCATAGCTTTTTGCCCCGCAGCGGTAAATCCTAACCCAAATTTGTCTGTCTTGTGAGGAAAGTCAGGCAACTGACCCCATGTTGAGCTCTTCCCCTCCTTCATTGCAGCCTTTGCGTCTTTCAGAGATGCCATTCTGGCCACCTGCTTGGGCACCTCAGCTACTACCTTTGCTACTGCAACCTCGGGAGAAATTTCCTCGAAGTGTTGGAATGGTGTTTCGATGAATTCGCCCTCCACTTCCACATACCTAAAGGAGTTCAGATGACTGATCATGTACTCCTCTTCACCATGTACAATTATGATTTTTCCCTTGACAGGGTGTGATACGGTGGGAGAACTGACTTGAGTTTTGCGTTTGTATTCGCACTTGTTCGGTTTAGCAAGAGTCGCCACCGACTTTTTATTTTATCCTAAAGGAAAGGTTAAAAAGCACAGGAAAAACCTTTTGAGATATTTCGTGGGTCCGGGGGGTAGATTATGAAAAGGGAAGGTATTAGCACCCTTTTCATCCATGGTTATCCATGGGCTCTTAGTTACTTGGTTTTTAGATCACTTGCCTTGATTTTCGATTGCTTGAAGTTGTGGTGTATGTGTGTGTTTTGAAAATGTTTTTGAAATAGACGCCTTTGTTTCGGCAACCATTGTAATGACTCGTGTTTGAGTATATACAACGGTGTGTATCTTTTCTAAAAGATGTTTCAAAATGTTTTTGGAAATTTGTTTGAAAGTGTTTGTGAAGTGTGGTTTTTGAAAAGGAGGCAAGTGTTTTTGCAAATTGATCTCAAGTAACTAAGAGTTTTGTCTACCCCTATTATACTCGAAGGTTTTCTCTATGTTTTCAACCCCTTTTAACAATTTTGTTCCACCATTGAATTTGGTGGACAATCTTGCGTTTAGGAAGTTTAACGGGACGGGCGCGGGTCATCGTATGGACCATGAATGCAATGGTGCCAAGTGTCTTTGGCAATTTACTTAAAGGGACTTGATCATTTTGATAGGCGACTTTCGAAAGCGTCATCGAGGGACTTATGATCATTTGAATTGTTTTGCCAAAGAAACTCGACGTGCAAGCATGGCCCATTTTGGAAGGCAACATGTGGGATTACCCTAGGGGGTGCGAGTGTGATTGTGTGTTGATTTCATGTATTTGTCTTTGTATTAGGTTATCTAGCGTTTGGTTTTATGTACATGCAAACCCTAGGTCTAACCATGGTATAATTCGAAAGCGGTAAATTGCGGGAATTTTAAAGTCTACGCTATTACAAATAGTATCCGGGAGTGGGGGTACAAATTCACAAAGGGGGATGAGACTTAAATAATTACAACCAAATCGAATCGCGATCAAATGTAATCAATGTATAGCAAAGTGTAAGAATATAAAATGTATGATGCATCACATGTAAAGTGTATTGTGTAAGTGTAATTTATTTACAAGTTGCGAAATGTGAATTTAATAAGAAATTTAAATGTTGTTTATTTGTCAAGTATTATTATCCACTTTTGATTTAAATTTGTATTTTTTTTAATATGTACAAAATAAGAAAATTTAATTAAAGAAAGGAAAATATATTTAAATTCTATTCTTTTATGCATTTTTTGGTATTAATGTTTTTGTATTATGTACAAATTCTTAACTAAAAAAATGAAAATGAGAAATGTTTCTTAAGAAAAGATTAATATATATTTTTTGGTGTATTGTGATTAATATATTATTTATAAACAAAATTTATGATTATAAATAAAAAAAAGAACAAAAGTTAATGAAATTTTTTTAATGACAAGAAAAGGTATGTAAATTTATCAACTAAAGAGAAAAATATGTTTTTTAAAATAAAAGGGAAGTTTTGGAGATTTGAATGGGCTTTAAGGGCTTATACTGGCCCAAAAAAAAGTAGCAGCGTGAGGGTGTTAATTGGAAATTCGTTTGGGGCTTAAGCAGAGTGAATGGGGGCGAGGCCCATTGTTTCATGACTTTTTCGTTTAGGGTTTAATTGTTTCGTTCATTTTGGAACCGGCTTAGGGGTTGAGGGAAACAGAGGCACCGTCGCTCATCGTTTTCGCTTCGTCTTCGTCTTTCGTTCGCCTTTTCGCCATGGATTCAGAACACCCTCGCTCATGGCCACCGGGCTTCACCCTCTATCTCTCCTTCCTCCCTAATCGAACGCGGTGACTTTTTAAAAAAGGGTTTGGTTCTGAAGCTTTATACGTTTTTACACTTTGCATGTTTATTTTTCGTTTTGGATTTTGTTCTTAAGCTTCATTATTATTGTTTATTGAGGTGTACGAAATGAAAAGGGAGGAGGCCATACTACCTTCGTCTTCGGGAGATGGAGGAGAGATGGAGTTTGGAGGTGCCCTAGGCGGTTTTGACGGTAGAAGGATGGTGATGCTTGAAACCTGCTTTGATAACCACGGTACTCTGTATTCTTTACCTTCTTGTTGCTTAATGATGCATGCTGAAAGCCTAGCTTAACTGCCTTTTTCTCTTCTTCTCTTATCCTCGCTTCTGCTTGTGTATGCTTTGGATGATGTTGCCTTCGTTTGCTTGCCCTGTGATGAGAATGCTCTGAGGGTTTGGTTGATTTGAAAAAAAAAGCTTAGTGTTTGATGTGCTGAGATATCTTTGTATGTTGAGATATTTGTTATGCTTTCTTGCCCAGTGATGAAGATTTTCTGAGGGCTTGGAATTCTGTCTGGAATTTGTGGATGTTTGATTCGAGTTGCCTTGATGATATTTGTTGATGATATGCTTGAATGTTATGTTTGGTAGCCCAATGATGAATTACAGTTCTGAGGGCTCTTTGTGTTGGTTTGGAAACTAGTTTGGAAAAAGCTTGACAATTTGTGGCTATGGCTTTGAATACAAGTAAGGCTTAGCAGGTTTTAGAGCTGGACAGACTTACTGGTTTTGAAATTTTGCTTAAGGCTCAAGCAGGTTCATGTTTTTTTTAGACTTGATGCAGGATGTAAGAGGCTTTGGCTGAGGCTTGCATCAGTTTTAGCTTTGGTTCAAGGTTTGACAGGTTTTAAGCTGGGAATGCAGGTTGGAGGTTTACTGGTTGTTTGGATCTACTGGTTTTGTGTTTTAAGGCTAGCCAGTTTGTGGTTTGAATGGTAAGGCCTTGGATGCTTTTCTGGTTTTTTGCAAGTGTTTGAATGTTTATGCAGGTTTTGAAAAGGTTAGGCTTGACAGTTCAGGCTTGGGGCTTTTTGTTCTGAGTTCTCTTTGGCTTGTGTTCTTTTCTTTGGACTGTGTTGTCTTTCATATATGTTTAGGCTTTTTTGGCGCCTATGATTTTGAATGCTTCCAGATTTGATATCTTTTCTTGGTCAAGCTGATGGGCAGGTTTGCAAGGTTTGAGAATTTCATTCTTTGTGATTACCTCTGCTGCATATGTTCTGTCTACTTCTGAACAACTCTGATATATGCCTCTTTTAGCCTTCAGCCTGCTGTAACATAATCTGCTTTTTTATCCCTTTCTTCTCTCTTGACAGATTTTAAACATTCAATATTGTTTATATTTGTCTTTTTTTCTGAAAAAACAAATGGTTGAAAATGATGAGATGGAATTAGCTTGCAATCTACTCTTTCTCTGCATATTTGCATATCTCTTTTCCATACTTTGTGCTTCTTGACAGCATTGATAGTACTTTGGTATCTTGAGATATCTTTTGGCAGCTTGTTGACTTTGGACTTAGTTTGCTTTTGGACTTAAATTTGCATATGCTGTTTGTTTTGAACTATGCAGTTGGCTTAAGAATTTTGAATTTGTGCAAAACTCATAACTTTGTGCATTCATGTTTCAATTGCAAGCCTTCCATCCTTCTTTGTGAACCGGGAGAAATCCCGTGATTTGCAAAGAGGGTAAAACTGATTCCGGGCATTTGTTTTTAATGATGAAACTTTTTTTAACTGTCTGCTTTAACTATTTATTTTTCTCTTCTTTTGACTCTTCTTCTTTCTTTCGCAGATAAAAATTAAATGGAGAGGAAAAGCAACAGATGGAGGATGAAGAATTGAAGACTTAGAAGAATATTAGGATAGTTTTATTTAAATTTAAATAAATGTAATATTATTATTGTAAATACTTTGTAAACGAATACTTGTATTTAAATAACAATTGTAACAAATATTTAAAGATGAAATAAAAATTCCTTTTATCCAATTAATTCTTTTCTTCTTTCAATCGTTTACTTTATTATTTATAATTCTTTAAATTAAAATAATTGAAAATAAATTTCAACTATTTAATCTCAGAATAATAAACAATTAAATAAACATTGTGGTTTTAGCATCGATCAACTAATAAGCTTGGCGCTTCACAAATCCAAATCACTGCACAGTCAATCACAACAAATGCCCAGACATTTCTCCTTTTACTGATTTTAACCAAACACTACAAATTCAATCCAAATGCATCTTTTAAATGATTAAGTCAAACAATGCGAATTCAATCCAAATGTCTCAGCCCATATCTCTGAACAATTTGAAAAGCACTGTGGGGATTTAATTCTTTCTGAGAATGCGCGCATAAAAACCCTAATTCCTGATCAAATGTCGAAGAAACATTCGCCTGATCAAAGTTGAGCCAGAATCAACCAAAACCCTAAGCAAACTGTAAGAACTGTTCTAGAGCCATGAAAATCAATAAAAACCCTAATTTTTGTCTGACTGACGAGAAAAGTCTGTTTGGCCGATTCATGAATTAGTCGGGGAAAATCAAGAAACGCCCGCAGCTGTGATTTCTTGAGGAAAAATGCGAGGGAAAATTTTGGGGTACAACACAGGGTATTTCAGCATCTGATGCAGGGAGGAAGTGACTGCCCCAGCATTATGTATCCATGGCCTCCCTAGCAAGCAAGAGTAGGATGGGCGGATGTCCATCACATAGAAAGTTGAGTGGAATACTTCAGTGCCTACCTTGATGGGAATGTCGACCTCCCCATGCACCATTCTTTTAGACCCGACAAAGGCCCTGACAATGATATTACTTGGTTTCAGCTCCAAGCCTTCACAATCCAACCGGTCGAGAGCCTTCTTAGGCAGCACGCTTAAAGAAGAACCAGTATCGACCAAGACATGGGCGTGAGTAGTTCCTCGGCATTCAACTGACACATGCAATGCATCATTGTGCTTTCTTCCCTTCGGAGTCAGGTCAGCATCAGAGAAACCCAGACCGTTGTCGGCGGTAAGGCTGGCTACACAATCCTGGAATTGATCGGCTGAGGTTTCTTGGGGCACATGGGCTGTCTTCAAAAACCTTATCAAGGCTTTGGCATGAGCCTCCGAACAAAGCAGCAATGCTAACATGGAGATCTTCGAGGGAGTTTGCCCCAGTTGCTCCACCACGTCATAATCACTCTTCTTAATTATTTTCAGAATCTCCTCCATTTCTTTCTCAGAGGTTTCGGGGATGACCAAGGGTTGAGCCCTCGTCCTGAAGAGCTCTTCTTGGATCCCTTTCCCCTTATCAGCAGAAGTAGGAGGGACAACCATAAGAGTAACAACTTCTTCAATCAACGGAGTTCTTGCAGAAAGTTTTATCGGTGCAGGAGTAACCTTGGCAGCAGCTGCGGGTCCAAAGATTGCCATTGGAGGGGCAATCTCTGGAGAGAAAATTCTCCCACTTCGGGTAATCTTGCTCGTACCGACAATGTTTCCAATGTCAGCAGTTTCTTCCTCAGATCTCTCTTCAGTTATCTCAATTTTCTTAACACCGTGGTAGTAGATTTCTCCACCATAATTCCACGGTATTGATTTGTCAGATTTGTAGGGGACAGGCCCAGGCATGGTTATTTTCAGAGGTGCAATCTTTGAAACTGATGTAATCTTAACAGGCTTTTTAGGGACCTTGGAAAGATAGGTGGAAATGGTGATTATTGAAACATCTTTGATAGGGGTTGGAGTAGCAGGAATCTTTTCGAAAAGAATTTGTTGGTTGTCCATTAGGCCTTGGATGCCTATCTTCAGCAATGGACAATCAGTTGGTAGGGAGGAACAAAAGTAGCAATCTTCTTTACAACCTGGGAAAATCCCAGCTTTCAACAGATTCAACTTGATTGTCAGTAATGGAGTTACCAGATCATTGACAACAGAAACATACAGATCTTCTTCAACAGCATGAACATGATGGCCATGCTTTGGCATCGGAGCGAATATTACGTTCGGCTTCTCGGGGGCGTCGAACTCAACCTCTTTTGCATCTATCAAGTCTTGAATTTTATTCTTTAGCGCCCAACAATTGTTGGTGTCATGTCCGGCGCTGTCAGAACGATAAGCACATTTGGCATTGGCATGATAGTATGGAGATGTGGTGTTAGGGTTTTTCGGTGCCTCCTTTAAACCAGTCAGATTCAGCTTCAACAAATGGGGAAGAACTTGTGCGGGCGTCATATTGATGCGGGTGAACTGCTGTGGTGGCCGTTCTACCCGTTGCTGGTTAGGTCTAGACTGATTGGTACGAGGCTGATCATTTGACAAATTTTGAATCATCACGGCCCCTACAGTCGGCCGGCGCTCAGTTCTTCCCGATCCCTTCTGAGAGTACACAAAAACTTCCTCTTTCTTGGCTGGAAATGGCTTTTTAACAGTTGTAGATGCAGAGGCATCCCTTTGAATCTTCCCATTCTTAATACCAGCTTCCACCCGCTCGCCAGTCAGAATCAATTCAGTAAACCCTGCGGAAGAGCTCCCGATCAAATGGTTGAAGAACGGGCCTAATAGGGTCCCCAAGAACATATCAACTAGTTCCCTATCTGAAAGAGGTGGCTGCACTCTTCCGGCCAAGTCGCGCCATTTCTGGGCGTATTCTTTGAATCCCTCATTTGAGGCCATCCCCATACTCTGTAGCTGAGTACGGGTTGGCGCCAAGTCAGCATTATATTGATACTGGCGATAAAAGGCAGCTGCCAAGTCTTCCCAGTTATGCACTTCTGACCTCTCAAGCTGGTAAACCCAGTATAGCTGTGTACCGGACAAACTGTCCTGAAAGAAGTGTACCCAAAGATTTCTGTCGGATGTATGAGGTTGAATTCTTCTGACATATGACCTCAGGTGCATCTTCGGGCAAGACAACCCGTCATATTTTGCAAAAATTGGCACCTTAAACTTTGGAGGGATCAAAATCCCAGTAATCAATCCCAATTCTTCAAAATCCAACCCAGGAACCCTTTGCAGCTCCATAGCTGCCAGTCTATCCTCCAGGTTTTTGTATTTGTCGTCCGCTGGCGGGTATTGCTACTCTGAGTAGTCTTCATCTTCCTCAACCTCTTCCTCTTCAGCCTCGGACTCCGAAGGTAATGCAGCCCATTTTCCTTTACCGGTCCCCTCATCAGATGTGGAGTGGAATTCAAGAACTCTCCTAGCTTCATTCTCAAATCTTCTTCCCAGTGTAGCTACCCCAACTCTTTTCTTCTTCTTTTTTTCCTTTTTCTGGATCTTTGTTCCCTAACAGTGCTTTAATATCCTCCTGACCCTTTGCCAAGGTCACAAGGAGCTGTTGAAACTGCAAGTTTTGTGACTGCAGATCTTTGACCGTCTGTTCAAGATCCATCTTACTGAAATAAACAACAGAAAGATAAGGAAACCTGGTGTGAAGACCTGTTTATGCATATGATGAATGATATGTTTATTCATGCAATGCATTCAAGGATTTAGAAATTCAAAATTGTTGCAGACAAAAAGAACACACGTCATATTAATAAGAAGAAATTTTTGTCAGTACATAAATGCCCCATGGGCCAAATATTACAAAAACTTCTTAAGGTAAAAAGACGTTGCACATCCTTTTTGGTGCGATGTAAGTGTTGAGGGTCTCCTCCTCGTGAAGTCGGCGGGTAAGCTCCAAAACCTTCTTCTCACTGGCGTAGAAGCTGGCTTCAAAAGTATTTCGTTCTTCCTTGAGTTGGATCCAACTCTTCTGCATCTCCTCCCATGATGTTGGCATGTCAGGGTGTAGGATGGTGTAGGGAACCTCTCCTTCCTTAACAGGCTCTTTAACCAAAGGGAGAATGTGAGGGTAGGGCATCATAAGACTGTGGGAGCGGGTTCGTACCCACTTGAGGTAAGGCTCAAGAGGGATGGAGTTCTTGTGCCCCAGTGTCTTGCTATCTACCTTGTTAGGCATCCTCCAAGCTCTGATGAATCTTTGGGGAAGTCCTTGCGTATCGTTGTTGAAGTCAAAAACTAGGTCAGGAATCAGCATGTCATGAGGGCCATCCTTCCGTGCATATCCAAATTGTCTCAAAGCTAGACAAGGGTTGTAGGTAATGCCTCCCCTGATGCCAAGTAATGGAACATTAGGGAACTCACCACAATGATTGACGATGATGACATTTTCTCTGGACCGAGAACACCAATGTACATCAGAGTGTGTGAGGGTCATCAACCGTTGTGACCACCTTAAGCCTTGCTCATTCTTCAAAACAGATTGTGGAAGGTGCGAAATAAACCACCTTGCAAGGAGAGGAGTACAGCATATGAGAACACCTCTCTTCCTCATTGTTCGTGTGTAAAATGAGTGGAGGATGTCCCCAAGCAATGTAGGTATGGGATTCCTGGATAGGAAAATCTTGACAGCATTGATATCTATAAGTTGGTCAGGATTTGGGAACAAGACCAACCCATAAATAAGGAGTGCCACAATCTCTTCAAAGGCTTACAGATCCATGGAATTCCAACACTCTTGTGCTTTCTCAAACAAGAATTTTGCCAAGAAGCCTTTGACACCACTTCTAGTTTCCCAATGCCCCTTGATGTCAGATGGTTGCAAGTGTAGTGCTTGAGCAACATCTTCAGGCTTTGGTTCTTTTTCCGTACCGTTGTAGGGTAGTTGATTAAGAATAGGAATTCTCAGGAGTTGAGAAAATTCCTCTAAAGTAGGCACCAATTGGTAGTCAGGGAATGTGAAACAGTGGTGAAGGGGGTCAAAGAATTGGAACAACACTTTCACCATGTCTTCTTCAATGTTGGTGTTGACTAGGTTGAGCAGTCTACCATGTCTTTCACTGAAGAGAGAGCTTTCTGGAATTCTGGATGTAAGCTCCTTAAGTTGAGGAGGGATTCTCACAAGGTTGACTTGGATGGTTTTCCTGCGAAGAATTTCCATGACCTACAAAACAAGAACAAAGATGAAGATCCAAACCCTTGAAATGGTTAGTGGATGCATATGATGCTTTATGATGTTCATGATGTATGCACAAACATATGTACAAGCAAGTCATACAAAACCCTAGTTTCAGGCTTGCATGAGGTTTCATAGGTAAGTACCCTCTTGAGTGAAGTTGGGTTAAAAACCTGTCCTATAAATAGTAATCGGGTTCTAAGGAGCTCAATATCATCGAATTGTTTTCCATGTTCATTGTTTTGGTTTAGCCACTTAACTAGCGACCAAAATATTCCAAGAAAACAACCCTCAATGAGTGTAGTATCGAGTATCTACCAACTTCGGACTGTACCAAAGCCGGTCATCTCACTACCCCTAATAAAAGGCCAAGATGGTCAAGTAAGGTTCTAGGTCATTAGTGCTTAGTGACATCACTCAGCGGCCCCGTACTCTCCTTGATTGAACTCAAGGGTTACCGGTACTCACAAATATGTCGCACTAATATAGCTATTGCTTCAACCGTGTCGGTATACCCCGCATAGTTTCCACAACGTATTGCTATCTATGAATGTTTCCCAAAATCCGGGTGTAGGATTTCAAGCCCAAACAAGAGAACCAAAATGTAAAGCAATCAAAGCAAACAATTGGTCATGCAAAAGGGTGACCTAAGCCCTAAGGTTACTCCACTTTTAATTTTATCCCCAGCAGAGTCGCCAGTTCTGTGATACGGTGGGAGAACTGACTTGAGGTTTTACGTTTGTATTCGCAAATGTTTCGGTTTAGCAAGAGTCGCCACCGACTTTTTATTTTATCCTAAAGGAAAGGTTAAAAAGCACAGGAAAAACCTTTGAGATGTTTTCGTGGGTTCGGGGGGTAGATTATGAAAAGGGAAGGTGCTAGCACCCTTTTCATCCATGGTTATCCATGGGCTCTTAGTTACTTGCTTAGATCACTTGCCTTTGCTTTTCAATTGTTTGAAATGGTGCTTTGTGTGTGTGGTTTTGAAAATGTTTTGAAAAAGATGCCTTGTCTAGGCAACCCTTGTAACAATTCTTTACTCGATTGTTTTACAAAAGGTGTTTGTCTTTTTGAAAAGATGTTTCAAGGTTTTGAAAGTTGTTTTGGAGATTGTGTTTGTGAAGTGTGTTTTGAAAGTAGGCAAGTGTGTTTTGCAAGTTTGATCAAGTAACTAAGAGTTGTCTACCCCTAAATTTACTCAAAGATCTTTCCTATGTTTTAACCCTTTTAACAATATTGTTCCACCATTGTATTTGGTGGACAATCTTGTGTTAGGATGTTAACGGGACGGGCACGGGTCATCGTTTAGACCATGAATGCAATAGTGCCAAGTGTCTTTGGCAATTTTTCCTTCAAGGGACTTGATCATTTTTTAGGAAACTTGAGAAAGCGTCATCGAGGGACTATGATCATTTGATTTATTTTTGTTTTTCCAAAGACACTCAACATGCAACATGGTCCATTTTTGAAGGCAACAAGTGAAGTAACCCTAAGGGTGCAAGTGTGTATGGTTTTGTCCATTTTCATGCATTTTTGTCTTTGTATTAGTCAAGCTATTTGTTATTTGATTTGCATACAAACCCTAAGTCTATCATGGCATAATTTGAAAGCTTTTAAATGTGGAAATTTAAAGTCCTAAATTATTATAAAATAATTATGGGGATGGGGGTACAAATGTTTGAATGTGGGGATATTTAGCAAGAAATTAAATCTAAAACTATTACATCCATATTGAATATACAAATATCAAATTGTACAATATTTAAACAAATATAATAAATATTCAAAAATGTATTATGCACAAAAAGGATTTTTTATGTATGAGAAAATATTTTTCAATACAAAATATAAACAAAAATAAAAAGGTCAAATTTTGAGTATTTCATTTAGGGCAAAACCCTAATTTTTGAATAAATAGCATTTATTTATTAATTATATACAATATTTGTTAATTATATACAAAAAATAAGAAGTATGTTGTAAAAAAGTATTTTTGATGTCAAATATTAATAAAAATAAAAATGTATTATTTTTATATTTTTGCCCTAATTATCTAATAAAATATACAAGCATTTATATATTATATATTAAATATACTAAATATATACAAGAATAAAATATTAATTATTTACAAAAATGAGTATATTTTAGAAAATGTTTTCAAAATGTAAACAAAAAATAATAACTAAAAAAAATATATTTTTGTATTATTTTCTAGGGTTTTAAATAAAAAGTATATATATTTATTTACATACATATATTAAATAAAACAAATAAATGCCAAATAAATGCAAAAAAGGGTGGAAAAATATTTTTGATATTTTTGATATTTGAGCAAAAAATAATAAGTCAGAATCAAAAAGAAAAAATCAAAAATGATAAATATATCACACAACGGGCCAGGGGGGTGTAAATTGGAAAAGGGGGTGCAAAAAGCAGGACTGACTCAGGCCCAGCCCAAGCCAATCATCTTCTTCCTCCAACAACCTGTTTGAAACAAAAACGTGCGCTTCTTTGATCCAACACCATCTCCTGATTCCTTGACTTTTACACAAAACTCATAACACCAATATTATAGAGCATCAAGAGACGAATTCAGTCATATAAAACACTTGACCTAACTCTAAGAATCCAGGGAGAATTTCTTCATCCCCAATTTCTGACCTAATTTTTCTTCAATGTTCATGGCCAAAATTCTCACAGCACGCATAATATAAATGAAAAGTAAATACATGGATGGCTTCAGGGCTATGAGTAGAACATGTTTTCTTCATAAACCTAAGCTTAATCATGCCTGGATAGAGAGATAGAAGTTCATGTTTTTACCTGTTTCAGCTTGACTTGAACAGAACAATGTAGCAACTTCCAATGGATTTTGAGCTTTTGTACAGTTTACCTGAAGTCCAAGGATGCTTCTCCAACTCCTAGCTTGCTTTAAAATCAACTGAATCGTGCTATGGAAGTCAACCTGCACAGCTTGAAAATAAAAATGGCAAACGTGGTTATGGGTGTTACAACTTGAGTTCAATGCTTGGGATAGCTTAAGTGGATGATATGGAACATGTTTGAACTCTTTTTGGCCAAAGTGCACGAGTGGAATGGATTGTGGAAGTCAAACTGCAACAGATGCCCTGTTTCTGCAGCAAGAGGGTGTTTTTGTGAATGAGGAGGTTTGGGAGGTGGTTCAGTCGTGCTTTAGGCTTGCTTGGATGTATGAAAGATATTTGCAAAGTTGTTTTTAGCTCTTGTTTACAGGAATGAAAGATGGAGAGTTTTGGCAAGCTTTCTTCTTTTTGAAGTAAGAAGGTTCAAGTTGGGTTATAGGCCTGTACAAGGCTCTCAAGCATGCTGCAACACTCTCTCTTGATCAGTGGGATTTATCTACAAACTTGTGCCTCAAAGATCTGGCTTGTACCTCTTGGATATGGTATTTGACATAAAGTGCATCTTTTCCAAAATGACAAATTTACTTTTTCCATTTAAAGATTAATTCTTTGTGTAATGACTAAATGCATAAAACAATGCTTGAACACAAAGGTTAGGCATTTAATTATTGAGTGTGAAGAGGTTTAGAGGCCTGCAAACTATCACAAACCCTGCTGACTTGAAAATGCCAATGTTATGAACAAGCTTTGGCCATGAACAAAAGTGAATTTTGCCCAACTTTGCAAATTCGATTCTCCCTAACCACAAGGGTGTTTGATGAGTTCTTGGACAATTTGGAAATATTGGAATGTGTACTACAATCCATATTTGTAATTCAAATTGAAACTCCAAGTGGAAGCATGTGAAAAATGGCCAAGAAGTTGGACAAAAATCCTGCCTAGAATAGGTCAAAATTTTTCTAAGTTAAAAATGTTTTGCACCCTTGTTCCAAAAATCATAACTTGAGCTACAAGCTTCCTTTGAGAAAACTTTGTGAATCAAAGTTCTAGATTTTGCAATGGACTACAACTTTGATGTTTTGAGTTTTGTTTGAATCCATTTGAATCTTGGTGAAAAAATGGGACAAAGTTAGGAAAAAATAAGGAAATTTCATAACTTAGAAAATTTCTAAGTTATGAAATTTCTTCATTTAAAACCCTAATTTGCAATTTTGGGTTTCTTGATAAACAAGTTTCATAATTTGACATGTATTGATGAAAAATGAATCTTGGCACTTGATTTTGACCAAAAAGTCAAAGTTTGACTTTTCAGTATACAGTCAAATTTTGATCAGTTGACTGGAAAATTCATCTGTCAATCCTTTGCATTTGAGACCTTTTGAACTTGTTGAATGGATCAAGACAATGACATTGAGTTCTTGAGTCCATATGTGAGCTTGGTTTGCCATTGGTTAGGTCAAACAGTCAAAAATTGCCTTTGTGCAGTCAAAACCCTAAAAATGACCATTTTGCCCTTTTGGTGATCTGATCAAATTTCTTGTGGAATTATGATCCAAACTTGATCAAATGGTCCATAAGAGTTCAAAATGTTGATGTGGGTTAACAATCATGAAGTTTGACTTATAATTGGCCTTAATTGACTTTTTTCCCCAATACAGCTGATTTCTAGGTCAACTGTCCAATTGACTGGGCAAAGATTGGAGTCAAGACTTGAAACTTGGTATGGATAAACTTGTGAGTCCAACATGAAGCATGAAAGTCATTTTGGGCGTTTTAGGTCAAAACATCTTTGTGCAAACTCAAACCCTAATTTAAGTCAACAGTGCAAGGAGGGGTCTTGAGCAGAGCAAACCCTAACTTGATCTTGAGTTCCAAGAGTCTTGTGGTGAGAAAATGTTGATGAAATGAGAGGGAAAATTTTGGGGTACAACACTTGCCGTATTTTTTAGGCAACAGGACTACGTTAGAAAACCATTGGGGATACGAGGTGACAGCTAAGAACCCAGCGTTTAACTGTTTCATAACCTCTACTTTAATCTTCTCTGACATTTCAGGGCGCATACAACGGACCTTCTGCTTTACCGGAGGGAAATCTTCTTTAGTCGGCAGGTGATGAAACATAATATCGGTGTCTAGTCCAGGCATGTCTTCATACGACCAGGCAAAGATCTTAACATAATCATGCAACATCTAAATCAAACGCTGTTTGCCACAAAGCTCCAAATTTGCACCTATCTTGACCTCTTTTATGTTCTCTTATGTGCCCAAATTCACTGTCTCAACTGGATCTTCATGAGGCTGTATAGCCCTTTCTTCCTACTGTAACAGTCTGGCAAGTTCTCCGGGTACCTCACAATCTTCCTCACTTTCGTCCTCGACTTGGTTGATCGGATTTTCAAAGTCATAACCGGCAATAGCAGAACTGTTATCAATGGGATCTAGAGTGGATATGGATCTGCAATTGATATATGAGTGTGTGTAAGAGCATAGCTGTATAGACAAAGTAAAAAGAAGAAAAGAAAAATAGAGAGCACAAAAAACGTACAATGCTTTATTAATGCCATATGAAAATGAAACATGTTTTCCCTCACAAATAAACCATTGTGCCCCGGGTAAGACACATGGCCAAAAAGTTATATTGTTTATTACATATCCAAAAAACAAGAAAGATAATTACTTCTGAACAAAAGTAAATGGTACAAAGTCTATTTCCGTCCAGTTACTAGGTCCATCGTTGGTAGTAGGGAAGATCCAGCTATCCATGTCATACTCATTGTCAGCATCTTCTGTGGCGGAGACAACATCAATAGCATTGATTCCTGAGCCATGCTTGGGCATGGGTGGAGTTATGATGTTGGGAGTTTTCGGAGCATCGAATTCAATCTCCTTTGCTTCAATAAGGTCTTGCACCTTTTTTTCCAAAGCCCAACAGTCGTTCGTGTCTTGCCCAAGAGTCTCAGAGTGGTAGGCGCATCAAGCATTGGGATTGTAACAGGGAGATGCAGTGTTGGGATTCTTGGGAGCTTCTCTCAAGGTAACCATATTGGATTTCAGTAACTGAGGAAAGACTTGAGATAAAGTCATATTTATCCGGGTAAACTTCCTTACATGTCTTTCTGCTCTAGGTTGATTGTTCCTTTGTTCAGTAGGTGCGGGTTTAGAGATCATAACAGCCCTTACCGCTGGACGACATTCAGTTCTGTCCTGATTCCTTTGAATGTATACAACACTAACCTCTTTCTTCCCAGTAAATGGCTTACTTAATGTACTGGAGGACGCATTCTTTTGGATCTTACCACTCCTAATTCCAGCTTCCACTCTTTCTCCCGTCAAGATCAATTCAGTGAAGCCGGCTGAGGAGCTTCCAATCAGGTGATTAAAAAATGGACCAGACAGGGTAACCAGAAACATATCCACTAGCTCCCTACCAGACATGGGGGTTGGACTCTTCCTGCTAAGTCCCTCCATTTCTGAGCATAGTCCTTAAAGCCCTCACTCGAACCCATAGACATATTTTGGAGTTGTGTACGGGTGGGAGCAAGGTTTGCATTGTACTGATACTGCTTGTAGAAAGCAGCATCCAGGTCTTCCCAATTATGGATGTTGGCCCTTTCCAGCTGATAGAACCATTCTAGTTGAGTTCTGGACAGACTATCCTAAAAGAAGTGGACCCATAAGTCCTTGTCAGCAGTGTGAGACTGAATCTTCCTCACATAAAATCGGAGGTGCATCTTGGGACACGAAACCCTATCATATTTGGCGAACACCGACACCTTGAGCTTTTGCGGGATGACAACCCCAGAGACCAAACCTAGCTCTACAAAATCCAGACCCGGTACCTTCTGGACCTCCATCGCATTCAAACGATCCTCCAGTTGTTTGTATTTTTCATCAGCAGGAGGATACTGTTCCTCATCATATTCAGATTCATCATTGGATTCTTTTGGACTGGAGTCTACCTCTCTTGTTTCCTCTTATTGATTGTTTCCTTCCTTTGATGAAGTTATCAGTTCAGAGGCTCGTCGCACTGGTCCTCTGATCCTTCTTCCCAAGTTCACCACACCAGCTAGTTTCCTTGGCTTCTTCTTTTCTTTAACAAGCAGGGCTTTCAGTTCTTCTTGCCCATTGGTCAGAGCCATGATCATCTGTTGAAATTGGGCATTCTGAGTCTGTAGATCCTTCACTGTCTGTTCTAGAGCCGTTGCTGAAATAAACAACGATGAGGATGAGAAACTTGCTATGACACCTGTTTATGCAATGGTATGTATGATATATGTATGCAATGTTTTAAAGGATCTCACGGGGTAAACAAGGAAATGTCAGAATTTGCAACTTCGATTGAATAACTCCGTATCCTTGAGTGTCCTTCTACGAGAGTCAAGCTCACCATATCAAGTGGGTCATATCCCCTGACTCAAGTTGTTGAGTTTTGATCTTTTGACGACATTGGCTAGAGGAAAATAAACCCCCTTTGCCCCTTGTGAGATGTCTGATTTATCATAACATGCATCACAAATCCTTGAGATCCTTGAAATGGTTAAGGAAATGATGTGGCATGATGTTATGATGTGTATGATTATGCTAAGAAATAACATATATAGCAAGCACAAGCAAATCACACCAAGACCTTAGGTTTAAGGCTTGCATGGATTTTAAGGTAATACCCTCTTGAAGTTGGATTGGTTCAACCTGTCTTATAAATAGTAACCTGGTTCTAAGGGATATCAATATCACTGACCTTTCCCACAAACTTCGTTCGATAGGCAACTGACTCACAACCAAACAAAACTCAGGAGTCAAGTCTCAATGAGTGTAGCATCGAGTATCTACCGACTTTGGGAATACACCAAAGATGGTCATCTCGCTACGTCCTAATGGCCAAGTTTTTCATTTAAAGGTTCTAAGGTCAGTTGACGCTTCATGACACCTCACAACGACCTCGTATTTTCCTTAATTAACTCATGGGCTACCGGTACCAACCAAAGTGTCGCATCAACGTAGCCATCGCTTCAACCGTGTCGGTATACCCCACACAGTTTCCACGATATATTGCTACTTACCTAAAAGGTTTCCCCATATCCGGGTAAAGAATCTATAGTAACAATCCAAACGGACCTCTAAGGATAAAGAAAACAAAGCATACAAATGCAACAGTTTTAAAATGAACTAACTCTAAGGTAACCCCACTTTTTATTATCCCCAGCAGAGTCGCCAGTTCTGTGATACGGTGGCAGAACCGACTGCTAATACTGGTTTTGCATTTTTTGTTCGCAAATGTCGCGGTAAGCAAGAGTCGCCATATACTTTTCTTTTATCCAATAAAGGAAAGGGTGAAAAGAAAAGAAAAAGACCTTTTTTTATAGATTTTCTGAGTAAGGGGGTAGATTATAGAAAGGGAAGGTGTTAGCATCCTTTCCATCCGTGGTTTTCCACGGGCTCTTAGGTACTTGCTCATTTTGAAAACTGTTTGTGTTTATGTGTTTTTAAAGTTTTTTGTTTGCTTTATGGTAACTCTTGTATTAGTCCTCAAGAGTGTGATAAAGCGTTTTTGAAAATAGTTTTTGAAAAGTGTGTAAGTGTGAAAGATTCAGATTTGAGCAAGTACTTAAGAAACATTCTACCAACTCGAAAAAATATGTTCTTTTGCTCCTACCCTTTAGATAGTACTATCCTACTATTAGTGAGTAGGTAGCCCTATTGTTGGATGTTGAGGGACTATCGAAAGGGACGTTATGGTCATCGAAGGCAACATGTAAGGATATCTTAGCATTTGAAGGGATGATCATCATATAAGCAACATCGAGGGACAAGATCATTTCTCGTAGGCAAATCGAGAGACATTAGGGACCATGATCTTTTTGATGACTTTAGTACCGAGGGTCTTTGCTAAGATATACCTACGTTTGAGGGACATGACCATTTCCAAAGGAAACCAAGTGAGGAGATACCTTAGAGGTGCCCATGTGCAAGTGTGTTGAGATTCAGTTATTTATCTTGCATTATTAAGTTTGCTAACATTTTAATTTTCAGTCTTATCATGCACGCGTAGTTACTAACAGTTAATATTTACAGAAATTTAAAGTGCGAGAATTTAAATCCTAGGCTATTACAACGCTTTGGGACAATTACATAAAAAAGTGCAAGAAAATAAAATACAGAATTTTAAATCTAGACTATTATATCACATAATCAGTTACATTATTTATATAAAATGCGAGAAAAAAAATAACGCGCGCGAAATAAATATTTCGTCTAAAAATCCTAAGAAAAATTCTAAGTAAACAAGAAAAATATTTTTGGTTTTATTTTTATTTATTTCAAGAAAAATAATTAAACTAAATCTAAACTTAATTTAAGAAAATAAATATTGAATGAAATTAATCTAATTCTAATATTTTTGCATTTCTTATTAAGAAAACATTTGAAACATAAATTAAATCCTAAATTTTAGTTCATTTTAAAATAAGAAAGCAGTTAAAATTTAATTAATTAATTAATTAAAGCATTTCATTATTTTAATTAAAAAAATTCTAAGCCTAATTTTTTTGTGAGTTTTATTATTATTATTATTAAAAAAGTAAAGAAGATAAAAAAAATTAAAACATTACAAAAAAAAACTAGATGGGCCTGAGATAGTAAAAAAAGGGTAGGGGTGTGGTTGTTGAATTTGCTGACCCATGAATGGAGAGGCCTAGATTTTCTTCTAGATCCAATGTGGATTGATCTTGATGGCACATGGTGAGCCCGCAGATGGAGTGCGCTAGATCTGATCAGATGGACATCTGATGGCACATGTCTAATGGTGTATAATGCACATCTAGCTACGAGGAGCACCAGATCTGCATGAAACAAGTTAGAAAATATAAAAATTAAGCTTACTGAGGCATTTTGTGATGTTTTAGGGCTTGGTAATGATTGCAAAAGCTTCAGGGAGCCTCCAGGAATGTATTTGGATCTTTTGTTTGGACTGAGAAAGGTCGGAACCTAAAATGCGAATTTTTACAACTTTGATAATTTTTTTAAAATTTGTAGAGCTTTTCCAAGCTGTATCTCATGTGTCTTGAAGCTTTCTAATGTTTCCTTTATATAGAGAGGGGGGAGGAGACAAGAGAACAAAGGTAATAACAACCATAAACATGTGTTTTTAAAGCCATTGATGATGTTTTGTAACTTTGCCAAAGACATGGAATCTTGTCCTTTTTGAATTTGAATGAATGTTGACATTGCTTGCATGAAATTTTATGGGCCTAGACTGTCCAAAACATCAACCCAAAGCTCAAAGCCAATTTCCAATTATTTTATACATTTTATTTTATATTTATTTGAAATAAATTAAAATAAATATGAATAAAATAGTTAGAAAATGCAAGGCATGGCAATAATAATTTTAGAGGTCCTCTATAAACTTAGGAAGATTCTTTATGTCTAATAAATTGAGCCCTTGCCTTAAAACTTCAAATTTGCTCAATGCATAATTCTTGAAAATTCCCAAATTTTCCCAACTTGGGAAAGCCATAACTTTCTCAATATTTATCTCATAATAATGATCTTGGACTTTTTGGAAAGCCCAAGATGTATAATTCAATCCCTTTTTTGATCAATTTTGCATTTTAAGATTTTATCTTGATGTAAAAGGTCTTGGCAAAAAGTGGCTTTTGTTGACTTTCTGAAAATGACTTGTAATGTATGAGATTTTATCTTTCAAATGGTGAATTTATTGGACTTGAGGGCTGAAGAGAAGTTGTAGGGAATGATATTATCTTCAATATGAGCTTTGGTTGGGGAAAAATGGATAAAGTATGTGAAAGTTATGCTTGGTCAAAGTTCAATTGACTTTTCCTATAAAAACCCTACTTTAGCAATTTTGACTTTTGATGAATTGGGGGAATTTCTTGAGGAATCATGATAAACCCTTGATCAAATGACGGATATTACTTCAAAATGTTGAGGTTGACCAAAAATCTTGAAGTTTGACTGTACATGGGCCACAATTGACTTTTGACCTAGTACAATTGATTTTCCAACATTTGAGCAATTGAGTGAGCAAACTTGTAGTGCAAGGCATGAAATTTGTCACGGATAATCTTGAAGACATATTAGGACCATGGAAGACATTTGAAACCTTGGAGATCAACCATCTTGATGAAAATTGAAACCCTAGTTGGGGGTTCATTGCCTTAGGAGGAGAATTTGTCTGGTCAATTCTTAGTCATCCTAGGGCAAGTTGGGGACCTCAGTGGGCATGTCTTGAGTGAAAATGGGAGGGAAAATTTTGGGGTACAATACTTTGCATATGTCAATGCTTATGGTTCCAGAGTTAGAGATGATTGAACAGTTTAGAGACATGAGCTTGGTATGCGAAGAGACATCCAACAGTGTGAAGATGGGAATGTTGAGACTGACTAGTGGGATTCTTGAAGAGATCCGAGAAGGTCAGAAGTCTGATTTAAGTTTGGTGGATCGACTAATGTTGATTAACCAAGGAAAAGGAGGTGAATTCCGAGTGGACGAAAGTGGTGTGATGAGACTTGGTAATAGGGTATGTGTTCTTGATATTCTAGAACTTAAGAAGAGCATTCTTGAAGAAGGTAATCAAAGCAATTTGAGTATTCATCCAGGTGCTACAAAAATGTATCAGGATTTTAAGAAAATGTTTTGGTGGCCAGGTATAAAGGAAGAAATTTCTAAGTTTGTGTATGCTTGCTTGACTTGTTAGAAGGAGAAGATTGAACATCAGAAGCCTATAGGTCTTATGCAACCTTTAAGTATTCCAGAGTTGAAACGGGACAGTGTTTCTATGGATTTCGTGTCGGGGTTATCAAGGACTATTAAAGGTGATGATTCAATTTAGGTAATAGTGGATAGGTTGACTAAGTCGGCTCATTTCTTGCTGATGAAGATCAATTATCCTATAGAAAAGCTTGCTAAGATGTACGTTGAAGAGATTGTAAGTTGCATGGGGTACCTTCGAGTATCGTGTCGGATAGAGACTCGAGGTTTACATCGAAATTCTGGACAGGTTTGCAGAATGCTTTCGATACCAAGTTGAAGTTGAGTTCCGCGTATCATCCGCAGACGCACGACCAAACAGAGAGGACTATCCAGTCTTTTAAGGATCTGCTGAGGGCTTGTGTGATAGAACAAGGAAGATCCTGGGATAGTCACTTGACATTGATTGAATTTACATACAATAGTATTTTCCGTTCAAGTATTGGGATAGCACCGTACAAAGCATTATATGGTAGAAGGTGTAAAACTCCATTGTGTTGGTATGAGTTGGGCGAGGGTATTGTACTCGTACCTGAGATCGTGCGGGAGACAACTGAGAAGATTAAGATGATCCAAGAGAGGATGAAAGCTTCTCAGAGTCAGCAAAAAAGCTATCATGATAAGAGAAGGAAGGCATTGGAATTTCACAAATATGGTCATGTGCTCTTGAGAGTTACTCTGATAACTGGTGTTGGTAGAGCCTTGAAATCGAGGAAGCGTACACCGCGTTTCATTGGTCCATATCATATATCTGAGAAGATAAGTGAGGTAGCCTGCCAGATTACTTTACCGCCGTTAGTTGCGAATCTTCATGATGTGTTTCATATATCTCAACTGAGGAGGTACATTCTGGATCATTCACATGTGATTCAGATGGATGATGTACATGTGAGAGATAACCTGACTGTTGAAGCATTACCATTGAGAATATAAGGTCGTGAAGTGAAGAAATTGTGAAGTAAGGATATTACCTTAGTGAATGTGTTATGGGAGGGACCAGTCGGTGAAAGTTTGACTTGGGAGCGCGAGGATCAGATGAGGGAGTCGTATCCGACCCTATTTTCCTCAGGTAATTTTCGAGGGAGAAAATTCTTTAAGTGGGGGAGAGTTGTAACACCCCAACATTTAGAAGTTATTTATTTAATGAATTATATGGAGTGTTTACAAATAATTGATGTTTTATAGGATTATATGTGTGATATGTTGGCATATGATTGCTTATAATGTGGAACATGTGATATGAATGAAGGGATTAGATGCATTGGAATAATTAGATGGTTATTTGGTAACTATTTAGGTTACTATCCAGAATAAAATAATAAGAATAATTATTTAAATAGAGTTATTTTAGTTAGAGTGGTATGTTGGTAGTTAGTAGGAAGAGTGAGGACGTGATGGTAAATAGAGGGTGACTAAGTGAGGGCAATTGAGGAAGAAGTTAGGGGTCCTTATGATAACAGAGAAATATAGAGAGTGATACGGTTCATTCTGTGCGATCGAAATATTGGGAGAAGAGCAAGAGAAGAGGCTAGAGCATAAAGGGTTGGAGAATCACTGTAAGAGGCACGAAGAACATAATCAATCACTCAAAATAATAAGGTAAGGGGTTTTTATCTGATTATTTTGTTTGATCTAAGTGGTAGATAGTTGTAGGATTTTTCCCTTAGTATTGATAATGGTGATTTGATGTTATTAGGTCAAGATTTGATGGGATTGTGATGATGGATGACCCGTAATGGTTGTATAATTGAGGTATTTTATCAAATTGTTGTTAGATGATGGTTCCCCATGATTGGATAGTGCTTTAGGGCCTATAGCATACTGAAATCATAGGAAAAAGTGGTCTGAAACAGTGTAGAATCGTAAAACAGGAAAACCCTATTCCCAGAGGATCGTCGGGCGACGGGTTCCGTGTCGCCGGGAGATGGTGTTTCTCCAGGCGAAGGTGGGGCGAGACAAGGAAGGAAAATAGGGGGTTGGTTTCTATGGTGTGTCTCCGGGCGATGGATGGGTTTTGCCGGGCGATGGGAGGCAAATCTGGAATGTTGGATTGGAATCTAGAAACGAGCATAACTTTAGTTCTAGAGCTCAGAATGAGGTGTCGTTCGAAGCTGTGTGTAGCTAACATAGTATACCATAATTACGTGAAATAAAATGAAAACTTAGGAGTATTTTTATGAGAACTAAGTTAGAGTAAGAATAGGCTCCCCGTGTTGAATTGCAGTGACGATTTGTTTAACTATGGTGATATGTTATTATTATGATTATGTGATGATGTTATGACGATGTCTTGATTTCATGAGTATACACGATGATTATATGAGTATATAGGATTATTTTTATGTATGATGTTGAATAATACATGAATGATGATGTGTATGACTCGTTGTGGTAGTTTATATTTATTGTTGCGCATCATGCATTCATGGGGAAAATTTAGTCCGCTTGATGATTTAGGATGTTGGTCCAGTGATTTGGTCTCAATCTTATTGTGTGGATTTGGGATGTCTATGATTTTCTCCGGTTCCATGTGGGGATCGATCCTATGATTGGGGTCTTTGGAGGGTGATGTCCCAATGTCCATCAAGAAGAATTGGCACCACATGCATGAGTTTATGTCCTTGCATAACATCTTATGTGGCATTGCATGGTTCTTGAATTGATGATATTGTGTTGTTTTGTTGAATTTGTATAATTGTGTGTATACTTGGAATATAATAATGCCGAGGTTATGTTGTGATACTTTAGGCTTATTCTGCTATGTCTATTACTTACATCTTACATAATGATTGTGATAAACTCACCCTTTCTACTTGAATGTTGCCTCTACGTGGGTAACATGCAGGTAATCCAGAGTAGTCCCTAAAGGCTTGGAAGAATAGGTTTGGAGTGTGATTTATTTCCGTTGAGTCTAGAAGGTCTTTCTCTGATATGTAACACCAGGGAGGGGAACGCTTTATTTTGAAAACTATTTCGTTCTTGTTTTGTTATGACATTTAAATTATTTCCATGGGGTTTAAATTGTATGGAATTGTGAACCATGAATCATGGGGCACTATGAAGTGTTTTTAATGAAACTTGTCTGAACTATGATTCCACTGCAAGTATATGAAACATTTGATTATGCACATGTCATGAAAAATGTTGAAAACCCGTGTTATGGAGTGAGACTAGCACGTATGATTATTTCACGAATAAAATGTGACGCACTTTTGTTGTATTACTATGATATTATTTTAAATAATTATGAATATTCTGTTGGGTTTAGAAGGGTGTTACAACATGCATCTTGCCATATCCAATATGGTTCTATTTCTTCTTTCTACAATTCCATTATGTTGATGCGTATAAGGAGCAGTTACATCATGATCGACACCATGTTATGCATAGAAATTTCCAAACATCTTGGATATGTATTTGCCACCTCCATCTGTTCTCAGAACTTTGATCCTTTTCTCACTCTGGTTTTTGAAAAGTATCTTGAATCGCTCAAAGATTTTGAATACATCATACTTTATCTTGATCATATTGATCCATATCTTTCGACTGTAGTCATCGACAAACGAAACAAAATATTTGTTTCCACCAATGATACGTTCTTCGAATGAACCACATACATCTGAATATACCACTTCGAGTATGTAGAATAATCTCATTGGCATATTCAAAACAAAACAATTTATGGATTGCTTTTCGACTAAACAACCTCTACAGAGTTTATCGAGCATCTCAAGACTTGTGATAACGATTACCATATCTTGAGTAATCAACTGATTGAGTGATCCAAAATTCAAATGTCCAAACCTAAAATTCCACAACCAACTATCTTGTGGTCGACAATAATTTTTAGACATTGAACTTCAGTCGAACTGATCATGGTCTTAAATGTCATGTTCTTCGACAGAGGAGATTTCAAGACCAAATTGTTCTTGGTGTCGAACAATTTCAAAACTCCATTTTTCATGACAACTGAAAAACCTTTTTCGACAAGTTGTCAAACACTTAGCAGGTTGCACATTATAGGTACATAGAGCATATATTTGATCATAGCTTTTCTTTCATTAATCATTTGAAAAACCATGTTGCCAGTACCTTCTACTTACAATTAACTATTATCAGCAAGTTTTACCTTGCTCTTCTTCGACTCGTCGAAATATGTTAACCACACCTTTTCACCAGCCATGTGATTCAAACATCCTGAGTCGAGGAACTAAATCTTGGATTCGACATGGTTATCCGCTACCACATCCATAACCTCCATACCTTTAGAATCATCTAAGTTTTGGCATGCAAGGTTTGCTCATTCGTCCTTTTCTGTTGATCCCTTGTCTTTCATGTACCAACAATTCTTGGCTAAATGACCCAATTTTTCACATTTATAACAATGATCGACAACATTTTTCGAGGGTTCATAAGCTCTATCTTTTACCTGATGGTTATGAGGGTTTGACCAAGACTTCTTTCCTTGACTCTTGTCGACTTTGCCTTTGAATTTGTTGGAATCACCATTCTTTTTCCATGACTGAACCTGCAAACTTTGTATCGAGTCTTGAACTCCTTTCCTTTCGAAAATCCTAATCTCATGTGCTTCCAAAGAACCAACTAAATATTCCAGTTTTAGGGTTTCAATTTGATTCGATTCTTTAATAGCTATGATAACAAAATCAAATTGAGAGGTCAATGTTCACATTACCTTCTCAACTATTATCTTATAAGTTTTATGTGCTTCAGTTGCATCTGCAGCCAGTGCAGGAATGTCGTCGGTAACAACTTCTAGGGTATCTTGGAATCCAAACAAGTATTGCATATGTTTTTTCCATCGGATCTAATTTTTACCTTCAAGAATTGGAAGAGAATTCAAAATGCCTTTATCACCTACCATCTTTGTAACAATTGATTCACTTACTTTGAAAATATGATCTCTAACGTGAAGTTCTTAAAAACACGATCAAGAATAATAACCAGAAGCTCTGGATGCCAATTTGTTAATGTGTGAGGCACTTTTAGTGAGGAGAGAAAGAGAGAATAATATTGAAATAGGGATTATATTATTCACTTGAATTGTACAAATAATGATACCGACTATGACTATTTATATACAACACTAATTGGGTTTGGACTTACCAACTTAGATTATATTTGATATTATATCTAATATCTTAACATATCTAACTTTTATTATATTTTATATTATATCTAATATCTCAACACTTTGAACCCCTGAAAGTTGTCCTCTGCACTCATTTAAACTCTGCACCAATCCAACACTTTATCTTGTTCTCTTTAAGTTAAAGTTGTTTTTTATCTCTCTTCTTTATAGATATAAAATACATTATAAATTTTGTACTAATGCTATTCTATTATATCATCTCTCTACCGTTAAATTTTCAAATTGTTCTACCCCGCTCTCTCCATCTCCCTCTATTCAATTATTTTAAAAGTGTTTCAACTATTTGATTGGATTAAAAAATTGTAAATATTATAATTTAAATGAAAAATTAAATGGGATATATATATATATATATATATATATATATATATATATATATATATATATATATATATCATTCGAAAATA
The DNA here is from genome assembly GCA_948472305.1 of Vicia faba. Taxonomy (NCBI): domain Eukaryota; kingdom Viridiplantae; phylum Streptophyta; class Magnoliopsida; order Fabales; family Fabaceae; genus Vicia; species Vicia faba. The sequence continues at coordinate 133,583,734 of OX451740.1, read as the reverse complement.
TCTTGCACCCCCTGGTCTAGGGTCCTGGCTCTACGACTGCTTGTACTCTTATGCAGTGTGGCACATGCATTATAGTATTAAGGAGAAATAGCTATCTAGTGTGGCTACTCAGTTGTTTTGCATTATTTATTTTTTAAATTTATTATAATAAAAATTTAATTAATAAATTAAAACAAAAATAAATTAAATGATATTACTTGAAAAAAATTACACAACGATTGTATTTTTTTTACCGACCCCATCTCCGTCCCCGTTCTTGTCCATCCAAACGTTCACCGGTATAACAATAACAATCTCATATTAGCCTTTGAGGCATTTGATTTCTGAGGTGTTTGAGGTATATTTTGAGTCGTTTGAGGCAAAAGTGCTTTATGTGATGTTCTCGGGAAAACAGTTGGATCAAACAACTCATCGACCATTCCTCCCTATTTTACATTGCTTTCAAAGAGTTTGGTGCCCATGTTGTCTGTTGTACCCCAATTTTTGCCCCTAAGATCTCTTCATCATACCTTGTTGATTCATTCACAATAAGATCACATTAGGATTCTTGGTTCCCCTCCCTATATTTAGCTTTGCTCTTTGAGGAATCACCAAGCACCTTGACTTGTGTTCTTTTGTGATCATGAATATTTTTGTCTTGATTTATCCTCTTAATTAATAAAATGAAATGTTGGTTTGTCTTGCTTGTTACTAATATAGGTAAAGGCAATGAGATTTAACTAGTTGCTCCATGGGTTCATGAGTTTATTTCCATGCCCTAGTCAATAAAGCTTGAGAAATTAAAACCTCACCATTGGATTTGTTTTGGAAGAAATGGCATGGCAAGGTTATTTTGGTTCACCACATTTCAAGGTTATCAAATTTGGTTCAAAAGCACAATGTATTGATTGGAGAAGTTGTCATGCTTGGACAAGGATTTGTTCCCATTGGTCACAAATGCATATTTATCTCAATTCTCAAGATATGGAAGTGGTTGTGGTTGATATGAGTTCTCATTATCATCCTCAACAACTTATATTTACAAAGCATTTGTGTTGGTACAAGAAGCTTGTTCAAAATTGTCAAAGTTCCTCAAAGCATTTTCTTGATCTAAGAGCTAGGGTTTTGAACTTCAAAGAAGCATATCTTGCTCATATTTTGGTATTTTCGAGTGATTCCAAAGACATCCTTTTCTTCAAAGGGTTACTAACAAATAACTTCAAAATTTCCAAGGATTTTCTACATGGAAGAAACTTGATGAAGAAGAAAGATTACAAGTCCTCCAGATGAATCCCCAATTTTCCATGTGTGACTTCAAATGATCATAACTTGGTCAAATTTTATCACCTTAAGCCCATTCTTTTTCCAGAATGATCTTGAGGATATGAACTTTATTCCTTATTTTATGTGCAAAGTGAGAAAATGGATGGAAGTTTCCTTAAGGATACAAACGACTATAGGTCATTTCATGATTTTTTGCCAACTTCAACAATTCATAACTTTCTCAATTTTTTGAGATTTTGAATGGTTCAAGTCTCAAAATGTCATTAAAGAGGTCTATTTCATGTCATCTTTTTTGGTAAAGAGCAAAATCCAAGTGGAAGACCATATTTGGATGCAAGACATTATAGGTCACTTTTGAAGAAAAACTTGAAATATTTCTAAGTATGGAAAGTCAACCCTTTTTCTCTAACTTTGACTCAATGCAACTTTCAGCTCAAGCATCCATTTGATCCCATTCTTTTTCCATTGCAAAGCTTGTAACCTCATCTTTCTAAAGCATCAAGAATTATGCCCTAAGACCCCTTGAGCTAAGAATGCCATGATTTTGAAGTTGGTAACTTGGAACTGAAGTTTCATCTCAAGTCAGATTTTGAAATCTTTGCTTTGGCTTCTAATCATAAGTTTTCCACGCGTTTTTGCCTCTAAACATGTTTAATGAAGTTCCAGAATTGATTAACACAACAAAACGCGCGTTTTGGATGAGTTTTGATCAAATTAGAAGTCACACTTTTCTTTTTTGCAACTTCAAACGATTTCCCTCCAAACTTCATCATTTCACACGCTTGGACATTCCATTTGATTCCCTATAAATAGAGGGTCATCCACCATTCATTTCCTCAAGCTTGGATAGCCAGAATCACCCTGCCAAACTTGTTCCATAACTCAAAATTCAACAACATCTAAATCCATTCTCAAGCCTTTTTCAATCTAATTTTTCCATCAATTCACCATCCTTGATCTTCCATGAAGCTAACCATATAATTACATTCAAGAATCGTGCCCTATATTGCTCCATAGAAGTCCAGTTTCAGAGCTCTGTAACTCAACTTCAATAGGTAGATTCCTTCATCAATTCTTCAAAACTTTGATATCATTGCGATCCTCTCATTTCCCTGGTTCTAGTTGCAACACTTGTTTTTACTGGAAACACGTTTTGACCATGAAATTTAAAACCCCTTTTCAAAACTTTCCTTCCAAATTGCTTGAGCTACAGTTTATATAAATTTGTCGCGAATGTGTGGTTGTCTTCGTCTTGAAGAGACGAAACGAATGACATAGGTCTCGTGCTCTAATTTTACAAATTGAGCAACCTGGTTTTGGGACTGGCTGGAGGTTGAAGATGACTAACGTGTCATCCTTCAACCAATGAAACAACGCCATTTGGATTTTTTGAATTTCTGATTTACATTTGATTAAGTGCTTTATTCACTAATGACCATGATATGTACAGCGCGCCAGATCCCTTGGATCTGATTACTAACGCGTTTTGACTCTCATCCAATGGTCCACATATTTTTGACTTTTATTGTCTCTTTTGATTTTTATATTTAATTGTTTTAAAATTCAAAAAATCATAGAAAATTCATTTTAAGTCCAAAAAATCTGAAAAAATTATGAAAAATAGTTTTGATTATTCTCTTTTTGAGTTTTATTTTTTCACAATTTAATTTTGTGTTTTGGTATTTTTTATAAATTTCCACTTTATTTGAATTGTTTTAAATGTTTAAAAATACTTTTATGCATTTTTAAATTCTGAAAAAATCATGGAATGATCCTGTGATACGGTGGGAGAACTGACTTGGGATTTTACGTTTGTGTTCGCAAATGTTTCGATTTAGCAAGAGTCGCCACCGACTTTTTATTTTATCCTAAGGAAAGGTCAAAAAGCACAGGAAAGACCTTTGAGATGTTTTCTTGAGTTCGGGGAGTAGATTATAGAAAGGGAAGGTATTATCACCCTTTCTATCCATGGTTATCCATGGGCTCTTAGTTACTTACTTAGATCACTTGCTTTGCTTTCCAATTGTTTGAAATGGTGCTCTTCAATTGTTTGAAATGGTGCCTTGTGTGTGGTTTTGAAATATGTTTTGAAAATAGACCATCGTTGTGGCAACCTTTGTAATGATTCTTGTTTGAATGTATACAAAGGTGTTTTTGTCTTTTGAAAAGTTTTCAATGTTTTGAAAGTAGGGTTTTGAAATTTATGTAGTGAAGTGTGTTTTGAAGATAGCAAGGATGTTTTTGCAAGTTTTGATCAAGTAACTAAGAGTTGTCTACCCTATTTTACTCAAAGATCTTTCTTATGCTTTTAACCCTTTTAACAGTGTTGTTTCACCATTGTATTTGGTGAACAACCTTGTGTTAGGATGTTAAACGGGACAGGCGCGGGTCATTGTATAGACCATGATAGCAATAGTGTCAAGTATTTTTGGCAATTTTCTTGAGGGACTTGATCATTTTTGTTTAGGAAACTCATATAACGTCATCGAGGGACTATGATCTTTGTTTTATTTTTGTTTTGCCAAAGTACTTGACATGCATATCATGGTCCATTTTTGAAGGCAACAAGTGGATTGAAACCCTAGGGGTGCAAGTGTGCATTGTGTTTGTTTTTCATGCATTTTGTCTTTGATTAGGTCAAACTATTTGTTGATTTGATTTTTTGCATACAAACCCTAAGTCTAATCATGGCATAATTGAAAGCATTTAAAGGTGCGAGAATTTAAATTCTACACTATTACAACATGATATAAGGAGGGGGGTACAAATTTGAATTGGGGATTATTTTGCAAGAAATTAAATCCTAAATTATTACAACCATATTGAATGTATAAGGCATAATATTTAAATGCACAATATTTAAATAAATACAATAAATAAATATTAAATAAAATGTATTATGCAAAAAAGTTTTTATTTGTTCATGTATGCAAAAAGTATTTTTTATGTAAAGAAATGTAAAGAAAATAAAAAGTTAATTTATTTGTTTTTAGGGCAAAAAACTCTAATTCTTTAAGAAAATAAATATAATATATTATTTATGTACAAAAATGTATTAACATGTATAAAAATGAAATATATCCAAAAAAAGATATTTTTTAATATAAATAATAATAAAAATAAAAGATAATATTTTTGTGTTTTTATTTCTAAGTTTTCAATAAAACAAAAGTATATATGTGTGTGTGTGTCTATATATATATATATATATATATATATATATATATATATATATATATATATATATATATATATATATATATATATATATATATATATATATATATATATATATATATATATATATATATATATATATATATATATATATATATATATATATATATATATATATATATATATATATATATATATATATATATATATATATATATATATATATATATATATATATATAGGTTAAATATGTAAAAAATAAAATAAATTATTTACAAAAATAAAATATATTCAAGAAAATGTTTTCAATGCGAATAAAAATAAGAAATGGAATAAAAGTATTATTTTCAATATTTTTAAATCTAAACAAAATAATATAAAAGTATATAAAATGTTTTTATGCTAGTAAAAATAAAAATAAATACCAAATAAATGTAAAAAATTATGAAAATATTTTTGGATCATTTTTTATGTTTGAAAATTAAATATAAAAATACAAGAAATGGGCCAGGGGGTGTGAAGCTGAAAATGCAAGTGTTAGAAGCAAAAATAACCAGGCCCAGCCCAGAAACTTCATCTTCTTCCTCTGTTCAAACACCAAAACGCACGTTTTCCACACAAACTTGTATCTCCTGATTCAGTGCTTTTTTTGACAAAACTCAAAACATAAAACTTGTAGAGCATAAAACGACGAATCTAACCATATAAAAAACTTAAGCTAACTCTCAAAGACCAGAGAGAATTTCTCTGGCCCTAATTTCTAACCTAGTTTTTTCAGAAAGTTCAAGGATGAAATTCTCCTAGCACGATTAATATAAATGAAAAGTAAGCACATGTATGATTTCAGGGCTATGAATACAACATCTTTCATTCACAAATCTAAGTCTAACTATTCCTAAATAGAGAGATAGAATTTCATAAAATACCTGTTTCAGTTGAGTTCGAGCTGGACAATGTAGCAACTTCCAATGGTGCTTGAGGTTCTTTTGAGCTTGCTTGATGTCCACTGAACCTTTCCCAATGCTTAGTTAGTTTTGAAGTGGCCTGAATCGTGCTACAGGATTCAACCTGCAAAGCTTCCAAACAAAAATGGCAATGTGTGTTAATGTAGTTACAACAACTTGTGAATGGCCTGGATAGCTCAGGTAGGTTGATTGGAATTTGTTTGAAGTAGTTTTGGACAAAACGCACGAGGGAATTTGATGGTGGCTTGCAAAATGCAGAACTGGCTCTATTTTGAACGAAAATGGAGATTTTGAGTAAGAGGAGGTTTTAGTGGTGAAGAGCTCGTGCTTCTGGATTTCTAGGGTATGAGAAACTTGTTTGATAACTTTGCTTGAGTTAGTTTTATCAGATATGTGAGATGCCTTGTGTTTGACAAGTTTCTTGTTTTTGAAGCAAGAAAGTTGAAGTGAGGTTACAGGCTTGTACATGCCATCTTATCACCCTGCATACTACCCACTTGGCCCCTCTAATTAGTGGATTTGTTTTGCTGCAAGAGATTTGGCTCTATGCTCAAGGATTAATGGTTTGGCATAAAGCAATCTTTTGCAAAAATGGAAATATGCCTTTTACCATTTAGGGATTAAACTTGTGTACAATACCCTAATGAACAATACAATGCATTATTTCAATGGATTTGCATTAAATTATGGAGTGTGAAATGGTTTAGAGGCCTGCAAACAAGTAGAAAGCATGCTGGTTTGAAAATGAAACTTGTATGAACATGTATTGGCCATGGATCAAAGTGAGTTTTTTCCAACTTCAAGCATTCGATTCTCCCTAACCAAAAAGGTGTTTGAGGAGTTCTCAGACAATTTAGAAATATTGCAACATGTACTATAATCCATCTTTGAAATGCAACTTGAAACTCCAAGTGGAACTATGTGAAAAATGGCCAAGAAGATGGGTCAAAATCCTGCCTAAACTAGGGCAAAATTTCCATAAGTTAAAAGTTTTAGGTACCCTTGTTCCAAAAATCATAACTTGAGATCCAAACTTCTTTTGAGAAAACTTTGTGAATAAAAGTTGTAGACTTTGTGATGGACTACAACTTTCATGTTATAAGTTTTGTTTGAATCCATTTTCATCTTGGTGAAAATGTGGGGTAAAGTTAGGAAAAAATAAGAAAATTTCATAACTTAGAAAATTTCTAAGTTATGAAATTTTTCCATTTTAAACCCTAATTTTCATTTTTGGGTTTCTTGATGAAAAAGTTTCATAATTTGACATGTATTGATGAAAAATGACCCTTGGCACTTGATTTTTACCAAAAAGTCAAAGTTTGACTTTTCAGTATAGAGTCAAATTTTGATCAGTTGACTGAAAAATTCATCTGTCAATCCTATGCATTTGAGATCTTTTGAACTTGTTGAGTGGGTCAAGACAATGTCATTGAGTCCTTGTGTCCATGGTTGAACTTGATTTGCCATTGGCTAGGTCAAACAGTCAAAAATTGCCCTTGTACAGTCAAAATCCTAAAAATAACCATTTTGCCCTTTTGGTGATCTGATCAAATTTCTTGTGGAATTGTGATCCAAACTAGATCAAATGGTTCATATGAGTTCATTATGTTGATGTGGGTCAAATTTCATGAGGTTTGACTGTCAATTGGCCACAGTTGACTTTTTCCCCAATACATCTGATTTCTAGGTCAACTGTCCAATTGACTGGGCAAAAATTTGAATCAAGGCTTGAAACTTGGTATGGACAAACTTGTAAGTCCAACATGAAGTATGAAAGTCACTTTGGGCATTGTAGGTCAAAACATCCCTGTGCAAAATCAAACCCTAATTTAGGTCAACAGTGCAAGGAGGTGTCTTGAGCAGAATAAACCCTAGCTTGATCTTGAGTTTCAAGAGTCTTGTGATAAGAAATGTTGATGAAATGAGAGGGTAAATTTTGGGGTACAACAGTTTCCCCGGTTCAATCTTATTGAACCTGAAGATTTAGATTGGCAAGTTTGCCTTTCGCGACTCGAAGGTAAAAGGGGATTGGACACTAGAGTGCCCGTAAATTTGCACTTGTCACAACATAGATGAGGGAATGGGCTTAAAGATGCCATTTGGAGATGGTAGAATCTTGCTGGAGATGGGCTTAAAGATGCCATCCAAGAATGTTTGTTGAATTACAATGTTGTAGGTCAGAAGAATGAGCATCGAAATTATATCCGTGTCTGGAATGCATTTGAACTGTATCTGGAGACTGAGTCTGTTATGAGCAAAAGAATAGCGTCCGTGTCTGGAGCGTATCTGAGCTGTAACTGTATTTGATTCTTTGAATGAATATCAGAATCACTACCGTGTCTGGAGTGTATATGTTTTGTATCTGAATTCTGAATAGGCGACAGAGGAACATCTGTGTATGGAGCATCTCTAGGCTGGGGATAAATTCCGAATGAGTGACAGAATGGAAACTGTGTCTGGAGCGTATCTGGACTGTATCTGAAGTTGAGATCTGTATGAGTAGCAGAATGACTTCCGTGTTTGGAGTGTATCTGGACTGTAACTGGGATCTGAATAAGTGACAGAATGACTTCTGTGGTGACTGCACTGGGGAGAATCAAACTGCTGGTGTAAAGGCCAGAATGGCATCCGTGTTTGGAGCGTATCTGAACTTGAAGTTGATAGTTGAATCTGAATGAGAGATAGAATGGCCGCCGTGTCTGGAGCGTATCTAGTCTGTATCGGATTGCTGAAGTCTGAATGAGTAGTAGAATGACCGCCGTGTCTGGGGTGTATCCGTACTATATTTTGACTCGAAATTCTGAATGAGCAATAGAAAGACCGCCGTGTCTGGGGTGTATCCATGCTGTATCAGGAAAATTGTTGATGATAGCCTTTTAATCTTATCCTAAAAAAGGGTAAAATGTTAGCTAAAACACAAAGTTATGTTGCATGATATATATGATGCAATGAATTGTGTTTCATCAATGTTTATGATATATGAATGTAATGGTTATGCATGTAAGCTGAGTAGCTGTCTTGCTGAGAAAAATAAATCCTTGACAACTAGAGATAATGAAATCTTTGACTGCTGTCGGGGAAAGTAAATCCTTGACCGATGCTGGGGATTCCAAAAAATCTTTGATTATTGAAGATGAGAAATCCTTGCTGACTGCTTGGGGATTAAAGATCTATGTTTGCTTGAGAAGGAGAAATCCTGGGACCACTGCTGGAGATTGAAAATCCTCGGCGATTTGTGGGGATTAACAAGGCCTTTGACAACTTCTGCAGGGAATGAGAATCCTTCATGACTTTCCTGGGAAATAGGGAAAACTCTGAAAATCTCTACCGGGGAGTTAAAACCTAGGAGGCTTCTGCTTGGAGAAAAGAGACAGAGAATTTTCGATCTGTTGGGAGATAACTCTGTGGGGAGAATGTATAATCGGTCGGTGAAATCAGGAGTTTTGGGTTGTATGCCAAACTACTGGGGAAGCAACCAAGAAGTTAACTGCTATCTGCTTGGTTCTCAGATTTTTTAAAGATGACCTGCTGGGGAAATTGAAGGAAGTTGAATAGTCAGAAACTTGACTTCGCTAGGGAAGACAGTTTAGAATGTTCTAGCTCTGTTGGGGATAAGTATTCCAGGGTTTTTGGGCTCCACTGGGGATCGGGAGTTGGAACTCTTGATGGGAACTTCGAAACTTAACTCAGCTGGGGAATCAAGTTTAGAACGTACTGGCTCCGCTGAGGATCTTGAAGCTTAACTCTGCTGGGGAAATAATACTCCAAATTTTTAGCTTTGTTGAGGATCTGAATGATGTATTGTAGGGGATTTCCTCTGAAATAGCATAAGGATATCTTCCTACACCTTCAACCTATCAGTAATTATCCTTTCTCAATTTCGTTTTATTTGTAAGCAGTGATTATATTCAAATGCATATGCCTATTTAACAAAACATTGGACGTTTTCAAATAAAACATAAGTGTAAAAAGGCAAAGAAAGGTAAACAAATTTCTGCACTTTGAAGTATCTTTGTATTAACTTTTGTAAGTATCTTTGTACAAAGGAGACAGACATCCTAGTAAGAGAATGTTGTCGTAAAAATTGAGAAAATTTTTATACAAAAGGAAGATGGCTATGTGTAATAATTCCATGGGATTCCCATTCTGTTATAGCCTTCACAACTCTGAGTATCTTGTCCATTCGCTGCTTCGTCCGTCGATAACTGGATTGATCAGTGGCTTGGAGCTTGTTGGTGAAGAGGTTGTTCTTGAAGTGATCCGACGAGACATAGTCATACGCTTTAATTCCCTAACTTTTGCCTGAACCGCCCTTTCGGGTTTTCGATCCACCAGGAAACCCTTTTTTGCCCAAGTTACCCTTTCGGGTTTTCAACTTGCCGGGTGTACAATTTTTTTTTGTTTTATCCCTAATTTTTGCCTGAACCGCCCTTTCGGATTTTCGGTTCACCGGGATGCCCATTTTTGCCCAAGTCGCCCTTTCGGGTTTTCAACTTGTCGGGTCGTTTTATGCGTAGTATCTTTTGACTATGTCTGCATTCGCAGGGTGCGGCAAGTCGTCGCCGTCCATGGTGGTCAGAATCATTGCTCCACTAGAAAAGATGCTCTTGATCACAAATGGTCCTTCGTAGGTAGGAGTCCACTTGCCCCTGGGATCACTTTGTGGCAAGATGATCCGCTTAATTACAAGATCTCCGACTTGATATACTTGACGTCTGACTTTCTTGTTGAAAGCCTTGATCATCCGTTTTTGGTACGTCTGACCATGACAAATAGCAGTAAGTCACTTTTTATCGATCAAGTTAAGTTGATCAAACCGAGTCTGAATCCAATTTCTTCACTCAAATCGGCATCCTTCATAATCCTTAAGGAAGGAATCTGAACTTCCATAGGTAAGACAACTTCCATGCCATATACCAAGGAGAAAGGGGTTGCCCCTGTTGAAGTACGTGCCGTGGTACGATATCCATGCAGAGCAAACTGTAACATCTCGTGCCAGTCCTTGTAGGTGACTTTCATCTTTTGAATGATCTTCTTAATATTTTTGTTCGCGGCTTCAACAACACCGTTCATCTTTGGCCGATAGGGAGATGAATTGTGATGATAAATCTTGAACTGCTCGCATAGAGCGGTGATCATAGTGTTGTTCAAATTTGTACCGTTGTCCGTGATGATCCTGTCGGGGATACCATACCGGCATATGAGATTCTTCTTGATGAAGCAGGCAACAATGTTCTTTGTAACGGAGGCAAAGGAAGCTGCTTCGACCCATTTGGTGAAGTAATCAATAGCGACCAAAATGAAGCGATGTCCATTGGATGCCGTAGGCTTGATCTCTCCAATCATGTCAATGCCCCACATTGCGAATGGCCAAGGAGCTGTCAGAATGTTGAGAGGAATAGGAGGAATATGTACCTTGTCGGCGTAGATTTGGCATTTGTGGCAAGTACGGGAATGTTGGTGACAATCAGCTTCCATGGTAGACCAGTAGTAGCATGCCCTTAGAATCTTCTTAGCCATCGTATGTCCGCTCAAGTGGGTGCCAAATGTGCCACTATGCATCTCGGTCATGATCAACTCTGCTTCAGCTTTGTCCACACAACGAAGTAGAACACAATCATGGATGCGCTTATAAAGGATGCCATTGCTTAGGAAGAACTTGGCGGCGAATCTCCTTAAGAACTTTTTGTCATTGACGGAAGCTCCTTCAGGGTATTCTCTAGTCTGGAGATACCTTTTGATTTCATGAAACTAGAGTTGTTCCACTACTTCTTCGGTATTGATCTCATGACAGTGCGCAGGTTCGTCCATTCGCTCGATGGTAATTTAGGGAGCCTCGTTATCCCAATTGAGTTTAAACATAGAAGACATTGTAGCCAGAGCATCTGCTAACTGATTTTCTTCTCGCGGGAAATGCTCGAAAGTAATTTGCTCGAAATGATAAAACAACGTCAAGACTTGTTCTTTGTATGGGATAAGATTAGGATGTTTGGTGTCCCACTCTCCTTTGACTTGACTGATAACCAAAGCCGAGTCACCAAATACGACCAAAGATTTGATTCCCAAGTCTATAGCAGCCTTGAGACCAAAGATGCAAGCTTTATATTCAGCCATGTTGTTGGTACAGCTGCAGCAAAGTCGGGCAGTGAATGGTGTATGGCAACCTTCCGGAGAAATGAGTACCGCACTAATACCGTTGCCAAGTGCATTTGAAGCACCATCAAAGTACAGGGTCCATCGGGATCCTTGTTCAGGTCCGTCATACGGTCCGTTACCTTCAATGTTGTCCAATGTCATGATGTCCTCGTCAGGGAAGTTGAATCTCATAGATTGGTAATCTTCGACGGCTTGATGAGCTAGATGGTCAGCTAGTACACTCCCTTTTATAGCTTTTTGGGTATTATACTGGATATCATACTCAGTCAGGATCATTTGCCATCTAGCGATTCTTCCAGATAAAGCAGGCTTCTCGAAGATATACTTGATCGGATCCATCTTGGAAATCAGCAAAGTGGTATGAGTCAACATATACTGCCTTAGCCGGCGAGCAACCCATACCAAAGCACAACAAGTTTTCTCGAGCAGTGAGTAGCGAGTCTCACAGTCGGTAAACTTTTTGCTAAGGTAATAAATGGCATGCTCTTTTCGGTCAGACTCGTCATGTTGGCCCAATACGCACCCCATTGAGTTATCCAAAACAGTCAGATACATGATTAACGGCCTTCCTTCGAAGGGTGGCATCAAAATAGGAGGTTCTAGTAAATACTCCTTGATCTTATCAAAAGCAACTTGACAATCATTGTTCCATTCAACTACCTGATCTTTCTTCAACAATTTGAAAATTGGCTCACAGGTAGATGTCAGGTGAGAGATGAACCTCGCAATATAGTTCAAGCGTCCCAAGAATCCTCTAACCTCCTTTTCAGTACGGGGGGAAGGCATTTCTTGTATAGCCTTTACTTTAGCTGGATCAAACTCAATGCCTTTTTTGTTGACAATAAATCCCAAATGTTTACCAGACCTAACTCCAAAAGTGCACTTGCTTGGGTTCAGTCTGAGCTTATACTCCTTCAACCTGGCAAACAGCTTCTGCAAATGCTCAAGGTGTTCTTCTTTCATCTGTGATCGAGCTATCATGTCGTCTACGTAAACTTCGATCTCATGATGTATCATATCATGAAACAAAGCTACCATGGCGCGTTGATAGGTTGCCTCTGCATTCTTCAATCCGAATGGCATCACTTTGTAGCAGAAGGTACCCCATTGCATGACAAAAGTAGTTTTCTCCATGTCCTCGGGGGCCATTTTGATCTGGTTGTATCCCGAGAATCCGTCCATGAAGGAAAATACCTTGTGTTGAGCTGTGTTGTCAACCAAGATGTCGATGTGTGGCAGTGGAAAATCGTCTTTAGGGCTAGCCCTATTTAAATCCCGATAGTCCACACACATTCTGACTTTGCCGTCCTTCTTAGGCACGAGCACAAGGTTAGCAACCCATTATGGATAGGAAGTAACAGCCAGAAAGCCAGCGTTGAATTGCTTCATTACCTCAGCCTTGATCTTCTCAGACATGTCAGGCCTCATTCGGCAGACCTTTTGCTTGATCGGTGGACAGTCTTCTCTTGTAGGAAGACGATGAACCACGGTATATGTGTCCAATCCTGGCATGTCGTCATAAGACCAGGCGAAGATTTCAACATACTCGTTCAACAACTGTACTAAGCGCTCTTTGACACTTGGTTCCAGGTTGGCACCCACTTTTACTTCTTTCCCGTCTTCCTCTGTCCCTAAGTTGATGGTTTCTAGCAACTCTTCGTGAGGCAGAATAGCCCTCTCTTCTTGTTGCAGAACTCTGGCTAACTCTCTCGGCACTTCACAATCTTCGTCAACTTCGGACTCAGCATGATTGACCAAATCTTCAGAGTTATCGAAGGCTAAAGCAGAATAGTCACCCATGGAAATCCGGAGTGGAGGGGTACCTGCATTTGTGAGTATGGGTGTGTGTAAGGGATAGCCATCCTTAAACAAAATAAAATGCAAAAGGAAAGAAAATGAACACAACAATTTAGATGAAGACGTCCAATGATTCATTAAAACATGGCATATGATAATGAAGAAAATCAAGCCCTTACAAATGGACCTACATGCCCTGGGCAAGGCATGAGGTGAAAATAGTGTGCGAATTGTTTAGTTATTACAGACCGAAATAAGAAATTGTTCAAAGATAAAATTATTGGTTGATAAAGGTGATGGGAATAAAATCCTTTGCTTCCCAGTTGCTTAGACCCCCTTCGACGGTTAGAAAGATCCAATCTTCGAAGTTGTTCTCTTCATCTTCATCTTCAACAACATTAATTCCATGGTGACTGATCCTTACAGGTGGCCTTCCAGTCTTAGAACGACGCATAACCTTCTGTCCTGCAGCTGTAAACCCTAGTCCAAATTTGTCTGTCTTATGGGGAAAATCAGGAAATTGCCCCCATACTGTACTCTTCCCTTCTTCGATCACCGCCTCTGCGTCCTTGAGAGATGCCATCCTAGGCACATGCTTGGGAACGATAGGCACCTCAACCATTGTCTTCGCAACTGCTACCTCAGGAGAAACTTCCTCAAAATGTTGGAAAGGCGTTTCGATGAACTCGCCATCCAATTCCACATAGCGAAAGGAATTAAGGTGACTTATCACGTACTCTTCCTCACCGTGCACCGTTATAATCTTACCCTTAACAGGATATTTCAGCATTTGGTGCAAAGAGGAGGTAACTGCCCCGACATTATGGACCCACGGTCTTCCTAACAAACACCAATATGACGGACGGATGTCCATCACATAAAAGGTGGAGTTGAAAACTTCTGTTCCTACTTTGATAGGAATGTCAACCTCTCCATGAACCATTCTTTTGGACCCATCAAAGGCCCTAACAACGATGTTACTAGGTTTGAGGGTCAGCCCTTCGCAGTCCAAACGGTCCAACGCTTTCTTCGGCAACACATTCAAGGAAGAATCGATATCAACTAAGACATGGGCGAGGGTGGTTCCCGTGCATTCAACTGAGACATGTAGCACATCGTTGTGTTTCCTTCCTTTGGGAGTTAAGTCAGCATCGGAAAAGCCAAGGCCATTATCAGTAGTAAGACTGGCCACACACTCCTGAAACTGGTCAGCCGAAGTCTCTTGGGGTACATGTGCCGCCTTTAAAAATTTGATCAAGGCCTTAGCATGGGCCTCAGAATAGAGTAAAAGAGCCAACATCGAAATTTTAGAAGGGGTCTGCCCTAGCTATTCCACGACGTCGTAGTCACTCTTTCTGATTATTTTCAAGATTTCATCCATTTCTTTCTGGGTGATTTCGGGGATAACCACAACATGAGCCTTCGTATTGACAGGCTCTTCTAGTATCCTCTTACCCTTATTGGTAGTATCAGCAGATGGTCTAACTTCAGGAGTATCTAATTCTTCAATTATCGGGTCTCGCACAGATGACTTAACAGGTGCAGAAGCTTTCGAGGGTCCGAAAACTGCTCGGGGGGGGGAGCAATCTCTGGAGAAAAGATCCGGCCGCTGCGGGTTATCTTGCTTGTACCCGCAATGTTCCCTACCTCAGGGATTTCTTCTTCAGAATTCTCTTGGACTGCTTCAATCTGTTTTATACCATGATAGAAGATTTCTCCTCCATAGTTCCATGGTATCGTTTTGCTATATTGATACGGGATAGGTCCCAGCATGGTGATTTTTAATGGTACGGCTTTAGGGTCGGGCGAAATCCTGACAGGCCTTTTGCAAGCCTTGGGAGGATTGTCAGAAATGGTTATGATTGCAATATCGTTGGTTGAAGTAGCAAAAGTAGCAGGAGTAACAAGAGTTAAGGTATCAACAGGGGTTTTTTGGAAGAGTATCTCTTGGGTATCCATAAGGCGTTGGACACCTGATTTCAACATTGGGTAGTCAGCTCGTATGTTCAAACAAAAGTAACAATCCTTCTCGCAGCCTGGGAATATCTCGGCTCTCATCAAATTCTCTTTAATCACTAATAACAGAGTCAAAAGATCAGCAACATCAGTAACATGAAGGTCTTCCATAACGGCATGAACATTATGACCGTGCTTGGGCATCGGAGCAGATATCACATTGGGCTTCTCAGGAGCATCAAATTCTACTTCCTTAGTGTCAATCAGGTCCTGGATTTTGTTCTTAAGCGCCCAACAATTATTGGTATCGTGCCCAACACTGTCAGAGTGGTAAGCACACTTGGCATTGGAGTGGTAGTATGGAGAGGAAGTATTAGGGTTCTTTGGCGCTTCCTTTAAACTGGTCAGATTCAACTTTAACAAATGAGGGAGTACTTGAGCGGGCGTCATGTTGATTCGGGTGAACTGCCGTTGTGGCCTTTCTACCCGTTGTTGATTAGGTCTTGACTGATTATTACGAGGTTGATCATTTGAAGAGTTCTGAATCATCACAGCCCCTACAGTTGGCCGGCGCTCGGTTCTTCCCTGACTTTTCTGAGAGTAAACAGCAGAGGCTTCCTTCTTAGCTGGGAAGGTTTTCTTAACAACAGTGGACGCGGATGTATCTTTCTGAATCTTACCACTTTTAATACCGGCCTTGACCCTTTCATCGGTCAAAATTAGTTCAGTAAATCCCACGGAAGAACTCCCGATTAAATGATTGAAGAAAGGGCCAGACAGGGTCCCCAGAAACATGTCAACCAGCTCCCTATCTGACAATGGTGGCTGCACCCTTCCAGCCAGATCACGCCACTTCTGGGCATACTCTTTAAATCCTTCATTGGAAGCCATCCCCATACTCTGTATTTGAGTACGAGTGGGCGCCAAATCAGCATTGTATTAGTATTGATGGTAAAAAGCAGCAGCTAAGTCTTCCCAATTGTGGACCTCAGACCTCTCGAGTTGATAGAACCAGTCCAATCGTGTGCCTGACAAACTGTCTTGGAAAAAGTGTACCCAAAGGTCTTTATCAGATGAGAGGGGTTGGATCTTTCTGACATACGATCTCAGATGCATCTTTGGGCAGGACAGACCGTCATACTTAGAAAATGTTGGTACTTTGAACTTGGGAGGGATAACAATCCCAGCGACCAACCCAAGTTCTTAAAAATCTAAACCAGGTACCCTCTGCAACTCCATGGCTGCCAATCTATCCTCAATATTCTTGTACTTATCATCCGCCGGGGGATATTGTTGTTCAGAGTAATCTTCGTCTTCTTCCTCTTCCTCCTCTTTAACTTCAGATTCAGACGGTACCCGCGACTCCTTTTCCTTTACCAGCCCCTTC
Organism: Vicia faba; assembly: GCA_948472305.1. Classification (NCBI taxonomy): domain Eukaryota; kingdom Viridiplantae; phylum Streptophyta; class Magnoliopsida; order Fabales; family Fabaceae; genus Vicia; species Vicia faba. Next base: position 133,567,033 of record OX451740.1, on the reverse strand, counting down.
ATAAGACGTTGAGGGGAACTCGAGAACTTTTCTAGCGTTGCTTTCAAACCTTCTTCCAAAAGTGGCTACTCCGGACCTTTTCTTCTTTTTCTCTTTATTTTTCTCCAACAGTGCTTTGAGGTCCTCTTGACCCTTTGCTAAGGTCACGAGGAGTTGCTGGAATTGAGAATTCTGTGTTTGCAGATCCTTAACCGTCTGCTCCAAATCCTTCTTGCTGAAATAAACAACAGAAAGATAAGGAAACCTGGCGTGAAGACCTGTTTATGCATATGATGAATGGTATGTTATTCATGTAATGCATTCAAGGATTCAGAAATTCAAATTTGTTGCAAACAAAAAGGAACACACGTCATATTAAGAAGAAATTGTTAGTACATAAGTTCCCCATGGGCAAAATATTACAAAATTCTTAATGTAAAAAGACATTGTGCATCCTCTTTGGTGCGATGTAAGTGTTGAGAGTTTCCTCCTCATGAAGTCGGCGGGTAAGCTCCAAAACCTTCTTCTCACTGGCATAGAAGCTGGCTTCAAAAGTATTTCGTTCTTCCTTGAGTTGGATCCAACTCTTTTGCATTTCTTCCCATGATGTTGGCATGTCAGGATGTAGGATGTTGTATGGAACCTCTCCTTCCATAACAGGCTCTTTGATCAAGGGGAGAATGTGAGGGTATGACATCATAAGATTTTGGGCGCGGGTTCGTACCCACTTGAGGTAAGGCTCAAGGGGGATGGAATTCTTGTGCCCCAGTGTCTTACTATCCACCTTGTTGGGCATCCTCTAAGCTCTGATGAATCTATGTCGAAGTCCTTGCGCATCGTTGTCGAAGTCAAAAACTAGGTCAGGAATCAGCATGTCATGAGGCCCATCCCTCCGAGCATATTCAAACTGTCTTAGAGCTAAACAAGGATTGTAGGTAATGCCTCCCCTAATGCCAAGTAGTGGGACATTAGGTAATTCCCCACAACGATCAATGATGATGACATTTTCTCTGGACCGAGAACACCAATGTACATCAGAATGTCTGAGGGTCATCAATCATTGTGACAACCTTAAACCCTGCTCATTCTTCAAAACTGATTGTGGAAGGTGAGAAATAAACCACCTTGCTAGGAGAGGAGTACAACACATGAGAACACCTCTTTTCCTCATTGTTCGTGTGTAAAATGAGTGTAGGATGTCCCTAAGCAATGTAGGTATAGGATTCCTGGATAAGAAAATCTTGACAGCATTCACATCTATAAGTTGATCAAGGTTCGGGAACTAGACCAACCCATAGATGAGGAGTGCCACAATCTCTTCAAAGGCTTGTAGATCAAGGGAATTCCAGCAGTCTTGTGCCTTCTCAAACAGAAACTTTGCCAAGAAACCCTTGACACCACTCCTGGTTTCCCAATGTCCCTTGATGTCAGATGGTTGCAAGTGTAATGCTTGAGCAACATCTTCAGGCTTTGGTTCTTTTTCTGTACCGTTGTAGGGTAGTTGATGAAGAATAGGAATTCCCAGGAGTTGAGAAAATTCCTCCAAAGTGGGTACTAGTTGGTAATCAGGGAATGTGAAACAGTGGTGTAAGGGGTCAAAGAACTGGAAGAGAACTTTCACCATGTCTTCTTTAATGTTGGAGTTGACCAAGCTGAGAAGTCTACCATGTCTTTCACTGAAGAGAGAATTCTCTGGAATCCTAGAAGTAAGCTCCTTGAGTTGAGGAGGAATTCTTACAAGGTTGACTTGGATTGTTTTCCTACGAAGAGATTCCATGACCTACAAAACAAGAACAAAGATGAAGATCCAAACCCTTGAAATGGTTAGTGGATGCATATGATGCTTTATGATGTTCATTATGTATGCACAAGCACATGTACAAGCAAATCACACAAAACCCTAGTTTCAGGCTTGCATGAGGTTTCATAGGTAAATACCCTCTTGAGTTTAGTTGGCTCAAACCTGTCCTATAAATAGTAATCGGGTTCTAAGGAGCTCAATATCACTGGATTGTTTTCTATGTTCATTGTTTTGGTTTAGCCACTTAACTAGCAATCAAAATATTCCAAGAAAACAACCCTCAATGAGTGTAGTATCGAGTATCTACCAACTTCAGACTGCACCAAAGACGGTCATCTCACTACTCCTAATAAAAGGCCAAGATGGTCAAGTAAGGTTCTAAGAGTTCATTAGTGCTTCATGACATCACTCAGCGACCCCATATTCTCTTTGATTGACTCAAAGGCTACCGATACTCACAAATATGTCGCACTAATATAGCTATTGCTTCAACCATGTCGGTATACCCCGCACAGTTTCCACAATGTATTGCTATTTACCTATGAATGTTTCCCAAATTCGGGTAGAGGATTTCAAGCCCAAACAAGAGAACCAAATGTAAAGCAATCAAAGCAAACAATATAGTCATGCAAAGGGTGATCTAAGCCCTAAGGTTACTCCACTTTTAATGTTTTCCCCAACAGAGTCTCCAGTTCTGTGATACAGTGGGAGAACTGACTTGGGATTTTGCGTTTGTGTTCGCAAATGTTTCGGTTTAGCAAGAGTCGCCACCGACTTTTTATTTTATCCTAAGGAAAGGTCAAAAAGCACAGGAAAGACCTTTGAGATGTTTTCTTGGGTTCGGAGAGTAGATTATAGAAAGGGAAGGTATTAGCACCCTTTCTATCCATGGTTATCCATGGGCTCTTAGTTACTTGCTTAGATCACTTTCTTTGCTTTCCAATTGTTTGAAATGGTGCTCTTCAATTGTTTGAAATGGTGCTTTTTGTATGGTTTTGAAAGATGTTTTGAAAAGAGACCATCGGTGTGGCAACCTTTGTAATGATTCTTGTTTGAATGTATACAAAGGTGTTTTTGTCTTTTGAAAAGTTTCCAATGTTTTGAAAGTAGGGTTTTGAAATTTGTGTAGTGAAGTGTGTTTTGAAGATAGCAAGGATGTTTTTGCAAGTTTTGATCAAGTAACTAAGAGTTGTCTACCCTATTTTACTCAAAGATATTTCTTATGCTTTTAACCCTTTTAACAGTGTTGTTTCACCATTGTATTTGGTGAACAACCTTGTGTTAGGATGTTAAACGGGACAGACGCGGGTCATCGTATAGACCATGATATCAATAGTGTCAAGTATTTTTGGCAATTTTCTTGAGGGACTTGATCATTTTTGTTTAGGCAACTCAGATAGCGTCATCGAGGGACTATGATCTTTGTTTTGTTTTTGTTTTACCAAAGTACTTGACATGCATATCATGACCCATTTTTGAAGGCAACAAGTGGATTGAAACCCTAGAGGTGCAAGTGTGCATTGTGTTTGTTTTTCATGCATTTTGTCTTTGATTAGGTCAAACTATTTGTTGATTTGATTTTTTGCATACAAACCCTAAGTCTAATCATGGCATAATTTAAAGCATTTAAAGGTGCGAGAATTTAAATTCTACACTATTACAACATGATATAGGGAGGGGGGGGGGGTACAAATTTGAATTGGGGATTATTTTGCAAGAAATTAAATCCTAAATTATTACAACCATATTGAATGTATAAGACATAATATTTAAATGCACAATATTTAAATAAATACAATAAATAAATATTAAATAAAATGTATTATGCAAAAAAGTTTTTATTTGTTCATGTATGCAAAAAGTATTTTTTATGTAAAGAAAATAAAAAGTTAATTTATTTGTTTTTAGGGCAAAAAACCCTAATTCTTTAAGAAAATAAATATAATGTATTATTTATGTACAAAAATGTATTAACATGTATAAAAATGAAATATATCCAAAAAAAGGTATTTTTTAATATAAATAATAATAAAAATAAAAGATAATATTTTTGTGTTTTTATTTCTAAGTTTTCAATAAAACAAAAGTATATATATATATATATATATATATATATATATATATATATATATATATATATATATATATTAAATAGGTTAAATATGTAAAAAATAAAATAAATTATTTACAAAAATAAAATATATTCAAGAAAATGTTTTCAATGTGAATAAAAATAAGAAATGGAATAAAAGTATTATTTTCAATATTTTTAAATTTAAACAAAATAATATAAAAGTATATAAAATGTTTTTATGCTAGTAAAAATAAAAATAAATACCAAATAAATGTAAAAAATTATGAAAATATTTTTGGATCATTTTTTATGTTTGAAAATAAAATATAAAAGTTAGAAATGAAATAAAAATGTAAAAATAATAAAAATACAAGAAATGGGCCAGGGGGTGTGAAGCTGAAAAATGTAAGTGTTAGAAGCAGAAATAACCAGGCCCAACCCAGAAACTTCATCTTCTTCCTCTGTTCAAACACCAAAACGCGTGTTTTCCACACAAACTTGTATCTCCTGATTTAGTGCTTTTTTGACAAAACTCAAAACATAAAACTTCTAGAGCATCAAACAACGAATCTAACCATATAAAAAACTTAAGCTAACTCTCAAAGACCAGAGAGAATTTCTCTGGCCCTAATTTCTAACCTAGTTTTTTCAGAAAGTTCATGGATGAAATTCTCCTAGCACGATTAATATAAATGAAAACTAAGCACATGTATGGTTTCAGGGCTATGAATACAACATCTTTCATTCACAAACCTAAGTCTAACTATTCCTAAATAGAGAGATAGAAGTTCATGAAATACCTGTTTCAGTTGAGTTCGAGCTGGACAATGTAGCAACTTCCAATGGTGCTTGAGGTTCTTTTGAGCTTGCCTGATGTCCACTGAACCTTTCCCAATGCTTAGTTAGTTTTGAAGTGGCCTGAATCGTGCTACAGAACTCAACCTGCAAAGCTTCCAAACAAAAATAGCAATGTGTGTTAATGGAGTTCAACAACTTGTGAATGGTCTGGATAGCTCAGGTAGGTTGATTGGAATGTGTTTGAAGTAGTTTTGGACAAAACACATGAGGGAATTTGATGGTGGCTTGCAAAATGCAGAACTGGCCCTGTTTTGCAAGAAAATGGAGATTTTGAGTAAGAGGAGGTTTTAGTGGTGAAGAGCTCGTGCTTCTGGCTTGCTAGGGTATGAGAAACTTGTTTGATAACTTTGCTTGAGTTAGTTTTATCAGATATGTGAGATGCCTTGTGTTTGACAAGTTTCTTGTTTTTGAAGCAAGAAAGTTGAAGTGAGGTTACAGGCTTGTACAAACCATCTTATCACCCTGCATACTACCCACTTGGCCCCTCTAATTAGTGGATTTGTTTTGCTACAAGAGATTTGGATCTATGCTCAAGGATTAATGGTTTGACATAAAGCAATCTTTTTGCAAAAATGGAAATATGCCTTTTACCATTTAGGGATTAAACTTGTGTACAATACCCTAATGACCAAGACAATGCATTAGTTCAATGGATTTGCATTAAATTATGGAGTTTGAAATGGTTTAGAGGCCTGCAAACAAGTAGAAAGCATGCTGGTTTGAAAATGAAACTTGTATGAACATGTATTGGCCATGGATCAAAGTGAGTTTTTGCCAACTTCAAGAATTCGATTCTCCCTAACAACAAAGGTGTTTGAGGAGTTCTTGGACAATTTAGAAAGCTTGAAACATGTATTATAATCCATATTTGAAATGAAACTTGAAAATCCAAGTGGAACTATGTGAAAAATGGCCAAGAAGATGGGTCAAAATCCTTCCTAAACTAGGGCAAAATTTCTCTAAGTTAAAAGTTTTAGGTACCCTTGTTCCAAAAATCATAACTTGAGATCCAAGCTTCTTTTGAGAAAACTTTGTGAATAAAAGTTGTATACTTTGTGATGGAATACAACTTTCATGTTATAAGTTTTGTTTGAATCCATTTTCTTCTTGGTGAAAATGTGGGGTAAAGTTAGGAAAAAATAAGAAAATTTCATAACTTAGAAAATTTCTAAGTTATGAAAATTTTCCATTTTAAACCCTAATTTGCATTTTTGGGTTTCTTGATGAAAATGTTTCATAATTTGACATGTATTGATGAAAAATGACCCTCGGCACTTGATTTTGACCAAAAAGTCAAAGTTTGACTTTTCAGTATACAGTCAAATTTTGATCAGTTGACTGAAAAATTCATCTGTCAATCATATGCATTTGAGATCTTTTGAACTTGTTGAGTGGGTCAAGACAATGTAATTGAGTCCTTATGTCCATGGTTGAACTTGATTTGCCATTAGTTAGGTCAAACAGTCAAAAATTGCCCTTGTACAGTCAAAATCCTAAAAATGACCATTTTGCCCTTTTGGTGATCTGATCAAATTTCTTTTGGAATTGTGATCCAAACTTGATCAAATGGTTCATATGAGTTCATTATGTTTATGTGGGTACAATTTCATGAGGTTTGACTGTCAATTGGCCACAGTTGACTTTTTCCCCAATACAGATGATTTCTAGGTCAACTGTCCAATTGACTGGGCAAAAATTTGAATCAAGGCTTGAAACTTGGTATGGACAAACTTGTGAGTCCAACATGAAGTATGAAAGTCGCTTTGGGCATTGTAGGTCAAAACATCCCTGTGCAAACTCAAACCCTAATTTAGGTCAACAGTGCAAGGAGGTGTCTTGAGCAGAGTAAACCCTAGCTTGATCTTGAGTTCCAAGAGTCTTGTGATAAGAAATGTTGATGAAATGAGAGGGCAAATTTTGGGGTACAACATATCCAATGATATTATGATAAATATTGGTGACCTCACTTATTTTTTATTTCTGACTTTGGTATTTTTTAAATCATTTTTGGTGTATTTTACTTATTTCTTTAAATTTTAAAAATAGTTTATGACTTTAAAAATTTACCAAAAAATTTATAAAATCATTTGAGTCCTTTTCTGATTTTTCTATGGTCTTACTTTTTATTTCTTGATCAATTTGAACATAGTTGATATTTTTCTCTTTTATTTCTATTTTAAAACATTTTTTTTAAAACATTTTTTTGTATATATTAAATATAATATTATATTGTGACTATTTTCTGGATGATCTTGGGTTAAATGTTTGATCATAAACTTTATTGACATCATTAGATCCATGATGTTGAGTCTAACTCCACAAAAATAGATGAATGATTTTAATAATAGTTTGATTAAATTTAATTCAAAAGTGGTTTGTATATTCTCTCCCACCCCTCTTCATCTCATCCCTTTCTTATTGCACTAAGTGTTATTGGAGCATGATATCAGTTGTACCCCAAAATTTGCCCTCTCATATTTCTCAGCACATGGCAAGTAAGGTCCCCAAATTGCTCAAGGAAGTTCAAGAGTTGACCAGACAAACTCTCTCCTAAGACAGTCTATCTCAAATTAGGGTTTCCATCTTCATCAAGATGTGTGAACCACAAAGGACTCAAATGCTCACCATTGTCCTAATAGGTTCTCAAGATCATTCATGTCAAGTTTCAAGCCTTGCAGAAGAAGTTTGCTCAGTCAATTGCTCAAATGCCTGAAAATCAACTATGCTAGGTCAAAAGTCAACTGTGGCCCACATACAGTCAAACTTCAAGATTTTGGTCAAAATCCTCATTTTGAAGTATTATCCATCATTTGATCAAGGTTTGATCATGATTCCTCAAGGATTTCTCACAATTCATCAAAACCCAAAAGTTGCTAAATTAGGGTTTTGTAGGAAAAGTTAACTCAAATTTGACCAATCATAACTTTCTCATACTTTATCAGAAATGGCCCATCCAAAGCTCACTTTGAATAGGATGCAATTCCCTACAATTCATCTTCATCTCCCAAGTTCAAAATATGCACTCACAAGAAGATATGAATTTTGACATTATAGGTCATTTTGGAAAGTCAACAAAAACACCTTTTGGGTCAAAGCTTCATACATGAACATGGAAGACTCAATTGAGATGATACCAAAAGGGTTACTTAGAGGACATCCTAAGCTTTCTAAAAAGTCAAAGAACACCTCTTTAGGGTCAAAATTGAGAGAGTTATGCATTAGCCAAGTTGACCATTTTTGCAAAATTGCCAAAAGTCAAATGTGCTCAAATTTGCATTTTTTTTCTAAATGGGCCCAACTTTTTATAATTGCACCTCAATTATAATGTGGTCCACGACTCAAATACTTATCCACCAATTATTTGCTTCTTTTTTAAATTTATTTTGATTTTTCATTAATTAAAAAGTGAATTAAATCAAATAAATGATGAAAATTATCAAAGATATGATTTGATTTGTTTTTTTGACAGGTTAGCAACCAAGATATGATGAGCTTGCAAGATCAATTCGAATAAATGACAATTGGAACAAAAAGAGCATGATTAGGCCAAATTTGGAAGTATATCATACACCATGAAAACCAAATCAAATCTTCAAAATTTGTAAAGATATTAGTGGTTTTTACAACCCTAATTCATCCTAGTACATATAGAGAACGCATCCAAGGCAAGAAAAGGGTTAGAGGTCGTGCATAGCCAAGAAGAAAAACTGAAAAATTCAAAAAAAGTGGGAATCAGTTTTCAATCCACAAGGCGTTTCAGAGCATTTCAAGATCACCAATCTCTTCCTAGACATCCCAGAAAGCTGTTCCAATCATTCCTAGGGCCTGAAGCACTCAGAAACTTGTGCTATAACTCACACGGTTTGGTACATTTTTCAAATTTGATTTTTGCAATTTACTCATCATTAGCATGTTTTAATTATATATTCTTGTTCATCATTGAGTTTGCAAGCTATTGGTATCATTTAATTGAGTTTTCAGTACAGGAATCAAGATATGCCATTGTTAGGTTTCCTTGGCTCGTTTTAGGGGTTTGCAGTATAGGCAAAATTAGGCTTGGATTCTGGTACCATGATATTCGTGAGGATGAGACAAGTTGATTGGTACCCTTACTTTTCATTTATGTTGCTTGTGTAGGATTTTTGAATGTCACAGGTTTGTAGCTACATCAAGGTGTCTGTAGGTAAAAGTGTCCTAGGCTAAAACGACGAAGAGAGGAAGAAGAAGCTTGCATGGCACATCATCATTGGCTCATTCAAATTGATGCGCGTTTTTCTTTTTGTTTTGACCACTAACTCATGTTTTCTTATATTATGCTTGTTCTTATTATAATTACAACTAAGCATCACAGCTCAGCTGGAAGCGTAGTATGGGGAGCGAGCATAAGAACCTGGGTTCGATCCCCAGGTCCCAACCTTTGTTTGTATTATTTTGTTTCATATGATCAGGTACACTGCAGCCTCAAGCGCCCACCATATGCCATCAATATCTGGCCATCAAACATATCTCCAGCCAAGATCCAACGTTCCATCATTGGAGGCCTACCATGCTCCTCAAGTCAACACACGCACCAGATCAGGCGAAGTCAAACAGGCTTGGATTTATTTGGGCCCAGAAATCATATTGGCACCCCCCTCTTCAGCATTGCTATCAGGCCTATTATTCTTTTTCTTATTTCTTTTTATCTTTTTTAATTCTTTTCAATATTTTTCCTTTATCATTTTAATTAACAAATTAATCATTTTCTTTTATAAAATCATAAAATCAAGAATTCACAAAAAATTAGAATTAGATTTTTTTTATCAAATTTAATTTTGTTAATGTAATTTAATTTAAATTTAACTTAGGGAAATTTTAATTTATTTTCAAAAATAAAAGCTAATTAGCAAATTAGGTTTAAATTCTTGATTTGATTCTTTTATTTTTCTCAAATAAATAAAAATACAAAAATAGGTTTTTAGATTGAATTAATTTATTTTTCTTAATTTAAAATTAATTAGAACTTAGGATTTTCTTTTAACTATTTCATTATTTTCTTAAATAACAAAAACATTTTTTTAGTCAATCGTCAATAGGTTTAGTCAAGGGTCAAAACCCTAATCGTTTCGTATTTGATTCATCGCGCGCTTGCTAATTATTTTTGCCAATATTTTTGTAACTGCTCACTGGTTTGTAATAGTTAATTTAGGGCTTTTACTTATCGCTTTTTCCCCGAATTTTTTTGGCTATGTAATTAATCCCCTCCCCGAAGCCTTATAATAACGTAGATTTACTTTCTCGCATTTTTAATTCTCGCAAATATTTAACTATCTAGATGTATGCTAATAGGATTGTATGGCAAGAATGCATGACAAGTTAATACAGTTAGAAAACCCTAATGTGCAAAGATTAAATGACTGAAAACAAATCACTCGCACATATCACTCTTAGGGTATACTCTCACTTCGGTTGCCTTCGGTAAATGTTCATTAATCATAGGGTGTCTTAGTGGTTGTCCTCCTGTCTAAAAAGATCAAATGTCCCATTCAAATGTTGCCTCAGAAATGTTGCCTCCAATATGATCTTATGACTCTAGGGTTATTACTAAGATGTCCTAGTATTGCTTTAGTGATCATACGTCCCTTTCGAATTGACCCTCATAACTCCAACGACAGTGCTACCTATTTCTCAATAGTAGGATAGCGTTGTCTAAAGGAAACAAGAATATAAATGATCTTTTTTCGAGTAGGTAGATGCTAGTAGGTACTTGCTTAAATCAAAACTTTTCACACTTACACATTTCAAAACAATTTTCAAAACAACTTCGTCACACCTTTGAGGACTGATGCAAGGGTTATCACGAAGTAAGACATTTTCAAAACAAAGCACACAAACACAAGCAATTTAAAAAGATGAGCAAGTACCTAAGAGCCCATGGAAAACCATGGATAGAAAGGGTGCTAACACCTTCCCTTTCTATAATCTACCCCCGTACTCAGAACATCTTGAAAAATGATTTTTTATGTACTTTTTTCCTCTCCGATTGGATGAAATAAAAGTGGGTGGCGACTCTTGCTTACCACGACATTTTACGAACAAAAAACGTAAAACGCAAACCAGTATTAAACAATCAGTTCTACCACCGTATCACAATATCTATATCATGTCTCAAAATAAATGGTGCATAGATTGCTATTGACCGACCTCAAAATAGGTGTGACTTCTATATAAGTCCACTTACGATTGCTTAACATAGCGCTAAATTTTGTCCCGATTAGAATAAATGATCATTCGTGGCCCAAACTTATGTTTGCAAGCCCAAGTATGTTAATTTGATCTCTTTGATACAATAACCTTGAGATTCATTGCGTGGAGGCTTTGGTTCTAACAATCCTCTAATGGATCTACAACACCTTTGGTCAACGCGGATCACTTAAACATCGTTGATCATTAAATGGTACTTATGAGGATTCCAAATGGATGACATACTTGACAAAAAGAAAATGCAACTTGTTGTGTGGAGGCTTTGTGAAACACGCGGCCGAAACCTGTCATCTGGATGTAGTGAAACATCAATAAAGTCGCCACCGAACGTCTTTTATCCTGCCGAAAGGGAAAGGTAAACATCGATAAAACCTGAAGAGGGAGAAATCATGGTCTTTCAACCGAGAGATCAGGTAAGGGAGTCCGTTACGCGAGGGGAAGATATTAGCACCCCACACGCCCGTAGTACTCTACGGTATCCACTCTTGTTGTCTAATCTAATGGGTATGGTCAAATCCTATGTCTATGGCTTAAAACTGAAAAGGGGATGCATGTGAAAGAAAAAAGAAAATAATGTAGGGAAAATAAAAAGTTGTGCTCGATCGGACCCTACCCCAATGCCTACGTATCCCTTGTAAGGAATCAGAGCAGCCGTAGTTCGGCTTACATATTTTGGTTGGTTTGTGTTTTTTAGTTAAGACAACAAAAACAGTCAAGATGGTAAAACATCGAATGAAACAACAAACATATGAGATGGAAAACATTGGTCAAACAATAACAAAGTAACATGTCAAAGATGGCGAAACATCAAATGATAAAACATCACACCTAACAATGACATTGGGAGTCAAAGTAGGATAACCAACATGTGCGATGGAAAAACATCGACTTCAAACAAATGTGCGATGGCGAAACATCGGCTAAAAGATAACACAATATCATGGTAAGGATAACAAAACATCAATAAAACGGATGGCGAAACACCACACCTATCAATGATATTGAGAATCAGAGTAGGATAACAAACATGTGCGATGGCGATACATCAGCTTCAAACAAACGTGCGATGGCAAAACATCGGCTAAAAGGTAGTAATGTATCATGGCAAAGACGGTGAAACATCAATAAATTGGATGATGAAACATCACACCTAACAATGATATTGAGCATCAAAGTGGGATAACAAACATATGCGATGGCAAAACATCGGCTTCAAACAAATATGCGATGGTGAAACATCGACTAAAAGATAACAAGGTAGAATGGCATGGTAAGGATGTCAAAACATCAATAAAAAGGATGACGAAACATCACACCTATCAATGATATTGAGAATCAAAGTAGGATAACAAACATGTGCGATGGAGAAACATTGACTTCAAACAAACGTGCGATGGCGAAACATCGGCTAAAAGGTAGTAATGTATCATGGCAAAGATGGCAAAACATCAATAAATTGGATGAAGAAACATCACATCTAACAATGATATTGAGAATCAAAGTAGGATAACAAACATGTGCGATGACAAAACATCGACTTCAAACAAATATGTGATGGCGAAACATCGGCTAAAAGATAACAAGGTAGAATGGCATGGTAAGGATGGCAAAACATCAATAAAAAGGATGAAGAAACATAACACCTATCAATGATATTGAGAATCAAAGTAAGATAACAAACATGTGCGATGGCGAAACATCGACTTCAAACAAACGTGCGATGGCGAAACATCGGCTAAAAGGTAACACAGACAAAGTAAGATTGGTTTGTATCTTTTACTTTGAAGAAGGGTTTGAGTTCATTAGAAATGTCTTATGTTTTGCCAAGAAAAACAATTTTTGTTTTAAAATGCAAAATGCAAAGGAAGGAAAAAACAACTAAGGGAAACTAACCTAGCACTATGCCTAGTGTTATCATACAATGGTTGAACCTAAGGTTGAGGATAAAGGAAAACCCTACCTTAATTAACATGTTAAAGGAAGCTTAACAAAACTATCCTATAGGGAACATGCAATGAGAGCGAAGTCGTGATCTCAATTTCTAAATTGAGTGACTCATCGATCAACAATTAAAGAAGAAAAACAATAAACATCCTATAGGGAACATGAAATGAGAGCGAAGTCGTGATCTCAATTTCTAAATTGAGTGACTCATCGATCAACAATTAAAGAAGAAAAACAATAAACATCCTATAGGGAACATGCAATGAGAGCGAAGTTGTGATCTCAATTTCTAAATTGAGTGACTCATCGATCAACAATTAAAGAAGAAAAACAATAAACATCCTATAGGGAACATGCAATGAGAGCGAAGTCGTGATCTTAATTTCTAAATTGAGTGACTCATCAAACAAAAGTAAACACAACACATGTATCAGACAAAAACCAGAGGGCCTCCTGACATATATCAGCAACAGAGGTCCCATCATGCAATCATAGAACTATGCAGGATGAAAATGGAAGAAAGGAAATAATGCAGTACCAAACGGATAACTATCCGTAGCAACTGAGCAAGAATAAAAGAAACCTAGAGAACTTCAAGCAAGCTAGCATTAGTAGACAAATCAAGTCAGAAATCACGCCATCAGGATGTAAATAATGAGGTTATCAGATATGAACAGATCCCATGGGCAATGTATGGCATTCATAATCACATATACATATATCCTGCATAAACTGTCAAACATGCCAAGCACAAGAGTAGTGCCAATATAATAAATTGTGTTCCACAAATAAAGTGAAACACAGTAGCCTCAAGCCAAAAAAGAAAATTTCCTCAAAGTACCTCGCACATTCAATAACCAAGTTAGTGTTCCCATAAGTTGAATGATGAATCACATAAGGGATGGATAAAACATGATGAAGTGAGAAAAACATGATAACAATCATCAAAGCATTAGGCATAGTAGACCAAAAGAAACAGGCATTAGGTCAAAAAAGTAGAGGAATGTTGCTCCTTTCTATCACCATGTTGAATTGACAATTGAGTATCAATCAAGGATCATGGGAGCTTAGGAAGAATACAACCAAAGACCATGAAGGTCAGTAGCAACCACTATTCAATCATGCACAATTAATTCATCACAGTTCACAAGCATAATAGCAGAGGGATTTCATACAATGCATCAAAAGGTTCAAACCTTCAAACATAGGGCCATAGGTGAAATGAATTGAGTTTATTTTAATAAACATAACCAACATGATCATTAGGTGCCCAATTATAGGCCTCACTCAAGCTCATTGGCCATCAAACAAATTGCAACAAGATATGCAACATTAATTGGGTACCTTCACTTCAAAAATACATCAAAAATAGAAACAAGGATCAACTATTCAAACCAAAAATATCTTAGAATATTTGAAGTGTGTAGAAGTCATAAAGAAAGCTTTAAGTTCATTAATGATTGAGGAGGAGATCAAATGGGGCCCAAAGTTCAAGACTAGTTGGCAAAACTACCAAACTAGACAAGTTTTTCAAAATAATTTGTGGAAAAATGTAAAACCATGTCAAATAATTCAAGAAAAATGGTTTTAAGATCCTCAACACATTCATGAACCCTAACCAAGATCTAAGTTCCATTGAAAATCCAGGGCATAGTGGTTTTGAAAATGAAACTTGCACCATAAGCAACAAAACCCTAATTCTTGACTTTCAATCTTAAATATTGATTAAGTAAGATAAAAATTCAAACAATTCAAACCAAGATCATACAAATCACAAAGAAACCCTAAATGTCAGAATACATATTTTTTCACATTTTGAATTAAAGAAAAGTCAAAAATAAAATCAATTTTAAAACAAAATGATCAATTAAACAAATAATCACATCCAAAAATGAAATTCTAGTCAAAAATCAGAAAGAACATCCAACCAAAAATATATTCAAATATTAGAATTAAAAACATGCATCCCTTCATTTTTGTGGAATTTTTTGAATTAGGGGAAATATTAAAAATAAAAAGACAAACAATTTAACAATTAAACCATTATTTATGGGCAAAAATGCAAACCCTAGCCAAAAGTCACAAAGAGGTCAAAATAAAAAATATTTTCAGATTCTATGATTAGAAACAAGCTTGCATGATTTTTTTGAGGATTTTTTAATTAATGGAAGTATTAAAATAAAAATTATAAAGCAAAAATTCGAAATAAAATTCTCAAATTAAAATTCTAATAAAAATAGAAAATATGCTAAACCAATTTCAGAATCAATTTCTACATTATTTTATGAGTTCAAAACATTTTTTAAGGAATTTTTAGATCAAAGGAACTATTAAAATAAAAATAATCTTTGAACAATTAAATAATTAAACCTATGAAATTCTAAACCAATCAAAACATTTTAAAAAATTCCAAAAAAAATATGACAAATACTAGAAAATATTATTGGCCTATGGTAATTTCTTTTATGGTTTTTGAAAATGTTTTGATCACAAAATGAAATCAAACATAATTCCTAATAAAATAAATAATTCAAATAAAACAAATATTCAAATGGACCAATCAGAATGCGCCACCACATCATCTTCAACCTCCGGACCAACTCAAAAAACGCGCACAATACTTGTTCTAGGGCTCATGTTCAGATCTATCATACATACTCATTTCTACATCATTTTTCATGAAATCAAGCGCAAATTAAAGCCAGCATTTCATACTTCATTATGCAATTTGAAACAAATCGAAACATC
This sequence comes from Vicia faba, assembly GCA_948472305.1. Taxonomy (NCBI): domain Eukaryota; kingdom Viridiplantae; phylum Streptophyta; class Magnoliopsida; order Fabales; family Fabaceae; genus Vicia; species Vicia faba. Next base: position 133,551,386 of record OX451740.1, on the reverse strand, counting down.
AACCATATTGTTCACAATCAAGCCAGGAATATGAGAAAAATCATTTTGAATCGAAAATTTCAGGGTACTCAAACATGCATAGTTCACCAAATCAAACACTATAAAGCTTCAAAAACATTCCACCAACATCAGTGAACACTAATCCAAGCTCAAACACCTCAATAAACAAGTACATCTTGAAAATCGAAGTTTAGAATTATTACTTCAAGGAAAAAAGTGTTCTACTGTCTCCTTCACTCCAGATGCAAACAAATGGTGCTAACTTGATCTACTCCCTTCACTGAAGCTGAATCCACAAGAATTTTGAAGAAAACACCAAGGAATTGAGAGAATCGAAGCAAGTTGCAGAAGAAGGGTGGAAATCTCAAATCTGAAATTCTTGTAATGTGAGCGTCCTCTCTCTCAAAACCGACTTGCCTCTTCTTATATAGAGTTTATAGAGGAGCATAGAAGTGGAAATGTGACCTCAAAGCCGTTAGAGGGCAGGATTGGAAATTTGTGCAGAAAATGAAGTGTGCACAGGATCATGTGATTTGCTCGTGCATTCTTTAGTCTCTTATGCATTTTGTGGGCCAAATTACTTCAGAATATCATCCTTAAAATCTTGGACCTTAATTCCACATGATCAGAAAGTGTTGGAGTTTTTGCAATTTTGGGCAAGTTTGTGATTTTTCCAATCCAACAAGTGCAAAACCAAATGTGGCACGAAATGGTGAGTGTGATGGGCTTCAGCATGTCACAAATTTCTCATGGGCTTGATTAGAAGCAAAAGTAATGGCTAAAACTTGAGTTTGCAAGAAATGGCCATTTTGCATGTTTGTCAAGTTTCAATAAAATGCCTTAAAATTACAAAGTCCATAATTTGCTCTTATTTTTGAATTTTGATACAAATGAATACAATTTGGAAAGGTATTTAAAATATCTACAATCCCTTAGTTTAGAGTTTTTGCAATTGAGTCCATTAAGTTTCTCAAAATTGAGCTTGAAATTCACTAATTTTGGAAAATGACCTATAATTTTGTGATTTCAAAAGACCATAATTCTTGATTCCTTGCCAATTTGGACATTAGACCAAAAGGAGATGAAAGATAATCCTCTTCGATTTCCAAGAATATTTCATTTGCATTTTCTTGATCAAAGGTGAATAAAATATGAATTTTTGAAATTAAGTCCTTATTTTCCAAAATTAGAAACTTTTAGGGTTTCTTCAAGAACAAGTTTCAACCCAAACCTCAATATCTTTGATCCAATGATCAAAATGGACTTGAAATATGAAAATTACATCCTTGAATTGATGGTTGGCCAAAAGTTCACTTAGTCAACCTTGACCTTGACTGATTTTGACCAAAATGACCATTTTGCCCCTCTGAATCAATTGATCCACTTCCCTTCAAAATTGATGATCAAAACTTCAAACATATTATCTTTCAAACATATGGAGGCCAAGTATAAACTTTCATTTCAAAATTATCAAGAAATATTGATGAAATCCCAAACCCTAGTTTTGGTCAACACCTTAGGAGACTGATGAATCATCTTCAAAACTTCAAATCCTCTGGGCATCTTGACCAATTTCTTGTACAAAGACCTTTCAAATGCCAATGAGATGTTGTAGCTTCGAAATCAAGACTTTTATATTGATCAATAGCCTTGCTCAAACAAAACCCTAATTTGTATGGTGAATCAAAAGAGAGATTCTTCTTATAATCAAACACAAACTTCAATCCTTTGATGATCCAAAGAGATGGATGAAATATCTTGAGATATGCAATAATTTTTGAGCTTGAAAGATCTGGAGGTTTAGATGATACGATTCTACTTGAGCCATTTTGTCAATGCAAACAACCTTCAAGGCTTGAGGAAGACTTGATAACAAAAGTACTTTGGTCCCAACACAATGTATGAATGCAATGCCATATGATATCATGATGAAACATAAGCCTAAATCAAGAGGGTAAATTTTTGGGTACAACACTTTGGCTCTACCAATCCTCTAATGAGTTCCAAATGCAAGTTTCAAGATGATCATCCAACTAACCACTAATCACTAATAATTGACTTTATCCTTTATTTTTATTATATTCCCCTTTTATTTTTATGCACTATTTACTTTTAGCATTTACATTTCATGCCATTTTCATCTTTTCTCATTTGAGTATTTACTTTCTTATCATTTCAAAACTTGCTCAAATCAAAACTTTTCACACTTACACATTTCAAAACAATTTTCAAAACAACTTCGTCACACCTTTGAGGACTGATACAAGGGTTATCACGAAGTAAGACATTTTCAAAACAAAGCACACAAACATAAGCAATTTAAAAATATGAGCAAGTACCTAAGAGCCCATGGAAAACCATGGATAGAAAGGGTGCTAACACCTTCCCTTTCTATAATCTACCCCCGTATTCAGAACATCTCGAAAAAGGATTTTTTTTCTGTACTTTTTTCCTTTCTGATTGGATGAAATAAAAGTCGGTGGCGACTCTTGCTTACCGCGACATTTTGAGAACAAAAAACGCAAAACTCAAACCAGTTTTAAACAATCGGTTCTGCCACTATATCACAGAACTGGCGACTCTGCTGGGGAGTTAATAAGGGGGTATACCTTAGGATCTAGGTCATCATAATTGCTTCTCTTGATTGCTTTGTTTGCTTTACTTTTAAGGGTTTTTTTTAGGGTTACTATAGATCCTACACCCGGATATGGGGAATACCTTTTAGGTAAGTAGCAATAGACTGTGAGGGAACTGTACGGCGTAGATCGATACGGTTGAAGCAGTAGCTACGTTGGTGTGGCACTTTGGTTAGTACCGGTATCCCTTGTGGAGAAACATGGAGAATACGGGGCTGGTGCATGGTGTTGTTAAGCATCAATTGACCTTAAAACCTTTAATTGCCCAACTTGGCCATTAGAAAGTAGTGAGATAGCCGACCTCGGTGTAGATATGAGAACTGGTTGATACTCGATGCTACACTCATTGAGATCATACTCTCGGAATAATTTCGGCTGCAAGAAAAGATTGTGTGAGCTGAAACCATGACCGATGGAGGATGGTCAATGATATTGAGATCCTATAGAACCCGATTACTTTTATTGGACAAGTTGAACCAACTTAACTTCAAGAGGGTATTACCTTTGACCTCATGCAAGCCTTAAACCTAAGGGCTTTGTGTTATTTGACTGTGTTTGCAATATTTGTGTTTGCTATACCTGTGGTTTATCATGACATCATGCATCATAACATGACATTCATATTTCATTACACTAACCATTTCAAAGACCAAGGGAATTTATCTTTGTTCTGTTTTGCAGATTATGGCTTCCGTGCATAGAAATACTATCCGAATCAACCTTGTGCAGATACCTGCCCAACTTAAAGAGCTAGCATTAAGATTTTATGAAACTTCTACTTTCATTAAGAGACACCGTCAACTTCTCATCCTGGTTACTTCAAACCTTGATGAACAGATAATGAGCGTACTATTTCAGTTATTCGATCCCAAGCATCACTGTTTTACCTTTCCATATTACCAGCTGGTACCCACCTTGTAAGAATTCTCTCATTTATTGGGCATATCCATTCTTGAACAGGTACCCTTCACAGGTATGGAAGAAGTTCCTAAGCCAGAAGATATTGCCTCAGCTTTGCATTTAAAACGGGCCGATGTGGTATCCAATTGGGAAACTCGAAGCGAGGTTGAAGGTTTTCTAGCCAAATTTCTGATAGACCAGGCTCAGCTATTTTTGGATGATTTGGATTTTCAGGCCTTTGAAGATGTCTTGACTCTTCTTATATATGGTTTAGTTCTCTTCCCTAATCCGGACTCCTTTGTAGATGTGAATGCTGTCAAGAGTTTCCTTTCTCGTAACCCTGTGCCTACCTTGCTTGGAGATATCTTGCATGCTCTCCATACTCATACTACGAAGAGAAGAGGGACTCTTATGTTCTGCATGTCGTTGCTGTCGAGGTGGTTTATTTCTCACCTCCCTAAGTCTGTGCTAAAGAATGAAGAAGGTTTGGGTTGGTCACACAAAATAATGTCACTCGCTCATACGGATATTCTTTGGTGTTCCCGAGCTATGGAAGACACTGCTGTTATTGACCTCTATGGGGGGTACCCTAATGTCCCATTACTTGGTATTAGAGGGGGTATAACTTATAATCCTTGTCTAGCTTTATGACAATTTGGTCGTGCTCGAAGGGATGGTCCCCATGAGTTACTTCTCGAGGACATTGTATTCCACTATGAGGATGATGTTAAGGGGCATAGTCGGAGGTTCATATGAGCTTGGGGTATGGTAAACAGATCTGACCCCGAAGAGTTGGGACCAAAGACTTCCCTTCCAATGCAGCCTTACCTCCAATGGGTCCGAGCTCGTCCCCAGAAGCTTATGATGCCTTATGAGGCTGTATTACTAGTGATTGTGGAGCCCACTAATGAAGAAGGCATTCCTTACACGGTTCTCTATCCTTACATGCCCACTGATCCTAGAGAGTTACAGAGGTCTTGGATTCAGCTGAAGAATGAGCGGGATACTTACCTGGAGAAGTTCCATGAGCAAGAGAGGAAGGTTTTAAAGCTCACCAGGCAGCTCGAGGAAGAAAGAATGATCAATGACTATATCAGCACAAAGAGGAAGCATCCATGGGACTTTTGATGTTCTACTTCTAGTTTTAGATTTGTTTTGTTACTTATTTTTTAAAGCCTTAAAGGCATTGTGAACTTTCAAAGTTTAAGCTAATAAAGTTTTGTTTGGTTTGAAAATTTAAATTTCCCAAAGTCTTTGAAATCATTACATGCGCATCCCATTATCATACACATAATTACAAGTACCACTACAGGTTTCTCATGTTCTTCGCTGTTTATTTCAGCAGAAATGTCTTTCGATCAAGCAATCAAAGATCTTCAGGCACCGAACGCCAAATTCCAAAAAATGTTCATAAGTCTGGCTAAGGGGCAGGAGGATTTGAAGACCCTTATTCTGAAAGAGAAGAAGAAGAAGAAGACTGGTATTCTGAATATGGGTAGAAGATTCGGAGAAAGCTTGAAGCATCAAACTGATCTGACCTCTTCATCCAAGGAAGGGGAGAACCAAGAAAGGGAAAAGGACCCTAGTCCTGCAGTTTCTGACAATGATACTGATTTTGATGACGAGCAATATCCTCCTGCTGAGGATAGATACAAGCATCTAAAAGACCGTCTGAGTGCTATCGAAGTTCAGAAGATACTTGGGTTGGATTTCAGAGAATTGGGACTGGTACCGGGAGTGGTCATCCCTCATAAGTTCAAAGCTCCAATTTTTGCCAAGTATGATGGGGTATCCTGCCCAAAACTCCATCTCCGCTCGTACGTCAGGAAGATTCAACCCCACACTGTTGATAGAAATTTGTGGGTGCACTGTTTCAAGATAGTCTGTTAGGGACTCAACTTGAATGGTTCTATCAGTTGGAGGGAGCTAATGTCCGAAACTGGGAAGATCTTGCTGCTGCTTTCTACAAGCAGTATCAGTATAATGCGGACCTTGCTCCTACGCGTACTCAACTCCAGAGTATGTCCATGGGTGCAGGTGAAGGTTTTAAATATTATGCTCAGAAATGGAGAGATTTGGCTGGGAGAGTCCAACCCCCTTTGTCCGATAGGGAGTTGGTGGATATGTTTTTAGGGACCCTGTCTGGTCCATTTTTCAATCACTTAATCGACAGATCGTCATCTGGTTTCACCGAGTTGATTTTAACTTGAGAAAGAGTAGAAGCTGGAATTCGGAGTGGCAAAATACAGAAGGATGCCTCTTCGAGTTCGGTAAAGAAACCTTTTGCTGGTGAGAAGGAAGCCAGTGCAGTCTATAGCCCGAGGGGCCAAAGCAGATATGAACACCGTCAAACGGTAAATGCTGTAGTGATACCAAGACCCGTAGTTGCTCCATAACGCAACAATCAACAAAGGGTGGAAAGACCACAACGGAAATTTACTCGCATCAACATGACTTTGGCTGAAGTTCTGCCTCATCTGTTGAAATCCAACTTGGCGACCTTGAGAGAGGCTCCCAAGAATCCAAACATTACCTCTCCCAAATACAATCCCAACGCACAGTGTGCCTACCTTTCTGAGAGTCTAAGCCACGATACAAACAATTGCTGGGCTCTAAGAAACAAAGTACAAGATTTACTTGAGGCTAAGGAGATAGAATTCGAAGCTCCATAAAATCCAAATGTTATAAGTGCTCCCATGCCCAAACTTGGTCGTGGAGTCAATGATGTTGACACTGATTTGTTTGTGACCTATGTTAAAGAAATTTCTACTCCTTTTATGACTGTTAAGAAGAATTTGCTGTTGGCCGGTTTATTTCCGGGTTGTGGTGAAGGTTACCACATGTTTTCGATTCTGCCTTTCGGTTGCTGTTTGTTGAAGTCAGGTATCCAGCGCCTGATGGATAATAAAGAAATTTTGTTCGAGAAGACTATGATTTCCATTGTTCCCAATGAAGACGTCACTATTATAACCATTTCCACCAATCCTTCCAAGGTTTCCTTGAGAAGACCTGTTAGGATTACACTTGTTCAAAGAATTGCTCCGTTGATAATCATTGTTCCTGGTCCCATCCCGTACACCTCAGACAAGGCTATCCCATGGCATTATGGTGCTGATGTGTACTATTATGGTGTTAAGCAAGATCTGAAGAATGAAGAAGCTGATACTGATGTTAGTAATATTGTCGGGACTAGTAAAGTTACCCGAAGTGGAAGGGTCTTCTCTCCCGAGATTTCCTCGAAGACTATCATCAAGCCTAATGTTATTCCAACTACTACTCCAACCAGCAGTCCTGACATTTCTCCTATTCCTACTCTAGTTATTACACTTGCTACTATTCCTTTTCTTACTCCAGTTATCATCCCTGCTGCTGAGCCATCTTGGACTCGGGGCAAGGAAATTATAGGTGAGCCTGCCCGGACGGAGGCACCTCAAAAAATCGTTGTAGAAGCCTCTAAACAAGAAATAGAGGAAATACTGAAAATTATCAAGAAGAGAGACTACAATGTAGTCGAGCAGCTGGGGCAGACCCCATCAAAGACCTCCACGGTGTCTCTGCTGTTGTGTTCTGAAGCCCATGCGAAGGCTTTGATTGCATTTCTCAAGACTGTACATGTATCGCAGGAAACTTCAGCAAATCAGTTCAAAGAGTGTGTGGCCAGCCTGACTGCTGACAATGGGATAGGTTTTTCAAATGCGGATATGACCCCTAAGGGGAGGAATCATAATGATGCTCTGCATGCCTCGATTGAGTGTAGGGGAACCACTATGGCTCATGTACTGGTAGATACCAGGTCTTTGCTGAATGTTCTTCCGAAGAAAGCGTTGGACCGTTGGGATTATGAGGGTTTGACTTTAAAGCCGAGTAACATTGTGGTAAAGGCTTTTGACGGATCAAAGAGAATGGTGCACGGGGAGGTGGACATCCCTGTCAAAGTGGGTTCTCAGACTTTTGGGTCCACCTTCTACGTAATGGATATCAGGTCGTCATATTCTTTCTTGCGGGTCGTCCTTGGATCCACGAGGCTGGGGCAGTTACTTCCACACTCCATCAAATGCTGAAGTACCCAATGAAGGGGAAGATTGTCACAGTGCGAGGTGAAGAAGAATATATGGTGAGTCACCTCAATTCCTTTTGCTACATAGAGATGGACGGGGAATTCATAGAAACTCCTTGTCAGAACTTCGAAGAGGTCCCTTAGACCTTGGCATCAACTGAAGTTACTACCAGTAAACCTCTATTGAAGATGGCTTCTCTCAAGTACGCCTAGGCTGTGGTTGAAAAAGGTGGGTGTATCAATTGGGGTCAGCTCCCTGATTTCACTCACAAAACTGACAAATTCGGTTTGGGCTTTACTACAGGGGCTCAAAGGGCTGTTAGGCACGCACGGATTGGAAGACCTCCTCTACACATCAGCAATCGGGGATTTAATGCAATTGAGGACAGTGAAGAAGATTCAAACATCGAAAGCTGGATCTACCCAACAACTAACGGTGGACTGAATAACTGGACGGCTAGGGACTTCATACATGTTTCTTTTATTCCGCAGTAATTGACTTTTGTTTTAAGATTTTTAATAAACAAGTTTGAAACTTTACGGCCCGGTGCCTTGCCCAAGGCACCTTGGCTTTGCTTGTGAGGGCTTATTATTTTTCATTTCATATATCATTAATAAAGCATTGGACGTTTCTTGTATACAAATTTTGCGCTCCTTGTTTTTCTTTTTCTGTCTATCAAAACAACCATTCTCTTACACACACTCACGTATCATACTGCAGATCCATATCCACTCTGGATCCCATTGATAACAACTCTGCTACTTCAAGTTATGACTTCAAAAATCCGATCAACCAAGCCGAGGACGAAGGTGAGGATGATTGTGAGGTGCCTGGAGAACTTGCTAGACTGTTATAGCAGGAAGAAAGGGCCATATAGCCTCATGAAGAACCAGTTAAGTCAGTGAATTTGGGTACAGAGGAAGACATGAAAGAGGTTAAAATAGGTGCGAATATGGAGCCTAGTGTCAAACAACGATTAATACAGATGCTACACGACTATGTTGAGATCTTCGCCTGGTCCTATGAAGACATGCCTGGTTTAGACACTGATATTGTGGTACATCGCCTGCCGACTAAAGAATACTGTCCGCCGGTAAAGCAGAAGGTCCGCCGTACGCGTCCTGAAATGTCAGAGAAAATCAAGGCAGAGGTCATGAAATAATTCGACGCAAGATTCTTAGCTGTCACTTCTTATCCACAGTGGGTTGCCACGTTGTTCTGGTACCTATGAAGGATGGTAAGGTACGGATGTGTGTGGATTATAGAGATCTGAACAGGGCAAGCCCCAAGGATGACTTCCCACTTCCTCACATTGATGTTCTAGTCGACAACACCGTGCAACACAAGATCTTCTCCTTCATGGATGGTTTTTTTGGCTACAACCAGATCAAGATGGCTCCTGAGGACATGGAGAAGACAACCTTCGTTACACAGTGGGGCACCTTCTGTTACAAGGTAATGCCTTTTGGGTTGAAGAATGCTGGGGCAACTTATCAGCGCTCCATGGTCGCTTTGTTTCATGATATGATTCACCACGAGATCGAGGTTTATATTGATGACATGATAGCCAGGTCCCATACTGAGGAAGAGCACCTTGATCATCTCCAGAAACTATTTGACAGGTTGAAGACGTACAAGCTGAGGTTGAATCTGAACAAGTGTACCTTCGGGGTAAGGTCTGGTAAGATTTTGGGTTTTGTTGTCAGTGACAAAGGTATTCAGGTAGACCCTGCAAAGGTAAAATCCATACAAGAAATGCCGGCTCACCACACAGAGAAAGAAGTTAGAGGTTTCTTGGGACGTTTGAATTACATCTCCAGGTTCATTTCACATCTGACTGCTACTTATGAGCCAATCTTCAAGCTGCTGAAGAAAGATAAAGTGGTAAAATGGAACGATGAATTCCAGACCGCTTTCGAAAGAATCAAGGAATACCTTCAAGAACCTCCAATTTTGATGCCTCTAGTTGAAGGAAGACCTTTGATTGTATACTTGACAATGTTAGATAATTCAATGGGGTGTGTGCTGGGGCAGCATGACGAGTCTGGTCGAAAAGAGCATGCGATTTACTACCTTAGCAAAAAGTTTACCGACTGTGAGACCCGATACTCATTGCTCGAGAAAACTTGCCACGCTTTGGCATGAGCTGCTCGCCGACTGAGACAGTATATGATGACTCACACTACCTTGTTGATATCAAAGATGGATTCGATCAAGTATATTTTCGAGAAGCCCGCCTTATCTGGAAGAATAGCACGATGGCAGATGATCTAAACCGAGTACGACATCCAATACACAACCCAAAAAGCAATCAAGGGGAGTGTATTGGCGGATCATTTGGTGCATCAGGCCATGGATGACTACCAATCCATGAATTTCGAGTTCCCGGATGAGAATATCATGTTGGTAACCGACTGCGAAGAACCTGGACCGGATGAAGGACCTGAGGAGGGATCCCGATGGTCTATGTATTTTGATGGAGCCTCGAACGCATTAGGAAATGGAATTGGCTCTGTAATTATATCTCCTGAGGGCTGTCATACTCCGTTCACCGCCCGATTATGTTTTAACTGCACCAATAATATGGCGGAGTATGAAGCGTGTATCATGGGTCTTTGAGCTGCTATTGACCCGAGGATTAAGTTCTTAAGTTTATTCGGAGATTCTGCTCTGGTGATAAGTCAGATCAAAGGCAAGTGGGATACGAAACACCCGAATCTTATTCCTTACAAAGAGTATGTACTGACATTGCTCCCAAACTTTGAGGAGATAACCTTTGAACATTTCCCACGAGAAGAGAACCAGTTGGCGGATGCGCTAGCTACCATGTCTTTTATGTTCAAATTTAGGTGGGACAATGAAGCTCCCCAGATTACCATTGAGAGGTTGGACGAACCCGTGCACTGCTGTGACATTGAGACCAAAGAAGTGGCAGAAAAACCCTGGTTTCACGAGGTAAAGAGGTATCTTAAGGCTCAAGAATACCCCGAGGGGGCATCTGTTAATGATAAGAAGTTTCTGAGAAGGTTCCCTGCGAAGTTCTTCATTAGTAATGGAATCCTCTATAAGCGTAACCATGATTCCACCTTACTGCGGTGTGTAGACAAGAGCGAGGCAGAAAGGATCATGGCAGAATTACATGAAGGTACCTTCGGAACTCATTCCAGTGGACATACCATGGCAAAGAAAATCCTACGGGCAGGATATTATTGGTTCACTATGGAAGCCGATTGTTATCAGCATTCTCAAACCTGTCATAAGTGTCAAGTCTATGCTGATAAGGTGCATGTACCTCCGGTTCCCCTAAAAGTTTTGACAGCTCCTTGGCCCTTTACAATGTGGGGCATCGACATGATCGGAGAGAACAGACCTACTGCGTCTAACGGGCATCATTTCATTCTGGTAGCAATTGATTATTTTACAAAGTGGGTTGAGGCAGCTTCCTTTGCTACAATAACCAAGAACGTCGTGGCGCGATTTATCCGACACAATCTGATCTGTCGATATGGTGTACCCGAGAGGATTATTACTGACAATGGTACAAATCTCAATAACACGATGATTATCGAGCTCTGCAAACAGTTCAAGATACAACATCATAACCCTTCTCCCTACCGGCCGAAGGTGAATGGAGCTGTCGAAGCGGCTAACAAGATTATCAAAAAGATTGTGCAGAAGATGACAGTGACATACAAAGACTGGCATGAGATGTTACCATTCGCTCTTCATGGGTACTGTAATACGGTGGCCAGAACCGGGATCGTGTTTCCCTATTTCGTTAAGGAAATTTGTTGGTTTGCGTTTTGCATTTGTGTTCGCAAATAGTCGCGGTAAGCAAGAGTCGCCACCGACTTTTATTTTATCCAACAAGGAAAGGAAAAAAGCACAGAAAAACTCATTTTTCAAGATATTTCTGAGTACGGGGGGTAGATTATAGAAAGGGAAGGTATTAGCACCCTTTCTATCCGTAGTTATCTACGGCCTCTTAGGTACTTGATCATTATTTTCAAAATTGTTTTCTTTGTGTTTGCGGGCTTTAAGAAGTTTTTATTTTAACTTCGATTTAACTCTTGCTTCTGTCTTGAAGAGTGTAATGAAGTGTTTTTGAAAACTTGTTTGTAAAGGAGTGTAAGTGTGAAAAATTTGTTTGGAATGAGCAAGTACTTAAGAAATAATCTACCTACTCGAAAAAATAATCGTTTTATGCTTGTTTCATTTAGACAATGCTATCCCACTATTAGTGAGTAGGTAGCATCGTCGTTGGAGTTTGAAGGGTCAATTCGAAAGGGACGTACGGTCACTAAAGCAATGTTAGGACGTCTTAGTAGTAATCCTACTGTCTTAGATCGTTTATCCGAGGAAACAATATTCGAGGCAACCTTTCCGAGGCAACTTTGATCTTTGGACAAAAGGACGACCACTAAAACATCCTATACTTAATGACCGTTTACCAAAGGCAACCAAGTGGGAGTGTACCCTAGGAGTGCGCATGTGCGAGTGATTCATTTTCAGTTTATTTATCTTTGCACATTTAGGATGATCTAACTGTTTTAAAATTAGTCATGCATTCTTATCATGCATCATATTATCATACATCTAACAGTTAATAATTTGCGGAATTTAAAATGCGGAAATTAAACTACGCTATTACAAGGCTTCGGGTATTTACATAGCCAAAACAAACCCTTTGAAAATAAAGCGATGAATATAAATAAACATCCTAATTAAACTATTACAAACTGTAAGCAGTTACATCAATATGGATTAAAAAAAATAAAGTGCGCGCGATGAAATTAGAACGATAAGAAAAATTAGGGTTTTGACCCTTTTTTAAACTAATTAAAAGAAAAAAGTTTTTTTTTTGTTTTTAATATTTTTTAAGAAAAGAATTAAGTTTTCTAAATTAAATATACAATTAATTAGCTAATTAAATTAATTAATAAAAATAATTACATGACCTATTTTTGTGTTTTTTTTATTTATTTTTAAGAAAAGAAAGAAAAATTAAATGTGGAATAAAAACCTAATTATTCTAATCATTTTTAACTATATACAAAATAATTAAAGTTGTCTAAAATAATCAAACCTAATTAAATTAATTAATTTTTTAATAAAATAAATATATTAAATTTAATTGGTGAAAAAATAATATTTTTTAGTGATTTTTTGATAAAAAGAAAATTAATTTTTGGTTAGTAAATAAATAAAATAAAATAAATATAAATGAATAGAGAAAAAGAAATGGGCCTGAAAAATGGGGGTGCCAATAGTCAGATCTGGGCCCATTAGTGGAGGTCCACGTTGACTTTGAGGATCCCATGCTGCGCGTTTGACATGGCTTTGGTGCACCTTCAGAGGATTGCCATCAAATTTGGCCATCTGACACTTGGCTGGCTAGATTGGAAGGATGTATGGTGGTCTCTTGGCTTGTGAACATACTAGATCCTGTAAAGAAAAATAATATGAAGAAGTTGGGGGACCTGGGATTCGAACCCAGGCTCCAAGGCAATTTCCAGCACTGCACTCACCACTGCACCACTTTGCTTTTGTTGTTCACAAAATACATAATAATAATAATATACAAAAATAAGCATTAGTGAAGGACAACAAAAATGCGCGCAGAAAGTTTGAATGGGCGAATGGAATGGTGACACATAGGTCATCTTCTTCCCCCTCTCCGTGGGTAAAAGTCCGGTCGAATCCGGGCTTCATAGCTTGCTTTTGTGAGAATTTGATTGTATCTTTCCTGAAAGGTAAAGGTTAGCTACATGTAATGCATGACATGTATCAGTCAATGATGTTCTCAAAATAAATGAGATTGTGTTGTATGATGCGTATATGCATGTGTCATGATGTATGGAAATGTGATGTTTTTAGCTAGGGAAAATAAATCCCGAATTGCTGCTGGAGAAAAGAGTTGAATTCTTCGTTTCCGCTGGGGATAATGAATGAAGATGATTGTGAGAATAAACCTGCAGTAGAGGATAGCTCCGCTGAGGAATAAACTGATGAGGAAATGGTTCTGTGGGTAAGACATATTCTGCCAGAGAACCTGTTAATTTGGAAGAATAACCTCGGCCGGGGATGACTTACCGTTGTTGGCGATAATAAAATCTGTTGGGAATTGAGTTTCTGTTTGTGAAAGGAATGAACTCTACTGGGGATGATCTTTTAGTTGCAACTTCATTGGGAATAATCTTTTAGACTCTACTGGGACAGTCTTCCAGAGTCTACTGGGGATGATTCTCCAAACTCCACTGGGGAAGATTTTCCAGACTCCGCTGGGGATAATTGTCTAGTGCTAAATGATGGATAAACTCTGCTTGGGGAGAATATTGACGACTTATTCGCGGTTGTGAGCCTCAGCTGGGGAGAGTTAACATTACTGTCTTTTTCTTATTCTGCGGGGAGTGAATGTACCTTAGTCATATTCTTCAGCTAAAGAGTTTATACAATAGAGTTTATACAATTTGTGAAAAACAAAGAAAAATAGCTATGTGAATAATCCCACTGGGTTCCAACTCTACTATTTCCTTTATATCCTCGAGCGTCTCATCACTTTGCTACTTGCTCGAAGGTAGATCAGATTGATTAGTGTCGTTTGAGCCTGGTAGTCAGTACCAAAGTCTGGTTGCAAGGTGATCCAATGAGACATAGTGCTATACGCTTTAATCCCTAATTTTGCCTGGACCGCCCTTTCGGGTTTTCAGTCCACCGGGATACCCTTTTTTTCCCAAGCCGGCTTTTCAGGTTTTCGACTTGCCGGGTGTACATATTTTTTCATTTTCATCCCTTATTTTTGCCCGAACCCTTTTGGTTCGCCGGGAAGCCCTTATTTTTGCCTAGGCCAGTCAACCTAGCGGGTATTTGATTATGCATAGTATTTTTTCATAATGTCTGTATTGACGGGGTGAGGAAGGTCGTCACCATTCATGGTGGTTAGAATCATAGCTTCTCCTGAGAAAATGTTCTTAACCACAAATGGCCCTTCGTACGTAGGGGTCCATTTGCCCCTGGGATCACCTTGAGGTAGGATGATGCGCTTGATCACCAGATCCCCAACTTGATACTCTTGTCGTCTGACTTTCTTGTTAAATGCCTCGATCATCCATTTTTGATACGTCTGACCATGACAAATAGCAGTAAGTCTCTTTTCCTCGATTAAGTTCAGCTGATCAAGCCGGGTCTGGATCCATTCATCTTCGCTCAAACCTGCATCCTTCATAATTTGAAGAGAGGGTATCAGGACTTCAATGGGCAAGAAAACCTCCATGCCATATACCAAGGAATAGGGTGTTGCCCCTGTTGACGTCCGCGCTGAGGTGCGATACCCATGAAGAGCAAACGGTAACATCTCGTGCCAATCTTTGTATGTCACCGTCATCTTCTGCATAATCTTCTTGATATTCTTATTAGCCGCTTCAACAACCCCATTCATCTTCGCCCGGTATCTTGAACTATTTGTAGAGCTCAGTGATCATCTTATTATTGAGATTTGTACCATTGTCCGTAATGATCCTCTCTGGTACACCATATCGACATATCAAATTGTGCCGAATAAACCGTGCCACGACGTTCTTGGTCACTGTAGCAAAGGAAGCTTCCTAAACCCATTTGGTAAAGTAATCAATAGCTACTAAGATGAAACGATGCCCGTTGGATGCAGTAGGTCTGATCTCGTCAATCATGTCGATACCCCACATTGCAAAAGGCCAAGGAGCTGTCAAGAAGTTCAGAGGCACTGGAGGTATGTGCACCTTATCAGCATGAACTTGGCACTTATGACAGGTCCAAGAATGCTGATAACAGTCGGCTTCTATGTTGGACCAATAATATCCTGCCCGTAGGATCTTCTTTGCCATGGTATGTCCACTAGAATGAGTTCCGAAAGTACCTTCGTGCAACTCTGCCATAATCCTTTTTGCTTCATTCTTATCCACACAACACAGTAAGGTCGAATCATGGTTACACTTGTAAAGGATACCATTGCTGATGAAGAACTTCGCCGCGAACCTCCTCAGAAACTTCTTATCATTAACAGACGCACCCTCAGGGTATTCTTGAGCCTCAAGATACCTCTTTACCCCGTGAAACCAGGGTTTATCTTCTACTTCTTCAGTCTCAATGTCACAGCAATGTGCGGGTTCGTCCAACCTTTCAATGGTAATCTGGGGAGCTTCATTTTCCCATCTGAACTTGAACATAGAAGACATCGTAGCTAGCGCGTCCGCCAACTGATTCTCCTCTCTGGGGAAGTGTTCAAAGGTTATCTCCTCAAAGTATGGAAGCAAAGTCAATACATACTCCTTGTAAGGAATAAGATTTGGGTGCTTCGTATCCCACTCGCCTTTGATCTGACTGATCACGAGAGCGAAATCTCTGAATACACTTAAGAACTTAATCCTTAGGTCAATATCTGCTCGAAGACCCATGATGCACGCTTCATACTCCGCCATATTGTTGGTGCAGTTAAAACATAATCGGGCGGTGAACGGAGTATGAGAGCCTTCAAGAGATATGATCACGGCGCCAATGCCATTACCCAAAGCATTTGAAGCTCCGTCAAAGTACATAGACCATTGGGATCCCTCCTCAGGTCCTTCATCCGATCCAGGTGTTTCACAGTCAGTTACCAACATGATGTTCTCATCCGAGAATTCAAAGTTCATAGACTGGTAATCATCCATTGCCTGATGCGCTAAATGATCTGCCAACACACTCCTCTTGATTGCCTTTTGGGTTGTGTATTGGATGTCATACTCAGTCAAGATCATCTGCCATCTTTCTATTCTTCCGGATAAGGCAGGATTCTCGAAGATATACTGATTGGATCCATCTTTGATATTAATAGAGTAGTGTGAGTCAGCATATACTGTCTCAGCCGACAAGCAGCCCATGCCAAAGGGCATCAAGTTTTCTCAAGCAATGAGTATCAGGTCTCACAGTCAGTAAACTTTTTGCTAAGGTAATAAATAGCATGCTCTTTTCGGCCAGACTCGTCATGCTGCCCCAGCACGCACCCCATCGAATTATCGAGTACTGTCAAGTATAAGATCAAATGTCTCCCTTCAATTAGAGGCATTAGAATAGGTGGCTCTTTGAGATATTCTTTAATCCTTTCGAAAGCGGCCTAGCATTCATCGTTCCATCTCACCACTTGATCTTTCTTCAGTAACTTGAAGATTGGCTCACAAGTAGCAGTTAGGTGTGAGATGACTCGGGCAATATAGTTCAGACATCCCAAAAAGCCTCTAACTTCTTTTTCTGTTCGGGGAGCTGGCATTTCCTGTATAGCCTTCACCTTTACAGGATCCACTTGAATACCTTTATCACTAACGACGAAACCCAGCAGCTTACCAGACCTCACTCCGAAGGTGCACTTGTTCTGGTTTAACCTGTCAAATAGCTTCTGGAGGTGGTCAAGATGTTCCTCTTCAGTCCGGGACCTTGCAATCATGTCGTCAACGTATACCTAAATCTCATGGTGAATCATGTCGTGGAACAAAGCAACCATGGCGCGCCGATACGTTGCCCCAGCATTCTTCAATCCGAAAGGCATGACTTTGTAGCAAAAGGTACCCCATTATGTGACAAAGGTTGTCTTTTCCATATCCTTGGGAGCCATCTTAATTTGATTGTAACCGGAGAAACCATCCATAAAGGAGAAGACCTTATGCTGTGCGGTGTTGTCAACCAGAACATCGATATGAGGCAGAGGGAAATCCTTGGGGCTCACCATGTTCAGATCCCTATAGTCCACACACATATGAACCTTACCATCCTTTTTCGGCACCGGAACCACGTTGGCAACCCACTGTGGGTAAGAAGTAACTGCTAGAAAACCGGCATCAAATTGTTTCATAACCTCATCCTTGATTTTCTCAGACATCTCTGGGCATATTCGATGAACTTTCTGTTTCACTGGAGGACAATCTTCCTTAGTTGGAAAGCGGTTAACCACAATATCGGTATCCAACCCAGGCATATCTTCATAAGACCAGGCAAAGATCTCAACATAGTCACGCAGCATCTGTAACAACCGTTGCTTAACACTAGACTCCAAATTTGCACCGATCTTGACCTCTTTCTTGTCTACCTCTGTACCCAGATTTACTGTTTCCACTGGCTCTTCATGCGGATGTATGGCCCTCTCTTCCTGAAGTAATAGTCTAGCAAGTTCCCCAGGCACTTCAAAATCATCCTCACCTTCGTCCTCGGCTTGGTTGATCGGACTTTCGAAGTCATAATTGGCAGTAGTAGAATTGTTATCAGTGGGATCCAGAGTGGATGTAGACCTGTATATGTGAGTGAGTGTAAGACAAATAGCTGTTTTTCAAGATAGAAAAGAAAAACGAGGAGCACAAAATTTGTAATGCAAGAAAGACGTCCAATGCTTTTATTGATGATATATGGAAATGACACATAATAAGCCCTCAAACAACGCCACGGTATCTCGGGCAAGGCACCGGGCCGTAAAGTTTTAAACTGTCTGTTACAAAACTCAAAACAAAAGTCTTATTACTGTGTAATAAAATAAATGGGCACGGAGTCCTTTGCTGTCCAATTTCTTAATCCACCGTCGGTAGTCGGGTAAATCCAGCTGTCAAACTCAGACTCTTCATCATCATCTTCAATTGCATTCACTTCCGGATTAGTGATACGCAGGGGAGGTCTTCCAATCCGCGCACGCCGAATAACCCTTTGAGCTTCTATAGTAAAGCCCAAACCAAACTTGTCAGTCTTGTGTGCAAAGTCAGTGAGTTGACCCCAATTCGCACACCCACCTTTTTCAATAACAACCCGGGCATCCTCGAGGGAAGCCATCTTCATTGGAGGATCTTCAGCAACAGTTTCAGTCGACGCCAGAGTCTGGGGAACTTCTTCAAAGTTTTGACACGGGGTTTCAATGAACTCCCCATCCATCTCCACATACCGAAAAGAGTTAAGGTGGCTTACCATGTACTCCTCTTCTCCTCGTACTGTAACGATTTTCCCTTTCACTGGGTATTTCAACATTTTGTGGAGCGTAGAAGTTACTGCCCCGGCTTTATGGATCCACGGGCGACCCAGAAAACAAGAATAAGATGGTCGAATGTCCATCACATAGAATGTAGACGCGAAAGTCTAAGAACCAACCTTAACAGGAACATCCACCTCTCCATGCACCATCCTTTTGGACCCTCAAAGGCCCTAACCACAATATTAATTGGCTTCAGCACCAACCCTTCACAATCTAACCGGTCTAACGCTTTCTTGGGTAAAACATTTAACGAGGACCCAATATCCACCAGCACGTGAGCTAGAGTAATGCCCTTGCACTCGATGGAAACATGCAGAGCGTCATTGTGATTCTTTCCTTTGGCGGTCAAATCTGTGTCGGAGAAACCCAACCCGTTATCAGCGGTCAAACTAGCCACACAGTCTTTGAACTGATCAGTAGATGTTTCCTGGGGCACGTGCACAGTTTTCAGGAAAGTAATCAGAGCCTTAGCATGGGCTTCCAAGCAGAGCAATAAAGACAACATAAAGATCTTTGACGGGGTTTGCCCCAGCTGTTCGACTACGTTGTAGTCGCTTTTCTTGATGATCTTTAAAATTTCCTCTATCTCCTGTCTAGAGGCTTAAACAGTAATCTTCTTCTGCGCCTCTGTCTGGGCAGGCCCATCGGTGATCCCTTTTCCTCGAGTGTCAGATGACTCGGCGACACGTGTAATGATTGGAACACGAACAGGGACAGTAGTAGACATACTGGTAGGTGAAATAGTAACAGGCTTCCAAACAGTTGGTGAGGAGATCTCAGGAGAGAAAAGTCTTCCGCTTCGGGTGACTTTTCTAGACCCAACAATATTGCTGATGTCAGTATCAGCCTCTTTAACCTTCAAGTCTTGTTTGATCCCATGATAATACACATCGGCCCCATAGTTCCATGGGACAACCTTATCCGACGTGTAAGGGATAGGTCCAGGAATAATAATGATCAATGGAGTAACTCTCGGAACAAATGTAATTCTAACAGGCTTTCTCGAGGAAGCCTTGGAAGAATTGGCAGAAATGGTTATTATGGAAACATCTTCAACAGGAATCAATGGAACCAAAGTTTTCTCGAACACGATTTCTTTGTTATCCATCAGGCGTTGGACACCTCACTTCAATAGATTACAACCAGTAGGCAGGATGGAACACAGGTGGCAACCTTCACCACAGCCCAGAAATAAACTGGACAATAATAAGTTCTTCTTAACGGTCAACAACGGAGTAGAAATGTCTTCTACAGAGGTTATAAACGAATCATCGCCCACATCATTTACTCCATGCTTGGGCATAGGAGCAGTCACGAAATTAGGCTTTTCCGGTGCCTCAAACTCAATCTCTTTATCTTCAATCAAATCTTGTACCTTATTCTTCAAGGCCAAACAGTTATTCGTATCATGCCCTGGGCTATCAGAGTGAAAAGCACAGCGGGCGTTCAAATTATACAATGGTGATGTAGTAATGGGATTCTTCGGGGCCTCCCTTAGAGTCACCAAATTGGTCTTTAACAACAGCGAAAAAATTTGAGATAGAGTCATATTGAGCCGAGTAAACTGTCTCTGAGGCCTCTCTTCTCTTTGCTGAGTGTTGTGTTGTGGGGCAACAGTTGGTCTTGATATTACCACCGCATTAATTGCTTGGCAGCGTTCGGGTTGATTTTGGCTCCTCGAGCTATAAACTGCACTAGATTCCTTCTTGAAAGGCTTCTTCTCTGTACTAGACGAAGCACCCTTCTGTATCTTGCCGCTATTGATACCGGCCTCAATTCTCTCCCCAGTCATAATCAATTCAGTAAACCCGGATGATGAACTACCGATCAAATGATTAAAATATGGACCAGACAAAGTCCCAAGAAACATGTCCACCAACTCCCTATCAGACAAAGGGGGTTGGACTCTTCCAGCGAGATCTCTCCATTTCTGAGCGTAGTCCTTAAAACCTTCGCTCGCACCCATAGACATACCCTAAAGTTGGGTACGCGTGGGAGCAAGGTCGGCATTATACTGGTATTGCTTGTAAAAAGCAGCAGCAAGGTCCTCCCAGTTGTGGATATTAGCCCCTTCCAGCTGATAGAACCATTCAAGTTGAGTCCCTGACAGACTATCTTGAAAGAAATGAACCCAGAGGTTCCTATCAACAGTATACGGTTGAATCTTTCTAACATACGAGCGGAGGTGTAACTTCGGGCAGGAGACCCCGTCGTACTTAGCAAAGACAGGAGCTTTAAACTTGTGTGGGATCACCACCCCAAATGCCAAACCCAAATCTTCGAAGTCCAACCCAGGTATCTTCGGGATCTCCATTGCGCTCAACCGGTCTTCAAGTTGTTTATATCTATCCCCGACAGGAGGAT
The DNA here is from genome assembly GCA_948472305.1 of Vicia faba. Taxonomy (NCBI): domain Eukaryota; kingdom Viridiplantae; phylum Streptophyta; class Magnoliopsida; order Fabales; family Fabaceae; genus Vicia; species Vicia faba. The sequence continues at coordinate 133,530,408 of OX451740.1, read as the reverse complement.
ACTGGTCTTCGTCAAAGTCAGTGTCATTTTCAGAAACCACGGGGCTAGGACCCTTCCTTTCCTCTTGATTCTCTCCCCCTCCAGATGAGTGAGACAAATCAACTTCCTCTCACAACCTGTTCCCAAATCTGTGACCCATATTCAGGAGGACCGTCTTCTTATTTTTCTTCTTCTTGTCCTTCAAGATAGAGTCTTTAAATCTTTTTGCCCCTTGGCCAGGTTCAAGAACATTTCCTGGAACTGAGCATTCTGAGCTTGAAGAGCCTTAATAGCTTGATCAGTAGGTGTTTCAGAAGACATGATTGCTGAAATAAACAACGAAGAAGATGAGAAACCTGTAAGGGTACATGTGATGAGGTGCATGGGAATGGAATGTGTATGAAATAATTTCAAAGACTTAGGGAGATTCAAATTTGTAAACCAAAATAAAACACACTTTTATTAGATTAAAACTTGAAACAATGTTTAATAAATGCCTTTAAGGCGTTACAAAAGAAATACTGAAAAGCAAATCTAAACTAGAAATAGCAAAAGACATCAGCGCTCCCAAGGTCGTTTTCCTTTCGTGCTGACATAATCGTTGATTGTCCTCTCAGTCTCCAACTGCCTTGTAAGCCTCAGGATCTTCCGCTCCTGCTCATGATACTTCTCTCTGTAAGTATCCCTTTCTTCCCTTAGCTGGATCCAAGACCTCTTCAATTCCCCAATATCAGTAGGCATGTAAGGATGGATGACCGTATAAGGAACTCCTTCTTCATCAGTATGCTCTACAAACACCAACAAAACGACTTCATATGGCATCCCCAGCTTTTGAGCACGGGCTCGAACCCAATGGAGGTATGGTTGCATCGGGAGAGAAGTCTTCATTCCTATCTCATGTGGATCAGACCCGTTCACCCTACCCTAAGCTCGTATGAACCTGCGACGATGTCCCTCAACATCCCTCATGAATTCAAAGACAATGCCTGTAAGTAGCAGCTCATGAGGACCGTCCCTTCGAGCTCGTCCAAACAGTCGTAAGGCCAAACAAGGATTATAGGTTATCCCTGCTCTAATTCCAAGAAAAGGAACATTGGGGTATTTTCCGCACCGGTCAATGACAACTACCTCTTCCATATCTTTAGTACTCCAAATGATGTCCGTGTGAGCAAGGGACATGATTCTGTAAGCCCAACCCATACCTTCCTCATTCTTCAATACATATTTGGGGAGGTGAGAAATAAACCACCTCGCCAACAGCAGTGCACAAAACATAAGGGTTCACCTTCTCCAAGCAGTATGGGCATAAAGAGCATGTAGAATGTCACCTAAGAGAGTGGGCACTGGATTACGAGACATGAAAATCTTGACTGCGTTCACATCAACGAAAGAATCTGAATTAGGGAACAGAACCAAGCCATAGATGAGGAGTGCCAGGATGTCTTCAAATGCTTGAAAGTCCAAACTGTCCCAAAACTATTGGGCTTGATCAATCAAGAACTTAGCCAGGAAGCCTTTAACCCCACTCCGAATGTCCCAGTTAGATACTACATCAGCCTTTGTTAGATAGAGGGCTGAAGCAATATCCTCTGGCCTAGGAGCTATCTCCAAACCTGTAAAGGGTGTCTGCTCTAGAATAGATATGCCAAGTAAATCAGAGAACTCCTCCAAAGTAGGGACCAACTGATAGTCCAGGAAGGTGAAACAGTGGTGCAACGGGTCAAAGAACTGGAACAAGACGCTCATCATTTGTTCATCCAACTTGGAAGTTACCAGGCTGAGGAGATGACCATGTCTTCTGACAAAGGAAGAAGTATCAAGAATCTTTGAAACCAACTCTCTAAGCTGAGCATGTATCTGCACGAAGCTGATCTGAATGGTATTTATGTGCATAGATGTCATGATCTGCAAAACAGAACAAAGATGAATCCCCTCGGTCTTTGAAATGGTTAGTATAATGAAATATGCATGCAATGATGTCATGATAAAAACACACCACATGTATCACAGATAGCAAACATGGTAAGGGCACACAAGTCACACAATAGCCCTTAATTTCAGGCTGGCATGGAGTTTAGGTATTACCCTCTTTCAGTTTAGTTGGTTCAACTTGTCCTAGTAATAGTAACCGGGTTCTAGAGGTTCTCAATATCACTGACCATCCTCGATCGGTCATAATTCCAGTTTAGCAACCTTTTCTTGCGGCCGGAATCATCGCGAGAGTATAGTCTCAATGTGTGTAGCATACTGCTACTTTTCTATGGCCAAGTTGGTCAATTATAGGTTCTAAGGTCAACTGATGCTTAATGAACCATTAGCAGCCCCATACTCTCCTTGTTCCTCCACAAGGGATATTGGTACCAACTAATGTGTCACACCAACATAGCTACTGCTTCAACCGTATCGGTCTACGCTGTACAGTTACCTCACAGTCTATTGATACTTACCTAAAAGGTGTCCCTCAGATCCGGGTTAGGATCTACAGTAACTACGATACAAAGCCCACAAAGATAAAGCAAACAAATCAAACAATTGAAAATAATATGATGAACTAATCCTAAGGTACACCCCACTTATTAATTCCCCAGCAGTGTCACCAGTTCTGTGATACGGTGGCCAGAACCGGGATCGTGTTTCCCTATTTCGTTAAGGAAATTTGCTGGTTTGTGTTTTGCGTTTGTGTTTGCAAAATGTCGCGGTAAGTAAGAGTCGCCACCGACTTTTATTTTATCCAACAAGGAAAGGAAAAAGCACAAAAAAATTCCTTTTTTGAGATATTTCTGAGTACGGGGGGTAGATTATAGAAAGGGAAGGTATTAGCACCCTTTCTATTCGTAGTTATCTACGGGCTCTTAGGTACTTGCTCATCATTTTCAAAATTGTTTTCTTTGTGTTTGTGGGCTTTAAAAGTTTTTGTTTTAACTTCGATTTAACTCTTGCTTCTATCTTCAAGAGTGTAATGAAGTGTTTTTGAAAACTTGTTTGTAAAGGAGTGTAAGTGTGAAAAATTTGTTTGGAATGAGCAAGTACTTAAGAACTAATCTACCTACTCAAAAAAAGAATCGTTCTATGCTTGTTTCCTTTAGAAAACGCTATCCCACTATTAGTGAGTAGGTAGCATCTTCGTTGGAGTTTGAAGGGTCAATTTGAAAGGGACGTACGGTCACTAAAGCAATGTTAGGATGTCTTAGTAGTAATCCTAATGTCTTAGATTGTTTACCTGAGGCAACAATATCCGAGGCAACCTTTTCGAGGCAACTTTGATCTTTGGACAAAAGGACGACCACTAAAACATCCTATACTCAATGACTGGTTACCAAAGGCAACCAAGTGGGAGTGTACCCTAGGAGTGCGCATGTGTGAGTGATTCATTTTCAGTTTATTTATCTTTGCACATTTAGGGTGATCTAACTGTTTTAAAATTAGTCATACATTCTTATCATGCATCCTATTATCATACATCTAACAGTTAATAATTTATGGAATTTAAAATGCGGAAATTAAACTACGCTATTACAAGGCTTCGGGTATTTAGATAGCCAAAAACAAACCCTTTGAAAATAAAGCGATGAAAATAAATAAACATCCTAATTAAACTATTACAAACTGTAAGCAGTTACATCAATATGGATAAAAAAATAATAAAGTGCGCGCGATGAAATTAGAACGATAAGAAAAATTAGGGTTTTGACCCTTTTTTAAACTAATTAAAAGGGAAAAGTTTTTTTTGTTGTTTTTAATATTTTTTAAGAAAAGAATTAAGTTTTCTAAATTAAATATACAATTAATTAGCTAATTAAATTAATTAATAAAAATTATTACATGACCTATTTTTGTGTTTTTTTTTGATTATTTTTAAGAAAAGAAAGAAAAATTAAATGTGGAATAAAAACCTAATTATTCTAATCATTTTTAACTATATACAAAATAATTAAAGTTGTCTAAAATAATCAAACCTAATTAAATTAATTAATTTTTTAATAAAATAAATATCTTAAATTTAATTGGTGACAAAATAATATTTTTTGGTGATTTTTGGATAAAAATAAAATTAATTTTTGGTTAGTAAATAAATTAAATAAGTTAAATAAAATAAATATAAATGAATAGAGAAAAAGAAACGGGCCTGAAAAATGGGGGTGCCAATAGTCAGATCTGGGCCCATTAGTGGAGGTCCACGTTGACTTTGAGGATCCCATGCTGCACGTTTGACTTGGCTTTGGTGCATCTTCAGAGGATGGCCATCAGATTTGGCCATCTGACACTTGGCTGGCTAGATTGGAAGGATGTATGGTGGTCTCCTGGCTTGTGAACATACTGGATCCTGTAAAGAAAAATAATATGAAGAAGTTAGGGGATCTGGGATTCGAACCCAGGCCCCAAGGCAATTTCCAGCGCTGCACTCACCATTGCACCACTTTGCTTTTGTTGTTCATAAAATACATAATAATAATATACAAAAATAAGCATTAGTGAATGACAACAAAAATGCGCGAAGAAAGTTTGAATGGGCGAATGGAATGGTGACACATAGGTTATCTTCTTCCCCTCTCCGTGGGTAAAAGTCCCAAACTTTTGCCTACAGACATTTTGTCCGTTGCTATAAACCTGGCTCGTTCCAAAATCCTCTATGTGCCATATAAATGACCTCTAATGCCATGGTTGGATCTGTCTCATCATTCTGAACATGATGGTACCTTTCATCAATGCTAATTTCACCTGCAAGCAAAATCCCTAATTCGAAGCTATGAACCCTAACAATGACATATTGCAGAACAGACCAAATAAATGCAATTAAGTCATACAGAAAGCTTGCATATGTCTCGTAGATCAAGAATATGTGATTAATTCAACCTAACAATGCCTAAATCATGCTAACCGATTTCAAGATTTCATGGATATCGTGATGGACTTACAATGCAATATGGGGCTGGAAAGGCTTGGTTCTTGATTGCTTTAGCTTGCTGAGACTCCCAGGAATCGATTGGGATAGCTAGAAGGCCTTGAGGATGCCTGGAAATAGGAATTTGATCTTACACTTTTCTTGATTTTTTTCAAATGTTGCTTTGCTTGCTGCGCCTTTTTCTAACCTAGTTTATAGTCTGCCTTTGTTCTATTTGTACCAAGGAATGGATTAGGGTTGATAACTGCTCTCAATCTTCCTCCATCAATGATTTGGATCTTTGATTTGATTCACTTTGAAAACTTTCCAAAATTGATCCAAATCCAATCTTTTTGTGCACACATGCCTTGATACGAGTTTGATTTGATGCTAGCTGTGTAATAAGACCTGAAACAAGCATAAAATCTTTAGTTTTCAATACTTTGGATTTTATATGATTTGTTTTGATTTAAATTGAATTAATACAAATAAAAATCAAAATAAATAATAAAAGCATGATAAGGAAAAGTGGCAAGGGCTAGAGCTCGTGGACTATGTTGCCAACTCAAAACAAGTGAAAAAGATTGGGCCCATTTGGCAAAATTTGAAGTTTTAGGGATAGTTGACTTTTGGCAATTTTGCAAAAAAGGTCAACTTCACCAATGCATAACTTCCTCAATTTTGACTATTTGGAGGTGTTCTTGGACTTTTTAGAAAGCTTGAGATGTCCTCTAAACAACACTTTTGGTCTCATCTCAATTTGATATTCCACGCTCATGTATGAAGCTTTGACAAAAAAGGTGTTTTTGTTGACTTTTCAAAATGACCTATAATGTCCAAATTCATAACTTCTTGTGAGTGCATATTTTGAACTTGGGAGCTGAAGATGGATTGTAGGGAATTTCATCCTCTTCAAAATGAGATTTGGATGGGTCATTTCTCATAAAGTATGAGAAAGTGATGCTTGGTCAAAGTTGAGTTGACGTTTCCTACAAAACCCTAATTTAGCAACTTTTGAGTCTTGATGAATTATGAGCAATCCTTGATGAATCATGATCAACCCTTGATCAAATAATGAAATATACTTAAAAATGAGGATGTTGACCAAAAATCTTGAAGTTTAACTGTATGTGGGCCACAATTGACTTTTTCCCTAGCACAATCGATTTTCAGGCCTTTGAGCAATTGACTGAGCAAACTTTCTCTGCAAGGCTTGAAACTTGACATGGATGATCTTGAGAACATATTAGGACAATGTTGAGAATTTGGGATCCCTTGGACTCAAGTATCTTAATGGAACATGAAACCCTAATTTGGGGTAGACTGCCTTAGGAGAGAGGTTTGTTTGGCCAACCCTTGGACTACCTTGAGCAACTTGAGGATCTTTCTTGAAGTATTTTTGAGAAATATGGGAGGGAAAATTTTGGGGTACAACAGGTATCGTACCTCAGCACGGACGTCGACAGGGGCAACACCCTACTCTCTGCTATATGGCATGGAGGCAGTCCTACCCATCAAAGTCCAGATACCCTCTCTCAGGATTATGAAGGATGCGGGTTTGAACGAAGACGACTGGAATCAAACCCGACTTGATCACCTGAATATAATAGATGAACAAAGACTTACTACTATCTGTCATGGTCAGACATATCAAAAGTGAATAATGAAGGATTTTAACAAGAAAGTCAGACGTCAAGAATATCAAGTCGGGGATTTAGTGATCAAACGCATCATACTACCGCAAGGTGATCCCAGGGGCAAACGAACCCCCACATACGAAGGGCCATTTGTGGTTAAGAACATTTTCTCGGGAGGAGCTATGATTCTAACCACCATGGATGGTGACGACCTTCCTCATCCTGTTAATGCAGACATAGTGAAAAGATACTACGCATAATCAAAGACCCGCTAGGTTGACTGGCCTAGGTAAAAATAAGGGCTTTCTGGCGAACCAAAAGGGTTCAGGCAAAAGTAAGGGATGAAAATGAAAAAAACTATACACCCGACAATTCGAAAATCTGGAAAGGCGACTTGGGCAAAAAAGTGTATCCCGATGGACTGAAAACCCGAAAGGGCGGTCCTGGAAAAAATTAGGGATTGAAGCGTAACACTATGTCTCATTGGATCATCTCGTGACCAGACTTCAGTATCAACTATCAAGCTCAGACAACGCAAATCAATCTGATCAACCTTCGACCAAGTAGTAAGGTGATGAGACGCTTGAAGATATAAAGGCAATAACAGAGTTGGAACCCAATGGGATTGTTTCAAATAGCTGTTTTTCTTTCTTTTGCTCAAATTTTAATTTCTATCTTTCGGCGGTGTTCTCTTACCAGGACGTCAGCCTCCTTGTACAAAACGCCTATTACGGGCCAATTTCAAAATCAATAAAATTCATCTTCACAAGAAATTTCAATTTGTTTTTCTTTTTCTGATTTGTTTTGCAAGAACGCCCAATGATTTATTTTTGATATATGCATTTGAAAATGGCTGCTCATAAAAATTTACATAAAAAACGAAAGATGATTACTCGTAATTCCAAGAACAGGGAAAACAAGAAGTACCTAAGCCTTACAGTTACTCTGCCAATCAGGTACCGGGATGGAGCCAACTTGAGAACGATGAGTAGTGGTGCATACACTCCCCACAGAGTACAAAGTATCCAAAGACGGTGATGTTAGCTTTCCCAAACAGGATATAAATTTCCCCAGTTGAGGTTCAAAATCGCAAATGAGTCGGTGATTTTTTCCCCAAGTAGAGTTTATTTCTCTCACAAGAAGAAATTCAATCTCCAGCAGAATTTAGTATCACCAGCAACAAAATTTCATCCCCGGTGGAGTTTATTTATCCAAATCAACATGATCTATCACCAGAGTATCTCCTCTCCGACAAAGTTATTCCCCGCAGAGTTGTCCTCAGATAGAGTCTCTCCACGGCAGAATATCCGTAAACGAGGGGCAGATCCCCAACATAGTCATCTTTGTTCACCATCCCTAGCAGAAGTAGAAGAACTATGGTTTTTTACAGCAGTCGAGAATACCATTTCTCATACTCTCCAAAAAGTAGTCAAGGATTTATTTTCCCGGACTCAGATTATTACGTCAGCATTTCATGGTCATACACCATGACATGTGCATACATTACATATAACATAATCTCAGTTATTTTGAGAACCTCATCATAATGCATCTCATGCATCGCACATAACTAACCATGTATTTCTTTCAGGAAAGACAGTTATTATCAACAATTTCCAGCAGGTCCATGACCAACGCTCGAAGCTAAACAGAGTAATCACAGGTGCAACAAAAGCAACCTTACCCAGGTTCCCTCAGCAGTTCTACCCAAACTCATATCGAAGTAACCCTACTATCTAGGTTCCTTCTCACAGCTCTACTATCCAGGCTTTCATATTGAAGTAACCCTACCATCCAGGTTCCTTCTCAAGCCCTACTATCCAGGCTTCCATATCGAAGTAACCCTACTACCCAGGTTCCTTCTCACATCCCTACTATCTAGGCTTTCATATCGAAGTTACCCTACTATCCAGGTTCCTTCTCATAGCCCTACTATCTAGGTTTTCATATTGAAGTAACCCTACTATCCAGGTTCCTTCTCACAGCCCCAATATCCAGGCTTTCACATCGAAGTAACCCCACTATCCAGGTTCCTTCTCACAGCGCCACTATCTAGGCTTTCATATCTAAGTAACCCTACCATCCAGGTTCCTTCTCAAGCCCTGCTATCCAGGCTTTCATACCGATGTAACCCTACTATCAAGGTTCCTTCTCAAAACCCTACTATCCCGACTCTCATATCGAAGTAACCCTACCATCCAGGTTCCTTATCACAACCCTACTATCTCAGCTTTCATATCGAAGTAACCTTACTATCCAGGTTCCTTCTCACAGCCCTACTATCCCGGATCTCATATCAAAGTAACCCTACCATCTAGGTTCCTTCTCACAACCCTACTATCCCGGCTTTCATATCGAAGTAACCCTACTATCCAGGTTCCTTCTCACAACCCTACTATCCAGGCTTTCATATTGAAGTAACCCTACTATCCAGGTTCCTTCTCACAGTCCTACTATCCAGGCTTTCATATCGAAGTAACCCTACTATCCAGGATTTCATATCGAAGTAACCCTACTATCCAGGTTCCCTCTCATAACCTTACGATCCAGGTTCTTCCTCTCTTATCCCCAAACAGCAGTCCACAACACTGTAAGACTGGGACCCGATCAAACACAATTGATTTAACATTCCCCCAGAAAGTCGCAGTGCAGCATATACCCCGACCAAACACACAGTTCACTTCCGCTTCCCAAACCATAATTATTCCCCAGTAGAGTAATGGACAACTGAAGCTCCTAAAACTCTATTTCTCTCAAGACAGAGACCAACATTTCCCAGCGAAGTCCTCCTCAACAACAGGTATACGGGTTCTCGCAAAGGAATCTCTTATGCGATCGACAGTTCTTCGGATGGAATCTTTAAAGCCCATCTCTGACAAATCTCTAGCAACTACCAAATGGCATCTGTAAGTCCATTCCCGATATCACAAATCAAGTATCACTTCATGTTAATGCAAATTTTTGGACACTCTAGTGTTCAATCATCTTCCACCTTCAGATCACGAAAGGCAGACAAGCCAATCTACATCTTCAGATTTAAGAAGATTGAACAGGGGCAGCTGTTGTACCCCAAAATTTTCCCTCCCATATTTCTCAACACATGGCAAGTAAGGTCCCCAAATTGCTCAAGGAAGTTCAAGAGTTGACCAAACAAACTCTCTCCTAAGGCAGTCTATCTCAAATTAGGGTTTCCATCTTCATCAAGATGTGTGAACCAAAAAGCACTAAAATTCTCACCATTGTTCTAATAGGTTCTCAAGATCATTCATGTCAAGTTTCAAGCCTTGTAGAATAAGTTTGCTCAGTCAATTGCTCAAATGCCTTAAAATCAACTGTGCTAGGTCAAAAGTCAACTGTGGCCCACATACAGTCAAACTTCAAGATTTTTGTCAACATCCTAATTTTGAAGTATTATCCATCATTTGATCAAGGGTTGATCATGATTCCTCAAGGATTGCTCACAATTCATAAAAACCCAAAAGTTGCTAAATTAGGGTTTTGTAGGAAAAGTCAACTCAACTTTGAACAAGCATAACTTTCTCATACTTTATCAGAAATGAACCATCCAAAGCTCATTTTGAAGAAGATGAAATTCCCTACAATTCATATTCAGCTCCCAAGTTCAAAATATGCACTCACAAGAAGATATGAATTTTGACATTATATGTCATTTTGGAAAGTCAACAAAAACACCTTTTGGGTCAAAGCTTCATACCTGAACATGGAAGACTAAATTGAGATGATACCAAAAGGGTTGCTTAGAGGACATCCTAAGCTTTCTAAAAAGTCTAAGAACACCTCTCTAGGGTCAAAATTGAGAGAGTTATGCATTGGCCAAGTTGACCATTTTTGCAAAATTGCCAAAAGTCAAATATGCTCAAATTTGCATTTTTTTTGCTAAATGGGCCCAACGTTTTATGCTTGCACCTCAATTATAATGTGGTCCACGACTCAAATACTTATCCACCAATTATTTGCTTCTTTTTTCAATTTATTTTGATTTTTCATTAATTAAAAAGTGAATTAAATCAAATAAATGATGAAAATTATCAAAAATATGATTTGATTTGTTTTTTTGACAGGTTAGCAACCAAGATATGATTAGCTTGCAAGATCAATTCGAATCAATGGCAATTGGAACAAAAAGAGCATGATTAGGCCAAATTTGGAAGGATATCATACACCATGAAAACCAAATCAAATCTTCAAAATTTGTAAAGATACTAGTGGTTTTTACAACCCTAATTCATCCTAGTACATATAGAGAATGCAGCCAAGGCAAGAAAAATGGTTAAAGGTCGTGCATAGCCAAGAAGAAAAACTGAAAAATTCAAGAAAAGTGGGAATCGATTTTCAATCCACAAGGCATTTCAGAGCATTTCAAGATCACCAATCTCTTCCTAGACATCCCAGGAAGCTGTTCCAATCATTCCCAGGGCCTGAGGCACTCAGAAACTCGTGCTATAACTCACACGGTTTGGTACATTTTTCAAATTCGATTTTTGCAATTTACACATCATTGGCATGTTTTAATTATATATTCTTGTTCATCATTGAGTTTGCAAGCTATTGGTATCATTTAATTGCGTTTTCAGTACAAGAATCAAGATATGCCATTGTTAGGGTTCCTTGGCTCCTTTTAGGGGTTTGCAGTATAAGCAAAATTAGGCTTGGATTCTGGTACCATGATACTCGTGAGGATGAGACAAGTTGATTGGTACCCTTACTTTTCATTTATGTTGCTTGTGTAGGATTTTTGAATGTCACGGGTTTGTAGCTACAACAAGGTGTCTGTAGGTAAAAGTGTCATAGTCTAAAACGACGGAGAGAGGAAGAAGAAGCTTTCGTGGCACAACATCATTGGCTCATTCAAACTGACGCGCGTTTTTATTTTTGTTTTGACCACTAACTCATGTTTTCTTATATTATGCTTTGTTCTTATTATAATTACAACTAAGCATCACATCTCAGTTGGAAGCGTAGTATGGGGAGCGAGCATAAGGACCTGGGTTCGATCCCCAGGTCCTAACCTTTGTTTGTATTATTTTGTTTCATATGATCAGGTACACTGCAGCCTCAAGCGCCCACCATATGCCATCAATATCTAGCCATTAAACACATCTCCAGCCAAGATCCAACGTGCCATCATTGGAGGCCTACCATGCTCCTCAAGTCAACACACGCACCAGATCAGGAAAAGTCAAACAGGCTTGGATTTATTTGGGCCTAGAAATCATATTGGCACCCCCCTCTTCAGCATTGCTATCAGGCCCATTATTCTTTTTCTTATTTCTTTTTATCTTTTTTAATTCTTTTCAATATTTTTCTTTAATCATTTTAATTAAAAAATTAATCATTTTCTTTTATAAAATCATAAAATCAAGAATTCACAAAAAACTAGAATTAGATTTTTTTTATCAAATTTAATTTTGTTAATGCAATTTAATTTAATTTAACTTAGGACAATTTTAATTTATTTTCACAAATAAAAGATAATTAGCAAATTAGGTTTAAATTCTTGATTTGATTCTTTTATTTTTCTCAAATAAATAAAAATATAAAAAATAGGTTTTTAGATTGAATTAATTTATTTTTCTTAATTTAAAATTAATTAGAACTTAGGATTTTCTTTTAAGTATTTCATTATTTTCTTAAATAACAAAAACATTTTTTTTAGTCAATCGTCAATAGGTTTAGTCAAGGGTCAAAACCCTAATCGTTTCGTATTTGATTCATCGCGCGCTTGTTAATTGTTTTTGCCAATATTTTTATAACTGCTCACTGGTTTGTAATAGTTAATTTAGGGCTTTTACTTATCGCTTTTCCCCGATTTTTTTGGTTATGTAATTAATCCCCCTCCCCGAAGCCTTGTAATAGCGTAGATTTACTTTCTCGCATTTTTAATTCTTGCAAATATTTAACTGTCTAGATGTATGCTAATAGGATTGTATGGAAAGAATGCATGACAAGTTAATACAGTTAGAAAACCCTAATGTGCAAAGATTAAATAACTAAAAACAAATCACTCGCACATATCACTCTTAGGGTATACTCTCACTTCGGTTGCCTTCGGTAAACGATCATTAAGCATAGGGTGTCTTAGTGGTTGCCCTCCTGTCTAAAAAGATCAAATGTCCTATTCGAATGTTGCCTCAGAAATGTTGCCTCGAATATGATCTTAAGACTCCAGGGTTATTACTAAGATGTCCTAGTATTTCTTTAGTGATCGTACGTCCCTTTCGAATTGACCCTTACAACTCCAACAACGGCGCTACCTATTTCTCAATAGTAGGATAGTGCTGTCTAAAGGAAACAAGAATAGAAACGATCTTTTTTCGAGTAGGTAGATGCTAGTAGGTACTTGCTCAAATCAAAACTTTACACACTTACACATTTCAAAACAATTTTCAAAACAACTTCGTCACACCTTTGAGGACTGATACAAGGGTTATCACGAAGTAAGACATTTTCAAAACAAAGCACACAAACATAAGCACTTTAAAAAGATGAGAAAGTACCTAAGAGCCCATGGAAAACCATGGATAGAAAGGGTGCTAGCACCTTCCCTTTCTATAATCTACCCCCCGTACTCAGAACATCTCGAAAAAGTATTTTTTCTGTACTTTTTTCCTTTCCGATTGGATGAAATAAAAGTCGGTGGAGACTCTTGCTTACCGCGACATTTTGCGAACAAAAAACGCAAAATGAAAACCAGTATTAAACAGTCGGTTCTGCCACTGTATCATAATATCTATATCATGTCTCAAAACAAATGTTGCATAGATTTCTATTGGCCGACCTCAAAATAGGTGTTACTTCTATATAAGTCCACTTACGATTGCTTAACATAGCGCTAAATTTTGTCCCGATTCGAATAAATGATCATTCGTGGCCCAAATTTTTGTTTGCAAGCCCAAGTATGTTAATTTGATCTCTTTGATCCAATAACCTTGAGATTCATTGCGTGGAGGCTTTGGTTTTACCAATCCTCTAATGGATCTACAACACCTTTGGTCAACGTGGATCACTTAAACATCATTGATCATTAAATGGTACTTATGAGGATTCCAAATGGATGATATACTTGACAAAAAGCAAATGCAACTTTTTGTGTGGAGGCTTTTGTTCTACCAATCCTCTAATGAGTTCCAAATGCAAGTTTCAAGATGATCATCCAACTAACCACTAATCACTAATAATTGACTTTATCCTTTATTTTTATTATATGCCCCTTTTATTTTTATGCACTATTTACTTTTATCATTTACATTTCATGCCATTTTCATCTTTGCTTATTTGAGTATTTACTTTCTTGTCATTTTTATTTTTGCACACTTGAGCTTTACTTTTCTTTTTCAAAACACCTAATAATCAACATAAACTCTAAAAATCTTTAATGATACTTGGACTATTTGGTTACTATCCTTGGCATTATGGAGCATTGGACTTTTTGGACTTAGGATTAGAAACCTTGGCCTATGATTGGAGACCTTGTGACCTTATCTGATTATTTTGTCTAGAGCTCTTGAGGTTTACCTTAAGGAATTGGGTTGTTTGTTTGTTTTATGTGTAGGTTATTGTGATTACACTCTTTGTTTGTAATTGGGAATTCACCCGTATACAGTCGTTACTCTGCTAATTTTTGTGAAGACTTAATACACTTGAAGTTTGGTTCTATCAAGAGGTCTAGTATCTTTGCTTGTTCAGTTTCAATCCAAGGAATGAAAATTCTATCTTGACTCTTAATGTCAAGTATTGGCTTCTTGTTGGTTAAATGGTTCTTATCCCTAGCTTTTACCTTATGCTTTAGGATAGTCCCTTATTCTCCTCCCATCTTCTTTAATTTCAAAAATCTTCTCTCTCCTTTTGAAAAACTCCTCTTGTTTTTTTTAAAATTGAACCACTTTCATAATAAACTTGGACTTAGGTCCATGCATTTTCAAAACATTTTCATAAATAAACTTCAATAAACTTAATAATACTTTGACTTTTTTTTTTACGAGAAGACTAAAAGTCAATCAATCTCATTTCAAACCATTTTGCCACTTTGGCTTTTATCTTTAAACATTTCTCAAAAAAAGATTGGACTCTTGTTAATCCTTATAGTGATACAGACAACTATACTTCTGCAATATGTAGTGAAGAGAGATATTTTCCACTTGGGTGTTGAGTGAGGCATTGTTGATTTTAAAATCCAAACCATATCCTCCACTTTGAGATGATGCAAATTCTCCTTTCTCATGATTGTGGGTAGTAGGCATGTTTTCCACACGGACAATGACGATGATATTTTATCTGATAAAAATTAAACCAACACACTTACATTTTAAAATTTTTAAAAGAGGAACTACGTATACCCTGATCCTCTATTGCACGGAAGGTGGTACGTAGGCACTAAAGGTTCGCAACCGCGGCGGGTGCAAAAAACCATACAAATATATTTCTTTTCTCACCTCCACCATCCATTTTTTGTACAACATTTTTTATAGCCAAAATATACAAATTTTACAAAGAGGTTCCTGTGGAGTACCGTAGATGTTTAGGGTGCTAATACGTTCCCTTTGCATAACCAACCCCCTTACCTTGAATCTTTTCCCCCTTTTTTGGGTTATTCTCTCTTTTCCAATTCCTTTGGAAACAATAGAGTGCGGTGGAGATTTTATTTTGATTTGTACAAGTCTATTCAATCCCGTGGCTCACTCTTAAACATTTCTAACGCTACAGAAAAATGGCTACTTCATTGGGGAAAGATTGACCTCTTGCTGGTTCATCCATAAGTGGGTTGATCCTATCTTTGTTTATATCTGTATATGTGCTATTATTGTTTATGTGTTATATGTTGTATATATGTTTGCATGGATTTTCCTGGTTTTCAGGGTGCTTGGTGATTAATTATAAGTCCTATACCCGGACTTGGGAAAACTTTAAGATAGGAAGGGCGGTATAGTCATGTTAAATTTGAGGGAGTAATCCCAAAAAAGGAGGCATGAGATCCCCCACTCAGTGGAGGCCCCTTTGACTGTAGTGTCATTTACCGAGTAATCGGGAAGAAATACTGCTTTTGACCTGGGAGCATGCTGTAACCGAGGACCATAGAATACCAAACCCATCTTGGCCTTTTAGGTGTAGTGCGGAAGCTATGACGGAGTAATCCAGAAATAGTTGTCATGCGATACTATGCTCGGACGAGTTTTTCTTGAGAATATTACTAATTACCGAGTTAATCGGGAAGGTGGTAATATTTGAAGGAAGGATGTAGACTCTGGGAACCTTTAGAACCTTGTTCGACAGGTAATAACTTTAGACCAATATCTTATGCGTAGTACCTTCGACCTCATGCTCGTGACATTAAACCTATGAACCCTATATGTGTGATCTTGTGTGTGATTGCTGCATCATGCATCCATGCACTCATAAGCATCTTTTGAAGAGATCTTATTTCAAGGGATTTGAAAGTTTACCATTTGTGAATATCTCAGATACTTTTTAACTATGGATTCTGGAAAGAGAAAGATCGGGAAGTACAGTTTCAAGGATCCCAAGATAGATGAGTTGACCTGCCTAATTCCCGAAATTGAGTGTTCTGCAGATTTTCGGAAGAAGTATGGATCCATCATTCCTCTCATGAAGCTGAAGATGAAGGAGGGTATTCTCTCGACCTTGGTCCAGTTCTATGATCCGATGTATCATTGCTTTACTTTTCCCAACTATCAGTTGATGCCTACATTAGTAGGAGTATTCTTATCTATTGGATTTACTTGTTACCGATCGTGTTCCTTTTACTAGCTTGGAGGATGAGCCAAAATCACATGAGATTGTTGCTTTGATTCATTTGGGGAAGTCTGAGGTGGAAGCCCATATGACTACCAAAGGAGGGATTAGAGGATTACCAGCTCAGTTCTTATTGGAGAAGCTTACTACTTTGCCAGGATAAAGAGTACAGTCGCTTTTGAGGCCATCTTTGCTCTACTTGCTTATGGGTTATTGTTATTTCCTAATGTGGACATGTTTGTTGACATTAATGCTATCAGGATCTTCATGATCGGAAACCAAGTTCCTACCTTGTTGGGTGATGCTTATTACTCTATTCATCTTCGGAATTCTTATCATGGGGGGATGATTATCTGTTGCACGCCCCTGTTGTACCAGTGGTTTATCTCTCATATGCCTTACTCTAATGATTTTTGGGATGTCAAGAAGGAACCCCATTGGGCTCCTAAGATCATGGAACTTACTCACTAGGATATTGATTAGTATCATCGAGCTTACCAGGATATAAAGATTATTGACAGTTATGGTAGTTTCCCCAATGTACCTCTTCTTGGTACAAAGGGAGAATTTAATTATAACCTTGTTCTTGCACGACGACAACTCGGTTATCCGATGAGAGATAAACCAAATAGTATTAATTTGAGTAGTTTCTTTATGAAGGAGGGAGAAGACCATAGGGAAGCTAGGGAGCAGATTGTGAAGGCCCGGCGTCGCATTCATAAGAAGAGTAGGAAGGATTTGGAACCTAGGGGTGATGTTTCTTTGGAGCCATATCTTCAGTGGGTCCAAATGAGAGCTATTCAATTGAAGATGTAGTATTCCCGAGAAACACCTATGCCTGATCTGTTTGTGAAGACCACTCCTCCCCTATTATATGATCTAGAAGAGTTGCAGCTTGCTTTGGTCAGGATGTAACAGGAAAAGGATGCTTGGAAGAACAAGTGCCAAACTTTAGAAATTTCCTATAGAGCAGACTTGAAGGAGAAAGACGACTTGATTGAGATCCTTGAGAGTCAAGTGGTAGACACTATGGAGAGGCAAGGTGATTTATTTCCTCCTAAGCCTCAATCAGATGTTGATTAGTCACTTCCTGATTCAGGTGATTGGAAGGAGGTTGCCACCAGGTATGCGGAAGAAAACCAGAGGTTGAAGGCTCAGATTGTGAGGCTCACAGGGAAGCACCAGCGTATAGAGTGATCTCTATCACTTTTACTTATCAAGGTTTTAGATTTTATTTTCATCTTGTACTTGGGATCATTGAAACTTGTAATCCATTTTGGAGTTGTTATAATGAAATTTTTCAGTATTTCAAATGCGTTATTACTTTGATATTTGCAATATGTCCATAAATTTTAAATCCCTTGAAATATTAAATAATAAAATAAAATCATGTGCGTTGCATATCATGCATCATATTGCACATATTTCTTGCATTTGTTATGCATATCCAGGTGTCTTACCAAGCTTTTTTTGCTCCGTTCAGCAAGCTGACTCACCACTACAACACTCGGACTAATTTTAGAAAGAAGATGGACAATTTAGAACAAGAGAATCACGAGCTGCGCGAGGAGGTTTATGCTTTGAAGGACGGCATGTCCAATCTGACTGCTCTGATGTAAGCTCTGGTGGCTGCTCAGAATCAGCCACTGAGTTTTCAACCTCAACCAATAAGGGCAACTACTGAAGCTCTGACTATTTCCTATTCTGCTACTCCAGTTGTTGTTCAAAATCGCATGCCTCAAGGTTATCCATGGGGAATATCAGAGAACTTTTCACCTGAAGGTTTCAATCTTGGTCCTCAAGATACTCCAATTGTTCAGACTATTGTTACTTCGACACCTCCCGTGGTTTATGCTGCTCCTGTTGCGCCTCCTTCGATGGATATGGTTCTGTTTGTTAACGATGATGTGTGTCGTCCTTTCCCTCCACCGAGTGAAGACTTGGGTCTTTATGACAGAATGGATGATTTTCAAGAGCAGTTTGACAAGATGCAAAGAGAGATGAAGGCCCTCATGGGAAAAGAGCTATTCGGGCAGAATGTGAATGAGTTATGCTTGGTCCCGAATGTTAAGATAGATGCTAAGTTTAAGGTCCCGGAGTTTGAGAAGTACAAGGGCAACACTTGCCCTCGTGCTCATCTGGTGATGTATGTAAGGAGAATGTCTACCTATACTGATGATCCGCGTCTGCTGATTCACTTTTTTAAGGATAATTTGACCGGTGCTGCGCTGAAGGGCTATATGAGTTTAGACAGTGTTAACATCCATGCTTTCAATGATTTGGGAGAAGCATTCATCAAACAATACAAGTACAACATGGACATGGCGCATGACCGTGATCAACTCAGGGCCATGGTTCAGAAAGACAGGGAATTGTTCAAAGAATATGCATAGAGATGGCGTGAGATAGCCGCCCAAGTGATTCGTCCTATGGAAGAAAAAGAGATGTCTAAGATTTTCTTGAAAACGCTGGGTGCTTTCTACTACGTGAGGATGGTAGCAAGTTGGCCAAGTGACTTTACTGAAATGGTAGGAATGGGTATCCGCTTAGAAGAGGATGTAAGAGAGGGCCGTTTAACGAGAAGTTAAAGATCTGGAGGTGTTAAGAAGCCATCTTATGGGTTTACCAAGAAAAAGGAAGGGGATGCAAATGCTGTTTTGCAAGAGAGGAGGGTTAATACTCCTAGAAGGAATTATCAGCATCAACAGCAAGTCGCCTCAGTTACTCCAGTTGTGGGTGCAGCTCCAACTACTGTTGCTTATCAGAGACCGTCCCAGCAGGAGAATCAAGGGTATAATCAGAGAAGGGAGAGTTATACCCCTATTCCTATGAGCTATACAGAGTTACTACCGGCATTGATTTAGAAAAAGTTGGGTCAGGCCCGACCACCTATCGCTATGCCATCACCATTGCCTTGGTACTACAAGGCAGACCAAACATGTGCTTTTCATCAGGGAGCACCAGGGCATAATGTTGAGAATTTTTATCCTTTGAAGACTGAGGTGCAGAAATTGGTGAAGTATGGTATTTTATCTTTCAAGGATGTGGGACCTAATGTGAAAGACAATCCTCTACCCAAGCATGAAGGAGTAAATGCTGTGAATATGGTGGCCGGTTGTCCAGGCGACTTCCGGATTTTTGATAATAATCTGGTTAGAGGAGATTTGGTGAAAATGCATGTAGACCTCTGTGAATTTAGCTACTATATGCATGACCATTCAGGTTGTGCTATTTGCAGTATAGACATACAGGGTTGCGATAAGATAAAGGATGATTTACAGGAGATGATGGATGAGGGCCTTATCCACATAATCAGGCCTAGGACAAAGTATGAAGAGGAGGTGAATATGGTTTCTGGATGTCATGGAGAATTCAGAATTTTTGATGTAGAATATATGAATGAGGACCTTGTGCAATTGCATGCTACTTTTTGCCATATGGCTGATCAGGTAAAACACCAGTATGGATCTTGTCGAATTCGCTGTCGGGACTCCCGAGGATGTTCAATCGCGAAGAAGGGTGTTCAGTTGTTGTTAGATAATGGAGTTATCAAGGTTACAGGTCAAAGGGATGATTATCATGAAGTTAATTTGATTGAGGTTTGCTTGACTGAAGAAGAGTCGGATGAAGAGTATGCCTCTGCAGATGAGTATTTCTCCTCAAATGAGGATTTGTTTTCTAGAAATGACTCAATAATGACTGATTGTGTTGAAGAAGGGGTAAACGTCATTGTACCTTGTTTTGGGGCACCCGCCCGTCTTGAAGTTGAATATTATAGCAGGCCAGCTGTTACCCCATTGGTGATTAGTTTGCCGGGTCCTATCCCTTACAAGTCAGATAAGGTTGTGCCCTACAAATACAATGCTACAATCTTAGAGGATGAAGTGGAAATTCCCATCCAGCCAATGCCTGATGTTGGGAATATTGCTGAAAATAGTAGGGTGACCCACAGTGGTTGTGTGTTTGCACCAATTGTTCGAGGAGATGTTAGTGCTGGAAAGAAAATTGGTGAGAATGTTGAACCCAAGAAGGCTACGTGTGAGACTAGTGGGGCTACGTTAGAGAAAGAAGTGGATGATATTTTAAAGATAGTCAAGATGAGCGACTACAAAATTGTAGATCAGCTACTACAAACTCCTTCAAAAATATCTATCTTGGATTTATTGATGAACTCATCTGTTCACAGAGAATCCTTGAAGAGAGTATTGGACCAAGCTTTTGTGGAGAGTGATATGCCTATAGACCAATTTAGTAGCGTAATAGGGAACATTACATCATGTAATAATTTGAGTTTCTGCGATGATGAATTACCAGATGAAGGAAGGAATCACAACCTGGCCCTCCACATCTCTATGAATTGCAAGAATGATTCACTATCCAATGTGCTGATTGGTAATGGATTTGCTTTGAACGTTATACCGAGGAGCACTCTTATGAAGTTGAAACATCAAGTAACGCCTATGCGCCCGAGCAACATCATTGTGAAAGCATTTGATGGGTCAAGGAAATCTGTTATTGGTGAAGTGGACTTGCCTATTCATATAGGACCACATTTGTTTCAGATAACTTTCCAGGTCATGGATATTGTACCCGCTTATAGCTGTTTGCTAGGAAGGCCGTGGATATATGAGGCAGGGGCTGTCACTTCAACATTACACCAGAAACTGAAGTTTGTACGTGAAGGGAAAGTAGTAATCATAAATGGGGAACATGCATTATTGATATCTCATTTGTCCTCTTTCAGCATTGTGGAGGCGGATGAAGCTGCTGTTGGAACCCAGTTCCAAGCCTTATCCATTGACAACATAAGAGGAAATGAAAATTTCATGGTTTCTCTTAAGGATGCGCAACAAGTTGTGCAAAAGGGTCATAGCGAGGTATGGGGACAAATTGTGGATCCACCTGTGAACAAGAACAAAGTCGGCTTGGGGTTCTCTTTGAAGAATGACAAAGGTAAGAGCATGAAGCTGAAGTCTGCTATGAGAAAGTAACAAGACATCTTCCGTAGTGGGGTTTATCTTTATTCAACTATTTCCAGGATTAATTCCATTGTGGAAGATGAAGCAGAGTAGGAAATTCCGAATTATGTGACACACAGAGTTAGGATTCGGAACTGGATCACCATTGATCTTCCCTCTTGCATACATGTTTCAAAGTAATTTGTTTTGTTAATATTTTTGAAAAGCTTTCACTCTGCCCAAGGTGGAAGTATTAATGTTGTAGGGCTTATCTGTTTGCTGTGACTTTTAAAATCAATAGTAAAAGTTGTCTTCGTTTCCCAAATTGTGTCTTTATTTTTTGCTTTTTATTGGAAAATGGTAATCAGAAAAAACCCTTCAAAATAAATAATAACTGAAATTCAATCTGCATGATCACTTGTTATATGAATCAGTTTCTAAAAGCAATCATAAATCGTATGTGCATATTAATTAAAAAAACCCGTTGAATGCAATAACCCTGCACCCTCTCCCAACTTTGAATGTCCTGTGTATGGGGCCGAAGAAGAAGATTATGATGATATTCCAGAAGAGGTCTCACGGTTGCTTGAGCACGAGGAAAATACCATTCAGCCATATAAAGAGCCATTAGAAGTGATCAATTTGGGTTCAGAAGAAGATCCGAAGGAAGTCAAGATTGGAGCATTGATGCATCCTGATGTGAAGAGCATGTTGATTGAGCTGTTGAAAGAGTATGTGGATATTTTTGATTGGTCTTATCAAGATATGCCTGGTCTAGATACATATATTGTAGAACACTGTTTGCCGTTGAAGCCAGAGTGTCCGCCAATCAAATAGAAGTTGAGAAGAACTCACTCGGAT
The DNA here is from genome assembly GCA_948472305.1 of Vicia faba. NCBI lineage: Eukaryota > Viridiplantae > Streptophyta > Magnoliopsida > Fabales > Fabaceae > Vicia > Vicia faba. Next base: position 133,508,320 of record OX451740.1, on the reverse strand, counting down.
ATGGTAGTGAAGATCAAAGAGGAGGTTCTAAAACAGATTAATGTTGGTTTTCTTGTGACACCAGTGTATCCTCAATGGATTGCCAATATTGTCCCAGTACCAAAAAAAGACGGAAAAGTTCTCATGTGCATAGATTACAGAGATCTAAATAAAGCTAGTCCAAAGGATGATTTTCCATTTCCACACATTGATATGTTAGTGGATAGCACAACAAAATTCAAAGTATTCTCGTTCATAGACGGATTTTATGGGTATAATCAAATAAGAATGGCGCCTGAGATCATGGAAAAAACAACGTTTATCACACACTGGGGAACATTCTGTTACAGAGTGACGCCCTTCGGGTTGAAGAACGTTGGTGCAACGTACGGGAGGGATATGACAACCCTATTTCATGATCTGATGCACAAGGAAATCGAAGTATATGTTGATGACATGATTGATAAATCCCAGATGGAAGAAGGGCATGTAGAAGATTTGTTGAAGTTGTTTTAGCATTTGAGGAAGTATCGTCTCCGCTTGAATCCAAATTAATGTACCTTCGGTGTTCGGTCAGGGAAATTGTTGGGTTTCATTGTTAGCCAAAAAGGAATTGAAGTTGACCCTGATAAAGTCAAAGCAATTCAAGAGATTCCAGCACCAAGAACTGAAAAGCAAGTCAGAGGGTTCCTCGGGCATTTGAATTATATTTCTAGATTCATTTCCCACATGACTGCAACATGTGAACCGATCTTTAAGTTGTTAAAGAAAGATCAAGGTTGTGTATGGATGGATGACCACCAAAGGGCATTTGAAATTATTAAAGAATATATGCTTGAACCTCCTATCTTTCTCCCTCCTTTTGAAGGAAGACCGTTGATTATGTATCTGACAGTGTTAGATAAATCCATGGGTTGTATTCTAGGACAACAGGATGAAACAGGGAAGAAAGAGTTCACCATTTATTATCTCAGTAAAAAGTTCACTGATTGTGAGTCGCAGTATTCCATGCTGGAAAAGACATGTTGTGCTTTGGCCTGGGCGGCAAAGCATTTGTGGCAGTATATGTTGAATCACATTACTTGGTTGATCTCCAAAATGGATCCAATCAAGTTCATTTTTAAAAAGCCTACTCTTACTGGGAGAATTGCCCGCTGGAAGATGTTGCTATCTGAATATGATATCAAATACCGCACTCAAAAAGCTATTAAAAGCAGTGTGTTGGCAGATTATCTTGCTCACCAACCAGTGGAGGATCATCATTCTGTAGAGTATGAATTCCCCGATGAGGATGTGATGTTCTCGAAAGTGAAAGATTGTGATGAACCATTGCTTGAGGAAGATCCTGACCCTGAATCTTGTTGGAGTATGATATTTTATGGAGCTGTGAATGCTTATGGTAAAGAAATTGGTGTTGTGATTGTCACTCCACATGGATCGCACATTCCTTTTATTGCAAGGTTGACATTTGATCGTACTAATAACATGGCAGAATATGAGGCTTGCATCATGGGTCTCGAAGAAGCTATTGATCTCAGAATTAAAATTCTTGATGTGTACGACGATTTAACTTTGGTAATAAACCAGATTAAAGGAGAATTGGATACTCGTCACCCCGGCTTAATCCCTTATAAATATTATGCTAGAAGGTTATTACCCTTCTTTAATAAAGTTGAATTCCATCATATTCCAAGAGATGAAAATCAAATGGCGGATGCTCTGGAAACTCTGGCTTCTATGTATCAAGTGAATACTTGGAATGATATACCTCGAATTATGGTTTGACGACTGGATATGCCCGCTCATGTGTTTACAACAGAAGAAGTAGCATATGAAAAACCTTGGTATTATGATATCAAGCATTTTCTCCAGACTCAAGAATACCCGATTGGTGCATCGAATAAAGATAGAAAGACATTGAGAAGATTGGCAGGTAGTTTCTTCCTCAGTGAAAATGTGTTGTATAAAAGAAATTATGACACGGTCTTGCTCAGATGCGTGGATAGACACGAAGCAGGCATGTTGATGCATGAGGTTCATGAAGGTTCATTTGGCACTCATGCCAATGGACATTCGATGGCTAAAAGGATGCTAAGGCCAGGTTACTATTGGCTGAAAATGGAATCTGATTGTTATAAATTTGCAAAGAAGTGTCATAAATGCCAGATTTATGCGGACAAGGTTCATGTGCCTCCAAACTTATCAATGTTATCTCTTCCCCATGGCCTTTCTCTATGTGGGGTATTGACATGATCGGGATGATAGAACCCAAAGCTTCGAATGGACACCGTTTTATTTTGGTAGAAATTGGTTACTTCACCAAGTGGGTGGAGGCTGCTTCATATTCCAGTGTTACTAAGAAGGTGGTTGTGCGCTTCATCAAGAATAACCTTATATATTGGTATGGTGTGCTGAGCAGAATTATCACTGACAATGGCTCGAATTTGAACAATAAAATAATGACAAAACTGTGTGAAGAATTCAAGATTGTCCATCACAATTCATCTCCGTACAGGCCAAAGATGAATGGGGCTGTTGAAGCTGCTAATAAGAATATCAAGAAGATTATCCAGAAAATGGTCGTTACTTATAAGGATTGGCATGAAATGCTCCCTTTTGCTTTACATTGATATCGAACATCTGTCTACACTTCAACAGGAGCAACCCTGTTCTCCCTGGTGTATCGAATGGAAGTTGTACTCCCAGTCGAGGTTGAGATTCTCTCTTTGCGTGTGATATTGGAAACCAAGTTGACTGAGGTTGAATGGGTCCAAAACCGGTTTGACCAATTGAATTTGATCGAGGAGAAGAGAATGACAGCTTTGTGTCATGGACAGTTATATCAGAAAAGAATGAAGAAAGCTTTCGATAAAAAGGTCAAACCTCGTGAATTCAGAGAAGGTTACCTCGTGCTCAGGAAGATCATGTCTTTCAACACTGATTCTAGGGGCAAGTGGACTCCCAATTTTGAAGGCCCATATGTTGTCAAGAGAGCCTTCTCTGGCGATGCATTAATTCTTGAAACTATGGATGGCGAGGAGTTCCCATGTCCCATGAATGCTGATGCAGTCAAGAAATACTTCGCCTAAAGAAGTAAAAGAACAGCTCGCTAAGTTGAAAACCCGAAAGAGCGGCTTAGGAAAAAAAGAGCGTCTCGATAGGCCGAAAACCCGAAAGGGCAGTCTTAGAAAAAGTTAGAGACATAAACAAAATAAAATTCCCGCTAAGTTGAAAACCCGCAAGGGCATCTTAGGAAAAAGTTAGGGACTTTCTTGGTAATTAACTGCATCATGCAAGATTTGATCATTGAAGCAACAATCTTCTTGAATCCTCACCATACTTCCATGGAAGCTGCTGCTCAGGATTTCAAAAATTGTTAGAGGGGATAGTGGTCATTATATCTCAATGTATCTTTTCCATTATATATTACCATTTTCCAAACTTTGTAATCATCTATGGAGTCTCACCGTTCGAAGACTACCATTCTATTAATAAAGTTTGAGCTGTTACCCAACTCTTTGTGTTTCTTATTTTATTTAACTTGCAAAGACTCCATTTATTATTGATAATAACTTTCAAAGCAAAAAGATTAAATAACAAAATCGATTTTTCAAAAAGAATTTACAATTTGCTTTTACTTTAGAATTTGTGATGCGAAAAAAAACAACAACAACAAAAATGATGATCCCAGGAATGGACAAACTCCAGTTGTTTTAAGAAGTTTTTGTTCCCCTAGGGAAAGTTTACTCAGGATGATTCTCCGTATTGGGTTCGAGACTCCGATATCCTCGGTCAAGTTTGGGTTCATTTCTCCTCCTTGTCCGAGTTTTCATGATGTAAAGTTTTAATCTGAGATTTCTCTAGTGAAGTTTTCATTCAGTCTAATGGAAGTTCTTTTTCCAGAGAAGTCGGTACCATAATCACTCTTCAAGAACGCAGGTCCCGGTTTCTATAATGAAGAACGTATTATGGTTTTTCCTTTAAGGATGTGGTGATTAATCTCTCCAATGAAGTGGGCCTGAATTCCTCAGTGAATGTTTTAATGATTTGGTGTCCATCTACTTTACTTGAGATTTGTTTTGCAATCCCCAGTAGAAGTGTTACTTTTGAAAACATTTGTTTCCCCGGTGAAGCCTGGAGAAGGATGTTCTATCCCTGTATCTGTACTATTCTGCCACTTTGTTTTGTTTACTTCCGGATTATGTTTCTCCTCATTAAAGCTAAAGTAGGCAGTAGGTTATGTTTCCTCGGATGGCATTTACCTTTTTTTTGGAATGATCATCTTGGATGTGATTTAGCCGAGTGTTGTTTGCGCCCGAGGTGGTTTTGCTTGGTTACTCCCAGTGTTGTATATCTGTTTTGTCAGCATACACACGATAACACTCATACATTCATACATACATCATGCATAGCTAAAATTGGAAAATCATTGCTCATTAACATTTGTTAATATTTTTGTTTACATATCACCCTGTTTTGCAGAGTTACGCTGTCCTCTCTTCAATAGAGTGTTGGCCTTAAGCAAAAAGCGTATATTCTTTCAATTTCCCCACTGAGTTATCCCTCGTGGAAGATTTTTGCTTTAGCCTTCCTGTACAGCTCTTTGTTTAGATGGATTTGGTTTTCCCTCTTGAGTTTATTTCTCAAAGGATGTATTTTGGTTGACTGTTTCATTCCAATTTATTTCTAATTTGAATCCTTGGTTTCCCGACAATATTATTTACTCTGGATTTCTGAAAGCTTCAAGTTTTGGTTTGTGCATTTATTTTGCACAAGAAGACTTTATCTCCTCAGCAGGAATATCATGGCATTTCCCTAATAAGTTATATCTCATTTCCAAGGAAGCCATACAGTTCTCCCCATAAAGTCATTTCTTTTTACAATCCTCCATGACAACAAGTGACAGGTCTCTTTATTTGAGCAACTTGTGCTTCCCTGTAAAAGTCGACATAATTTTTTTTTGCTATCTCCTCTATGACTGGATAGTTTGTTGTCTGTCTTCGATTTACGCCAGTGAATGGAAAGACTTTCAAATTTGCAGAGACAGTTCGTTGTGAAATATTTGCAGGTGATAGTCTCTTTATTTGATTCAGTTTATATTTTATTCTTTCCAGGAAAAGTGCCTCGGTTAAAGAAAAAGTTGAGACCCATTTTAGGAGAAATGCCAGAATTTTGGGGAAACTTGTTATCTTTTTGCTACCCTCAATGAACGTTGGTAGTTCATCATTAGTGAACAATGATTCTATGATATATTCTCTTTCTACCTTCAGTGAAAGTTGGTAGATCACCATCAGTGAAAGTTGGCGTTTGTTATCTTTTTGCTACCTTCAATGAACGTTGGTAGTTCATCGTCAGTGAACGAAGATGTTATGATATATTCTCTCTCTACCTTCAGTGAAAGTTGGTAGATCATCATCAGTGAAAGTTGGTGTTTGTTATCTTTTTGCTACCCTCAATGAATGTTGGTAGTTCATCGTCAGTGAACGGTGGTGCTATGATATATTTTATCTCTACCTTCAGTGAAAGTTGGTAGGTCATCGGCAGTGAACGTCGATGATTTTTATCTTTTTTCTACCCTCAATGAACGTTGGTAGTTCATCGTCAGTGAACGATGATGCTATGATATATTCTCTTTCTACCTTCAGTGAAAGTTGGTAGATCACCATCAGCGAAGGTTGGTGTTTGTTATCTTTTTACTACCTTCAGTAAACGTTGGTAGTTCATCGTTAGTGAACGGAGATGCTATGATATATTCTCTCTCTACCTTCAGTGAAAGTTGGTAGATCACCATCAGTAAAAGTTAGTGTTTGTTATCTTTTTGCTAGCCTCAGAGAACGTTGGTAGTTCATCATCAGTGAACGGCAGTGCTATGATATATTATCTTCCTACCTTTAGTGAAATTTGGTAGGTCATCGGCAGTGAACGTCGATGATTGTTATCTTTTAGCTACCCTCAGTGAACATTGGTAGGTCATCGTCAGTGAATGGCGATGCTATGATATTTCTTTTCCTTCTACCTTCGGTGTATGTTGGTAGCTCAGCGTTAATGAACATCGGTGTTGTTATCTCTTTTATCTCTACCTTCAGTGAACGTTGGTAGCTTTACCTCCAGTAGGAGTTGGTGTATCCTTTGACCATTTTACCATCCTCTCTGATTCAGGTCTTTTCGATCCACCAGTGATTTATTTTCCTGGTTGGGTTACTCTCTTGTTTTTTTGTTACATCCCCAGTGGTGTTTCGTGTCCCTTTGGAATTGTCCATGTGCACTCATATTCATAAGAATTTCATGACATCTTAGGGCCAAATATACGGTTTGTTTTATATTTAAGTATCTTCGATCGCGTCAGCACGAAGATTTTTATCCTTTCTATCTCTGGATAGAAGAAACTTAAATAAGGACAGCTGTTGTACCCCAATTCTTTCTCCTAAGATCCCTTCATCATACCATGTTGATTCATTCACAATAAGATCACATTAGGATTCTTGGTTCCCCTCCTTATATTTAACTTTGCTCTTTGAGGAATCACCAAGCACCTTGACTTGCGGTCTTTTGTGATCATGAATATTTTTGTCTTGATTTCTCCTCTTAATTAATAAAATGCAATTTTGGTTTGTCTTGCTTGTTACTAATATAAGTAAAGGCAATGAGATTTAACAAGTTGCTCCATGGGTTCATGAGTTTATTTCCATGCCCTAGTTAATAAAGCTCGAGAAGTTCAAACCTCACCATTGGATTTTTTTTGGAAGAAATGGCATGGCAAGGTTGTTTTGGTTTACCACATTTCAAGGTTATCAAATTTGGTTCAAAAGCACAAGGGATTGATTGGAGAAGTTGTCATGCTTGGACAAGGATTTGTTCCCATTGGTCACAAATGCATATTTATCTCAATTCTCAAGATATGGAAGTGGTTGTGGTTTCTATGAGTTCTCATTATCATCCTCAACAACTTATATTTACAAAGCATTTGTAATGGTATAAGAAGCTTATTCAAAATTGTCAAAGTTCCTCAAAGCATTTTCTTGATCTAGGAGCTAGGGTTTTGAACTTCAAAGAAGCATATATTGCTCATCTTTTGGTATTTTTGAGTGATTACAAAGACATCCTTTTCTTCAAAGGGTTACCGACAAATAACTTCAAAAGTTCCAAGGATTTTTCATATGGAAGAAACTTGATGAAGAAGAAAGATTACAAGTCCTCCAGATGAATCCCCAATTTTCCATGTGTGACTTCAAATGATCATAACTTGGTCAATTTTCCATGTGTGACTTCAAATTATCATAACAAATGGTTCATAGATTGCTATTGACTGGCCTCAAAATAGGCGCGACTTTTATATAAGTCCACTTACGATTGCTTAACATAACGCTAAATTTTGTCCCGATTCGAATAAATGATCATTCGTGGCCCAAACTTTTGTTTGCAAGCCCAAGTATGTTAATTTGATCTCTTTGATCCAATAACCTTAAGATTCATTGCGTGGAGGCTTTGGTTCTACCAATCCTCTAATGGATCTACAACACCTTTGGTCAACGCGGATCACTTAAACATCATTGATCATTAAATGGTACTTATGAGGATTCCAAATGGATGATATACTTGACAAAAAGCAAATGCAACTTGTTGTGTGGAGGCTTTGGTTCTACCAATCCTATAATGATTTCCAAATTCAAGTTTTAAGATGATCATCCAACTAACCACTAATCACTAATAATTGACTTTATCCTTTATTTTTATTATATGCCCCTTTTATTTTTATGCACTATTTACTTTTAGCATTTACATTTCATGCCATTTTCATCTTTGCTCATTTGAGTATTTACTTTCTTGTCATTTTTATTTTTGCTCACTTGAGCTTTAATTTTCTTTCTCAAAACACCTAATAATCAACATAAACCCTAAAAATCTTTAATGATACTTGGACTATTTGGTTACTATCCTTGGCATTATGGAGCATTGTACTTTTTGGATTTAGGATTAGAAACCTTGGCCTATGATTGGAGACCTTGTGACCTTATCTGATTATTTTTTCTGGAGCTCTTGAGGTTTACCTCAAGGCATTGGGTTGTTTGTTTGTTTTGTGTGCAGGTTATTGTGATTACACTCTGTGTTTGTAATTTGGAATTCACCCGTATACAGTCGTTACTCTGCCTAATTTTTGTGAAGACTCAATACACTTGAAGTTTGGTTCTATCAAGAGGTCTAGTATCTTTGATTGTTCGGTTTCAATCCAAGGAATGGAAATTCTATCTTGACTTATAATGTCAAGTATTGGCTTCTTATTAGTTAAATGGTTCTTATCCCTAGCTTTTACCTTATGCTTTAGGATAGTCCCTTATTCTCCTCCCATCTTCTTTAATTTCAAAAATCTTCTCTCTCCTTTTGAAAAACTCTTCTTGTTTTTTTTTTTAACTTGAACTACTTTCATAATAAACTTGGAATTACGTCCATGCATTTTCAAAACATTTTCATAAATAAACTTCAATAAACTTAATAATACTTTAACATTTTTTATGAGAAGACTAAAAATTAATCAATCTCATTTCAAACCATTTGCCACTTTGGCTTTTATCTTTAAACTTTTCTTAAAAAAAGATTGGACTCTTGTCAATCCTTGTAGTGATCAAACAACTATACTTCTACAATATGTAGTGAAGAGAGATATTTTCCACTTGGCTGTTGAGTGAGGCATTGTTGATTTTAAAATCCAAGCCATATCCTCCACTTTGTGATGATGCAAATTCTCCTTTCTCATGATTGTGGGTAGTAGGCATGTTTTCCACATGGACAATGACGATGATGTTTTATCTTATAAAAATTAAACCAACACACTTACATTTTAAATTTTTTAAAAGAAGAAATACGTGTACCCTGACCCCCTATTGCATGAAAGGTGGTACGTAGGCACTAAAGGTTCGTAACCGCGGCAGGTGCAAAAAACCATAAAAATATATTTCTTTTCTCACCTCCACCATCCATTTTTTATACAACATTTTTATAGCCAAAATATACATATTTTACAAAGAGGTTCTTGCGGAGTACCGTAGATGTTTAGGGTGCTAATACCTTCCCTTTTCATAACCAACCCCCTTACCTTGAATCTTTCCCCCCTTTTTTGGGTTATTCGCTCTTTTCCCATTCCTTTGGAAACAATAAAGTGCGGTGGCGATTTTATTTTGATTTGTACAAGTCTAGTAAATCCTATGGCTTAGTATTAAACATTTCTACCACACATTGTCGAAGTTGGATCGTGTTGGTTATGTTACATGTGTGTTAGGCTGGTGGGGTGGTTGGTAGAATTGGGATATTGAAGTGTTTTGAAAATGAAATAATGGTTCTTGTGGTGTTTGAAAGACATGTGACTGATCAGTGTTATATTGGTGTGATGTTTAGATGTACATTGGTTAGGTGCTATGGTAGGATGTGTGTTAGAACATAGTTTGATTCTACAACCCTTAATTAGAGTTTTGATGATAACAAACACAAAGAACAAATATGCACTCTAAATTTGTGTTATTTTGTATACATAAGTTCTGACTGAAACAACATCAGAAGTTAAGCTACAGAAGCTTTCAAGCTAAGGTAATCATAATGTTCTGAAGAATGATGATCAGAATCTGCACTAAAGTAAAGGATACTCTGATTACGAACATATGTCTAATATACCATCAGATCCTCACATCTCTGAGTCATCAATGTTCTGAAGTAAAAGCAACATGCAAGATTCTAGTTCTGAAGCATTACTTTTCAATTAAGACAACATCATATGCAACGGCTTCATTCAGACAAGAATCTTCTCAATATGGAAATAGCATTGAGTGTCCATTATCACGCTTTATGTTGGACAAGATTTCCACGCCTATATAAACAAGCTTAAAGGACAAATCGTTCAAGATTTTGATACACGACTGCTCATGCATCTTAAAAGCTGCAAACATTCATACTCACTCATAAGTTTAAATTGTGTAATATATCACAGTAGTGATATAGTTTTTGTAACGAAAAACAACAGTACACAATATATCATTTTTCTTTTGATTAAGCTAGTTTTCCTTGAGATAAACCGGGTTGTGGTTGTACTCAAGAAGACTTTGGCAGTTGTTAAAGTAGTATTGTAATCAGATTTGATTAGTGAATTAAGTCCTCGTTGGAGAGAGGCGAAATCACCTTGGCGGGTGGACTGGAGTAGTTTAAGATCAAACGAACCAGGATAAAAATATCGTGTCTACTGCTTTTGATTTTAAGTTTCAATTCAACCCCCCCTTCTTGTGTTTTTCACTTCTTCAATAGGAAGGTATCATATATGTCATTGGTGATATGGTAAGATGTGGTGGCAACATATTATCGATGGTGGTCTAGGTCAGGCTCTTGGTTTTGTGTTTGTGTGTGTGGCATTAATTATTTGCGGGTTTGGGTGGATGTAGTGGTGTAAGTTTGTTTCATTTTGATAGGGTAATGTTGGGTTTTGGTGGGGTGGCAATGATGTTGGTTTTTTTACGATTGTGCGGTTGGTTGTTGGGCGTATGCTGAAGCTCTTTGGCACGGGTCGACCAAATATGTCTCTTGAGACAAAAACAAATTTGTAGAAACTGATGTATACCAACACATATAATTCCTAGTTAGTCTCACAACTTCCAAGCCAATTGGATCTTGTAAGACATGGTCATGTCAGTGCCTCCATTGACAATAATGTGCCCTAGCAAAATCTATCAAGTCAGCAAATCCCCATTGATCATTGACCCTTAATTGATGCCATTACCCTTAATTGCATGTCGAACTATAGTTTCACATGATCACTATTGTGCATCTCCATGATAGTGAATCTGATGATTGTTGTTTTTGCAATCCAAACTGCAACATCCTCAAGGTTAGTCGTATTGTCATGGTTGAGATCCAGATACGGCCTCCAGACAAATTGTAAAGGAAATATACATTAATACCATGGTAATATTAAATTATAGACGTAATATTAAACTAAATCAATGATATTCTTAGTTGCAATACCTCGTCGGGTTCAATATGATCTATAAGATTTTGATATTGTATCATAGCATTTCTAGAAGTTCTGTTATAGTTCATCCCTGAAACGCACCACCTCCGAAAATAGTGAAAGTAAAATAATTATCGTTTGGGAAATGTATATTTAACATGATATAGTGAAAATAAAATATAATAGTGAAATAGTATAAATTATTTACAGAAACTTACTTTGTTGCATAGGGAAATGTGAAGGGTCGATCGTTGTGGTGGGCGATTATCGACATTCTCGACCAATCTCATTTTAGAGCAAGAATGTGCAGGAATAAGACGAACAAGTATCAGTTCGTGCATTTTTACACAAGGAACTATATAGATAGGACAAAACAGCAAAGCCCCAACTATATGTGATTATTTTATTAAAATCTCTTAACAAAGGAAAATACATAAGATTTAAAGTATTACACGTTGTTTAAGAAATAAAAAGTGACCAAATAATATCATAATATAATACCAAGCTTTCATTATTTTTCTTCCTTGATAGAATTATTTGTTAATATCATTCTCGAATAATATTCTCTAAGTTGTTTGAGATTAATACCTTGGCCCCTTGATCCTTCATCAAATAAAGAAGCACCCAAAGGTTCCTCGCATATGGTGTTGTCTTGGTTGACATGACCATTAACAGTCTTACCATTAATAGGTAGATCGAATAACATGTACATGTCTGTGATATCCTAATATTTATCCCTAAGACCCCATTTATCATTTCATTAAAACCACGAGCGTGGTGACCTCTTAACCCTCTTGTATTTGGATTTGTTGTGGGGAGATCACTAAACACCTTTTTGTTTTCCTTTATCTTTGCGCTTACTTGTTTTATGCTTTACTAACCCTATTCGAAATACAAAAATATGATTTGTTTCCTTTTCTTATTTTCCAAGGTAGGGCTTTTTCATCAAGAGATCAAGTTAGGTTTCTAAATTAGGGTTTTGATTCCCTAATTCAAAGTAAAAGTCAACAAGAGGTCAACAAGGCTTATTCTTCAAGGCATGACCTCTAATTTTAGTTCACATTCATGTCAAGATTCATTCAACACCAATTGATCAAAAGAAGTCCAAGTTTGATTCTTGGTTTGCAAGTTAACTCAAGATGGGTTCATGTGTTTATTTTTTCATATCTTCTTCATCAATTTTTCAAGCTTTAATCAAGGACTAATCAAGGGTGATCAAGGATAGATCATTTGGAGTTCATAATGTCATCATTATACCTTTAAATAGAAGAAAACATAAAAAATTACCAGTTGAAATATGGTGGTTTGACCTAAAAATAAAAAATGGCATGTCATTTGGTCTAAACACCATAACTTTCTTATTTTTCAATAGTTTTGGGCACTTCTTTGAGCCAAATGTCTCTTTTGATGTCATCTACAACTTTGCTTCAGAGGTCAAACATCAGTTCAAGCTCTAAGTCCATCAAATTTTGAAAGCCATTTGTGCATAAAACTAGGTCATGACTTGTTTGACCTAATACCATACCTGTTTTTCAGTGCCACAACCCCAACTTTCAACTCATGCCATTTTCCCACTAAACATCCTTTTGAAATTGTTTATTTTTGCATTATATTCTCCTCCATGCAAGGATCATTCGGCTCAAAGAAAATCATAAAATGCACGAGTAGATTCCATTTGGCCTAAGCAAAAACATCACATGAACTTTGTTTGTACCGAGTGACCTATAATTGTAAATGACCTAAAAGTTGCTTGGGATCACTTTTAACATGTGTAACTTGTTTATCATTACCAAACACATATGGTACAACAAAAAACAATTGGAATAGCTCAGCAAATCACACATTCCATGCTTCATTTCTCACGGTTTAGATCTAGAATTTTCCAAACTTGATTTATACGATTGAGACACAATTTGGCACGTATGATGATCTCACTTCTATCCTATAAATAGAGAATAATTTTTCCTTCATTTGCAAACTTTAATAGCCACAAAAACTCTACCCCTCTCGCAAGCCCGAAACTCTCAAATTTCCAGTTCATGAACCTACTAAATCGATTACTGAAGGTTGAAGATGAAGTTGCTTCACGCACTTTGGTGCCAATTTCAAACCCTTCATTCAATCGCACGCTAAGACACGTGCTAGCCATAGAAAATATTATTTTCTTTTCTATTTTATTTCATTTAAATTCCTTTTTCGTTCAAAAATAATTTTAAATAGATCCTTAATGATTTTTCATCCCAACTGTTTTCACAAAATCACAAAAATATTTTCTACTTCATATGTTTTTTTTCTAGATTTTTAAAATTATATATATATATATATATATATATATATATATATATATATATATATATATATATATATATATATATATATATATATATATATATATATATATATATATATATATATATATATATATATATATATATATATATTGCTATTTATTTTCTTATTAATTAACTTTAAACAATTATTTCTCCATCATTTTGAATTATTTTTTTGTCCAACTTTTGAGATCTTGATCCTTGGAGTTTTTCTGACTTTCACAAATATTTGTGGCTTTTTATTTGATGCTTTGAGGCATCTTTTGTATTTTTTCTTTTATTTCCATTTTTTAACCATTTAAAAAATACTTTAATTCTTTTTTAATTATTTTGTTTAATTTTTCTTCTAACTTTTGGTTGACTTGGTCAATTATGGTTGGTTGAAGTTCATCTTGTTCAATTGTACTCTAGATTGATGTTTAATGAATTTTCTTCATTTCAAATCTACCATTAAATTATCATTTGATCATTTTCAGTACTTTGGATTGATGATAAGTTTGTCTCAAGGTATTATAAAGAATATGAATTTAAGTAATGATCCAATCCCCTTGCCTTTGTGCTTGATCACCTTTCTTCTTCTTCTTTCTATTAATTTTGTTTTAATCATGGTGTTGAATTGTTTTAATAGGATGACTTTGTATCATTTCTCTAACATGCATTACAAATACATTGCTATTGTCCGACCTCAGAAAGTTGTGACTTCTACATTAGTCCGATTACGATTGCTTAACATAGAGCTAAATTTGTCCTGAATCAATTAACTAACTACTAACACTAACATTAACTCTATTATTGTACTAACTTTACTTTTCTGAACTTTTACATTAATGTCATTTAACTTTTTGCCCTTTAATTTTGTGCAATTTAATTTCTTTCCATTTATCATTCAAGTCATTTATCATTTCATGTCATCTTCATCTTTTGATTTATTTGCCTTCAAAGGTTTAAAAAATTAATAAATATAAAACCCTAAAAAACTTGTAATATGATCTTGAGGACCATCTCTTGCATATGGAGTGTTTGGACTTTGAACTTGAGACCATGATTATTATCCCTTAGCTTGGAGTTCACCCGATACTTTGATTCATCTGAGACATTACATTCATCTGATACTTTGTGTTGTACCCCAAAATTTTCCCTCCCATTTTATTCAAAACATGCTCACAAAAGGTCTCAAATACTCAAAGCCACTCAAGAGTTGATTGGTCAAACCTCCTCCTAAGCAAGGGTATTTAACTAGGGTTTTGTGCTTCTCCAGGAAGATTGAGTTGCAAGGTTATCAAATGACTTTCATGATTCATCATAGGTCCTTAATAATTCTTATGTCAAGTTTTAAGTCTTTCATCACATGTTTGCTCAATCAATGGCTCAGAAGATTGAAAGTCAACTATATTGACTAAAAAGTCAATTGTGGTCAACATACAGTCAAACTTCAAGATTTTTTGTCTACATCAATATTTTGAGGTGATATTCATCACTTGATCAAGGATTTATCATGATTACTTAAGGAAATCCCTCAAATGATCAAAGGTCAAAAAATTGCCAAATTAGGGTTTTGATTGAAGATGATTGATCATTGACTTTTGGCCTAGTGCATGACCTAATGGCTTAAAGCATGATCTCAAGGGCTCATATACAACATATTGACCTAATTACATGGCTCAAGATATCTTCAAAGATACAAGTGATTGACGTTTGAAGAATTGAATCAATTGAATGAAAAGTCAATAGTCACTCAAAAGTCAAACTTTGACTTTTTGGTCAATATTGGAATTCAAAAATCAAGAATCATAAAAACATTCAAAATTATCAAGTTTGATCATCAAGAGTCAACAAAGTCAAGAGAATTAAGAAAAAGTCAACAAAAGTCAAAAGTTGGAAAATTTTCTAGAATGATTCAAGGAACAAAGTCACTACTTTATGGCCATTTTTCACCAAAATACAAATTGATTCAAGGAAAAATTTCAACACAAAAGTTGTAGGGATTAATGAATTCTACAACTTTATCAATGAGGGTTGATCTCCAAAAAGTGCTTAAATTAAAAGATATGGGCCCATGCAACACAATCTCACTTTTTAGGCCTCTAAACTATAAATCTCTGCATAGTCAGATGATTACACAAACTTTTGGGCCATTATCCAATTGATTAAGGCTTTACTCAAGAAAACTTGCCATTTAGGGGAAAAAGATCACATTTCCATTCTCATAAATCATACTTTATGGAATTGTCAACTCTCCTTGAGCCTCTCACTTGTTTCATCTACACACACTCAACCTAAAAACTCAGAGGAACATGTTTAAAGTGTCTAACCACTCTATAAGACAAGGTACAATGCATTGGAACCATGTTCTTCAAGGTTACTTCAAAACTAACCTTCCACACCATAACTTGTTATCTTGCAAATATGGTTACTTCAACTTCTAAAACGTTTTGCCTATAAATATAGAGTTCTTTTTAACCCAAGATACAAATTGACAGCTCCAAAAACACCCTCAATCTCTCTCAAGTCAGAATTGGTCAAATTTCTCCATTTTTGAGTTTGAAAATCCATCTCTTTGAAACTCCCAACTCTTGCCATATCTTTGCAAGTTAACCATCCTAACACTTCATAAACATCATATAGAACTCATCCACACCCATGTTACACTTCTGTAATCACTCAATCATCATACACCATTCCCAATTTTCACCATTGCAACTTAACTTGTTTGGAGTGATTCAACAACTTTCAGCATAAAGTAAGAATTGGAATAGGTTCCTGAAAGTCCTAGGAAGCTTAATCAATCATCACATTACACTGAAAGACCATAGAAGAAGCATTGGACTTTCTCTAATTTGGTAAAATTTTCAACATGTGATATCCATATACATGCATCATTTGTGTTTGCTTTATAAAGATAAAATGTAGATATCAATATCCTGAAGCTAACTATATCATTAGTTTTCATTAATTTTGCTTGTGGGGTGAGAATCGAAGCTCTGACCAGTTAGGGTTCATTTTTGGTACTGAGTAAAATTCTTTTTATTCTTTGAGTTTTAGTTAAAATAAATAGTATGGTTGAATTCCTTATGAAATTTAGAACAAGTTTGATGTTTACAGTTTTAAAAATGGTTGAGAAATGGAGGTTTTATAAAATTTGAAAATGTTGTTGTTGTTTTCTGGCGCAAGGAAGAAGAAGAAGTGGGAATTCCATTTTTGAAAATTAAGTTTATAATTTATTTAGTGGTTGTTTTATAATGACCGGATGTAACAGCCACCCCAGTGGCAGTGCACTTGCTCTTAAGTCATACATATGCCTGGTCCTGGGTTTGTCCAAGCGTGAGGCATTTTATTTTCTAACATTTCATTGCAGATCCAGTGTGAACCAAGCATACACACTCATTATGTACCCCCTCATCAACACCATCAAATCATTATACAATCAGATCCCACGCTCCAGATCAGCACCCTCACCAAGAGCCCTCGTGGATCTCCCTCACTAGATCCAGCACAGCGCCTGGGCTCTCTTGTTATTGGGCTTAGAGTTTTTGCTTTCTAACACCCCTTATTTCACTTATACTGCAAGCCCATTTTATTTATTTTTTTGTTTTAATTTACATTTTCTTTTCTTTAACCAATTTCATTTTGTATTTTATTTTAATAAATAAAATCATAAAATCACAAAAAAAATTAGATTTAGCTTTTATTAATTAATTAATTTAATTTCCGTAAATAAAAAATAATTTAATTTAATCACTTTGTTTTATTTTATTAATTAATTTGTAAAATAACTAGAATTAGGTTTTGTTATTATTTTACACTATAAAATATATTTTTTAAATAAAACACCAAAAATATTTTCTAAATACTTAGAATTATTTAGATTTTAAATATCTTTCCCTTTTCACCACCTTCGTGCACTTTACTTTTGCATTAATATTTTCCAATATTGTAACTGTTAATAGTCTGTAATAGCTTTAATTAGGGTTTACTTTACTTTTCATCCCCATTCATAAATTTGTACCCCTATTCCTGAAGCGTTGTAATAGCATAGGACATTTCATTTTCGCAATTTACTGCTTTCCTTATTATTTCTAGCGTAATAGGATTGTATGGCAAGATCTAAAATAAAACATTATAAAACTTAATCTCAAGACAAATACTTGAAATCAAAACACTACGCACACGCGCACCTCTAGGGTAACCTCCCTTGTTGCCTCGGATAAACACAGTCATATTCCTCGAACATGGGATGCTTTAGCAAAGACCCTCGGTTAAAAGATTATAGTCCCTCGATGACCCTTCAATGCTGCCTTCGGTAAACAATCTTAGTCCCTTACGACAAGTGCTAAAGCATCCTACAAGTTGCTTTCTATGACTGTACGATGAACCGCGCCAGTCTCTCACATCCAACGATAGGGCTTCCTACTAACTAATGGTAGGGTATCACTATCTAAAAGATGAGGAAAAAATAAAGACTTCTTTGAGTAGGTAGAATGCTCGTAGTCGCTTGCTCACAAACTTTTCAAAACAAAACATCTTTCTACAAAACAACACTCTCTTTCATAAATATTTTCAAAACAAACATTTTGTATACATTCTCAACAATATGAGAATCATTACAAAGTTGCCTCACTTAAGCATTTTCAAAATATTTTCAAACATATACAAACACAAAGTATTTCAAAAGTGAGCTAGCAATTAAAGAGCCCGTAGATAACTATGGATGAAAAGGATGCTAACACCTTCCCTTTTCATAACCTAACCCCCAAACTCATAAAATTCTCAAAGGTCTTTCCTGTTCTTTTCACCCTTTCCTTTATTGGATAAAAGAAAAGTCGGTGGCGACTCTTGCTATCTGTAACATTTTCGATAAAACCCAAAACCCAAAAGTCAGTTCTCCCACCGTATTACAGAATTGGCGACTTTGTTGGGGAAATAACTAAAAGTGGGGTTACCTTCAGAACTAGATCATGTTTATTACTTTACTTATTTGCCTTGTATGCTTCATATTTTGGGATATGATTGGGTTTATTTCCTATATAGATCCTATACCCGGATCTAGGGGCATTTTAGGTAAGTAGCAATAGATCGTGAAAATTGTACAGCGTAGACCGATATGGTTGAAACAATGGCTATGTTAGTGTGACACATTGGTTGGTACCGGTGTCCCTTGAGTCAGTCAAGGAGAATGATGGGCTGCCGCGTGGTTTCATAAGCACTAACTGACCTTGGAACCTTAGTCGACATAACTTAGCCATTAGAAAGTAGTGAGATGGCTGACTTTGGTGTAGACTGAAGTTGGTTGATACTCGATACTACGCTCATTGAGATTGGACTCTTGGGATATTTCGGTCGCAAATCAGATGCTTGTGCTGAAACAATGCCTGGGAGAAAGATCACTGATATTGTGGCTCCTAGAACCCGATTACTTCTTTTAGGACAAGTTGGGCCAACTAAAACATCAAGAGGGTACTTACCTACAAACTCCATGCAAGCTTAAACCTAAGGCCTTGTATGTTTTGTTTGTTTATGATTAATTATTCGAACATGACATCATAACATCATGACATCATACCATATCATTTTTACTAACCATTTCAAGGACCTAGGGATTTATCTTTGTTCTGTTTTGTAGGTCATGGCCTCCGCTCGCAGAAACACTATCTGGATCAGTTTTGTGAGGATACCTTCTCAACTTAAGGAGTTAGTCTCAAAAGTTCCTGAAAGCTCTCAATTCACCAAGAGGCATGGTCATCTACTCAGTTTTGTTACCTCGGGTTTTGAAGAAGACGCGATGAGTGTTTTATTCCAGTTCTTTGATCCCGCACATCACTGTTTCACCTTTCTGGATTATCAGTTAGTAAACACAATGGAAGATTTCTCTAAGCTACTGGGAGTACATGTTCTTGATCAGACACCTTTCACTGGTTTAGAGAAAGATCCACAACCTGAAGAAATTGCAGCAGCCTTACATATGAAGCGGTCTGACATTGTATCTAATTGGGAAACAAGAAGTGGAGTCAAGGGCTTTCTTGCTAAATTTCTGTTAGAGAAGGCTCAGTCGCTTTTGGATGTTATGAGTTTTCAAGCTTTCAAAGAAATTTTGGCTTTTTTGATCTATGGTTTGGTGCTATTCCCTAATCCAGACCAACTCATTAATGTGAACGCCATCAAAATATTTCTTTCTCGTAACCCTGTGCCTACCTTGATCAGAGACATTTTGCATTCTATTCACACTCATATTATAAGGAAACGAGGGACTCTTATGTGTTGCATACCTCTGCTATCCAGGTGGTTTATTTCGCACCTTCCCCGATCAATAATGAAGAATGAACAAGGTTTGAGGTGGTCGTAAAGAATAATGTCACTTTCTCATTCAAATATCTATTGGTGCTCCCAATCTCAAGAGGATATTACTATCATTGACCGTTATGGGGAATTCCCTAATGTTCCACTCCTTGGAATTAGGGGAGGTATTACCTACAACCCTTCTCTAGCTTTATGCCAATTTGGTTACGCTCAAAGAGATGGCCCGTGTGACATACTTATCCAGGGTATTATATTCGATTACGAGATTGATTTTCAATGTTATTGTCAAAGGTTTATACATGCTTAGGGCATGGTAAACAAGATTGATAACAAGACTTTAGGATAAAAGAATTGCATTCCTTTGGATCCCTACCTCAAATGGGTATGAGCTCACGCTCAAAAACTCATGATGCCATATCCAGCTGTTCTACCGGTGATCATAGAGCCTGTTGTCTAAGGAGACGTTTCTCACACCATCCTCCATCTAGATATGCCCACCGACCTCGAAGAATTGTAGAAGTCCTAGATTCAACTCAAGGAAGAATGGGAAACCTTTGAAACTCATTTCTATGCAAGTGAAAAGAAAGTGTTGGAGCTCATAAAGCAACTGCACGAGGAGCAAAGCCTTAATGCATACATCGACACAAAGAGGAAGCGTCCATGGGAGACTTGAGTCTTATGTTCTAGAAGTTCATATTTTTATCTCTTTGAGCCCCTTTTGTTTTCATTGTAAGCCTAAAAGGAAATTGTAATCTTGAACTTACTAATAAAAATCTTTGTTTTTGTTTCCTCTCGGTTAGAAAATTTAATCTCCTAAGGTCCTTGAAAATATTGCATACACATGTCATGCATCATTTCATAAACAGGTTTTCCAATACATGTTTCCTCATCTAATTACTGTTTATTTCAGTATAAGATGGCCCTCGAACAAACTGTCAAGGATCAACAGGCTCAACATGCACAATTTCAAGAGACTCTTCTGAATCTGGCCAAAGGGCAACAAGAGATGATGGTGCTCCTCACCAAGAAAAAGAAGACTAAAAAGCTGGCTGTCATCCTCAATATGGGGAGAATATTCAAATTTCTTGCTCGACTGGTTCAATGGGATGATGTTTCCTCTGCAGAAGACGACAACAAGGAGGAGGATGGCAAAAGTGTCAGGGGTGAAGGTAAAAATAACTAGGGTTTTGAGAATATTCCTGAAGATGAAGACTACTTCGACGAATAGTACCCTCATGTAGATGACAAGTACAAACAGTTAGAAGACTGTCTCAAAGCTATGGAAACCCATAAAGTGCCTAGATTGTATTTTGGAGAGCTAGTTCTGATCCCGAGGGTGGTCATCCCTCACAAATTCAAGGTCCTTATCTTTGCTAAATATGATAGGGTCTCTTGTCCCAAACTTCATCTGAGCTCGTATATTCAAAAAATCCAACCTCATACTGCTGACAGGAAATAATGGGTCAATTTCTTTCAAGAAAGTTTGTCTGGTACTCAACTTGAATGGTTCTATCAACTCGAAGGAACCAACATTCACACATGGGAAGACTTGGCTACTGCTTTCTACAAGCAATATCAATATAATGCTAACCTGGCGCAGACTCGTGCGCAGTTGAAAAACATGTCCATGGGCTCAAATGAAGGGTTCAAGGAGTATGCATAAAAATGGAGGGATTTAGATGGAAGGGTGCAACCTCCTTTGACTGGTCGGGAAATGGTAGATATGTTAATAGGAACTCTAATATGCCCATTCTTTAATCTGTTGATTGGAAGCTCGTCATCTGGTTTTACAGAGTTGATTCTGACTGGAGAAAGAGTGGAAAGTGGCATTAAGAGCTGGAAGATTCCAATGGCTGCAACTTCTAATACTATGAAGAAGCCATTCAGTGGTAAGAAAGAAACCAACACTGTCTACGGATATAAGAGTCATAGTAAAAATGATCGCCATCAGTATGTGGGAGCGGTGTTGATCTCTAATTTGGAGCCTGTTCAACAAGAACAATAACAGGGCCACCAGCGTAGGTCAGACGCTCTGAGGAGGCAGTTTACCAGGATTAGTATGCCATTGTCTCATGCATTACAACATCTGTTGAAAGAAAAATTAATAACACTGCGCGATCCTCCTCAAAATCCCAACACATCTTCTCCAAAGTACGATCCAAGTGCAAGGTGTGCCTATCATTATAACAATCCTGGGCACGACACCAACAACTGCTGGGCCCTGAAAAACAAAATTCAAGACATGATTGATAACAAGGAAATTGAGTTCGACCCTCTAGAAACTATGAACGTGATTAATGCACCTATGCCTAAGCATGACAAAGGCATAAGTGCTATTGAAGATGTTTTGTATGTTACCTTCGTAAGTGATATGGTTACTCCTCTCTCAACAATTAAAAAGAATTTGCTACAAGTAAGTTTATTTTCGGGTTGTGTTAAAGAATATTATTGCTGTGCAGTTCAACCCAATGGTTGCGCGTTATTAAAGGAAGGCGTTCAACGCCTGATGGATGAACATGTAATTTTGATTGAGAAAATTCTGTATGCTGAGAATTTGTGCCGAGATTTGTCTATCATATCTGGTACTCCTTTCAAGATCACTTCCAAGGGTCCTGTAAGGATTACTGTCAATCCAAAAGTTGCTCCCTTAATCATTACAACCCCTGGGCCCATCCCATATTCTTCGGAGAAGGCTATTCCATGGAATTATGGGTCTGACATCTATTACCACGACATTAAACAAGAGTTATCTGATGAAGATGATGAATAGGCTGATCCCAACATTGACAATATTGTAGGGACTAGCAAAATTACTAGAAGTGGAAGGATTTTCTCCCCGGAAATCTCTCCACCTATTCAAGTCAGAGTTACTAGGACAGCTACCGAAGCTCGAGGTAAAGAGCCAATGATAGAGCCTGCCCAGATAGAGGCGCCAAAAGAAGCTACAGTTAATGACACCTCTGGTCAGGAATTGAAAGAGGTTTTGAAAATCATCCGCAAGAGCGACTATAAAATTGTTGAACAACTGGGGCAGACCCCGTCCAAAATATCCATGCTATCTTTACGGTTGTATTTTAAAGCCCATGCACAAGCTTTAGTAAAATTCTTAAAGACTGCTCATGTGCCGCAAAAAATTTTGGCTGATCAATTTGGAAGTTACATAGCAAGTTTAACAACTGATAATGGATTAGGTTTCTCCGATGCTGACCTGACTCCGGAGGAGAGAAATCATAATAGGGCCCTGTATGTCTCCATTGCATACAGGGGCACTATGTTGGCTCATGTGTTAGTTGATACTGGCTCTTCTCTGATTGTTCTGCCAAAGGGTTATCTTGACAGACTGGATTGTGAAGGGGTTGTGTTGGAACTCAGTGACATTATAGTTCAAGCCTTTGACGGGTCCAAAAGAATGGTGCATGGAGAAGTGGATCTTCCTGTTAAAGTGGGTTCACAGATCTTTGAATCCACCTTCTATATAATGGACATCCGACCAGCTTATTCTTGTCTACTAGGACGCCTCTGGATCCATGGGGTAGGCGCTGTTTCCTCCATTTTGCACCAGAAATTAAAGTATCTTTTGAAAGGGATGATTTTTACTGTCTACGGAGAAGAGGAGTACATGGTCAGCCATTTGAATTCATTCCGATACATGGAGATGAATGGGGAATTCATTGAGACTCTCTGTCAAACTTTTGAAGTGATTTCCCCTACTGCTATCAAAGATGTTTATGCCATTCCAAAGACTACCAAGGTTCTGCACAAGATGGCTTCCTTGAAAGATGCCAAATCTACTATAGAAGAAGGTGGTTGCACTATTTGGGGTCAGCTTCCTAATATCCCTTAATAATCTAAAAACTTTGGTTTGGGATTTACTGCAGAGGGTCAGAGGGCTGTTCGTCGCGCTTGTGCTGGAAGACCTCCATTCCGTGTCAGTAACAATTGAGTTAACGCTATAGAGGATGCTGACCGTGATTGTGACTTCGACAGGCTGGATCTTTCCTACCACTGGCAATGGGCTCAACAACTGGAAGGCGGAAGACATTATCTCAATCTCATTTAGTCAGGAGTAATAGCTATTTCTATTTTATTGCTTTAAGAAGTTTGGTTATGTAATTTCTTTTAAAACAATGACTTTAAACCTTGTGTCTTGCCCGGGGCACAATGGTTCATTTGTTAAGGGTTGTCATTTCATATGTCATATTTTCATTTAATGAAAACATTGGACGTTTTGCATTCAAATTTTGTGCTCTTTGTTTTTTTTCTTTTACTTTATTGCACTTTCAAATAGCTATGTGTTCTTACACACACCCACACACTATATTGTAGATCTCCATCCACTTTGGATCTCGTTGATAACGATTATGCTATTTCCTCTTATGACTTTGAAAATCCGATCTACCAAGCCGAGGACGAAGGTGAGGAAGATTGTGAAATACCTGAAGAAATTTCTAGACTCTTAATACAAAAAGAAAAGGCTATTAAACCACATGAATAGCCAGTCGGAGTTGTAAATTTGGGTATTGAGATAAATATAAAAGAAGTCAAGATAAGTGTCAACCTGGAGGACAGTGTCAAGAATAGATTGATTCAGATGTTGCACGACTATGTTGAGATATTTTCTTATTCATACAAATACATGTCAGGGCTCAATACTGATATTATGGTTCACCGTCTGCCAATGAAAGATGGTTATTCTCCGATTAAGCAGAAGGGTCGTCACACGCGTTCTGAAATGTCGGAAAGGATCAAAGCTAAGGTTATGAAGCAATTCAATTCAGGGTTCTTAGCAATGACGTCATATCCTCAATGGGTCATTAATGTTGTTCTGGTACCAAAGAAAGATGGCAAGGTATGTATGTGTGTAGATCACATAGATTTGAACAGGGCGAGCCCCAAAGATGATTTCCTGCTGCCACATATTGAAGTTTTGGTCGACAACACCACTCAGCACAAGGTATTCTTCTTCATGGACGGTTTCTTAGGTTATAATCAGATCAAGTGGCGCCCAAGGACATGGAGAAAACTACCTTCGTCACACAGTGGGGCACTTTCTGTTACAAGGTCATGTCTTTTGGGTTGAAGAACGCCAAGGTAACTTATCAGCGTGCCATGGTAGCCTTATTTCACGACATGATTCACCATGAGATAGAGGTCTACATCGACGACATGATAGCAAGGTCACAAACTAAATAAGAACATCTTGATCATCTACACAAGTAATTTGAGAGGCTGAAGAAGTACAACTAAGGCTAAATCTGAACAAATGCACTTTTGGGGTGAGATCCGGTAAACTCTTGGGTTTCGTCGTCAGTGGTAAAGGTATTGAAGTTGATCCTACAAAAGTTAAAGCTATTCAAGAAATGCCAGCTCCCCGTACTGAGAAAGAGGTCAGAGGTTTCTTAGGACGACTGAATTACATTTCCCGATTCATTTCTCATTTGACTGCTACCTATGAGCCAATCTTCAAGCTGCTGAAGAAAGATCAAGTAGTAAAGTGGAACGACGACTGTCAAATAGTCTTTGATAAAATCAAGGAGTACTTACAAGAACCTCAGATTCTGATGCCACCAGTTGAAGGAATACCTTTAATCATGTACCTAGCAGTGCTAGAGAATTAAATAGGGTGTGTACTAGGGCAACATGACGAGTCTGGTCGAAAAGAGCATGCAATATACTACCTTAGAAAAAAGTTTACCGACTGTGAAACAAGATATTCACTGCTCGAGAAAACTTGATGCGCTTTGGCATGGGCTGTTCACCGACTAAGACAGTATATGTTGACCCATACTACTTTATTGATCTCTAAAATGGATCCCATCAAGTACATATTCGAGAAGCCAACCCTCTCCGGAAGAATAGCTCGATGGAAAATGGTCCTAACAGAATACGACATTTAGTACACCATTTAAAAAGCAATCAAAGGAAGTGTACTGGCAGATCATTTGGCGCATCAACCTGTAGATGACTACCAATCTATGAATTTCGAATTCCCGGATGAGAACATCATGCTAATTAAAAATTATGAAGAACCTGGACCATATGAAGGACCTTAGTTAGGATCCCAATGGACTATGGTTTTCGATGGAGCTTCTAACTCACTTGGCAACGAGATAGGTGTTGTAATCATCTCTCCCCAGGGTTTTCATACGCCCTTCACTGCCAGACTTTGCTTTGGCTGCACCAATAATATGGCTGAATATGAAGCGTGCATCATGGGTATTAAAGCTGCTATTGACCTGAGAATCAAATTCCTGAGTGTATATGGGGATTTGGCCTTGGTAATCAGTCAGATCAAGGGAGAATAGGATACGAAGCATCCGGATATTATCCCTTAGCGAGAACATGTGCTAACCTTGATTCTGTACTTCGAAGAGATTACTTTTGAGCATATCCCAAGAGAAGAGAATCAGTTGGCAACCGCATTAGCTACCATGTCATCCATGTTCAATATTAGAGGGGACAATGAAGCTCCCATAATTTCCATTGAAAGATTCGACGAACCGACACATTGCTACGAAATTGATACTGATGGAATAGAAGAAAAAATTTGGTTTCATGAAGTGAAAAGGTACTTTGAAGCTCAAGAATACCCAGAAGGGGCATCGATCAATGACAAGAAATTCCTACGGAGGTTCTCGGCTAAGTTCTTCTTGAGCAATGGAATTTTGTAGAAGTGTAATCATAATTCAGCTCTGCTTCGTTGTATGGACAAGAAGGAAGCAGAGAAAATTATGGAAGATATGCATGAAGACATCTTTGGTACTCACTCCAGCGGGCATACTATGGCTAAAAAGATTCTGAGAGCGGGTTACTATTGGTCGACTATGGAAACCGACTGTCACCACCACTTGAGAACTTGTCATAAGTGCCAGATCTATGCTGATAAAGTTCACGTGCCTCCGATTCCCCTAAATGTTTTGACTGCTCCTTGGACATTCGCAATGTGGGGCATTGATATAATCGGAGAAATCAAGCCTACTTCTTCTAACGAACATCGCGTCATTCTCATTTCCATTGACTACTTTACAAAATGGGTTGAAGCGAGCTCATTTGCCTCTGTTACCAAGAATGTGGTAGCCCGATTCATTAAGCATAACCTCATCTGTCGGTATGGCATCCCCGAGAGAATCATCACGGACAATAGTACCAACCTCAACAACACTATGATCACTGAACTCTACACGTAGTTTAAGATTAAGCACCATAACTCTTCTCCGTATCGACCAAAGATAAATGGTGCAGTGGAATCCACCGACAAGAATATTAAGAAGATCATACAGAAGATGGTTGTGACCTAGAAATTCTGGCACGGGATGTTACCATTTTCTCTTGATGGCTATCACACTTCAGCGTGAACATTAACTAGGGAAACCCCATTCTCTCTGGTCTATAGTATGGAAGCTATCCTACCTGTTGAAGTTCAGATTCCTTCTCTAAGGATTATGAAAGATGCAAACTTTGGCAAAGAAAAGTGGATTCAAACTACGCTAGACCAGTTGAATCTGATTAACGAGAAGAGGCTTGCGGTTGTCTATCATGGTCAAATATATCAAAAACATATGATCAAGGCATTCAACAAGAAAATCAAGCATCGGGTATATCAGGGTGGTGACTTAGTAATAAAGCACATCATTCTACCGCAAGGTGATCCCATGGGAAAATGGACTCCCACCTACGAAGGGCTATTTGTTTTTAAGAAAGTATTTTCGGCTGGTGCTATGATACTAACCACCCTGGACGGTAAATATTTTCTGCACCCTGTGAACATAGACATAGTTAAAAGATACTACGCATGAAAACGATCCACTAGGTTGACTGGCCTAGGCAAAAATAAGGGCATCCCGGAGAACCAAAAGGGTTCGGGAAAAAATTAGGGATATATATAAAAGATTTGTACACCCGACAAGTCGAAAACCTGAAAAGGCGGCTTGGGAAAAAAAGGGTATCCTGGTGGACTGAAAACCTGAAAGCACGGTCCAGGAAAAAATTAAGGATTAAAGAGTACGACTATGTCCCATTGGATCACTTACATCAAGCTTTATTACCAAATTCAAAAGTTCAAAAGGTAGAGGTCAGTTTAATCAACTGCTTCCGATAACAAGGGATAAGATGTTCGAAGACATAAGGAAAATAACAGAGTTGGAACCCAACAAGATCATTTCCACATAGCTATATGTTTTGTTTTCACTTTTTACTCTTTTATTTCATGACAATTTCCTCTTAGTAGGATTTATGTCTCTTTGTACAAAATAGTCCGTTTATAGGTAAACTATCAATAAAAATACACCCTAAAATTCAAAAAAATTGTTTTTAAATTTTTCTGTTTTGTTTGCGAAAACGTCCAATGACTAAAATTGAATGAACATATGCGTATGAACGTGATTAACTGTTAGCAAATATATGCATAAGAACATGAATAAGCATTTACTCAAGACTCTAGGAGTTGGGATAATGTCCAAGCTATCCACAAATCCATAGAGCCACTTCCATGAGATTATCCCCACAGAGTAATCTTCACAAATTCATCTACAATGAAGATACATTCCCCGCAATTTCCCCGATAATATCACTCACCTACGGAATCTAATCAGTACATTTCATGGAAGTCCTCTTACCTAACCGAGTTTATTCCTTCAAAACTGTAAAACCCCCTGCAGATTTCTGCTCTCCAGCAGAGTTCATGCCCTCAGCAAGAGTGTTCCCTCAGCAGAGTATCTTTCCGTCAACAGGATTTATTTCCCCAACAGATTAAAGTCCCCCAGCTCGAGTCTATTCCTCGGATGGCTACAAATCACCGACAAAATTCCTCTCCCTAGTGAAGTCGTTACTATCCCCAGTTAAGTCTCCATTATCTCCAGAGAGTTACCACGAAACCTAGAACCAAACCAGATATTAGTCAACTTTATCCTCCCCAGACGAGTTGGAAGGTTATCCATCTCTTTTATCCCCAGTCAGGGTATATAAGAATTATCCTCCCCAGACGATTTAGAAGGTTATCCATCTCTTTTATCCCCAGTCAGGGTATATAAGAATTATCCTTCCCAGACGAGCCAGAAGTTTATCCATATCTTTTATCCCCAGTCGGGGTATGTAAGAGTTAAACTCCCCAGTAAAGCGATGAACGACTAATGTTCCTAAACTCTTCTTCCCAAACAGAAGTCAACATTCCCCAGCGGAGTTTCCTAAAACAACAAGTAGGAATCCCCAGCGGAAGCATTATAGACAAGGTTGAAGATTACACATGTTCTTCATCCCCAGCACAAGTCAGAGATTCATTTTCCCCAGCAAGATGTCACACGGAACTATTGATACACTTTCAAAAACATTTCACATTCATACATCATTTACCAATATCATATCATATGCATACGAATTGCATATAACACAGTCTCATTTATTTTGAGAACATCATTACACAATGCATTTTCATACATCATGACATTGCATACAACTAACTCTTTACCTTTTCAGGAAAGATCTATCAACAGACAAACATCATCAACTACTTATATGACCCGACAATCTTCTCAAAGGCTACATCTGACAAATGTCTATTTAAGAAATTTCCTCAGAGGGTCATTCTCAAAAAGACCTCTTATGGCTCAGATTAAATCGGGCGTAAATTTATTCTGATACTTCTTCTAGTTAAAGACAGGCGTATACATCTTCTGGCTCAGATTAAATCAAGCGTAGATTTATTATGATACTTCTTCCAGTGGACATTTTCTAGCTCAGATTAAATCAACCATAGATTTATTCTGATACTTCTTCCAGTTAAAGAAAAAAATACTTCTTCAGGCTCAGATTAAATCGAGCGTACATTTATTCTAATACTTCTTCCAATAGACATTTTCTAGCTCAGATTAAATCGACCATAGATTTATTCTGATACTTCTCCCAGTTAAAGACGGACGCATACATCTTCTGGCTCAAATTAAATCTACCATAGATTTATTCTGATACTTCTTCTAGTATACATTTTCTGGCTCAAATTAAATCGACCATAGATTTATTCTGATACTTCTCCCAGTTAAAGACAGACGTAGACATATTTTGGCTCAGATTAAATCAACCATAGATTTATTCTGATACTTCTTCCAGTAGACATTTTCTGGCTCAGGTTAAATCGACCAAAGATTTATTTTGATACTTCTCCCAACTAAAGACAGACACATACATCTTCTGACTCAGATTAAATCAAGTGTAGATTTATTCTGATACTTCTTCCAATAGACATTTTCTGGCTTAAATTAAATCAAGCATAAATTTATTCTGATACTTCTTCCAGTTGAAGCCGAGCATAGACTTAGTCTAATCTCTATCAACAGTTACTTTGGATGGCATCTTTAAAGCTCACCAGGAAGCTCGAGGAAGAAAGAGTGCTCAATGACTATATCAGCACAAAGAGAAAGCGTCCATGGGACTTTTGATTTTTCTTTTCTATTTTTAGATTTGTTTTATTTACTCCTTTGTAACGCCTTGAAGGCATGTTGAACCTTTCAAATTTAAGCTAATAAAGTTTTGTTTATTTTGGTTTGCAAATTGAAATTTCCCGAAAGTCTTTGAAATCATTACACGCGCATCCCTTTATCATACACATCATTACATGTACCACTACAGGCTTCTCATCTTCTTTGCTGTTTATTTCAGCAGAAATGTCTTCCGATCAAGCCATCAAAGATCTTCAGGTGAAGAACGCCCAGTTCCAACAGATGTTCATAAGTCTGGCTAAGGGGCGGGAAGATCTGAAAGCCCTTATTCTGAAAGAGAAGAAGAAGAAGAAGAAGAAGACTGGTATTCTGAATATGGGCAGAAGATTTGGAGAAAGCTTGAAGCATCAAACTAATCTGACCTCTTCATCCAAGGAAGGAGAGAACCAAGAAAGAGAGAAGGACCCTAGTCCTACAGTCTCTGATAATGAAACGGATTACAACGATGAGTAGTATCCTCCTGCTGAGGATAAATACAAGCAGTTAGAAGACCGTCTGAGTGCTATGGAAGTTCAGAAGATACCTGGTTTGGATTTCAGAGAATTGGGACTGGTATCGGGAGTGGTCATCCCTTAGAAGTTCAAAGCTCCAGTTTTTGCCAAGTATGACGGGGTGTCCTGCCCAAAACTCCATCTCCGCTTGTATGTTAGGAAGATTCAACCCCATACGGCTGAAAGAAATTTGTGGGTGCACTTATTTCAAGATAGTCTGTCAGGGACTCAGCTTGAATGGTTCTACCAGTTGGAGGGAGCCAGTGTCCGAAACTGGGAAGATCTTGCTGCTGCTTTCTACAAGCAGTATCAGTACAATACCGGCCTTGCTCTCACTCGTACTCAACTCCAGAGTATGTCCATGGGTGCAGGTGAAGATTTTAAAGATTATGCTAAAAAATGGAGAGACTTGGCTGGGAGAGTTCAACCCCCTTTGTCTGATAGAGAGTTGGTGGATATGTTACTTGGCACGCTGCCTGGTCCGTTCTTCAATCATTTAATCGGAGGCTCGTCATCTGGTTTCACCGAGCTGATTTTAACGGGAGAAAGAGTAGAAGCTGGAATTCGGAGTGTTAACATACAGAAGGATGCCTCCTTGAGTTCACCAAAGAAGCCTTTCATTGGTAAGAAGGAAGCCAGTGCAGTCTATAGCCCGAGGGGCCAAAGCAGATCTGAACACCGTCAAACGGTAAATGCTGTAGTGATACCAAGACCCGCAGTTGCTCCTCAATGCAACAATCAACAAAGGGTGGAAAGACCACAACGACAGTTTACCCGCATTAGCATGACATTGGCTGAAGTGCTACCTCACCTACTGAGATCTTACTTGGCGAACTTGAGAGAGGCTCCCAAGAATCCAAACACTACCTCTCCCAGATACAATCCCAACACGCGGTGCGCCTACCATTCTGAGAGTCCTGGCCACGATACAAATGATTGCTGGGCTCTGAGAAATAAAGTACAAGACTTGCTTGAAGCCAAGGAGATAGAGTTCGATGCTCCAGAAAAGCCAAATGTTATAACTGCTCCCATGCCCAAACATGGTCGTGGAGTTAATGCTGTTGACACTGATTTGTTTATGACCTCTGTTGAAGAAATTTCTACTCCCCTTATAACTGTTAAGAGGAATTTGCTGTTGGCCGGTTTATTTCCGGGTTATGGTGAAGGGTGCCACATGTGTTCGATTATACCTTCTGGTTGCCATTTGTTGAAGTCAGGTATCCAGCGCCTGATGGATAATAAAGAGATTTTATTTGAGAAGAATATGATTCCTGTTGTTCCAAACGAAGACGCTGCCATTATAACCATTTCTTCTAGCCCTTCCAAGGTTTCCTCGAGAAGACCTATTAGTATTACACCTGTTCAAAGAATTTCTCCGCTAATAATCACTGTTCCTGGTCCCATCCCGTACACCTCAGACAAGGTTGTCCCATGGCATTATGGTGCTAATGTGTACTATCATGGCATTAAGCAAGATATGAAGAATGAAGAAGCTGATACTGATGTCAGTAATATTGTCGGGACTAGTAAGGTTACCCGAAGTGGAAGGGTTTTCTCTCTTGAGATTGCTCCGAAGATCATCAAGCCTACTATTATTCCAACTGCTGCTCCAACCAGCACTCCTGACATTTCTCCCATTCCTACTCCAGTTATTACCCCTTTTGCTGAGCCATCTGGGACTCGGGGCAAGGAAATTATAGGTGAGCCTACCCGGACGGAGGCGCCTAGAAAAATTGTTGTGGAAGCCTCTAAACAAGTAATAGAGGAAATACTGAAAATTATTAAGAAGAGCGACTACAATGTGGTTGAACAGCTGGGGAAGACCCCATCGAAGATCTCCATGTTGTCTCTGATATTGTATTCTAAAGCCCATGCAAAGGCTTTGGTTGCATTTCTCAAGACTGCGCATGTGCCACAGGAAACTTTAGCAGATCAGTTTAAAGATTGTGTGACCAGCCTGACTGTTGACAATGGGCTAGGTTTTTCTGATGCTGACCTGACACCAAAAGGAAGGAATCATAATGATGCTCTGCATGTCTCGGTTGAGTGCAGAGGCACCACCATGGCCCATGTGCTAGTAGATATCGGGTCTTCACTGAATGTTCTATCGAAGAAAGCGTTGGACCGTTTGGATTGTGAGGGATTGACTCTAAAGCCTAGTAACATTATGGTAAGGGATTTTGACGGACCAAAGAGAATGGTGCACGGGGAAGTGGACATCCCTGTCAAAGTGGGTTCTCAGACTTTTGGGTCCACTTTCTATGTAATGGATATCAGGCCGTCATATTCTTGCTTGCTGGGTCATCCTTGGATCCATGAGGCTGGGGCAGTTACTTCCACACTCCATCAAATGTTGAAGTATTCGGTGAAGGGAAAGATTGTCACAATACGAGGTGAAGAAGAATATATGGTGAGTCACCTCAATTCCTTCCGCTACGTAGAGATGGACGAGGAATTCATAGAAACTCCTTGTCAAAATTTCGAAGAGGTCCCCCAGGTCTTGGCATCAACCGAAGTTACTACCAACACACCTCCGTTGAAGATGGTTTCCCTCAAGGACGCCAGGGCTGTAGTTGAAGAAGATGGGTGTACCAATTGGGGTCAGCTCCCCGATTTCACTCACAAAACTGACAAATTTGGTTTGGGCTTTACTACAGGGGCTCA
This sequence comes from Vicia faba, assembly GCA_948472305.1. Classification (NCBI taxonomy): domain Eukaryota; kingdom Viridiplantae; phylum Streptophyta; class Magnoliopsida; order Fabales; family Fabaceae; genus Vicia; species Vicia faba. Next base: position 133,475,085 of record OX451740.1, on the reverse strand, counting down.
AAGGGCTGTTAGGCGTGCTCGGGCTGGAAGACCTCCTCTACACATCAGCAATCAGGGAATTAATGAAATTGAAGACAGTGAAGAGGATTCAGACATTGACGGCTGGATCTACCCTACAACCAACGGTGGACCGAATAACTGGACGCCTAGGGACTTCATACATGTTTCTTTTATTCTGCAGTAATTGACTCATTTGTTTTAAGATTTGTAAAAACAATTTGAAACTTTACGGCCCGGTGCCTGGCTCCAGGCACGTAGGCTTTGCTTGTGAGGGCTATTATTTGTCATTTCATATATCATTAATAAAGCATTGGACGTTTCTTGCATGCAAATTTTGCGCTCCTTGTTTTTCTTTTCTGTCTCTCACTTTATCAAAACAACTATTCTCTTACACACACACTCACGTATCATAATGCAGATCCATATCCACTCTGGATCCCATTGATAACAGCTCTTCTACTGCCAGTTATGACTTCGAAAATCCGATCAACCAAGCCGAGGATGATTGTGAGGTGCCTGGAGAACTTTCTAGACTATTACAGCAGGAAGAAAGGGCCATATAGCCTCATGAAAAGCCAGTTGAGTCAGTGAATTTGGGTACAAAGGAAGACAGGAAAGAGGTTAAAATAGGTGCGAATCTGGAGCCCAGTGTCAAACAATGATTACTACAGATGCTACACGACTATGTTGAGATCTTCGCCTGGTCCTATGAAGACATGCCTGGTTTGGACACTAATATTGTGGTACATCGCCTGCCGACTAAAGAAGACTGTCCTCCGGTAAAGCAGAAGGTCTGTCGTATGCTCCCTGAAATGTCAAAGAAAATCAAGGCAGAGGTCATGAAACAGTTCAACGCAGGATTCTTAGCTGTCACTTCTTATCCGAAGTGGGTTGCTAATGTCGTTCCGGTACCTAAGAAGGACGATAAGGTATGGATGTGTGTGGACTACAGGGATATGAACAGGGCAAGCCCCAAAGATGACTTCCCACTTCCTTACATTGATGTTTTAATTGACAACATCGCGTAGCACAAGATCTTCTCCTTCATGGATGGTTTTTATGGCTACAACCAGATCAAGATGGCTCCTGAAGACATGGAGAAGACAACCTTCTTTACACAGTGGGACACCTTCTGTTACAAGGTAATGCCTTTTGGGTTGAAGAACGTTGGGGAAACTTATCAGCGTGCCATGGTCGCTTTGTTCCACGATATGATTCACCACGAGATCGAGGTTTATGTTGATGACATGATAGCCAGGTCCCAGACTGAGGAAGAGCACCTTGATCATCTCCAAAAACTGTTTGACAGGTTGAAGACGTACAAGCTGAGGTTAAATTTGAACAAGTGTACCTTCGGGGTAAGGTCTGGTAAGCTTCTGGGCTTTATTGTCAGTGATAAGGGTATTCAGGTGGACCCTGCAAAGGTAAAAGCCATACAAGAGATGCCAGTCCCCCGCACAAAGAAAGAAGTTAGAGGGTTTCTTGGGACGTCTAAATTACATCACCAGGTTCATTTCACATTTGACTGCTACTTGTGAGCCAATCTTCAAGCTGTTGAAGAAAGATCAAGTGATAAAGTGGAATGATGGATGCCAGACCGCTTTCGAAAGAATCAAGGAATAACTTCAAGAACCACCAATTCTGATGCCTCCAGTTGAAGGAAGACCTTTGATATTATATCTGACAGTGCTAGACTGTTCAATGGGGTGTGTGCTGGGGCAGCATGACGAGTCTGGTCGAAAAGAGCATGCAATTTACTACCTTAGCAAAAAGTTTACCGACTGTGAGACCCGATACTCATTGCTCGAGAAAACTTGCTGCGCTTTGGCATGTGCTTCTCTCCGACAGAGACAGTATATGTTGACTCACACTACCTTGTTAATATCAAAGATGGATCTGATCAAGTACATTTTCGAGAAGCCCGCTCTCTCCGGAAGGATAGCAAGATGGCATATGATCTTAACCGAGTACGACATCCAATACACAACCCAAAAAGCAATCAATGGAAGTGTATTGGCGGATCATTTGGCGCATCAGGCCGTGGATGACTACCAGTCCATGAATTTCGAGTTCCCGGATGAGAATATCATGTTGGTAACCGACTGCGAAGAACCTGGACCGGATGAAGGACGCGAGGAGGGATCCCGATGGTCTATGTATTTTGATGGAGCCTCAAACGCATTGGGTAATGGCATTGGTGCTGTAATTATATCTCCTGAGGGATATCATACTCCGTTCACCAGACGATTATGTTTTAACTGCACCAACAACATGGCGGAGTATGAAGCATGTATCATGGGTCTTCGAGCTGCTATTGAACTGAGGATTAAGTTCTTAAGTGTATTCTGGGAATCCGCTATAGTAATAAGTCAGGTCAAAGGCGAGTGGGATAAGAACCACCCAAATATTATTCCTTACAAAGAGTATGTACTGACATTGCTCCCACACTTTGAGGAGATAACCTTTGAACATTTCCCACGAGAAGAGAATCAGTTAGCGGACGCGCTAGCTCCTATGTCTTCTATGTTCAAAGTTAGGTGAGACAATGAAGCTCCCCAGATTACCATTGAGAGGTTGGACGAACCCGCACATTGCTGTGACATTGAGACTAAAGAGGTAGCAGATAAACCCTGGTTTCACGAAGTAAAAAGGTATCTTGAGGCTCAAGAATACCCCGAGGGGGCATCTGTTAATGATAAGAAGTTTCTGAGAAGGTTCGCTGCGAAGTTCTTCCTCAGTAATGGAATCCTCTATAAGCGTAACCATGATTCAACCTTATTGCGGTGTGTGGACAAGAACGAGGCGGAAAGGATCATGGCAGAATTACATGAAGGTACCTTCGAAACTCATTCCAGTGGGTATACCATGGCGAAGAAAATCCTACGGGTAGGATATTACTGGTCTACTATGGAAGTTGATTGTTACCAGCACTCTCGACCTGTCATAAGTGCCAAGTCTATGCTGATAAGGTGCATGTACCACCAGTTCCCCTGAATGTTTTGAAAGCTCCTTGGCCCTTTGCAATGTGGGGCATCAATATGATTGGCGAGATCAGACCTACTACGTCTAACGGGCATCGCTTCATTCTGGTAGTAATTGATTACTTCACAAAGTGGGTTGAGGCGGCTTCCTTTGATACAGTAACCAAGAACGTCATGGCGCGATTCACCCGACACAATCTGATCTGTTGATATGGTGTACCAAAGAGGATTATTACTGACAATGGTACAAATCTCAACAACATAATGATCACTGAGCTCTACAAACAGTTCAAGATTCATCATCATAACTCTTCTCCCTACCGGCCGTAGATGAATGGGGTTGTTGAAGCAGCTAACAAGAACATCAAGAAGATTGTACAGAAGATGACGGTGACATACAAAGACTGGCACGATATGTTACCATTCGCTCTTCATGGGTACCGTACCTCAACACGGACGTTAACAGGGGAAACACCCAACTCTCTGGTATATGGTATGGAGGCAGTCCTACCCATCGAAGTCCAGATACCCTCTCTCAGGATCATGAAGGATGTGTGTTTGAAGAAAGACGACTGGATCCAAACCCAACTCGATCAGCTGAATCTGATCGATGAAAAGAGACTTACTGCTATCTTTCATGGTCAGACGTATCAAAAGCGAATGATCGAGGATTTTAACAAGAAAGTTAGGCATCAAGAATATCAAGTCGGGGATTTAGTGATCAAACGCATCATACTGCCGCAAGGTGATCCCATGGGCAAACGGATCCCCACATACGAAGGGCCATTTGTGGTTAAGAAAATTTTCTCGGGAGGAGCTATGATTCTAACCACCATGGATGGTGACGACCTTCCTCATCCCGTCAATGCAGACATAGTGAAAAGATACTACGCATGATCAAAGACCCGCTAGGTTGACTGGCCTAGGAAAAAATAAGGGCTTCCTGGAGAACCAAAAGGGTTCGGGCAAAAGTAAGGGATGAAAATGAAAAAAACTGTACACCCGGCAAGTCGAAAACCAGAAAAGGCAACTTGGGCAAAAAAGGGTATCCCGGTGGACTGAAAACCTGAAAGGGCAGTCCAGGCAAAAGTTAGGGATTGAAGTGTAACACTATGTCTCGTTGGATCATCTTGCAACGAGACTTCGGTATCAACTATCAAGCTCGGACGTCGCCAATCAATCTGATCAACCTTCGGCCAAGTAGCAAAGTGATGAGACACTTGAAGATATAAAGGCAATAGTTGTGCTGGAACCCAATGGGGTCGTTTCACATAGCTGTTTTTCTTTCTTTTTATACAAGTTGTAATTTCTTTCGGCGGAGCTCTCTTACTAGGACGTCAGCCTCTTTGTACAAACACGCCTATTACAGGCCAATTTCAAAATCAATACAAGTCATTTTTGCGAAACTTCAATTTGTTTCTTTTTCTTTTACTGTTTTGTTTTGCAAGAATGTCCAATGATTCATTTTTGATATATGCATTTGAAAATAATTGCTGCTCATAAATATTTACATAAGAAACAAAAGACGATTACTCGTAATTCCAGGAACAGGGAAAACAAGAAGTACCAAACCTTACAGTTACTCTGCCCATCAAGTGCCGGGATAGAGCCAGATTGAGAACATGAGTAGTGGTACATACACTCCCCATAGAGTAAAAAGTACCCAAAGACAATAATGGTAGCTTTCCTGAATAAGACATAACTCTCCCCAACTAAGGTTCACGATCGCGAGGGAGTCAGACATTTTTCCCCAAGAAGAGTTTATTTCTCTCGCAAGAAGAAATTCAATCTCCAACAGAATTCATTATCACCAGCAACGGAAATTCATCCCCGGCTAAGTTTATTTATCCAAATCAGCAGATCTATCAACAAAGTATCTCCTCTCCAACAGAGTTATTCTCCCGCAGAGTTGTTCTCAAATAGAGTCTCTCCTCGGCAGAACATCCGTAAACGAGGGGCAAATCCCCAGCATAGTCATCTTTGTTCACCATCCCCAACAGAAGTAGAGGAACTATGGCTCTTTACAAGCAGTCAAGAATACTATTTCTCATACTCTCCAAACAGCAGTCAGGGATTTATTTTCCTGGACTCAGTTTATTACTTCAGCATTTCATGTTCATACATCATGACATGTGCATACATTACATATAACATAATCTCAGTTATTTTGAGAACCTCGTCACAATGCATCTCATGCATCGCACATAACTAACCATGTATTTCTTTTCAGGAAAGATAATTATTATCAACAATTTCCAGCAAGTCCATGATCAACACTCAAAGCTGAACCGAGTAATCATCGGTCTGACAAAAGCAACCTTACCCAGGCTCCCTCTGCAGTTTTACCCAAACTCATATCGAAGTAACCCTATTATCCAGGTACCTTCTCAAGCCCTAGTATCCAGGCTTTCATATCAAAGTAACCCTGCTATCTAGGTTCCTTCTCAAGCCCTACTATCCAGGCTTTCATATCGAAGTAACCCTGCTATCCAGGTTCCTTCTCACGGCCCTACTATCCAGGCTTTCAAATCGAAGAAACCCTACTATCCAGTTCCTTCTCTTAGCCCTACTATCCAGGCTTTCATATCAAAGTAACCCTACTATCCAGGTTCCTTCTCACAGCCCTACTATCCCAGCTTTCATATCGAAGTAACCCTACTATCCAGGTTCCTTCTCACAGCCCTACTATCCCGACTTTCATATCAAAGTAACCCTACTATCCAGGTTCCTTCTCACAACCCTATTATCCAGGCTTTCATATCGAAGTAACCCTACTACCCAGGTTCCTTCTCACAGCCCTACTATCCAGGATTTCATACCGAAGTAACCCTACTATCCAGGTTCCTTCTCAAGCCCTACTATCCAGGCTTTCATATCGAAATAACCCTACCATCCAGGTTCCTTCTCAAAGCCCTACTACCCAGGCTTTCATATCGAAGTAACCCTACTACCCAGGTTCCTTTTCACAGCCCTACTATCCAGGCTTTCATACCAATGTAACCCTACTATCCAGGTTCCTTCTAAAGCCATACTATCCAGGCTTTCATATCAAAGTAACCCTTCTATCCAAGTTCCTTCTCAAGACCTACTATCTAGGCTTTCATATCGAAATAACCCTACCATCCAGGTTCCTTATCACAGCCCTACTATCCAGGCTTTCATATCGAAGTAACCCTACTATCTAGGTTCCTTCTCATAACCTAACTATTCGGGTTCTGCCACTCTTATCCCCAGACAACAGTCCACAACACTGTAAGACTGGGACACGATCAAACACAATTGATTTCACATTTCCCCAGAAAGTCGTGGTGCAGCATATACCCCGACCAAACACACAGTTCTCTTCCGCTTCCGAAACTGAAATTATTCCCCAGTAGAGTAACGGACAACTGAAGCTCTTAAAAACTAAATTTCTCTCAAGACAGAGACTAACATTCCCCAGCGAAGTCCTCCTCAACAACAGGTATACGGGTTCTCAAAAAGGAATCTATTATGCGATCGAAACTTCTTCGGATGGAAAATTTTAGCCCATCTCCGATAATTCTCTGGAAACTACCAAATGGCATCTATAAGCCCATTCCCGATATCACAAGTCAAGCGCCACTTCATGCGAGTGAAAATTTTCGGGCACTCTAGTGTTCAATCATCTTCCACCTTCAGATCACGAAAGGCAAACAAGCCAATCTACATCTTCAAGTTTAAGAAGATTGAACAGGGGAAGCTGTTTTACCCCAAAATATTCCCTCCCACATTTCTTAACACATGGCAAGTGAGGTCCCCAAGTTGCTCAAGGAAGCCCAAGAGTTGACCAGACAAACTCTCTCCTAAGGCAGTATACCTCAAATTAGGGTTTCATTTTTCATAAAGGTGTTTGAGTCCAAAGGACTAAAATTCTCACCATTGTCCTAATATATTCTCAAGATAATCCATGTCAAGTTTCAAGCCTTACAGAAGAAGTTTGCTCAGTCAATTGATCAAATGCCTGAAAATCAACTATGTTAGGTCAAAAGTCAATTGTGGCCCACATACAGTGAAACTTTAAGATTTTTGGTCAACGTCCTCATTTTGAAGTATTATCCATCATTTGACCAAGGGTTGATCTTGATTCCCCAGGGATTGCTCACAATTCATCAAAACCAAAAAGTTGCTAAATTAGGGTTTTATAGGAAAAGTCAACTCAACTTTGACCAAGCATAACCTTATCATACTTTATCAGAAATGAACCATCCAAAGCTCATTTTGAAGAGGATGCAATTCTCTACAATTCATCTTCAGCTCCCAAGTCCAGAATATGCACTCACAAAAAGATATGAATTTTGACATTATAGGTCCTTTTGAAAAGTCCACAAAAACACCTTTTGGGTCAAAGCTTCATACATGAACATGGAAGACTCAATTGAGATGAGACCAAAAGGGTTGCTTAGGCGACACACTAAGATTTCTAAAAAGTCCAATAACACCTCTCTAAGATTAAAATTGGAGGAGTTATGCCTTGTCAAAATTGACCTTTTTTGCAAAATTGACAAGAGTCAAATGTGCTCACAAATGCATTTTTTGCTAGATGGGCCTAACTTTTTATGCTTGCACCTCACTTACAATGTGGTACACGACTCAAACATTTACCCACACATTATTTGCTTCATTTTTCAATTTATTTTGATTTTTTATTAATTAAAAAATGAATTAAATCAAAAAATTGATGAATAATAGCAAATATATGATTTGATTTGGTTTTTGGACAGGTTGCAATCAGAACATGCTGAATTATCATGGCCAAAACGAATCAAGCGTAATTGTTGTGACATTGAGACTGAAGAGGTAGCAGATAAACCCTGTTTTCACGAAGTAAAAAGGTATCTTGAGGCTCAAGAATACCCCGAGGGGGCATCTGTTAATGATAAGAAGTTTCTGAGAAGGTTTGCTGTGAAGTTCTTCCTCATTAATGGAATCCTCTATAAGCGTAACCATAAATTCAATCTTATTGCGGTGTATGGACAAGAACGAGGCAGAAAGGATGATCGCAGAATTACATGAAGGTACCTTCGGAACTCATTCCAATGGGCATACCATGGCGAACAAAATCCTACGGGAAGGATATTACTGGTCTACTATGGAAGCTGATTGTTACCAGCACTCTCGAACCTATCATAAGTGCCAAGTCTATGTTGATAAGGTGCATGTACCACCAGTTCCCCTGAATGTTTTGACAGCTCCTTGTCCCTTTGCAATGTGGGGCATCGATATGATTGGCGAGATCAAACCTATTACGTCTAACGAGCATCGCTTCATTCTGGTAGCAATTGATTACTTCACAAAGTGGGTTGAGGTAGCTTCCTTTCCTACAATAACCAAGAACGTCGTTGCGCGATTCATCCGACACAATCTGATCTGTCGATATGTTGTACCAGAGAGGATTATTACTGACAATGGTACAAATCTCAACAACATTATGATCATCGAGCTCTGCAAACAGTTCAAGATTCAGCATCATAACTCTTCTCCTTACCGGCCAAAGATGAATGGGGTTGTTGAAGCAGCTAACAAGAACATCAAGAATATTGTACAGAAGATGACGGTGACATACAAAGACTGGCACGGGATGTTACCATTAGCTCTTCATGGGTATCGTACCTCAGCACGAACGTCAATAGGGGAAACACCCTACTCTCTGGTATATGGCATGGAGTCATTCCTACCCATCGAAGTCCAGATAACCTCTCTCAAGATCATGAAGGATGAGGGTTTGAACAAAGACGACTGGATCCAAACCCGACTCAATCAGCTGAATCTAATTGATGAAAAGAGACTTACTGCTATCTGTCATGGTCAGACGTATCAAAAGCGAATGATCAAGGCTTTTAACAAGAAAGTTAGGCGTCAAGAATATCAAGTCGGGGATTTAGTGATCAAACGCATCATACTGCCGCAAGGTGATCCCAGGGGCAAATGGACCCCCACATACGAAGGGTCATTTGTGGTTAAGAACATTTTCTCTGGAGGAGCTATGATTCTAACCACCATGGATGGTGAAGACCTTCCTCATCCCGTCAATGCAGACATAGTGAAAAGATACTACTCATGATCAAAGACTCGCTAGGTTGACTGGCCTAGGCAAAAATAAGGGCTTCCCGGCGAACCAAAAGGGTTCGGGGAAAAGTAAGGGATGAAAATGAAAAAAAACTGTACACCCAGCAAGTCGAAAACCTGAAAAGGTGACTTGGGCAAAAAAGGGTATCCCGGTGGACTGAAAACCTGAAAGGGAGGTCCAAGAAAAAAGTTAGGGATTGAAGCGTAACACTATGTCTCGTTGGATCATCTTGCAACCAGACTTCGGTATCAACTATCAAGCTTGGGCAACACCAATCAATCTGATCAACCTTCGGCCAAGTAGCATAGTGATTAGACGCTTGAAGATATAAAGGCAATAGTAGAGCTGGAACCCAATGGGGTCGTTTCACATAGTTGTTTTTTCTTTCTTTTTATACAAGTTATAATTTCTTTCGACGGTGCTCTCTTACTAGGATGTCAACCTCTTTGTACAAACACGCCTATTACAGGCCAATTTCAAAATCATTACAAGTCATTTTTGCGAAACTTCAATTTGTTTCTTTTTCTTTTACTATTTTGTTTTGCAAAAAGGTCCAATGATTCATTTTTGATATATGCATTTGAAAATAATTGTTGCTCATAAATATTTACATAAGAAACAAAAGACGATTACTCGCAATTCCAGGGTCAGGGAAAACAAGAAGTACCAAACCTAACAGTTACTCTGCCCATCAGGTGCCGGGATAGAGCCAGCTTGAGAACATGAGTAGTGGTACATACACTAACCATAGAGTATAAAGTACCCAAAGACAATAATGTTAGCTTTCCTGAATAAGACATAACTCTCCCCAGCTAAGGTTAACGATCGCGAGGGAGTTAGTAATTTTTCCCCAAGCAAAGTTTGTTTCTCTCGCAAGCAGAAATTCAATCTCCAACAGAATTCATTATCACCAGCAACAAAAATTCATCCCCGGCTAAGTTTATTTCTCCAAATCAGCAGATCTATCAACTGAGTATCTCCTCTCCAACAGAGTTATTCTCCCGCAGAGTTTTTCTCAAATAGAGTCTCTCCTCGGTAGAACATCCGTAAACGAGGGGCAAATCCCCAGAATAGTCATCTTTGTTCACCATCCCCAACAAAAGTAGAGGAACTATGGCTCTTTATAAGCATTCAAGAATACTTTTTCTCATACTCTCCAAACAGCAGTCAGGGATTTATTTTCTGTACTCATTTATTACGTCAGCATTTCATGTTTATACATTATGACATGTGCATACATTACATATAACATAATCTCAGTTATTTTGAGAACCTCATCACAATGCATCTCATGCATCACACATAACTAACCATGTATTTATTTTCAGGAAAGACAATTATTATCAATAATTTCCAGCAAGTCCATGATCAACACTCAAAGCTGAACCGAGTAATCATCGGTGCGACAAAAGCAACCTTACCCAGGTTCCTTCTGCAGTTTTACCCAAACTCATATCTAAGTAACCCTATTATCCAGGTTCCTTCTCAAGCCCTACTATCCAGGCTTTCATATCGAAGTAACCCTGCTATCCAGGTTCCTTCTCAAGCCCTACTATCTAGGCTTTCATATCGAAGTAACCCTGCTATCCAGGTTCCTTCTCACAGCCCTACTATCCAGGCTTTCATATCGAAGCAACCCTATTATCCAGTTTCCTTCTCACAGCCCTACTATCCAGGCTTTCATATCGGAGTAACCCTACTATCCAGGTTCCTTCTTACAGCCCTACTATCCAGGCTTTCATATTGAAGTAACCCTACTATCCATGTTCCTTCTCACAGCCCTACTATCCTGGCGTTCATATCAAAGTAACCTTACTATCCAGGTTCCTTCTCACAACCCTACTATCTAGGCTTTCATATCGAAGTAACCCTACTACCTAGTTTTCCTCTAACAACCCTACTATCCAGGCTTTCATACTGAAGTAACCCTACTATCCAGGTTCCTTCTCAAGCCCTACTATCCAGGTTTTCATATTGAAATAACCCTACCATCCAGGTTTCTTCTTACAGCCCTACTATCCAGGCTTTCATATCGAAGTAACCCTACTACCCAGGTTCCTTCTCACAGCCCTACTATCCAAGATTTCATACCGAAGTAACCCTACTATCCAAGTTCCTTCTCAAACCCTACTATCCAGGCTTTCATATCGAAGTAACCCTGCTATCCAGGTTCCTTCTCAAGACCTACTATCCAGGATTTCATATCGAAATAACCCTACCATTCCAGGTTCCTTCTCACAGCCATACTATACAGGCTTTCATATCGAAGTAACCCTACTATCCAGGTTCCTTCTCATAACCTTACTATCTGAGATCTGCCTCTCTTATCCCCAGACAATAGTCCACAACACTGTAAGACCGGGATCCGATCAAACACAAATGATTTCACATTTCCCCAAAAAGTCGCGGTGCAGCATATATCCTGACCAAACACACAGTTCACTTCCGCTTCCCAAACCGGAATTATTCCCCAGTAGAGTAATAGACAACTGAAGCTCCTAAAACTCTATTTCTCTCAAGACAGAGACCAGCATTCCCCAGTGAAGTCCTCCTCAACAACAGGTATACGGGTTCTCGAAAAGGAATCTCTTATGCGACCGAAACTTCTTTGGATGGAATCTTTAAGCCCATATCCGATAATTCTCTAGCAACTACAAAATGACATCTATAAGCCCATTCCCGATATCACAAGTCAAGCGCCACTTCATGCGAGTTCAAATTTCTGGGCACTCTAGTGTTCAATCATCTTCCACCTTCAGATCACGAAAGGCAAACAAGCCAATCTACGTCTTCAGATTTAAGAAGATTGAACAGGGGCAGCTGTTGTACCCTAAAATTTGCCCTCCCCCATTTCTCAACACATGGCAAGTGAGGTCCCCAAGTTGCTCAAGGAAGCCCAAGAGTTGACCAGACAAACTCTCTCCTATGGCAGTATACCTCAAATTAGGGTTTCATTTTTAATCAAGGTGTTTGAGTCCAAAGGACTCAAATGCTAACCATTGTCCTAATATATTCTCAAGATCATCCATGTCAAGTTTCAAGCCTTGCAGAAGAAGTTTGCTCAGTCAATTGCTCAAATGCATGAAAATCAACTATGCTAGGTCAAAAGTCAATTGTGGCCTACATACAGTCAAACTTCAAGATTTTTGGTAAACATCCTCATTTTGAAGTATTATACATCATTTGATCAAGGGTTGATCATGATTCCCCAGGGATTGCTCACAATTCATCAAAACCCAAAAGTTTCTAAATTAGGGTTTTATAGGAAAAGTCAACTCAACTTTGACCAAGCATAACTTTCTCATACTTTATCAGAAATGACCCATCCAAAGCTCATTTTGAAGAGGATGAAATTTTCTACAATTCATCTTCCGCTCCAAAGTCCAGAATATGCACTCACAAAAAGATATGAATTATGACATTAAAGGTCCTTTTGAAAAGTCAACAAAAACACCTTTTGGGTCAAAGCTTCATACATGAACATGGAAGCCTCAATTGAGATGAAACCAAAAGGGTTGCTTAGGGGACATCCTAAGATTTCTAAAAAGTCAAAGAACACCTCTCTAAGGTTAAAATTGGAGTAGTTATTCCTTGTCAAAATTGATCTTTTTTGCAAAATTGCCAAAAGTCAAATGTGCTCACAAATGCATTTTTTGCTAGATAGGCCTAACTTTTTATGCTTACACCTCACTTACAATGTGGTCCACGACTCAAACATTTACCCACACATTATTTTCTTCATTTTTCAATTTATTTTGATTTTTTGTTAATTAAAAATGAATTAAATCAAAAAATTGATAAATAATAGCAAAGATATGATTTGATTTGGTTTTTAGACAGGTTGGCAATCAGAATATGCTGAATTATCAAGGCCAAAACGAATCAAGCATAATTGTTGTGACATTGATACTGAAGAGGTAGCATATAAACCCTGGTTTCACGAAGTAAAAAGGTATCTTGAGGCTCAAGAATACCCCGAGGGGGCATCTGTTAATGATAAGAAGTTTCTGAGAAGGTTCGTTGCGAAGCTCTTCTTCATTAATGGAATTCTCTATAAGCGTAACCATGATTCAACCTTATTGCGGTGTATGGACAAGAACGAGGCAGAAAGGATCATGGCAGAATTACATGAAGGTACCTTCGGAACTCATTCCAGTGCGCATACCGTGGCGAAGAAAATCCTATGGGCAGGATATTACTGGTCTACTATGGAAGTTGATTGTTACCAGCACTCTCGAACCTGTCATAAGTGCCAAGTCTTTGCTGATAAGGTGCATGTACCACCAGTTCCCCTGAATGTTTTGACAGCTCCTTGTCCCTTTGTAATATGGGGCATCAATATGATTGGCGAGATCAGACCTACTGCGTCTAACGGGCATCGCTTCATTTTGGTAGCAATTGATTACTTCACAAAGTGGGTTGAGGAAGCTTTCTTTGCTACAGTAACCAAGAACATCGTGGCGCGATTCATCTGACACAATCTGATCTGTCGATATGGTGTACCAGAGAGGATTATTACTGACAATGGTACAAATCTCAACAATACAGTGATCACCGAGCTCTGCAAACAGTTCAAGATTCAGCATCATAACTCTTCTCCCTACTGGCCGAAGATGAATGGGGCTGTTGAAACAGCTTACAAGAACATCAAGAAGATTGTATAGAAGATGACAGTGACATACAAAGACTGGCACGAGATGTTACCATTCGCTCTTCATGGGTATCGTACCTCAGCACGAACTTCAACAGGGGAAACACCCTACTCTCTGGTATATGGTATGGAGGAAGTCCTACCTATCGAAGTCCAGATACCCTCTCTCAGGATCATGAAGGATACGGGTTTGAACGAAGACGACTGGATCCAAACCCAACTCGATCAGCTGAATCTGATTGATGAAAAGAGACTTACTGCTATCTGTCATGGTCAGACGCATCAAAAGCGAATGATCAAGTCTTTTAACAAGAAAGTTAGGCGTCAAGAATATCAAGTCGGGGATTTAGTGATCAAACGCATCATACTGCCGCAAGGTGATCCCAGGGGCAAATGGACCCCCACATACGAAGGGCCATTTGTGGTTAAGAACATTTTCTCGGGAGGAGCTATGATTCTAACCACCATGGATGGTGACGACCTTCCTCATCCCGTCAATGCAAACATAGTGAAAAGATACCATGCATGATCAAAGACCCGCTAGGTTGACTGGCCTAGGAAAAAATAAGGGCTTCCCGGTGAACCAAAAGGGTTCGGGAAAACGTAAGGGATGAAAATGAAAAAAACTGTACACCCAGCAAGTCGAAAACCTGAAAAGGCGACTTGGGCAAAAAAGGGTATCCCGATGGACTGAAAACCCGAAAGGGAGGTTCAGGCAAAAGTTAGGGATTGAAGCATAACACTATGTCTCGTTGGATCCTCTTGCAACCAGACTTCGATATCAACTATCAAGCTCGGACAACGCCAATCAATCTGATCAACCTTCGGCCAAGTAGCAAAGTGATGAGACGCTTGAAGATATAAAGTCAATAGCAGAGCTGGAACCCAATGGGGTCGTTTCACATAGCTGTTTTTTATTTTTTTTTATACAAGTTGTAATTTATTTCGGCGGCGCTCTCTTACTAGGACGTCATCCTCTTTCTACAAACACGCCTATTACAGGCCAATTTCAAAATCAATACAAGTAATTTTTGCGAAACTTCAATTTGTTTCTTTTTCTTTTACTGTTTTGTTTTGCAAGAACGTCCAATGATTCATTTTTTATATATGCATTTGAAAAAATTTGTTGCTCATAAATATTTACATAAGAAACAAAAGACGATTACTTGCAATTCCAAGAATAGGGAAAACAAGAAGTACCAAACCTTACAGTTACTCTGCCCATTAGGTGCCGGGATAGAGCCAGCTTGAGAACATGAGTAGTGGTACATACACTCCCCATAGAGTATAAAGTACCCAAAGACAATAATGTTAGCTTCCCTGAATAGGACATAACTCTCCCCAGCTAAGGTTCACGATCGCGAGGGAGTCAGTAATTTTTCCCCAAGAAGAGTTTGTTTCTCTCGCAAGCAGAAATTCAATCTCCAACAGAATTCATTATCACCAGCAACGGAAATTCATCCCCGACTAAGTTTATTTCTCCAAATCAGCAGATCTATCAACAAAGTATCTCCTCTCCAACAGAGTTATTCTCCCGCAGAGTTGTTCTCAAATAGAGTCTCTCCTCGGCATAACATCCGTAAACGAGGGGAAAATCCCCAACATAGTCATCTTTGTTCACCATCCCCAATAGAAGTAGAGGAACTATGGCTCTTTACAATCATTCAAGAATACTATTTCTCATACTCTCCAAACAGCAGTCATGGATTTATTTTCCCGGACTCATTTATTACGTCAGCATTTCATGTTTATACATCATGACATGTGCATACATTACATATAACATAATCTCAGTTATTTTGAGAACCTCATCACAATGCATCTCATGCACCGCACATAACTAACCATGTATTTCTTTTCAGGAAAAACAATTATTATCAACAATTTCCAGCAAGTCCATGAACAACACTCAAAGTTGAACCGAGCAATCATCGGTGCGACAAAAGCAACCTTACACAGGTTCCCTCTGCAGTTTTACCCAAACTCAAATCGAAGTAACCCTACTATCCAGGTTCCTTCTCAAGCCCTTTTATCCAGGGTTTCATATCGAAGGAACCCTGATATCCAAATTCCTTCTCAAGCCCTACTATCCAGTCTTTCATATCGAAGTAACCCTGCTATCCAGGTTCCTTCTCACAGCCCTACTATCCAGGATTTCATATCGAAGCAACCCTACTTCCAGGTTCCTTCATACAGCCCTACTATCCAGGCTTTCATATTGAAGTAACCCTACTAACCAGGTTCCTTCTCACAACCCTACTATCTCGACTTTCATATCGAAGTAACCCTACTATCCAGGTTCCTTCTCACAACCCTACTATCCCGACTTTCATATCAAAGTAACCCTACTATCCAGGTTCCTTCTCACAGCCCTACTATCCAGGCTTTCATATCGAAGTAACCCTACTACCTAGGTTCCTTCTCATAGCCCTACTATCTAGGCTTTCATACCGAAGTAACCCTACTATCCAGGTTCCTTCTCAAGCCCTACTATCCAGGCTTTCATATGGAAATAACCCTACCATCCAGGTTCCTTCTCATTGCCATACTATCCAGGCTTTCATATCGAAGTAACCCTACTACTCAGGTTCCTTCTCATAGCCCTACTATCCAGGCTTTCATACCTAAGTAACCCTACTATCAAGGTTCCTTCTCAAGCCCTACTATCCAGGCTTTCATATCAAAGTAACCCTGCTATCCAGGTTCCTTCTCAAGCCCTACTATCCAGGCTTTCATATCGAAATAACCCTACCATCCAGGTTCCTTCTCACAGCCCTACTATCCAGGATTTCATATCGAAGTAACCCTACTATCCAGGTTCTTTCTCATAACCTACTATCCGGGTTCTTCCTCTCTTATCCCCAGACAGCAGTCCACAACACTATAAGTCCGGGACCCGATCAAAAACAATTGATTTCATATTTCCCTAGAAAGTCGCGGTGCAGCATATACCCCGGCCAAACACACAGTTCACTTCCGCTTCCCAAACCGTAATTATTCCCCAGTAGAGTAACAGACAACTGAAGCTCCTAAAACTCTATTTCTCTCAAGACATAGAACAACATTCCCCAGCGAAGTCCTCCTCAACAACAGGTATACGGGTTCTCGCAAAGGAATATCTTATGTGATCGACATTTCTTCGGATGGAATCTTTAAGACCAACTCTGATAATTCTCTAGCAAATACCAAATGGAATCTATAAGCCCATTCCCAATATCACAAGTCAAGCGCCACTTCATGCGAGTGCAAATTTCTGGGCACTCTAGTGTTCAACCATCTTCCATCTTCAGATCACGAAAGGCAAATGAGCCAATCTTTATCTTCAGGTTTAAGAAGATTGAATAGGGGCAGCTGTTGTACCCCAAAATTTTCCCTCCCACATTTCTCAACACATGGCAAGTGAGGTCCCCAAGTTGCTAAAGGAAGCCCAAGAGTTGACTAGACAAACTCTTTCCTAAGGAAGTATACCTCAAATTAGGGTATCATTTTTCATCAAGGTGTTTGAGTCCAAAGGACTAAAATGCTCACCATTGTACTAATATATTCTCAAGATCATCCATGTCAAGTTTCAAGCCTTGCAGAAGAAGTTTGCTCAGTCAATTGCTTAAATGCCTGAAAATCAACTATGCTAGGTCAAAAGTCAATTGTGGCCCACATACAGTCAAACTTCAAGATTTTTGGTCAACATCCTAATTTTGAAGTATTATCCATCATTTGATCAAGGGTCGATCATGATTCCCCAGGGATTGCTCACAATTCATCAAAACCCAAAAGTTGCTAAATTAGGGTTTTAAAGGAAAAGTCAACTCAACTTTGTCCAAGCATAACTTTCTCATACTTTATCATAAATGACCCATCTAAAGCTCATTTTGAAGAGGATGAAATTCTATACAATTTATATTCATCTCCCCAGTCCAGAATATGCACTCACAGAAAGATATGAATTTTGACATTATAGGTCCTTTTGAAAAGTCAACAAAAACACCTTTTGGGTCAAGGATTCATACATGAACATGGAAGACTCAATTGAGATGAAACCAAAAGGGTTGCTTAGGGGACATCCTAATATTTCTAAAAAGTCCAAGAACACCTCTCTAGGGTTAAAATTGGAGGAGTTATGCCTTGTCAAAATTGACCTTTTTTGCAAAATTGCCAAAAGTCAAATGTGCTCACAAATGCATTTTTTGCTATATGAGCCTAACTTTTTATGCTTGAACCTCACTTACAATGTGGTCCACGACTCAAACATTTACCCACCCATTATTTGCTTCATTTTTCAATTTATTTTGATTTTTTGTTAATTAAAAAATGAATTAAATCAAAAATTGATGAATAATAGCAAAGATATGATTTGATTTGGTTTTTGGACAGGTTGGAATCAGAATATGCTGAATTATCAAGGCCAAAACGAATCAAGGATAATTGGTACAAGAAAGGGAAGATTTGGCTCAAAATAGCAAGTTTACATATGGTTAAAGAATCAAATCAAATCTCATCAAATTTCAAGATTTGATACAAATTTGTTGACCTAATTCAGTCTACTATAAGGGCATGACAATTGTAGATCAAAATAAGGAGGATTGGAGTCGTGAAACTGTCAGAAGAAAATTGAAACTTTGGACAAAAAGTGTGACATCGAAATCCATCTTAGAGCCGTCCTAAAGGAGTTTCAAGGATAAAAATACATTCCTGGGCATCTCAGGAAGCTTCTCCAATCGATTGCACACCTCTACACGTCCAGAATCGTTCCTTATCACTCTCACGGTTTGCAAAATTATTCAAATTCGATTAGTGTAATTCTTGCATCTTTAGCATGTTTAAGTTACATATTTATGTTCATCATCATGTTTGCAATGTTTCTGGATAGTTTAATTTAAGTTATAGTGCAAGAACAAGCTTTTGCCATTGCTAGGGTTTCGTGCTCCAATTTGGGGTCTTGTGATTTAAGCAAAATTAGGCCTCATAATGGGTACCATGATGATCAGAGTTTCGAAACCAGTTGATTCATGGTCCCTAATTAAATTTATATTGCGTGTGCTTGATTATTGAATAACACTGGTTTTTAGCAACAGACTTGCGTCTGTAGGTAAAGGTTCAGAGCCTAAAACGACGGACAGGGAAGAAGACAATAATGTGTCACAACCTGACTGGCTGGTTTAAATTCTGGTGCGTTTTTCTGGCCACTAACTTGTTTTCCAATATATTATTTGTTTTTTTATATTAACAACTTAACATCCAGCACAGTTGGTCAGAGGAAGGAAGTTGGAGGCTCATGTCCTGGGTTCGATCCCAGGCGTAAGCTTTTGACGTTTTCTCCATTATTTTCACCAGCTCCAACAACACCCCTCATCTTCTGAGGACCACCATCTTCTGGATCCATCTCCAGCCAGATCCAGCAACACACTAATCTTTTGAGGACCACCATCTTCTGGATCCATCTCCAACAGGTTTCATACCCCTCTCCTTCTGAGAACCAGCATCTTTTGGATCCACCTCCAGCAGGTTCCATACACCTCTCCTTCTGAGGATCATCATCTTCTGGATCAATCTCCAGCCAGATCCAACGCCAGCATATGCAAGTCCACCATGAGTCCCCAGAAGAAGGTCTCATGGGATCAGGCGCCAGACTCTGAGCCATCCTTCTGGGTTTCAAAAGTTCAGCACCCCCAGATCTACTGACAGCAGGCCTATTTGGTTATTTCTACTATCTTTCTTTAATTTCTTTTCTTTAATTATTTTGTTTTTTTAATCAATACAAAAATTATTTTATTAAATTATCAAATCAAAAAAATCACAAAAAAGACTTATTTTCTTAATAAATGTGATTTTTAATTAACTAGTTTGATTAATTTATGGAAACTTTAATTTCTTTCATAATTAAAAGCAATTAGAAATTAGGTTTAATTGATTTGTGATTTAATTGTTTTCTCAAATAAAAGTCCACAAAAATTTCTTTCTCTCAATTAGGGTTTTAAGTTATTAATTACCGTCCTCGTATTTAATTCGTCGTACACTTGTTAATTATTTTGCCATTATTTTGTAACTATTCAGGGTTTGTAATAGTTAACTTAGGTTTTTTTATTTACTGTTTAAATCCATGATTTTTGGTTATGTAATTAATCCCCCTCCCCGAAGCCTTGTAATAGTTAGGTTTATTTTCTCGCATTTTTAATTCCTGCAAATATTTAACTGTTAGATGAATGCTAATAGGATTGTATGGCAAGAATGCATGATAAACTAATACAGTTAGAAAACCCTAATGTGCAAAGATAAATAACTGAAACAAATCACTCGCACATATCACTGTTAGGGTATACTCTCACTTTGGCTTCCTTCGGTAAACGATCATTAAGCATAGGGTGTCTTAGTGATTGCCCTCCAGTCTAAAAAGATCAAAATATACCATTCGAATGTTGACTCGAAAATGTTTCCTCGAAATGATCTTAAGACTTTAGGGTTGCTACTAAGGTGTCATAATATTGCTTTAGTGACCGTACGTCCCTTTCGAATTGACCCTTACAAATTCCAACGACGGTGCTACCTATTTCTCAATAGTAGGATAGCAATGTCTAAAGGAAACAAGAATAGAAACAATCTTTTTTTCGAGTAGGTAGATGCTAGTAGGTACTTGCTCAAATTAAAACTCTTCACACTTACACTTTTTGAAAAAAATTTCAAAACAACTTCGTCACATCCTTGAGGACTGATACAAGGGTTATCATGAAGTAAAACATTTTTCAAAAAAACAAGCACACAAACACAAGCAATTTAAAAATGAGCCAGTACCTAAGAGCCCATGGAAAACCATGGATAAAAAGGGTGCTAACACCTTCCCTTTCTATAATCTACCCCCCGTACTCAGAAACATCTCGAAAAAGGATTTTTTCTGTACTTTTTTCCTTTCCGGTTGGATGAAATAAAAGTCAGTGGCGACTCTTTCTTACCGCGACATTTGGAAAACAAAAAAGACAAAATGAAAACCAGTATTAAACAGTCGGTTCTGCCACCGTATCACAATCCCTAACCTTCGACCAGACTCAACAACAGATGAAACAATATTTGTTTCCAACAATTGTGTGTCCTTCGAATGGACCACACAACCTTCGACCAGACTCAAACAAGCAGACGAAACAATATTTGTTTCCACCAATTGTGTGTCTCCTTCAAATTGACCACCAAATGTATGCTCTTCGAATGGACCACCACATGTATGTTCTTAGAATGGGCCACCAATTGTATGTTCTTCGAATGGACCACCAAATGTAGGTTCTTCGAATCCAAAAATTGTATGTTCTTCAAATGGGCCACCAAATGTAGGTTCTTCAAATGGTCTCAAATATTGAGCATTCAAGATGATCTCATTGGCATAATCAAAACGACAGAATGTCTAGATTGCTTTCCCATCAGTTGATTAAGTGGTCTAAAGTTCAAATGTCCAAACCTCAAATTGTAATTCATAGTGTAGAAAATATGTGTTTTAAAGGGTTTAGAGGTGGAATCTAAGCAGGTTGTTTCGAAGGGATCCATTGCCTTGTGGATCAAAGCAAGCACGAAGGAAGCCACTGCTTTGTAGATCGAAGCAAGTTGAAGGAAGCCATTTCCTTGTGGATCGAAGCAAGCATGAAGGAAGCCCCTGCTTTATGGATCGAGGAAAGCATGAAGGAAGCCATTGCCTTGTGGATCGAAGCTTGCATGAAGGAAGCCACTTCTCAGTCGAAACTTGATTGAAGGAAGCTACTGCTTTGTAGATCGAAGCAAGCATGAAGGAAGCCACTGCTCAGTTGAAGCTTGTGGATGAAAGCTTCTTCTTCGATTTGTCCAAATCTACCAACCAGTCCTTTCGATCAGTCATGTAGCCTGAACCAGATTTTGAGTTCAACATAGTTACCTGCATCTGCACACCCTTTTTGTCTGCTTTGTACTTGTGAAAACTTGAGATTTTGAAAATCTTTGTGAGAAACGTCTTGAGAAAAGAGAGGGAAAAGTTTGGGATACAACAGATAGACACACCTTGCATTTGAATTGTATCAAGGAGAGGAGATGTTGGGATTCTGAGGAGGATCTCTCAATGTAATCAACTCCGCTTTCAATAGATATTTCAATGCTTGAGACAATGGCATGTTGATCTTAGTAAATTTTCTCCTGGATGCGTCCGACCTACACTGATTGCCTTATTGATGTTGTTACACTTGTGTTGGATTATAAATTAACACTTCCCCATAGATTGGTTGCGATCATTTCTACCACGACCCTTCTGGCCATACACATCATTAGCTTCCTTTTTTTGTTGAATGTCTTATTCACAGTACTATCAGCTCGATGAACCCGGCTGAAGAGCTTCCGATCAGATGATCGAAGAAAGGACCTGTCGAAGTTCCCATAAACATATCCACCAACTCCTTATCAGACAAAGGAGGTTGAAATCTTCATGCTAGGTATCTCCATTTCTATGTGTACTCTTTAAATCCTTCGTTCGATCCCATGGTCATACTCTATAGTTGCACATGGGTTGGTGCAAGATCAGCATTGTATTGGTATTGTTTATATAAAGAAGCAGCTAAATCTTCCTAAGTACGGATATTGGTTCCTTCCATTTGATAGAACCATTCCAATTGTGTCCCATATAGGCTCTATTGAAAGAAATGCACCCATAACTTCCTATCAGCAGTGTGTGGTTGAATCTTCCAGACATAAGACCTCAAATGAAGCTTAGGGCAAGAAACACAGTCATACTTTGCAAAAGTAGGGACCTTGAATTTGTGAGGAATGACAACTCCTGAGACTAACCCCAACTCTTCAAAATCCAACCCAGGCACTCTCTGGATATCCATAGAATTTAGACAATCTTCCAACTGTTTATATTTTTCATCAGCAGGAGGATATTGTTCATCCGAATAGTCTTCTTTATCTTCATTAGAATATTGTCCAGAACCAAGGTGGCTTCCTTTATCAGCTTTCACACTCTTACCATATTCACCCTGGTTGTCATCTTCATTTGATGAAATATCACAATCTTGAGCTCGCATGGGAGGACCTCTGAACCTTCTTCCCGTGTTGAGGATGCCAATTGGTTTCCTTGTCTTTTTCTTACTCTCTTTGGTGATGAGGGTCTTCAGTTCTTCCTGCCCGTTGGCTAAGTTGAGGAACATTT
The DNA here is from genome assembly GCA_948472305.1 of Vicia faba. NCBI lineage: Eukaryota > Viridiplantae > Streptophyta > Magnoliopsida > Fabales > Fabaceae > Vicia > Vicia faba. The sequence continues at coordinate 133,452,214 of OX451740.1, read as the reverse complement.
GTTGAAACTGAGCATTCTAGGCCTGAAGATATTTGACTGTTTATTCGAGAGCCATCTTTTACTGAAATAAACAGCAAGAAGATGAGAAAACCTGTCTAGAAAGTACATGTTATGTAATGATATGCATGGTATGTAGATGCAAATGTAATGTTTTAAGGATCTTGCAGGGTAAAAGAGATAATGAATCCTGGTTGCAGCTTTGACTTCTGGAACTTCAAGTATTCATTTTTGGATGTCCTTCTACTAGAATCAAGCTCACCATATTGAGCGGGTCCTAGCCTCTGACTCAAAAGAACGTACTTTGGTCTTTGACTGTGTCTAGCTAGAGGAAAATAAATCCTCTTGCCCCTTGCTAGAAGTTTGGTTATTGATAAACCTGCATAAAAGATCCCTAAGATCCTTGAAATGGTTAGTGAAGAATGTTGTTGTACCCAAAAATTTGCCCTCCCTTTTTCTTCAAGACATTCTCCTAGAGTTCTCAAATGCTCAAGGTTGCTCAAGAATTGATCAAACAAATTCTTCTCCTAAGAAATGGACTTACAACTAGGGTTTCATCTTTCTCAAGGAAGTTTGGGTTACTAAGGCATCAAGTGGTTCCCATGGTTTCTAATATGTCTCAATGAATGCTCATGCAAATTTCAAGCCTTGCATCACAAGTTTGCTCAGTCAATTGCTCAGATGACTGAAAATTAACTGTATTGAACAAAAAGTCAACTGTAGTCAACATACAGTCAAACTTCAAGATTTTTGGTCAACATCAATATTTTGAAGTCATATTCATCATTTGACCAAGGGTTGATCATGACTCATCAAGGAAAATCTCAAATCATCAAAATTCAAAAGTTTCCAAATTAGGGTTTTCCTAAGGAGAAGTCAACTAAACTTTGACCAAGCATAACTTTCACACACTTCATCAGATTTTCCTTAACCAAAGCTCATTTTGAAGGAAATTAAATTCTCTACAACTTTGTATTTCTAAGCTCAAGTCCAAAAAATGCTTCATTTGAAAGATATGAGCCAATACATTATAAGTCATTTCAAAAGTCAGCAGAAAGACACTTCTTGTCAAGGCAACTTACATCAAGATAAATCTTCAAATGAAAAAATGATCAAAATAGAGATTGTAGAGGACATCTTGAGATTTCTAAAAAGTCCAAGATCACCTTCAAATGATAAATATTGAGAGAGTTATGGTTGGTGCTAGTTGGGAAATTTTGAGGAAATGCATGAAACTCAAATTGATCAAACTCGGATTTATGGGATAGTGGGTTGATCTTTCAAGGTCCAAACGGGTTTTAAACCTCATTATGAACCTCTAAGTCTATTCATGCATCCCTTGGATTTTTATTCAATTTTTTTTTATTTATTTAAACTCAAAATTATAAAGGATAAAACCAAGGATTTCATGACAAGGTCCAAGCCCATAATGGTTTAACCTAATTCTTCTCTATATATTGTTCTTCATTCAGACATAACATCACACGAAAACCCTTGCAAAGAAAACTATTCCAATACTTCCAAAAATTCAAGAAACTAGGGCAACATAAAACCCTTGTTTCCAGTCCTTCTCAATTGAGACCAAACATTGCATTATCATCTTGAAGTGCCCAGGAATCCATACCAATCCTCAAGCAGTCAAGATCGTGCCCAGAACAACATGTTCATCCTCACCAATTTTGGTAGTTTTTTTAAAATTCAAACCTTTGATTTATGCATTGTTAACTAATTTGATACGTTTACACATGTTCATATACATCATTAGAGGAGGTTTGATGCATAATATGTGAGCTCTGGCGCAATGGTAAACCATGTACTGTGGAAGGCTAAGGGCGTGGGTTCAACACCCACTCTTGACATTTTTGGTGATTTTGATTCTAACTTGTTCTTAATGCAGTGTGGAAGGCTAAGGGCGTGGGTTCAACACCCACCCCTGACATTTTGTGTGATTTAGCTTATAACTTGTTCTTAATGCAGTGTGGAAGGCTAAGGGCGTGGGTTCACCACCCACCCCTGACATTTTGTGTGATTTTGCTTCTAACTTGTTCTTAATGCAATGTGGAAGGCTAAGGGCATGGGTTCAACACCCGCCCCCTACATTTTGTGTGATTTTTCTTCTAACTTGTTCTTTTTCCCTATTTTCCCCTTAAACCCTAAATTCCCCTAACCATAAAACCACAAACATTTTTTTTAAAAACCTAAAATAATTGTTTTTTTTGTAAACCCTAAAAATAATTAGGTTTTAGGTTTTTTTATCATTAATCTTTTTTTAATTAATTTAATTAATCAATTATTTTGTTAATTAAAATTAATTAATTTTTAGGTTTTTTATCATTAACCTTTTTTATTAATTTAATTAATCAATTATTTTGGTAATTAAAATTAATTAATTTTTAGGTTTTTTTATCATTAACCTTTTTTATTAATTTAATTAATTAATTATTTTGTTAATTAAAATTAATTAATTTTTAGGTTTTTTCATAATTAACCTTTTTTATTAATTTAATTAATCAACTATATCTGTTAATTAAAATTAATTAATTTTTAGGTTTTTCATCATCAACCTTTTTTATTAATTTAATTAATCAATTATTTTTGTTACGTAAAATTAATTAGTTTTTAGGTTTATTTTAATCATCATTAAAAAAAAACCTGTTCCATAAAAAAATAATAAAAAAAAATTCTTTTTTTCTCTCTTTTAATTTTATTTTACTTTCATAGATAAAGTGTATGGGGTTTGCAATTTGTAATAGCTTATATTTCTCGCTTTTCTTTTTCATTATTATGTAAATTTTTTCCGGTTTGTAATAGCTTAGGGTTTTTACTTTCCGCTTTCTATTATGTAACTGCCCCAAAGCCGTGTAATAGGTTTATGTTTATCTTTTCTGCTTTTACTTTACGCACCTTTACTGTCTTTTTTATACTTGTTATATTACCTCTTAGTAATCAGGGTTGTATGGAAAGATAAAAATCAATCGATAGATAACCTAACTTTAAGACAAAATAACTGAATACAGAACAGTTGCACATCCGCACCTCTAGGGTAGCCTCTCTTGTTGCCTTTGGAATAAAATAGTCATGTCCCTCGAACATGGGGACGCTTTAGCAAAGTCCCTCCGATACAAAAGATCATAGTCCCTCAATGACCCTTTCGACGTTGCCTTCGGTAAATTATCTAGTCCCTTAAACGATAACTGCTAAAGTGTCCTTACCAGTTTCCTTCTATGATTGTACAATGACCTACGCATGTCCCTTCACATCCAATAATAGGGTTTCCTACTAACTAATGGTAGGATAGCGCTATCTAAAGGAGGAGGAAAATTACAAGAAAGACTTTGAGTAGGTAGGTCGCTTGTGATCGCTTTCTCACAAACATTTCAAAACAAAACACTTTTTTGATGGAAACTTTTCAATAAATATTTTCAAACACTTTGTACGCATTCTCGAGGACAGAAACGAGAATCATTACAAAGTCTTGCCTTACAATTGGAATTTTCAAAATATTTTTCAAACACACATTCACAAAGCAGTTTCCATAACAAAGTGAGCTAGCGCATAAGAGCCCGTAGATAACTACGGATGAAAAATGTGCTAACACCGTCCCTTTTCATAACCTACCCCACAAACTCAAAATAATAAAAGATCTTTCCTATTACTTTCATCCTTTCCTTATTTGATAAAAGAAAAGTCGGTGGTGACTCTTGCTATCCGCAACATTTGCGATAAAACGCAAAATAAGTCAGTTCTCCCACCGTATTATAGAACTGATGACTCTGCTGGGGATATGACTAAAAGAGGGGTTACCTTTAGAGTTAGATCACTTTATCTACCTTATTTTGTTTTATTTGCTTGCTTTATCTTTAAAGGGTTGCTCGAGTTTTATTTTTTGCAAAGATCCTATACCCGGATCTGGGGGTACCCTTAGGTAAGTAGCTATAGATCATGGACACCATACGGCGTAGGCCGATATGGTTAAAGTGATAGCTACGTTAGTGTGACACATTGGTTGGTACTAGTGTCCTTCGAGTCAGTCGGGGAGAATATTAGCCTGCAGTGTGGTGTCATAAGCACTAATTGACTTTTAGAATATTAATTGACCCAACTTTGCCATTAGAAGGTAGTGAGATAGCTGAATTTGGTGTAGTCTTAAGTTGGTTGATACTCGATGCTACGCTCATTGACTTTCAGGTTTTCTTTGGTGGAAAGTCAATTGTCGTGCTAAACTAAACCTATGAGAAAAATCAGTGATATTGAGATCCCTAGAACCCGATTACTATTATTAGGACATGTTGAGCCAACTGAACTTCAAGAGGGTACTTACCTACGAACCCTATGCAGGCCTTAAACCTAAGGCTCTTGCGGGCTTTGTTTGTGTTTGTTATCTGTTCAAACATAACATCATAGCATAACGACATCATACCATAGCATTTTTCTGACCATTTCGAGGATCTCAAGGGCCTATGATGCAGGTTTATTATGAACCAGATTGCTAACAAGGGGCAAGGGGATTTATTTTCCTCTAACCAAATTTCATCAAAGACTAATGTGTATTTTTTTGAGTCAAAGGCTAGGACCCACTCGACAGAGTGAGCTTGATTCTCATAGAAGTACATTCAAAGATGCAAAGTTCTTTAGTCAGAGCTGCAACTAGAATCAACTTCTAACACTCTATTTTTTGTTTATCTCGTGAGATCCTTGAAAACATTGCATCCACGTATCATGCATGTCATTACATAATAGGTATTTTCCTAGTACATGTTTTCTCATCTTCTTACTGTTTATTTCAGTAAAAGATGGCCCTGGAACAAACTGTGAAAGAACTTCAGGCTCAGAATGCTCAGTTTCAGCAAATGTTCCTGGACTTAGCTAAGGGACAAGATGAGCTGAAGACCCTCATCACAAAAGGGAATAAAAAGAAGACTAAGAAGCCAACAATCTTTCTTAATATGGGCATAAGATTCAAAGGTCCGGTCAATAGTGCTCTATATTTTGAGGTCCCGTCAAATGAAGACGATAACCAAGAAGAAGATGACAAGAGTGTGAAAGTTGAAGAGAATAACAACCTTGGTTCTGGACAAGATTCTGATGAAGACTATTATGCTAAATAGTATCCTCCCACTGATGACAGATACAAGTAGCTGGAAGATCGACTTAATGCTATGGAGATCTAGAAAGTGCCTGGGCTGGACTTTAAAGAGCTGGGGCTTATCTCGGGGGTTGTCATCCCTCACAAGTTCAAGGTCCTCGTCTTTTCCAAACATGATGATGTTTCTTGTCCTAAGCTTCATCTGAGATCTTACGTCCGGAAAATCCAATCCCATACCGCTGACAGAAAGTTAATGGTTCACTTATTTCAAGAGAGCTTATCTGGGATACAATTGGAATGATTCTATTAGCTAGAAGGGACCAATATCCGTACTTGACTGCTGATTTTACAAACAATACCAGTACAATGTTGATCTTGCACCAACTCACATGTAATTACAAAGTATGACTATGGGCTCGAATGATTGCTTCAAAGAGTATTGCCAGAAATGGAGGGATCTAGCTTGAAGAGTTCAACCTCCTTTATCTGATAGGGAGCTGGTTGATATGTTTATGGGAACTTTGACATGTCTTTTCTTCAATCATCTGATCAGAAGCTCTTCAGCTGGATTCACCGAGATAATATTAATAAGGGAACGAGTTGAAAGTGGAATCAGGAGTGGAAAAATTCAAGTGGTTGCGTCTTCAAGTACTATGAAGAAGATATTCAATGGTAAGAAGGAAACAAATGTTGTTTATGGCCAAAAGGGTCGTACTAGAAGTGATCGCAACCAATCTGTAGGAGAAGTGCTAATTTCTAATCTGGCTCCTGTACAATAACAATCAACGTAGGTCAGAGGCACCTAGAAGACAATTTATGAAGATCAACATGCCATTGTCTCAGGAATTACAACAGTTACTGAAAGCAGAGTTAATTACACTGAGGGATCCTCCTCAAAATCCCAACACCTCTTCTCCTCATTATAATCCTAATGTGAAATGCGCCTACAATTCCAATAGCCCCAGGAACGACACCAATAGTTGTTGGGCCTTGAAGAACAAAATTCAAGATCTGATTGACAACAAAGAGATTGAGTTTGATCCTCCTGAGACTCCCTACGTGATTACTGCACCAATGTTTAAGCATGATAAGGGTGTTAATGCCATTGGTGATGTTTCTGCTATAAAAGATGTTGACAGTGACTATGACCTAGACAAATGGATTTTTCCCACTATCGGCAACGGGCTCAGCAACTGGAAGACTGAAGACTGTATCTTAATCTTCTTTAGTCAAGAGTAATTTCTACTTTCTATTTTATTGCTTTCAAAGTTTTGGTTTTGTAAACTTTAAACAATGACTTTAAGCCTTGTGCCTTACCCGGGGCACAATGATCCATTTGTTAGGGTTGTCATTTCATAAGCATATTGTCATTTAATAAAGCATTGGACATTTTGCAAGCAAATTTTGTGCTCTTTGTCTTTCTTTTTTATCACTTTCAAAATAGCTATGTGTTCTTACACACACCCACATAATAAATTGCAGATCCACATCCACACTAGATCCCGTTGATAACGATTCTGCTATTGCCACTTATGACTTTGAAAATCCGATCCACCAAGCCGATGACGAAAGTGAGGAAAAATGTGAAATACCTGGAGAGCTTTCCAGAATGTTAGTGCAAGAGGAAAAGGCTATACAACTGCATGAAGAGCCAGTCGAGGTTCTAAACTTGGGTACTAAAGCAGACAGGAAAGAAGTCAAGATAGGTGCCAACCTAGAAGGTGGTATCAAGAACAAGTTAATCCAGATGTTGCATGGATATGTTGTGATATTTTCTTGGTCGTACGATGACATGCCACGGCTCAATACTGATATTATGGTTCATCGTCTGCCGATGAAAGCGGGTTGTTCTCCAATAAAGCAAAAAAGTTCATCGCATGCGTCCCGAAATGTCAGAGAAGATCAAGGCCGAGGTTATGAAGCAATTCAATGCAGGTTTCTTAGCAGTTACATCATATCCTCAGTGGGTGGAAAATGTGGTTCCAGTATCTAAAAAAGACAACAAGGTATGTATATGTGTAGACTACACGAATCTTAACAGGGCGGGCCCTAAAGATGACTTCCCACTTCCACATATCGATTTTACGGTCGATAACACTTCCTTCATGGATGGTTTCTCAGGTTATAATTAGATCAAGATGGCACCTTAAGACATGGAAAAGACTAATTTTGTTACACATTGGGGCACTTTCTATTACAAGGTTATGCCTTTCGGTTTGAAGAAAGCCGACACAATATATCAACGTGCCATGGTAGCTTTATTCCATCACATGATCCATCACGAGATAGAGGTCTACATCGACGACATGATAGCCAGATCCCAGACCAAAGAGGAACATCTTGACCACCTACAAAAGTTTTTGAGAGGCTGAAAAAGTACAAGCTAAGGTTGAATGCGAACAAGTTCACTTTTGGAGTGAGATCCAGTAAGCTCTTGGGTTTCATCGTCAGTGGTAAAGGTATTGAAGTTGATCCTTCTAAGGTCAAAGCTATTTAAGAAATGCAAGTCCCGCGTACTGAGAAGGAAGTTAGCGGTTTCTTGGGATGACTGAATTACATTTCCTGATTTATTCCCCATCTGATCGCTACTTGTTAGCCAATATTCAAGTTACTGAAGAAAGATCAGGGAGAAAAGTGGAACAAAGATTGCCACATACCCTTTGAGAAAATCAAGGAGTACCTCCAAGAACCTCCGATCCTGATGCCACCAGTCAAAGGAATACCTCTTATCATGTACTTAACGGTGTTAGAGAACTCAATGGGATGTGTATTGGGCCAGCATGATGAGTCTGGTCGAAAAGAGCATACAATATAGTACCTTAGCAAAAAGCTTACCGACTGTGAAACAAGATACTCACTGCTCGAGAAAACTTGTTGCACTTTGGCAAGGGCTGCTTTCCGACTAAGATAGTATATGCTGACTCATACTACCTTGTTGATCTCTAAGATGGATCTAATCAAATACATATTCGAGAAGCCTGCTCTATCCAGAAGAATAACAAGATGGCAAATGGTCTTGACAGAATACGATATTCAGTTAACCACTTAGAAGACAATCAAAGGAAGTGTACTGCGAATCATTTGGCTCATCAAGCTGTAGACAACTATCAGTCTATGAATTTAGAGTTCCCGGATGAGAATATCATGCTAGTTACATATTGTGAAGAACCTGGACCGTATGAAGCACTTAAGCCAGGATCCTGATAAAATATGGTTTTTGACAAAGCTTCCAACGCACTTAGTAATGAAATTGGTGTTGTGATTATCTCCCCCAAGGGTTGTCATACGCCCTTCACCGCCAGACTTTGCTTTGACTACAACCATCAATATGGCCGAATATGAAGCGTGCATCATGGGTATCAAATCCGTTATTGATATGAGAATCAAGTTTTTGAACGTATATGGGGACTCAGTCCTAGTAATTAGTCAAGCCAAGGGAGAATGGGACACGAAGCATCTGGATCTCATTCCTTACCGGGAGCATGTGCTGGCTTTAATTCCATACTTCGAGGAAGTCACTTTTGAGCATATTCCACGAGAAGAGAATCAGCTGGAAGACGCATTATTTACCATGTCATCTATGTTCAAAGTCAGATGGGACAATGAAGCTCCCCGAATTACTATCGAAAGACTATACGAACCGGCACACTGCTACGAAGTTAATACTGAAGAAGTATAAGAGAATCCTTGGTTTCATGAAGTAAAAAGGTACCTCAAGGCTCAAGAATATCCTGAGGGGGGCATATATCAATGAAAATAAATTCCTATGGAGGTTCTCTACTAAGTTCTTCCTTAGAAACATAATTTTGTACAAGCGTAACCATGATTCAACTTTGCTTCGTTGGGTAGACGAGAAGGAATCCAAGAAGATTATGGAAGATATGCACAAGGGTATATTTGGTACTCACTCCAACGGACATACGATGGCTAAGAAGATTCTGAGAGAGGGTTACTATTGGTCGACTATGGAAACTGATTGCCATCATCACTCCAGAGCTTGTCACAAATGCCAAATCTACACTGCCAAAGTACACGTACCTCTGGTTCCTCTGAATGTCTTGACTTATCCTTGGCCATTTGCAATGTGTGGCATTGATATGATTGGAGAAATTAAGCCTACTACCTCTAATGGACATCGTTTCATCCTTGTCGCCATCGATTATTTCACAAAGTGGGTTGAAGCGGCCTCATTTTCCTCCATCACCAAGAATATTGTGGCCCGGTTCATTAAGCATAACCTCATCTGTCGGTATGGAATCCCCAAAACGAGTATCACAGACAATGGTACTAATCTGAACAATACTATGATCACGGAACTCTGCATGCAGTTCAAAATCAAACACCATAATTCTTCCCCATATCGACCAAAGATGAATGGTGCAGTGGAAGCCGCCAATAAGAACATCAAGAGGATTATACAGAAGATGAAGGTGACATATAATATTGGCATGAGATGTTACCATTTGCTCTTCATAGCTATCACACTTCCGTACAAACATCAACCGGGGCAACCCCATTCTCTCTAGTCTACGATATGGAAGTTGTCCTACCTATCGAAGTTCAGACTCCTTCTCTAAGGATTATGAAAGAAGCGAATTTAAACAAAGAAGAATGGATTCTGACTAGGCTAGACCAGTTGAATTTGATTGATGAGAAAAGGCTTGTGACTGTTTGTCACGACCAGATGTATCACAAGCATATGATCAAAGTCTTTAACAAGAAAGTCAAGCATCGGGTATATCAGGATGGTGACTTGGTAATAAAGCGCATCATCTTACCACAAGGTGATCCCAGGGGAAAATGGACTCCCATGTACGAAGGGCCATTTGTAATCAAGAAGATATTTTCTGGTGGTGCTATGATACTTACCACCATGGACGGTGAAGATCTTCCACACCTTGTGAACGCGGACATAGTAAAAAAATACCACGCCTAAAAGAGACCCGCTAGGTTGACTGGCTTAGACAAAAATAAGTGCATCCTGGCGAACCAACAGGGTTCAGGTAAAAATTAGGGATATATATAAAGATTGTATACCCCGCAAGTCGAAAACCTGAAAAGGCGGCTTGGGCAAAAAATGGTATCCCGATGGGCTGAAAACCCGAAAGGGCATTCTAGGAAAAACTTAGGGATTAAAGCGTACGACTATGTCCCGTTGGATCACCTACTTACAACAAGATTTATTATCAACATCAAGTTCGAAAGATACAGATCGATTCAGTTAACTTCTTCCGACAGTGAGGGATGAGATGCTCAAAGACATAAAGGAAATAGCGGAGTTGAAACCTGACGAGATCATTTACACATAGCTATATGTTTTGTTTTACTTTGTACTCCTTTCATTTACGCTGATTTCCTCTTTCTAGATTTTTGTCTCTTTGTACAATAATCAATTGTTTATAGGAAATCTATCAATATAAACACAATTTCAAAATTCAAATTTTTACTTTGGCTTAATTTCAACTTTGGTCCCTCTATATTTTTTTTTCTTTCGATTTTGGTCCCCCCATTTTAAAAACTACTATTTTAGTCCCCTTTTTAAGTTTTCTGTGCAATTTTCGTCCCCATATTTTGCTTTTTTCTACAATTTTAGTCCCTATTTTTGTTCATTTTTCAACAGAAAACTTAAAAGGGGGACCAAAATCGTGGTTTTTAAAATAGGGGGGGGACCAAAATCGAAAAAATAAAAAATAGAAGGACCATAATTTCAATTAAGCCTGTTACTTTTTCTGTTTTGTTTGCAAAAATGTCCAATGACTAAATTGAATGAACATATGCATATGAATATGATTACTGTTAACAAATATATGCATAAAAACCGAAATAAGCATTTAAGTCGTCCATAAATCCCCACAGAACAACCACTATGAAATAATCCCCACAGAGTAGTTCCCATAAGATTATCCCCTGCAGAGTCAACTTTGCAAACTCGACACATTCCCCGCAAGTCTGAAATACCCTAATCATACTCACCAACAGATCCCCCTAGTAGATAAATTAGTATGATATTTTCCCTGGCAATGTCACCAACCTACGAAATCCCAATCCTCGTCAGAGAGTATGTCACCATCACAGTTCACATAAATTCTCTTCCCCAACTGATTTTATTTCTCCAACACCAAAAAAACCCTACATAATTCTCTTCTCCAGAAGGGTTCACTTCCTCAGCAGAATATATTCCTCCAGCAGGTTTATTTCCTTAGCAGAGTGTTTCTCCAACAAGGTTTATTTCCCCAACAAGATACAGTCTCCCCAGCTTGAGTCTATCACTTTGATTACTACAAATCACTGGAAAAATTTCCCTCTCCAGCAAAGGGTAGTCCAGATTACCATCCCCAGAGAGTTACTACGGAATTTGAAACCAGATTAGATATCGTTTAACCTTATCTTCCCCAGAAAAATCAGCATCCATATCGAAAACTCGATCAGGAAACACCTCGAAAGGTTATCCATCTCTTTTATCCATAATCAGGGTATATAAGAATTAAATTCCTCAATAGAGCGGTGAATGACCAATGTTCTTGAACTTTTCTCCCCAAGAAGAAATCACATTCCCCAGTGGAGTTTCCTCAAACAGAAAGCAGGAATTCTCAGCAGAAACATTCTAAACAAAGATTGAAGATTACACGTAGTCTTCATCCCCAGCAACAATCAAGGATTTATTTTCCCCAGTCAGACACATTATACGGAGCTACCAATATGCTTCTAGGACATTTCATATTCATACACCATTTACAAAATATCATAGCATATGCATACGAAACTCATATAACACACTCTCATTTACTTTGAGAACATCATTAAACAATTCATTTCATACATCAAGACATTGCATACATCTAACTCTTTATCTTTTCAAGTAAAATCTACAAACAGACGAGTATCATCAACAATTCTCAAATAGGTCCAAGATTAATTCCCGAAACAAGAAAAGGCAACTATCCATGTGACCAGATCAGAGATTAATTCCTGAAACAAGACGAGGCAACTATCTCCATGGCCAACAAAAAGTAGGTCTCGGGTTAATTCCCTAAATAAGACGTGGCAACTATCTATATGACCAGACACAGATTAATTCCTGAAAAAAGACAGGGCAACTATCTGTGAAAGAAAATTTTAGATCAATTCTCGAAGCAGGACGGGGCAACTATCTACATGAAAAATTTGAAGATTAACTCTCGAAACAGGACGAGGAAACTATCTTTCTATCTTTATAACCAGGTTAAGATCAATTCCTGAAATAGGACAGGGTGACTTTCTTTATCACAAGGTGGCATGAATTCTCGAAATTGGATGGGTTTACCAACAAAGAAGATTGTAGATCAATTCCCGAAACAGGACGGGGCGACTATCCACATGACAAACACTTACCTTCAGAGAGTGAATTCTTAAAAGCATTTTCCTTCAGAGAATCATTTTGAAAAGCATCTTCCTTTAGAGGTTTATTCTGAAAAGCATTCCTTTCTGAAATTCATTCTGACAAGCATTTCCCTCAGAGACTAAATCTGACAAGCATCTACTCAAACACCTTCTTCGGAGGTTCATTCTGGAAATCATTCCTCAGATACAGTCATGTGTAGACTCATTCTGATACTCTATCAACTGTTACTTTGGATGTCATCTATAAGTCCATCTCCGAAGACTCTCCATCACCTCTCCGAATGGCATCTTTAAGCCCATTTTAGCAATATTATTAACCAACAACATTACCTCATGCACCGGCGAGTGCAAATTTCCGGCACTTAAGTGTTCAATCATATTCTACCTTCAAGCCACAAATGGAAGACATGCAAATCTAACTCTTCAGGTTTAAGAAGATTGAAAAGGGGCAATTGTTGTACCCCAAAATTTTCCCTACCATTTTCTTCAATACATTCTCCTAGGGTTCTCATTTGCTCAAGGTGGCTCAAGAATTAACTAGACAAATTCTCCTCCTAAGAAATGGGTCCACAATTAGGGTTTTGTATTTATCAAGGAAGATTGGGTTTCCAAGGTCTCAATTGGTTTTCATGTTTCTTATATGTCTTCAAGAATTATCATGTCAAGTTTCAGGCCTCACATCACAAGTTTGCTCAGTCAATTGCTCAGATGACTAAAAATCAACTATATTGGATAAAAAGTCAACTATGGTCAACATACAGGCAAACCTCAAGATTTCCGGCCAACAAAAACATTTTGAAGTGATACTCATCATTTGATCAAGGTTTGATCATGATTCCTCAAATAAAATCCCTCAAATCATCAAAAGACAAAAGTTGCCAAATTAGGGTTTCCTTAGGAGAATTCAACTGAACTTTGACCAATCATAACTTTCACATGCTTCATCATATTTTCCCCAATCAAAGCTCATTTAAAAGGGAATTCAATTCTATACAACTTTGTCTCTCTAAGCTCAAGTCCAAAAAATGCATTATTTGAGAGATATAAGCCAATACATTACATGTCATTTCAAAAGTCAACAAAAAGACACTTTTTGTCAAGGCAACTTCAATCAAGATAAAATCTTCAAAAGAAATAATGATCAACATAGAGATTGTAGAGGATATCTTGATCTTCCAAAAAATTCAAAGATCACCTTCAAAAGATGAAAATTGAGAGAGTTATGACTAGTGCAAGTTGGGAAATTTTGAGCAAATGCATGAAGTTCAAATTGAGCAAACTTGATATTTTGGACTATTGGGCCATGGTTTAAGAGTCCAAACGTGTATTACACTCTTCATACACCTCAAAAATTGTTCTTACACCCCTTGACCTATTTTTATTTTAATTATTTTAATTATTTTTTATTTATTCATTAATAATGAAAAATAAATAAAATAAAATACAAGGCATTTCTTATAAAGACCAAGCCCATCATTTTGCCCTAATTTCCACTATATATTCCCTCATTCATTCTCATACAAGACACGAAAAACCCTTGCCTCAAACTCATAAAATTTTAAAACTTTTTCAAAGAACCCTAAAATTTTCAAACCCTTATTACATTGCCTTTCACCACAAATTTGCAATCCCAATCAACTCCATTCACTCTCAGGGTAAGATTTGATCATTTACAACAATTCAAATGGCCAGAAAACGCTTATGCAGGCATCACAATTTCATCCTTGCTTGAATTTTTTATTTTTATTTTACTGCACTCTAATGCTTAGTAATGCTTACTGTGTGTTCATGAGATTCAATAATGTAGAATAGAACAATCGTGGAAGTCCCATGCATGTTAAATCACAGAATACCATGTTTGCACCGATCCAGGTTGTTTGCGCCATAACTTAAAAACTAGGCCTTTTCAGTCCAAAACAATTGTACCGTTGAACTTGCAACCTCGATTTAGGGGGGTAGGCTACTGTTTGCTTTCTAATAATGGCTATTTTGTAGGTTGAACAAAAGAAGGTTGCTAGAGAAGACGATCGGAGCTAGGGCTCCGACACCTCTCTGGTCAATATAATCAGGCTTATAATATTTTTGTTGTTGATTCAATTAAATAAATTGATGTATAGACACCCTAGTGGTAGAAACACGTGGGCTAAGGCATTGGTCTCCCAGGTCACGGGTTCGATCCCCCGTTTTGCAAAAATTCTCATATTTTCTTATTTTTTGCAGGATAGAGTACAAAATACGCTGGATGCATATCCTAACACCAAGGCGCGCATGGCCTGGTGGTAAGCTATGCATGGAGAATGCTTGAGGATATGGGTTTAACACCCACCCCTACCATTTGGTTATTTTTTAACACTTTTCATTTTTTCATAAAACCTAACATCCTTTACAAAACCTTTTCTTTCAAAAATATTTTTCTTAACAAACCCTAACCCAACTTTAGTTTTTTTTATTAACCCTAATTAAAATTTTTAGGTTTTTTACTTAATCAATCAATTTAGATTTTTTTAGGTTTTTCACTAAACTTTCTTTTAATAAAAATTAATTTAGGGTTTTCTTAATTAATCAATTCTTTTTCTTAATTAATTAAAACTAACTAGTTTTTAGGTTAATTATCAAACTTCTTTTTCATCAAACAATCACCAAACATTTTTTTCGTTTCTTTTCCTTTTTACCGCTTTGCGTATTACTTTTGCATTAGTTTTTTCCCCAATAATGTATCTACTATAGTATGTAATAGTTTAATTTGGGTTTACTTTTTCCCATGATTTTATGGTTTGTACCCCTTTCCCGAAGCCTTGTAATAGTGTATGATTTCATTTTTCTGAACTTATATTCTTATGCTTTGTATATGATTGTTAGATGTATACTAATAGGTTTGTATTGCAAGACATACAAATAATCGTTAGAAAACCCTAAATGCAAGAAAAACTAACTGAACATGAATCACTTTTCACACTTGCACCTCTAGGGTAACCTAACTTGTTACCTCAGAACAATGGTCATGTCCCTCGAATATAGGGATACTCTTAGCAAAGACACTCGGTTCAAAATCATCATAAAGATCATAGTCTCACGATGTCCCTCGAGTTGCCTATGAGAAATGATCTTGTCCCTCGATGTTGCCTACGAATATATGATGACAGTTCCTTCGAATTGCTAAGGTATCCCTATATGTTGCCTTCTATGACCATAACAAAGACCCGTGCCTGTCCCTTCAAATCCAACGATAGGGCTTCCTACTAACTAATGGTAGGGTAGCACTATCTAAAGGAGGAGGAAAAGTACAATAAAGACCTTGAGTAGGTAGGTCGTTGTTAATCGCTTGCTCATAAAACTTTTCTAAACAAAACATTTCTCACCTTACAGTTTCAAAATAATGGATATTTTCAAACACTTTGTACGCATTCTTGAGGATTGATACAATAATCATTTCAAAGTTCGCCTTACATTGGAATTTTTCAAAATATTTTCAAATCACACACAAAAAAGAAAATTTTCAAAGTGAGCTAAGCGATTAAGAGCCCGTAGATAACTACGGATGAAAAGGGTACTAACACCTTCCCTTTTCATAACCTACCCCCCAAACTCAAATAATCTTAAAGGTTTTTCTTTTTATTTTCACCCTTTCCTTATTGAATAAAATAAAAGTTGGTGGCTACTCTTGTATCCACAACATTTGCGATAAAACGCAAAACAAGTCAGTTCTCCCACCGTATTACAAAGGGATAAGTACTAAATCTAATAAAAGCAAAAACATTCCTTAACTTAAGGGAGTGATCGACTCACAAAGACTCAAGCAAAATTATTTCAATAAAACTTCTTTTTCATTCCAAATTTCAAACCAATACACATCACTTATTATCACATCCAATATTTTTTTTCTTTCTTTTTATCTTTCTTTCTCAATCTCAAAGTAATACACAAGAGCAAGCAACCAATTCTCTCCCTAACTTGAATTCAACCATCATCTTAATGTGAGTACTCCTTACTTTCTAAGGCATGGTAAAAATTCAAACCATAAATCATAGTTGAGGGTTAAAGAAAATAGAGAATCAATATCGATACAAAAAGATGAACCACACACTCATAGACAAGCATTTAGCAAAAATAACATGGTGATCGACAAAAAAGTCAAAAGGGGATACTAATGATCACACACTGACAAGGTGAATAGACTATTTGTCCATGGTAGTTGTGCTCAAAATCAAACAAAAATTTCCTTGATCATGTTCATGCTTTCATACAATCAACACAAACAAAATATTAAACATAATAAAATCCAGTTAACACAAATTGTGGCCTCCAGCATATGAACAATGGTAAGCTTCCTCACATTTATGGGTAAAAAGGGAACTAAAGTGATTCAAGTCATGAGCAAGTAATGAAAAAAGAATGAATGACATATTAATTGTACAAATGAAAAGTATCCTAAAAATTTTATGTTATAGAAAGCGATAAACGAGTACCTGGTGAGTAACAACTTCAAAAACTATCATTACCCTACATCCGTAAGTTGACACACTCAAAATAAGAAAATCACCAAATGTGACTTCAAGCTATCTAACAAAAAATTGAGTCCAAACAACAGAAGAGAGAATTAAAAATATTACTATTAATTACTATACTATAAATCCTTGGATGAAGAGAGAAAAAGGAGAGCCAAGCGAAAAATTAAAAAGATTTCATTGGCTCTGCACAGCAGGGCGCGCTTAGCGGCACAGAGCGCACTAAGCATGCTATACCAGTTACAGAAAAATAGGGCAACTGGTGCAACTTCTATGCAAGCTCCACTTACACCTAAACAACCCCAAACATACAATATTTACAACCGACAACAAACCTCAAGCTAAACACGACAAGCTTGCAGAAAAACACAAATTGATATTATAAAACAAACGGGTGAAAGTGAATTAAACAAGTTCACCACACAACATAAACGGACATAAACATGCTTGTTTTACGATGTAAGCTCGACGCCTTTATTGTGCAAACTAGTAACCTCCTCTCGTCATGCCATGGTATTGTCACACCGTGCAAACCTAAAGAAAGTGTCCTAACAAGCACACACCAAATTTTACGAAAACGAGACAATTCACAACAATACGTGAAAACAAAGAAAAATACATATATGCACAAGTATGGAAAGTAAACACAAAACATGTACAAGTAAAAATAGACAAGTTTATGTACACATTCTATACAAAATATACATTAATTACAAAATTCAAAAACAAATAAACTATCGCAATGCAAAACAATAAACACCAATCCCGACAACGACACCATTTTGCATGAAGCGGTAGAGCAACAAGCAAAAAGTAAGTTATTACTTTACCGGATGGTATTTAGGTTATATCGTATCGTGTCCATAGAGAATTGTGTATTGAAATGTAGTTCTCCTCTTCTTAATGAGTTTGGGTTTAAATTGGTTGAAAGTAAACGCGGGAATTAAATGTTATCAACAAGAAAAGAATTCATTCTCAGGAGAAAATACTTATCAAGCACGCATAATAACCCACTCTTCACAAACTTAAACTTATCGACCTGTCATACTCAACCTATGAGACTCATTGATGTCATCACGTGTCAAACACAACACCCACTGTGTCAAACTCCAGTGTTTAGGGATTGAAATAATGCCTGTACCTCATCAGCGGGGTCTGTTCAAAAGTATACTGTAGATTGTGGTATCGTTTTCGTCATCCTCCCTCAAGAGGCTTAGAATTATTAATTGAGAGTTGACATCAAAAAATGAAAGCAATTTGAATATAGCGAATGCGAATATATTGATTCAAAACAGACATATGCGATGCATTAATGCAATAACAGTGTTTGACATGATAATCGTTTGAACAATCAAAAGAAAATTACAACTTGAAAAATTCTAATAGACAAAAGTCTTCTCCTCTCAGGACTTGTTACTTCAGCTGGTGAATCCTGTAGGGATGGTAGAAAAGCTCAGCCTGACCCATTTGGGTGAAATCCACTGCTCCTTCATTAATCAGGTCTTGGACCTTGTTCTTCAGAGCCCAGCAGTCGACAGTGTCATGTCCAGGACTATCCGAGTGGTATGCACATCTTTTGTTGGGATGATAGTTAGGAGTAGAGAGGTTGGGGTTCCGGGGAGGAGCCCTTAGTGTAATCAGATTCAACCTCAGCAGGTGTTGTAGAGCTTGAAACAGCGACACGTTAAGCTGGGTGAATTGCCTCTTGGACCTGCTTAGCTTACTCTGATCAACCTGTTGCTCTGGGCGAGGTTGATGTTGGGCTTGTGAAGTGGTAGCAATTTGGAGAGGTCTATTCTTCTCCATACCAGATTCCTGTCCTCTTGGAAGCTGATCAAAGACCTGGTCCCTGACTTGGACTGGTTGCTTCATGTTGGATCTGTCTTGGTGGAGTTGACTGATCATGGTCCTTAACTCTTCTTGCTCCCGAGCTAAACCTTGGATGAGAGCCCTTTTCCCCAGCATCTGGGTTTTCATTGTATCTATCTCAGCTTGTAGACGTTTTATCCGTTCGTCCTTATCGTCTTCAGGACTCTTCTTGACCAAATTCCCCATGAGGAGTGTTCTCAACTCTTCCTTCCCCTTGGATAGGCTTAGGAAGATTTCCCTGAACTGAGTCTCTTGAGCATGAAGATCCTGGTTTCCTTGTTGCAAAGTCATTGCTGAAATAAACAGCAAAGAAGGTAAGTGACCTGTAACAAGGGTACCTGTTATACAATGATGTGTATGTATGCATGCAATGTTTTCAAGGATCTCGCGGGGTAAACAAGAAAATTGTTAGAATTTGAATTTTGTAGCTTGATGGAAGGCACTGTATGTTGTAGAGAGTCCTTCTTCAAGAGTCAAGGCTCACCATATCGAGTGGGTCATAGCCCCTGACTCAAGTCATCAACCTGGCTAGAGGAAAATAAATCCCCTTTGCCCCTTGCTAGACATGTTGGTTCATCATGACCTGCACCACAAACCCTTGAGATCCTTGAAATGGGTTAGTCCTTATGCAGGATGTATGGAATGGTATGATGGTATGATGTTATGCTATGCGTGGAGTAATGTAGGTAAACCCTGTTATGAGTCCAGATTAAGGACTGTAAACAAAACCTGCAAGAAACTCAAGTGTCAGATAACAAGCATGCAAGTAGTCAAGTTTGAAGGCACACAAGTCACACAAGACAACCCTTAGAGTTTAGGCCAGCATGGAGTTTAGGTACTACCCTCTTTCAGTTTCGTTGGTTAAGACCTGTCTTATCAGAAATAACCGGGTTCTAGAGGATCCCAATATCACTGACTACCCTCAATCGGTCATAACTCCAGCATCGCAATCTTTTCTTGCGGCCAGAACCATCACGAGAGTTTAGCCTCAATGGGTGTAGCATACTGCTATTGTTCTATTGGCCAAGTTGGGTCATTTAAGGTTCTAAGGTCGGTTGGTGCTTAATGACTCCTCAGAAGACCCATATTCTCCTCGTTGCGACACAAGGGATATCGGTACAGACCAAGGCGCCACACCAACGTAGCCACTGCTTCACCCATGTCGGTCTACGCCGGACAGGTCCCTCACAGCTTATGCTACCTAACAGGGTATCCCCAGATCCAGGTTAGGATCTATGTAACTCTGATGCAGCCCACAATAATAAAGCAAACAAGCACAACAATTGAAAACACAAGTGATCTTAGTCCTAAGGTACACCTCACTTTAAGTATATCCCCAGCAGAGTCGCCAGTTCTGTGATCGGTGGATCTGGAACTGACTGTTTAACGCTGGTTCACGAAATGTCGCGGTAAGCAAGAGTCGCCACCGTCTTTTATGTTCTCCAACATGTAAAGGACAAAAGCACAACAAAATTCCTTATGAGATAGTTTCTCGGTTCGGGAGGTAGATTTATAGAAAGGGAAGGTGTTAGCACCCTTTCTATCCATGGTTATCCATGGGCTCTTAGATACTTGCTCATTGTGTTTTCAAAATGGTTTGCTTTTCAAAGTGTGAGTGGGTTTGAAAAAGTTTTGTTTAAAGATTTCTGAATAACTCTTGTATCAGTCCTCAAGAGTGTTTGAAAAATTGTTTTGAAAGCTTTTTGAAAGTGTCGGTGTGAAAAGAGTTTTGATTTGTTTTTGAATAGAGCAAGTATCTATGAGTCATCTACCTACCCTAAGGAATTAGGCTGTGTAAATGTCCTTAAGGTAGTACCATCCCACCATTGAGAGGTAGGTAGCACCACCGTTGGAGGTGTTCGGGTCAATTCGATTGTTAGGGACAGTGTGGTCACCAGAGCAACAGTAGGACACCTTAGAAGCTACCCTTATGCCATTGATCATGGACATAAGGACTTACTAAAACGTCCTATACTCGACGACCACGTTTCGAAGGCAAGGCAACAGTGAGGCGTACCCTAAGAGTGGTGTGTGAATGTGTGTGTTGTTTTCATGTTATGTTTTATCTTGTACATGTATCATGGTGATCTACGCTTGTTTTTAATTTAGGCCATACATTCTTTCATGCAATTATAATTTAAAAGTGCGGAAATTTAAACGCGGAAAGTAAAATCCTACGCTATTACAAGGCACGGGTCTATACATCGCCAAATTAACAAAGACCCGTTTGAATAAAAATGCGGAAAGTAAATAAGTTCCTAATTACTATTACATGGCTTGAGCAATTACATAATATTTACAAAGAAAGAAAAATAAGAATAAATGCGCGAAAGAATTAAAGTTGAACGTTCGAGGGCGCTGGACCCTTTTGAAATTAAATTGAATAAATTGAAACTAAAGTTATTTAATTAAAAGAAAAGAAATGTTCTTTATGTTTTTGGTATTTAATGAAAATAAAGAAAATTAAAATTAAAATTAAAAGGAACCCTAATTCTAAGTTATTTTAATTATTAAAGAAAAGGTTGAAGTTTAAAACCTAATTTACACTAATTAATTATTTTACATATTTATTTACAAAGATATTTAATAATAATAATAATAATGAGAAAATTATTTATTGAAAAAAAGATAAAAAGGTTAGAAACCGTAATTTCTACATATTTTAATTATTTAAGAAAAAGTATTAAAATAGAAAACCTAAATTAACTAAATTTATTATTTAAAGTTTATTTACAAAATAAGTTAATAGAAATTAAATATATTACACTTTTTTTGTTTTTTTGTATTTTATATTATGAAAATTTATTTTATGAAATTAAAAGAAATAATTAAAAACATTAAAAAGAAGTAAAAGAAAATCAAATAAAAATAAAAAATAATGCAAACCATGGGGGGTATCAGGCCCATTTAAGAGGTTTTTTGTGAGAAATTTGGCCCAAGAATGCAAAGCCTGCATTGACTTTCCAGCTTGAATGTTCATCCATTGACTGAGGTATATGGTAAACCTCTTTTGTGGCCTTCAGATTGACCACCAAATCCATTTGGCAGGCTAGCGTATGAGTGTGCATGGTGGGCCTTCTGATGGACGCTGCATGGAAACATATTAAGGTAAAAATTATGAAATATGTGAGGGGACCTGGGAATCGAACCCAGGTCCCAGTACCTGCCAGACACCTCAGCCACCAACTGAGCTATTGAGCGCATTTGTTAATATACTGAAGCATAATTATTATAAAAGAAAAACAAGCGTTATTGGTAGAAAGCAAAAGCGCGCTGAATTATTTGAATGGTCCAACCATATGAAGCCGCGCACGCGTCTTCTTCCTTTTTCTGCCTGTAACATAAACAAATAGCGGGGGTTTTAAACCCCCACTAAATACAACCTGGAAAAATAGCGAATAGGACATGGGAAAATATAAAAAAGGCGCGAGGTCATGGTTCGTTTCGTTTGGATGTCACGATTTCAATGGCATAGGTTTGGTGGTCCAATTTTTCCATATGGGGAAAGCCCCAATTTGAAGCTCTGAAAAACCTAGCTTTTGACAATGGTGGATTCTGATACACGCATCGTTAGTTCAATCAAATATCACCAATAGCTTCAGAACAACATTGTTAGCAAGAATCAACACTTAAAACTCATGAATAATGCATGTAAATTAAAAAACGATAATGGACATGTTTGTGAAAAGTGCAATGCTGTTCTACCAATTCTGGGCGTAGGGAGATTGGTTCTTGATTGCAACACATTCCTTGATGGTCCAGCAATGCGTTGGAATAGATTTTAGGCTTTGAAACGTGCTGTATCTATGATTTCAGATTCCAACTTTTGATGAAAATTTTCAATTTTGTTATGCAGCTTCTGAGCAATATTTCGTGTCCAATGGAATAGGGTTATGTTATGCCTTTGTACATGAAGCAAATTAGGTTAAAAAACCAAGCCCAAAGTCCATGTATTAATGTTTTCAATCTTTGATTTTTTTACATCTTTTTCCAATCTTTTTGCCATGGAAACTTGCCAAATAGGGATGATTTTGTCTTGTTGATTGATGCACGAAATCTCTTACATGTGTGGAAGATATTTGCTGCATAAAAAAGATTTAAAAACATGATTTCGTATTTTTCTTATACTTAAATTTAATTAAATGAATTAATGATAATAAAAATTCAAATAATTAATCCAAAATAAGAAAATAACTCCCTTTGAGCTTAGTGGGTCGTGCATAGCCTTTGGGTGATGATTCATGGAAGAATTTGTGGCCCAATAGCAATTTTGAGGTCTTTTGTGCAAAGTTGACTTTTCAAAATTCCCAAAAATTTCCCAACTTCTCCAAGGCATATCTTGCTCAATTTTGAAGCTATGAACATGTTCTTGGACATTTTGGAAAGGTATTGAAGTCCTCTAACCAATGTCTGTGGTCCAATGTCATTTTGATTTACCAATCTCAAGTTATGGTCTTTGACTTAAAGTGCCTTTTTGTTGACTTTTGAAAATGACCTATAATGTTGAAATTGATAACTTTTTGTGAGAGCATTTCTTGGACTTGAAGTGTGAAGATGAGTTGTAGGAAATGTCATTCTCTTCAAAATGAGCTTTGGATGGGATTTTTATGATAAACCATGAGGAAGTTATGCCCTGGTCAATTTGCAGTTGACTTTTTCAACTGTCCAAAAATAGAAACTTTTGCATCTTGAGACTTTTTGAGCCATGCTTTGAGAATCATGATCAAGAATTGATCAAATGATGTTTGTGGCTTCAAAATAAGATGTTGACCAAAAAAATTGACTTTTGACTGTCAAATGACCATTTTGCCCCTGTAGTTGACTGTGGAGCATTTAGGGTTTTTGACTGTGCAATTTGATGCTGTGAGTCTTGAACCTTGGCATATGGATGCTTGAAAATGTATGTAGGCATGTGGGACTTGATTGGACCCTTGAAGACTTCAATTTCTTTGCCAGAACCAAAACCCTAATTTTGACTATGTTAGGAGGCAATTGGACTGTGCAACCCTTGGGAGATTTTGAATCTTTTGGAGCTTGATCTTGACAAGTCTTGAAGAATATGGGAGGGCAAATTTTGGGGTACAACAGTGAGCTATGTTGATTTTAAGTTCATACATTCGATCTTGTCATGCATTCCCCATTTATCAAACATTTAACAGTTTATGAGTTGCGAAAATTAAATTTGCTGAAATTAAATCTAAACTATTACAAGGCGTCGGTATTTACATCGCCAAAAGCAAACCCTTGAATTTAAAATGCGGAAAATAGATAAAGTGACAAATAAATTAAATAGTCCTAATTTAACTATTATATTCCGGAAACAATTACATCAATATAGTAAACTGGATCGCATGCGGGAAAATTAAATCGGGCGCATTTTTTAGGGTTTTGACCCTCTTTTGAAAGAAAGCATTCTTTTGTTTATTTTTGAATTTATGGAAGAAATTAAATTAAGCTAATTAAATAAATAAATTAATTAATTAAAAAAAGATATTTTTTGGATTTTTGGATATTTAAAGAAATAAAATAAATTTGATTTAAAGTTAATAAAAACCTAATTATCTAAATTAATTTTAATTATTGCAAAAACATTAAAAGTTATACCTAATTAAACTAAATTAATTTAATTAATATTTATTTACAAAAATAAAATGTTGGGTTTAATTTCAATAAATAAAATATATTTTTTGGTTTTTGATTTTTATGAGGAAAATAATTTAATTGGTTAGTTAGAAAATAAAATAAATAATCAAAACAAATAAATAAATGAAATAAAAAAGAAATAGAAATAACCAAAAAGGGGGGTTTGGACCTGGAGAAGGAATGAGATTAGCAATTCAGAGGCCCATTTATGCAAGCCTCGTTTGACTTTCTGGAATTCCCTGCATGCACGTTGACTAGGTTATATGATGGACTTTCACTCTAGGCCACCAGATCTGGCCTGGGGCCATCTGGCAGATGATTAGGTGAGGCTGCATGATGAACCACAACTCCTGAAACGCATTGGATTTCTTGAAGAAAAAGAATAATATGCAATATGGTGGACCTTGGATTCGAACCCAGGTCCCATGAATCATTGAACTAGCGCCCTTACCAACTTAACCAGTGTGCTTAATTGTTAGTGGATTAGGTAGCAAACATTATATGGAAAATAAGTTAATATGCCTGAAATAAAAAAAATAAGCGCGAAATATTTGAACCAACGAATGGGAGAAGGCCGCGTCTTCGTCTTCTCCACTGAGACTTGGTTCTTTTTTCCTGCGGATTTACATCCGCAGCTAAATCCATAGCTGCATCTTAAAATTCATTCTAAGCCATAAAAATGCAAACCAAGACCATAGTCATGATCGTCTCTTTCTCCTGAACACGTCTATGTCCATTATTGGTTCCAATTTTTCCTGCAAAGAAAATGCCCAAAGACAAACTTCCAAAACCCTAGGTTCGGGTATAGGGCTATGGCTCATGAAAACACAATCAAATGATGAAGAAAGTTTCTAAATGGAACGATAAGCATGAATATGTCAATGATTTGTCAAAAAATGCAAGAATAAGAGGATATGATTTCGAGTACAGGGGCGTTTTTCAGGAGACTTACAGCGCGATTCAACAGGTATGGGGATTGGTTTTGATTTGGCTTCGCTTTAGTGATTTGACCCAGCAATAGACCCACGTTGAGTTTTGGCCTTTAAAACACCTCTATGCTTGATTTCAGTTTCAAGCTTTTTCAAATTTTTTTTCAAGTTTTGTTCTTCTTATTGTGCAGCCTCTAGGTTCTTTTTCTCGTGCCTTTGCCTTGTATAAGTAACATGGAGTGGATTAGGTCAAGTTTCTTGGGATGAATCCTTATGCATTGATGATTTAGGATGTGATTTGATTCACCATTAAAAAGCTTCCAAAATTGTCCAAAAACCATCTTTTTTTCATGATATGGCTTGATTCGGATTTGATTATGTCCATGATGATATTTAAGACCTATATCAATCAAAAATATTCCAAGTGATCAATATTTGGATTTTATTTGGATTTAAATTGATTTAAAATGAATTAATTCAATAAAAATCAAATAAAATAGAAAAATCAATAAATGGACACAAGACTGAAGATAGGACAAGCGTGTAGTGTGACAAGATCAAATCAAGTGGAAAAAAGTGGGCCCATTTGACAAAATTTGAAGTTTTGGGGATAGTTGACTTTTGGCAATTTTGGAAAAATGCCCAACTTCAACAATGCATAACTTCTTCAATTTTGAACTTTTGGAGGTGTTACTTGACTTTTTAGAAACCTTGAGATGTCCTCTAACCAACCATTTTGGTATAATCTAATTTTGATATACCATTATCAAGTTATAAGCTTTGGAAAAAAAGGTGTTTTTGTTGACTTTCAAAAATGACCTATAATGTCCAAATTTGTAACTTTTTATGAGTGCATTTCTTGATCTTGGGGTATGAATATGGATTGTAGGAAATTGAATCCTATTCAAAATGAGATTTGGATGGGTCATTTCTCATAAAGTATGAGAAAGTTATGCTTGGTCAAAGTTGAGTTGACTTTTTCCTACAAAACCCTAATTTAGCAACTTTTGAATCTTGATGAATCTTAAGCAATCCTTGATGAATCTTGATCAAACCTTGATCAAATGATGAAATATCCTTCAAAATGAGAATGTTGACAAAAAATCTTGAGGTTTGACTATTTGTAGGACACAATTGACTTTTTCCCTAGCACAGTCGATTTTTGGACTTCTTGAGCAATTGACTGACCAAACTTCCTCTGCAAGGCTTGAAATTTGACATGGATGAACTTGAGAACATATTAGGACATTGGGGAGCACATGATGTCATTTGTATGTAAGGACCTTGATGCAACACAAAATCCTAATTTGAGACTGACTTCCTTAGGAGATGACTTGACTGTCCAACTTTTGAGCAATCTTGAGCAACTTGGGGATCTTTCTTGCAATTTCTTGAGAAAATGGCAGGGCAAATTTTTGGGTACAACAGTATCCATTTACCACGTGAATCTAGACAAGTTATGAGAATATTCTTGAGAGCCAGGTCTCCTTCTTTAAATACTCGAGGAAAGACCTTTGTATCAAATGCTTTCTTCATCTATTTTTGGTATAATTGAATGTTGCACAAAGCTGTTAAGAATTTTTCTTCAATGAGGATGAGCTGATCAAGTCGTGTCTAAACCCATTCTGATTCTCCAAGCTTAGTTTCCATGAGGACTTGTTGTGACGAAATCTCTACTTCAATAGGGAGTACAACCTCCATACCACAAACAAGAGAGAAAGGAGTTGCACATGTCGAAGTGCGTACTGAGGCACGATAACCATGTAGAGCAAAGGGAAGAATTTTGTGCCAATCTTTATATGTTTTCACCATCTTTTGGATGATCATCTTGATGTTCTTATTGGAAGCTTCAACGGACCCGTTCATCTTTTGTCGATAAGGTGGGGAATTATGATGCTCGATCTTGAAATCATCACATAACTCCTTCATCATTTTGTTGTTCAAGTTGGACCCATTGTCTGTAATAATCCTGCTAGGAACTCCATACCAGCATATGATATTTTGCTTGATAAATCGAGTGACTACTTTCTTTATCACGTTTTTATAAGACGCAACTTCTACCCACTTGGTGAAATAATCAATTGTGACTAACATGAATCAGTGTCCATTAGAAGCCTTCAGTTTGATCATTTATATCACATCAATTACCTACATCGAGAATGGCCATGGTGAACTTAAGACATTCAAAGGAGTTGGTGGTACGTGCACCTTGTCAGCATAGATTTGGCATTTGTGACATGTCTTTGTATAATGGTAACAATCAGCTTCCATCATCAACCAATGATATCCTGCTCTTAAGATTTTCCTAGCCATGTCATGCCCATTTTTATGAGTCTAGAAGGCTCCTTCATGGATCTCTTTTATGAGTGTATCTGCTTCGTGTTTCTCCACGCACTTGAGTAGAACCATATAGTAGTTTCTTTTGTACAATACATCCCCATTTAAGAAGAATTTTGCTACTAGTTTTAGGAGAGTTCACTTGTCAATTATCGAGGCATTTTTCGGATATTCTTTCTTTTCCAAATACCTCTTGATGTCGTAGAACCAATGTTTGTTGTCTGGCCTCTCTTCAACTGCAAGACAATGTGCAAGTTCTTCGAAATGTCTGACCGTGATGTGCGGTTCATGATTGCGCCAAGTTACCTTGAACATGGCTGACAAAGTTGCCAAGGAATTCGCCATCTTATTTGCTTCTCGTGGAATGTGAGTGAAAGTAATCTCCGTGAGTTCTGTAGATAGCTTCAAAACATAATCCTGATATGGAATTAGTTTGGGATGTCAGGTGTCCCATTCACCGTTGAATTGGTATATGACTATGCTGAGTCCCCATACACTTTGAGGTATTTAGTCCTTATATCAATAGAAACTTCTAGACCCAGCATGCAAGCTTCGTATTCAATAATATTGTTGGTATAATCAAAACATAACCTTGCAGTATAAGTTTTATGGAAATTCTTCGAAGATGTCATTACTGCCCCAATTCCATGTCATTTGAAGCACCATCAAACATGAGTGTCCATCGTGCCCCTGGTTCAAGTCCTTCGTCAGGGCCTGGTATTGCGTAGTCACCTATAACCATAACGTCTTCGTCTGGAAAGTCAAACTTCATTGGTTGATATTCTGCCAATGGTCGAATATCTAGGTGACCAAGTAGTATACTGACTTTGATGGACTTTTGAGTAACATATTAGATGTCGTATTCAGATAACAATATCTGCCATTAGACAACTCTTCCCATGAGATCTGGATTTTCAAACACATACTTCTAAGGATCCATTCTTACTAACATGGTGTGAGTTAACATATATTGTCTTAGTCGTTTATCAGCCCATGCAAGAGCACAACAAGTATTCTCGAGGAGTGAGTACCGAGTTTCGCAATTAGT
Source organism: Vicia faba (assembly GCA_948472305.1). Taxonomy (NCBI): domain Eukaryota; kingdom Viridiplantae; phylum Streptophyta; class Magnoliopsida; order Fabales; family Fabaceae; genus Vicia; species Vicia faba. The sequence goes on along the minus strand of OX451740.1, from coordinate 133,423,420 downwards.
AAACTTTTTGCTTTAGTAGTAGACGGCGTGCTCTTTTCTACCTATTTCATCGTGTTAACCCAATACACATCCCATGGAACCTTCAAGAACTGTCAAGTACACGATATGCGGTCTTTCAGAAACTGGTGGCATTAGAATTGGTGGCTCTTGTAGATATTGCTTTATTGTTTCAAAGGATGTCTAACAATCTTCATTCCACTCCATTGATTGATCTTTTCTGAGTAATTTGAATATAGGCTCGCAAGTAGCAGTTAGGTGCGATATGAACCGTGAGATGTAGTTCAAACGTCCTAAGAAACCATGAACCTCTTTTTCTATTCTTAGAGATGGAATTTATTGTATGGCCTTTACTTTGTTGGGGTCCACCTCAATACCACATTGACTTATAACGAAACCCAATAGTTTACCTAACCTGACACCAAATGTGCACTTGTTTGGATTCAACCTCAGTGTGAACTTTTGTAGACGCTCGAATAATTTCTGCAAGTGAATAATATGGTCCTCTTCTGTCGAGGACTTGGAAATCATATCGTACATGTACACTTTAACTTCTTTGTGGATCATGTCATTGAGTAACGTGACCATTGCTCGCTGATAGATTGCCCCTGCATTCTTTAGACCGAAGGACAATACTTTGTAACAGAAGGTTCCCCAAGGAATCATGAAAGTAGTTTTTCCATATCTTTGAGAGCCATTCTGATATGATTATATCTTGAGAAAACATCCATGAAAGAAAATAACTAAGCTTGAGTTGTATTGTCCACCAAAACATCAATGTGAAGTAACGAGAAATCATCTTTAGAACTTGCTTTGTTTAGATCCCAATAGTCTACACACATGCGTACTTTTCCGTCTTTCTTGGGTACTGGCACAATATTAGCTATCCAATGTGGTTAATCTACCATGGCTAGGAACCATGCATCAAATTGTTTGAGGACTTCTTCTTGAATTTTATCAGACATGTCTGAACGATTTCTTCTGAGCTTTTGTCTGACAGGAGAACACCCTTCCTTGAGAGGTAGTTTATGTACAACAATGTATGTATCCAATCCTGACTTATCTATGTAAGACCAAGAAAATATGTCCATGTATTCATGCAGGAGCTTGATCAAACTTTCTTTACTTCTTTCCTCTAAGGTAGCACCTAGCTTGATCTCTTTTGGATCCTTTTTCGTCCCAAGATTGATAATCTCAATAGATTCTTAGTACAGTTATATGTTATCTGATCTTTGATCTATTAACCTTACCAAATCCTCAGAGAGTTCATAATCTTCCTCATCTTCCTCTTCATCTTATTTAATGTTGTACCCAAAAATTTTCCCTATTATTTTTCCTCAAGACTGATTCATGAGGTCCTCATTTGCTCAAGTTGGCTCAAGAATTGATCAGACAAATTCTCCTTCTAAGCAATGGGTCCACAACTAGTGTTTGGTATTTCTAAAGGAAGATTGGGTTTTCAAGGTCTCAAATGGTTTTCGTGGTTCTCCATAGATTTCAAGAATGCTCATGTCAAGTTTCAAGCCTTGCATCACAAGTTTGCTGAGTCAATTGCCCATATGACTGAAAATCAACTATATTGGGTAAAAAGTCAATTATGGTCAACATACAGTCAAATTTCAATATTTTTGGTCAATCATTAACATTTTGAACTGATAATCATAATTTTATCAATGTTTTATCATGATTCCTCAAGAAAATCCCTCAAATCATCAAAAGTCAAAAGTTGCCAAATTAGGGTTTCCTTAGGAGAAGTCAACTGAACTTTGACCAACATAACTTTCACATGCTTCATCGGTTTTTCCCTAACCAATTCCCATTTTGAAGGGAATTCAATTCTCTAAAATGTTGTCTCTCTAAGTTCAAGTCCAAAAAATGCATCATTTGAGAGATATAAGCCAATACATTACAGGTCATTTCAAAAGTCAACAAAAAGACACTTTTTGTCAAGGCAACTTACATTAAGATAAAGTCTTAAAAAAACAAAAATGATCAACATAGAGGTTTTAGAGGACATCTTGAACTTTCCAAAAAATCAAAGATCACCTTCAAAAGATAAAAACTGAGTGAGTTATGACCATTGAAAGTTGAGAAATTTTGAGTAAATGCATGAAGGTCAATTTGAACAAGCTTGATATTTTGGGCTATTGGGCCATTGTTTTGAGGTTCAAACGTGTGTTATACTCTTCACACACCTTATAATTCATTCAGACACCCTTTGGCTTTGTTTTATTTTAATTATTTTAATTATTTTTTATTTAATTAATTAATAATATAAATAAAATAAGATAAAATTATATCTTACTATAAGGGTCCAAGCCCATTTGTGTTTGCCCTAAATTTCTCTATATATTCAGACATTGAGAGAGAACAAGAGGCACAAAACCCTTATCTCTCAAACTTGTCCAAATTTCCAAATATCTTTCAAGAACCCTAAAGTTCTCAAACCCTATTCTCCAACGAGTTTCAATCAGTGTCGAGCCTTCCATTAGCCTCTTGAGACTCCAAGGAAGCCATTCCAATCGTTCTTGAAGCCTGAAGCATCCCATAAAGCATTCCCTCAAGAGAAATAGTTGGGTAGTGTTTCAAAACCTTGAATTTTTACTTGTTACATTTGATTACTGATTTTGTGTGTTCATGTGTGTTTATAATGGTGTTTAGTACAGATTACAACCATTACATGGGATCCATGACATCCAAATCATGAATTACCATTGAGGGGCCGAATTAGAATTTTTCCTTCAAAGCTCATGATCCAAGTGTTTTCAGTCAAAACTGAGCCTATATTTGGATTCAGGACCCTCGATTTAGGGGGGTAGGGTCTTCTTTAATCATTAACGTGCTTTGTTTGGCGGGATATAGAGACATGCTCACCGGAGAAGACGACTGGAGCTAGGGCTCCGGATCTTATCCGGTCCCTCTGAGTTTTTTTTATATTATATTTGTTTTGATCAATTAAATGTATAGATGAATAAGCCAGCCCAGTGGCAAGAGCATGCACGATAAGGCATTGGTACTGAAGGGCGTGGGTTCGGTCCAGCCTTTTGACATTCTTTTGTTTAATTTTTCCAAACTGACATGCATGTTTAGTATATCTTGTTTTGTCTCTGTTTCTAAACACCAATGCAACGCAGTTCAGTTGGTAGACATGCACGCTAGAGAGGCAGGGGGTGTGGGTTCAACATCCACCTCGAACATTCTTTTTTCTCCCTTTGTTTTACTAACATTATTTTCTATTTTTACCCTAACCCTAATTTTTTAATAAAACCTAATTATTTTTTTATCAACATTAAAACAAACTAGGTTTAGTTTCTTTCTCATAAATTAATTTTTATTTTTTCATTTATTAAATTTATTAGGATAATTAGTTTCGATTGATTTAATTAGTTAACTTTTTTCCGATTAATTAAAATCAACCTAGACCTTAGGGTTTGCTCAATTTAACCACTTGCCCTTTTTTAATCAATTAGGTTTTAGGTTAAATCATCAATTATTTTTCATCAAACAATTTCATCGTTTCTTTTCCTTTTTACCACTTCGCGCGCTTTATTATTTTCTCATTAGTTTTTCACAATTATGTAATTGCTACATAATGTAATAGTTTAAATAGGGTTTTATTTGCTTTCTGTTTCCCCCGGCTTTATGGTTTGTACCCCCTTCCCCGAAGCCTTGTAATAGTTTAGGTTTACTTTCCGCACTTTTAATTTCTGCTTTTGTTGCTTTCATTATTACTGCTAGTAATTAGGGTTTGTATGGCAAGACTAAAAACAATCTAGAAAACCCTAATCACAAGATTAAAATAACTGAACTGAGTCACTATCCACACACTCACCTCTAGGGTAACCTCAATCGTTGCCTCGGAAAATAGTCATGTCCCTCGAACGTAGGGACGCTTTAGCAAAGTCCCTCAGATACAAAAGATCATAGTCCCTCGATGACACTTCGATGCTGCCTTCGGTAAATGATCTTAGTCCCTTACGATAAAAATTCTAAAGCATCCTTACAAGTTGCTTTTATGACTGTACGATGACCCGCGCCTGTCCCTTCACATCCAACGATATGGCTCCCTAATAACTAATGGTAGGATAGCACTATCTAAGGAGGAGGAAAATCATACGAATGACTTTTTGAGCAGGTAGATAGCTTGTAATCGCTTGCTCACAAAAACATCTCTTTTTACACAAAACACTTTTCTTAAATATTTTCAAAACAAACACTTTGTATGCATTCTCAATTGATATGAGAATCATTACAAAGTTGTCGCACTTAGGCATTTTCAAAATATTTTCAAACATACACAACACAAAGCATTTTCAAACAAAGTGAGCTAGCGATTAAGAGCCTGTAGATAACAACAGATGAAAAGGGTGCTAACACTTTCCCTTTTCATAACCTAATCCCCAAACTCAGAAAATTCTGAAAGGTCTTTCCTGTTCTTTTCTCCCTTTTCTTATTGGATAAAAGAAAAGTCAATGGCAACTCTTGCTATCCGTAACATTTGTGATAAAATGTAAAAACAAGTCAGTTATCCCACCGTATTACAGAACTGGGGACTCTACCGGGGAAGAACTAAAAGTGGGGTTACCTAAGAGTTAGATCACCTTTAAAGGCTTTCTTTGTTTGATTTGTCTGATTTAGTTTTAAAGGGTATTTCGATTTTATTTCTTGCAAAGATCCTATACCCGGATCTGGGGAACATTTTAGGTAAGTAGCAATAGATCACGGAAACTATATGACGTATACCGATATGGTTGAGATGATGGTTACGTTATTGCAACAAATTGGTCTGTACGTGTATCCCCTGAGTCAGTCGGGGAGCATACTAGGCTGCCACGTGGTGTCATAAGCACTAACTGACCTTAGAACCTTAATTGACCCAACTTAGCCATTAGAAGGTAGTGAGATATCCGGCTTTGGTTGAGTCCGAAGTTGGTTGATACTCGATACTACACTCATTGAGATTCGACTCCCGAGTTTTATTTGGTGGCAAGTCAGTTGCCAGGCTAGATGGAACTTGTGGGAAAGATCAGTGATATTGAGATCCTTAGAACCCGATTACTTCTCTAGGACTGGTTGAGCCAACTAAACTTAAAGAGGGTACTTACCTACAAACCCCATGCAAGCCTTAAACCTAAGGCCTCCTTTGCTTGTGCTTGATTATCTATTTGAACATGATATCATGACATCATAACATCATATCATGACTAACCATTTTAAGGATATAGGGGATTTATCTTTGTTCTGTGTTACTAGGTCATGGCTTCCAGTCGTAGGAATACCATCTGGATCAACTTCGTAAGAATACCTTCTCAACTTAAGGAGTTAGTCTCAAAGGTTCCCAACAATTCTCAATTCACTAAGAGACACGGCCATCTTCTCAATTTGGTTACCACTGGCTTTCAGGAAGACATGATTAGCGTTCTTTTCCAGTTCTTTGATCTGAAGCATCACTGTTTTACCTTCCCAGATTATCAGTTGGTACCCATAATGGAAGAATTCTCTAAGTTTCTAGAAGTTCCTATTCTTGATCAGATATCTTTCACCATTTTAGAGCAAGCTGCGAAACTTGAAGATGTTGAAGTAACCTTACATCTGAAATGAATGGACGTTGTATCTAATTGGGAAGCAAGGAATAAAGTCAAGGGTTTCTCTCCTAAATTTCTGATAGAGAAGGCTCAGGGATTTCTAAATGCCATGAATCTTCTTGATTTTGAGGATGTTTTGGCCTTTCTGATCTATGGTTTGGTACTATTCCCTAATCCAGACCAATTCATAGATATGAATGCCATCAAAATATTTCTCACACATAATTTGGTACCTACTTTGTTCAGAGATATTCTGCATTCCCTCCACACTCGTACTATGAAGAAGTGAGGAACTCTTATGTGTTGCATACCTCTATTGCCCAGGTGGTTTATTTTGCACATGCCCCAATCAGTCGTGAAGAATGAACAAGGTTTGAGGTGGTATCAAAGTTTGATGTCGCTCACTCATGCAGATATCCATTGGTGTTCTCGATCTCAGGCAGATGTAACTATTATTGGTAGATGTGGGGAATTACCTAATGTACCACTCCTTGGTATAAGAGGGGGCATCACTTATAATCCTTCTCTAGCTCTGTGTCGTATTGGATACGCTCGAAGAGACGGTCCTCATGATATGCTCATCCAGGGTATTGTATTCGACTATGAGAACAATCCTCAAAGTTACCATCAAAGGTTTGTACGTGCTTGGAGTACAGTAAACAAGATTGATAGCAAGACTTTGGGACACAAGAATTACATTCCTCTAGAGCCTTACCTTAGATGGGTGCGGTCTCGTGCTTAAAATCTTAAAATGTCATATCGTACTATCCTACCATAGATCGTAGAGCCTGTTGTTGAAGGGGGTGTTCCTCATACCGTTCTTCATCCCGATATGCCTACCGAATTCGAAGAACTACATAAGTCCTGGATCTAACTAAAGGAAGAAAGAGATACCTTCAAAGCTTAATTCTATGTGAAGAAAGTATTGGAGCTGACAAAATAACTCCACGAAGAACAAAGCCTTAACGCATATGTCAACACAAAGAAGAAGCGTCCATGGGAGACTTGCATTTATATTTTGCTATTTTGTAACTCTTTTATTAAAAGCAATTGTAATTTGAGTTTGTTACTAAAATTTATTTTGTTTCCTTTTTGTTTAAAAAAATTTAAATCCCACAATGGTCCTTCAAAACATTGCACTTGCATTTGCATATCATGCATCATTACATAATAGGTTTTCCCATACAGGTTTTCTCATCTTCTTACTATTTATTTCAGTAAAAGATGGCTCTTGAACATACTTTTAAGGAACTCCAAGCTCAAAATGCTAAATTTCAAGAGACCCTCCTGAATCTTGCTCAACGACAGAAAGATATGATGGCGCTCATCGCCAAAAAGAAGAAGACTCGGAAGCCAATTGATATTCTCAACATGGGAAGAAGATTCAAAGGTCCTTTTAAATAAGTTCAAACTATTGATATCACCTCTGATGAAGATGACAACCAAGAGGAGAATGGTAGAAGTGTCAGGGCTGAAGGTGGAAGCAACCTTGGTTCTGGTAAGATTTCCGAGGACAAAGATTATTCTAATGAACAGTCTCCTCGTGCCGATGATAGATATAAGCATCTAGAAGACCGTCTTAAGGCTATGGAAATCCAGAAAGTGCCTGGGGTTAGATTTTGGATAGTTGGATCTTATTTCGGGGGTGGTTATCCCTCCCAAGTTCAAAGTCCATATTTTTGCTAAATACGATGGTGTGTCTTGTCTGAAAATTCATTTGCGATCTTGTGTTCGGAAGATCCAACCCCATACTGTTGACAGGAAGTTATGGATTCACTTCTTTCAAGAAAGTGTGTCTGGTACACAACTCGAGTGGTTCTATCAGCTGGAAGGAACCAACACTCATACTTGGGAAGACTTGGTCGCTGCTTTCTACAAGCAGTATCAATATAATACTGACCTTGCACTGACTCATGTGCAATTATAAAACATGAATATTGGTTCGAATGAAGGATTCAAGGAATATGACCAGAAGTGGAGAGACTTATCTGGAAGGGTGCAACCTCCCTTGTCTGATCGAGAGCTTGTTGATATGTTCACGGGCACTCTAACAGGTCCATCCTTTAATCATCTGATTAGGAGTTCTTTGTCTGGTTTTACTGAGTTGATTCTAACTAGAGAACATGTCGAAAGTGGTATCAAGAGTTGAAAGATTCAATTGGCTGCGTCTTTGAGTGTTGTGAAGAAGACATTCAATGGTATGAAGGAGACCAATGTTGTTTATGGGCAGAAAGACAGTGGTAAAAATGACCGCAATCAGTCTGTGGGAGCGGTACTAATTTCTAATCCTGCACCTATTCAACAATAATAACAGGGTAATAGGCGTAGGTTAGACGCTCTGAGAAGGCAGTTTACCAAGATTAATATGCCATTGTCTCAGGTGTTACAAAATTTTCTAAAAGCGGAACTGATTACATTAAGGGATCCTCCTCAGAATCCTAACACCTCCTCTCCTAAGTACAATCTGAATGCGAGATGAGCCTAACATTCTAACAATCCTGGGTACGACACCAACAACTACTGGAGCCTGAAAAAAATTCAAGACATGATTGACAAGCAAATTGAGTTTGACCCTCTAGAGACCCCGAATGTGATTACTGCACCTATCTCAAAGCATGACAATGACATAAGTACAACTGACGATGTTCTTTATGTTGCTGTTGTAAGTGAATTGATGACTCCTCTACCAATTATCAAGAAGAATCTGCTGCAGGCCGGTTTATTTCTGGGCTATATTGAAAAATGTTACTGCTACGCAGCCCAAGCCAATGGCTACAGATTACTGAAGGAATGCATTCAACGCCTAATGGACAATCATATAACCCTGATCGAGAAGGTTCCGTCTGCTGAGAATTTATGTTAGGACTTATCCGTAATTTCTGGCCCTCTTGTCAGGATCACCTCTAAAGGCACTGTAAGGATTACTGGAAATCTGAAAGTTTCTCCCCTGATCATCACTACACCTGGACCTATCCCATATTCTTTGAATAAAGCTATTTCTTGGAACTATGGATCCGACGTTTACTATCATGGCGTCAAACAAGAACTACCGATTGTTGAAGATGAAGTTATTGAAGTTGTTGATCCCGACATTGACAATATTTCTGGAACTAGTAAGGTTACTAGAAGAGGAAGGGTTTTCTCTCTGGAAATATCTCCGAAGACTATTACCACACCTGTTAGAGTTAGTTCTACAGAGTCAACTGCTGAGGCTTGGGGCAAAGAGCAAGTGACAGAGCCTGCCCAGACGAAGTCACCTAAGGAGGCTATAGTTGAAGACACCTCTGAACAAGAGTTGGAAGAGGTATTGAAGATTATCTACAAGAGTGACTACAAAATTTTTGAACAGCTGGGGCATACCCCATCGAAGATCTCTATGTTATCCCTGCTATTGTGTTCTAAAGCCCATGCACATGCTTTAATGAAATTTTTGAACACCGTTCACGTACCACAAGAGATTTATGCCGATCAATTTAGAAGGTATGTTGCTAGCTTAACGACTGACAATGGATTAGGTTTCTTTGATGCAGGTCTGACTTTTGAGGGAACAAACCATAATAAGGCCCTGTATGTCTCCATTTAATGCAGGGGTACTACTCTAGCTCATGTTTTGGTTGATATTGGTTCTTCATTAAATGTTCTACCGAAGGGCGCTCTGGACAGGCTTGATTGTGAATGGGTTATACTGAAACCCAATGATATTATAGTGCGAGCCTTTGACGGGTCAAAGAGGATGGTACATGGAGAGGTGTATCTTCCAATCAAGGCAGGGTCGTAGATATTTGAATCTACCTTCTATGTAATGGATATTTGGCCTGCTTATCCTTGCTTATTGGGACTCCCCTGGATCCATGGGGCAGGCGCTGTCATCTCTACCCTACATTAGAAATTAAAGTATCTTGTGAATGGAAAGATTGTTATTGTTTGCAGTGAAGAGGAGTATATGGTCAGCCACTCGAACTCTTTCCGGTATGTAGAGATGGATGGTGAACTCATCGAGACTCCATGTCAGACTTTCAAAGTTATCCCTCCAGCCGCTACCAAAGATGTCTCTGCCATTTCCAAAGTTACCAGGGTTCCACCCAGAACGGCCTCATTGAAAGATGCTAAAGCCACTGTAGAAGAAGGTGGTTCTACTATTTGGGGTCAACTTCCTGACACCTGCTATAAATCTGACAAGTTTGGTTTGGGTTTCACTGCAGAGAGTCAGAGGGTTGTTCGTCACACTTGAGCTGGAAGGCCACCATTCCGCATCAGCAACAACGAAGTTAATGCTATAGAAGATGATGACAGTGATTATGACCTTGACAGCTGGATCTTTCCTACCATTGGTAAAGGGCTCAACAACTGGAAGGAAGAAGACATTATCTCTATCTCCTTTAGTTAGGAGTAATAGATTACATTTCTGTTTTTATTGCTTTCAAGTTTTGGCTTTGTAATATTTGAACAATGACTTTAAGACTTGAGCCTTACCCGAGGCACAACAGTTCATTTGTTAAGGATTGTCATTTGATAAACATATTTTCATTTAATAAAAGCATCATACATTTTGCATTCAAATTTTGTGCTCTCTGTATTTCTTTTTACTATTATCACTTTCAAATAGCTATGTGTTCTTACACACACCCACAAAATACATTGCAGATCCACATCCACTCTGGATCCCGTCGGTAATGATTCTGCTATTGCCACTTACCACTTTAAAAATCCGATCTACCAAGTCGAGGAAGAAGGTGAGTAAGATTGTAAAATACTTGGAGAACTTTCCATTCTTAGTGCAAGAAGAGAAAGCTATTCAACCACATGAAGAGCCAGTTAAAGTGGTAAACGTGGGTAATGAAACAGACAACAAAGAGGTCAAGATAGGTGCCAACTTAGAGGACAATGTTAAGAACGGGTTAATATAGATGTTGCATGACTATGTTGAGATCTTTGCTTGGTCATACGAAGACATGCCATGGCTTGATACCGATATTGTGGTTCACCATCTTTCGATGAAAGAGGGTTGTGCTCCAATAAAACAGAAGGTTTGTCATATGCATCCCGAGATGTCAGAGAAGATCAAGCCTGAGGTTATGAAACAATTCAACACAAGGTTCTTATCAGTGACATCTATCCTCAATGGGTTGCGAATGTGGTTCTGGTACCAAAGAAAGACGACAAGGTACGTATCTGTGTATACGATAGGGATCTGAACAGGGCAAGCCCTAAAGATGACTTCCTGCATCCACATATTGATGTTTTGGTTGACAACACCGCTCAACACAAGGTATTATCCTTCATGGATGGTTTCTCGGGACATAATCATATCAAGATGGCACCTAAAGACATGGAAAAGACTACTTTTGTTACACAGTGGGGCACTTTCTGCTACAAGGTCATACCTTTTGGGTTGAAGAACATTGGCACAACATATCAGCGTGCTATGGTTACTTTGTTCCATGACATGATTCATCACGAGATATAGGTTTATGTCGATGATATGATAGCCAGATCACATACTGAAGAAGAGCATTTGGACCATCTACACAAATTGTTTGAGAGACTGAAGAAGTATAAGCTAAGATTGAATCCAAACAAGTGCACCTTTGGGGTGAGATCCAATAAACTCCTAGGTTTTGTTGTCAGTGGTAAAGGAATAGAGGTCGATCCCACTAAAGTCAAAGCTATTCAGGAAATTCCTGCTCCCAGTACTGAGAAGGAAGTCATAGGATTCTTGGGACGACTGGATTACATTGCCAGATTTATTTCTCATTTGACCGCTACTTGTGAGCCGATCTTTAAGTTAGTGAAGAAAGATCAGATAGTGAGGTGGAATGATGATTTCCATTTAGCCTTTGAAAAAATCAAGGAGTACCTACAAGAACCTCCAATCCTGATTCCACCAGTTGAAGGAAGACCTCTGATCATGTATTTAACAGTGTTAGAGAACTCAATGGGGTGTGTACTGAGGCAGCATGACGAGTCTGGTTGAAAAGAGCATGTAATATACTACCTTAGAAAAAATACTGACTGTAAAAAAATATATTCACTACTCGAGAAAACTTGTCGCGATTTGGCATGGGTTGCTCGCCGACTAAGACATTGTATGTTGACTCATACTACCTTGTTGATCTCTAAAATGGATCCCATCAAATACATATTCGAGAAGCCAACTCTCTCTGGAAGGATAGCCCAATGGAAAATGGTCTTAACAAAATACGACATTCAATACACCACTCAGAAGGAAATTAAAGGAAGTGTGTTGGCAGATCATTTGGCGCATCAAGCTGTAGACGATTACCAATGTATGAATTTTGAGTTCCCAGATGAGAACACCATGATAGTTAAAAATTGTGAAGAACCTGGACCGTATGAAGGACCTGAGTCAGGATCCAGATGGACTATGGTTTTCGGCGGAGCTTCTAATGCACTTGGCAACAGAATTGGTGCTATATTTATCTCTCCCCATGGTTGCCTGTAATACGGTGGGAGAATTGACTTTTGGGTTTTGCGTTTTATCGCAAATGTTGCGGATTACAAGATTCGCCATTGACTTTTCTTTTATCCAATAAAGGAAAGGGTAAGAAGAACAGGAAAAAAATTTTGAGAATGTTTATGAGTAAGGGGGGTAGGTTATGAAAAGGGAAGGTGTTAGTACCCTTTTCATTCATAGTTATCTATGGGCTCTTAATCGCTAGCTCACTTTGTTTTGAAAATGCTCTGTGTTCGTGTATTTGAAAATATTTAGAAATGCCAGTAGTAAGGAAACTTTGTAATGATTATCGAGAATGCGTACAAAGTGTTTGTTTGAAAATATTTTTTAAAGAAAGTGTTATTTTTTAAAGTGTGAGGTGTGAAAATTGTTTTAGTTTGTGAGCAAGCGATTACAAGCGATCTGCCTACTCAAAAAGTCGTTGTTCTTTTCCTTCTCCTTTAGATAGTGCTACCCTACTATTAGTTAGTAGGAAGCCCTATCGTTGGATGTGAGGGATAGACGTGGGTCATCATACAATCATAGAAGGAAACTTGTAGGACGCTTTAGCAATTTTCGTAAGGGACTAAGATCGTTTACTGAAGACACCATCGAAGGGTCATCGAGGGACTACGATCTTTTTAATCGAAGGTCTTTACTAAAGCGTCCCACGTTCGAGGGACATGACTATTTTATCTGAAGGCAACAAGCTAGGGACCCTAGAGGTGCGTGTGCGAATAGTATTTTGATTTCAGTTAATTTATCTTGATTAGGGTTATCTAGTGCTTTGTTTTAAATCTTGTCATACACGCCTAATTACTATACAGTGATATGTAAAAGCGGTAAAGTGCGAAAAATAAAATTCTACACTATTATAATGCTTCGAGAATGGGGTACAAATTTATGAATGGGGATGACATAAGAAATAAACACCTAAGCTATAATTAAATCACACAATACAAGTCCAAACTATTAAATAATTATTTGAGTTAAAACTCTTTTCATTTGATAAAATAAATTAATAATTTAATTAATAATGTCAAACAAAAATTATTTTAAAACTAATAATTATTTAAAACAATATTAATCAATTTAGAAATTTAACTATAATACTAAAATAAAGAAAGTTTAGAAATGGGCCTAAAAACAACAATCTGGGGGGGTACAAAAATTAAGTTGTCAAACAAACCAAATAAAGGGCATCCGAAAATCCAGTGTGGCAGGCTAGCAAGGGTGCAGCATGGGCATATAGATCTGGTTCACTGGATGGTGACATGATAATGATCTGATGGCGGGGAGTTTGCATGCACGTGATAAGGACAATGGAGCAACATGCATGGGATTGGTCAGGTGGAGGATTAGGGGTGGTGACAATTGCCACCACGAAATTAGGCTTAATTAATAATTGTTAACAAATAAAACAAAAAAATTTAAACAAGTTAATTCATTTAAACAGAAGATAATCTTCCCTCTTCTCTTAACACTCTCTCGTTCTCTCTCCTTCTTAACAAAACATAAACATTATAAACTCACCGGTGCAAGATCTGGCACGGCGGTTGAGCAAGAACATGGCGGCAGTGATGAAGAACATCACGATAGCACCATGAGGCCTCACGGTGGTGCCGTCGTACAAGTCTCTGATTCTATTTTGTTTACATTATCTAATTCCTTATCTTCTCCTATTTACTAATTTGTGATTTATTTTTATAGAAACCAAACGGTTAGCTCTAGATCTAGAAAGGAAATCTCGAAACCCTAAGTGCTCAGATGTGTCGATAAATAATGATTATGATGCAGAAATGCTAAATAGAAAGCAAAACAAAAAGAAAATGAGAGAGACGGAGGCCATGAGATTCGGATTCGCGAGCTTTCAACATTTTGATGATTCTCCCGATAATATTTTCTGGCTATGCTTGAATCTTCTTCTCTTTCTCTCTTAAATCACTTTCTGAAGGGTTTTTGCGAATCTGGAAAGTGATGAGCATTAGGGTTTTTGTGTTTGATGGCTTACTAAGATATTAAATTGTGAACGATTTTGCTTTGTGAAGTGTTTTCTGTCTGATTTATTTTTGGTTTGTGAATCTGGAAAAGGATGAAAAATTAGGGTTTAGGATTGGATGCTTGGCATCTTTTGCATTTTTTCTGATATGAACAATATTCCTCCCTAATCTCTATGCAATTGATGCTTATATACTAATATTACTCTAGGGTTTTTCTGTTGATGGACTCAATGATTAAGATAACAGGCCTGTCAGAATTTCATTCTCGTATTGGGCTTCTGACTTTCTTTTTTGTTATTTTTCTGATATTTGTTTCTGTTTATGGCCTCTGTTGAAATTTTGTTACTGCAACCTTGTTTTTGTACTTGATTTTGATGAGTTGTGATATTTTACTGCTTTGTTTTAATGTGAACCAAATGAACCCCCCTTTTCTGTGTTTGTTTGAGGATTGTAGTAGGATAATTGGGCATGTGATTGACATTGTATTTCTGATTTTACTATTGTGAGACAAATGTAATATGAGGCTTTTGTTGGGCTAGACTTGTGATTTCTGATATGCTTGCTGATTGGGCTGAAACGTGAACTATGTTGCATCTGTTATTAGGCTTAGCATTGATATGTTGTGATTTTCTGATTTATGGACTTGGCATCTTTGATAAGCTTGCATATTTTTGTTACATGAACTGTGATGCTGACTTTGCTGAGTTTTAACTTCCTTTAGTGAACCAAAAATGACTTTTTTTGTGATTTGCAAATGGTTGGGTAGGCCTATGATATAATTCTAATTTTTTTATGAGGCCATGATTGCTTGAACATGATTCAAAATTAGCCCTATATAATTCTGATTCCTTCACATATCCATAATGATGAAATCATGAAACACTTGTAACTTTCTTTTTTTCTTGTTCAAATTTGATTGTTTGCTAACCATTCCCTTCTTGTTTTTTTCATGTGAAAATTATGGTGATGAAGGAGCAAGGAGGAAACCATGGCATGAATTTTGGAGAGAAGATTGAAGTTTGGGAGTGAACTTTTTTGTTGGTGAAACTTGTTTGCATTTGTTTAGTAGACTTGAATGGCATGACTTGGCTTACATTTGAGCATCAAGTTGTTTATTCAGCGGATTGGTGAATTGGTGCATGGCTACTCTATTTGTGAGCATAGCATGTCTCAAGATAAAGAGAAGAGAATGGCATTAAAATCTTGAAAATGGAAATAGACATGAAAACTAGGCTTTTGGAATTTCAATTGTCATGTACAAACACTTATAGCTTTCTTTTCAATCTCCTGTGCATTTGTATGGATTCAAATTTGAAATTGAATGACTTTGTAATTTTTCTTGAATTCCAACGATAAACTTAACTTCAAAGCACTATTTTCTTTCCAATTGTAATTTTCACATTCCAAGTCTTTTCCTTGATTTTGCTATATATTAAGCCATGAACCTTGAATGAAATTTGTATGAACATAAACATGAATGATAATCTCAGATCACTTGAATTTTGGATGGATGAATTATGAGTGATGTTGAATGAATTCGATGAACCTTGCTTGCCACTCGAATAAACTTGAACTTTTGAATGACTGTGCCTTGCAATTTTAAGATCTTTGGATGAATGATTAATGTCTTTTGAATGACAAATTCTATTTTCCATAAACCACTTTTGACAAGAAAACTTGAATAAAGATGGACTTTATATGATGATGAATGATTTGTCTTCGAATGATATGTCCTCGTAACTTGAATGTCAACTTGAACTTTAATGATATTCTTTGGATGCACCTTCAGATCATCTTTGACTCAATGAAACACTCAACTTCAAATTTTCCCAACACAAGTAACTCACCTTACATGTATTTGAAAGAATAATGGCGTCTTAAATTTCAAGAACCTTGTATTTTAAAAAACAAACAATTGAAAACAAGCAAGCTTTGATCATAACGAATCCCGTGTTCTATGTCTTGCGTCATGCTCTGCGTCCAATCACCACATTAATTATGCCTTGACTTTGAAGGTGGAAATAATATTTGGATCATAGAAGAACATCTCTAATGAACCTCAGTTGATGATCGAAGGTGTACTGAGATAAAATTCAGGATGATAATGTTTTTTCAAGATTCTACAGTTCTAATTCTCTGATGAAACAAAGAATCAATGCGATATCCTGAGGCCTATAAAGCCTGGGTATCCTAAAGCGATTCAAAACCCTACGAGCATGAGGGGATATTTTTGAATGAAATGAGAGGGCAAGTTTTGGGGTACAACAGCTCCCCTTGTTCAATCTTCTTAAACCTGAAAAGTTAGATTGGCGCGTCCGCCATTTGCGACTTGAAGGTAGAAGATGATTGAACACTTAAGTACCCAGAAATTTGCACTTGCACATGTGCGAAGTAACACTGTTGGTTAATTGTGCCTGGAATGGGCTTAAAGATTCCATTTGGAGAGTGACAAAATATTGTCGGAGATGGGCTTATAGATGCCATCCAGAGGTGATGGAGAGTCGTCAAAGATGAGCTTATAGATGCCATCCAGAATAACTTTTGATAAGAAAATCAGACTACGTCTACGCCTAACTTAAACTAGAAGATATGTGGGAAGGAGTCTACGCATGACTTTTTCCACAAGAATATCACAATAAAATCTACACTTGATATTATATGAACCAGAAGATGTCTACGGCTGAATTCAACCGGAAGAGATATTGGAATGAAGCTACGCCCGATTTTCCAACAGAGTTTCAGAAGGAATCTACGCTTGATTTTGTTTGAATGATGTACTAGAAGATGTCTACTGGAAGAAGTATCAGAATAAATCTACGCTCAATTTAATCTGAGCCAAAAGTTGTCTACTGGAAGAAGTATCAGAATAAATATGCGCTTGATTTAATCCGAGCTAGAAGAGGTCTCTTTGAGAATGACCCTATGAGGAAATTGCTTGAATAACCCTTTATTAGATTTAGTATTTAAAGGAAATGCTTGTCAGATTAAATCTCTGAGGGAAATGCTCTTCAGAATAAATTTCTGAGGTAAGTGCTTTTTAGAATTCAGTCTCTGAGGAAGGATGCTTGTCGGAATTCAGTCTCTGAGGAAATGCTTGTCAGAATTCAGTCTCTGAGGAAATGCTTGTCAGAATTCAGTCTCCGAGGAAATCTTTGTCGGAATTCAGTCTCCGGGGAAATGCTTGTCGGAATTCACTCTCCGAGGAAATGTTTGTTGGAATTCAGTCTTCAGGGAAATGCTTGTCGGAATTCAGTCTCTGAGGAAATGCTTGTCGGAATTCAGTCTCCGGGGAAATGCCTGTCGGAATTCAGTCTCCTAGGAATTTCATTTTAGGAGATGTTTTCCAGAGTAAATCTTTGAAGGAATTCATTTGGTCATGCAGATGGTCGCCCCGTCTTGTTTCGGGAATTAATCTTTGACCTGTTTGAAAATTGCTGATGATATTCGTCTTGTTTGTAGACTTTACCTGAAAAGACAAAGTTAGTCTTTATGCAATGTCATGGCACATATAATGCATTACGTAATTATGTTCTCAAAATAAATGAGAGTGTGTTATAGGCGTTTTGTATGCATATGCTATGATATTGTGTAAATGATGTATGAGATGTAAGATGCTACTGACAGTGAAGGTAGTTTCATGTAACCTCTTTGGATAGGGAAAATAAATCCTTGAATGTCGCTAGGGATGAAGAGTATGAATCTTCAATCTTGTTTAGAATGTCTTCGCTGGGAATTCCCGTTTTTCTGTTATGAAGGATACTCCGCTGGGAATGTTTGACTTCTTCTTGGGAAGAATAGCTCAAAAACACTGATCATTTGTCACTCTACTGGGAAATTTAATTCTTATATACCCTGACTGGGGATAAAAGAGATGGATAACCTTTTGAGGTGTTGTCCGACCGGGTTTCTGATATGGATGTCAACTTGTCTGGAGAGAATAAGGTTGAACGATACCTAGTCCGATTTCCGATTCATTAGCAACTCTCCGGGGATAGCAACCCTAATTGTCTTTTGCCAGTAATTTGTGGTAGTTAGAGAAATAAACTCAAGCTGGAGAGACTGGATTTTGTTAGGGAAATTAACCCTGTTAGGGAAATGAGTTCTGCTGGAGAAAAGAAAAATGCAGGGGGTTTTACAATTTTGGAGGAACAAATTCAGCTGGGGAGGAAAATTTCCATAAACTATACTGATTGGGACTCCGTTAGTGGGCGATATTGCCTGGAAAAGATCGTATTCTTTTACCCACTAGGGGGAATTTGCTGGTAAGTATGATAAGATTACTCTTGTGGGGATAATCCCATGGAAGTGACTCTGGAGATTTGTGGATAGCCCGGACGTTATCCCAACTCCTAGAGTCTTGAGTAAATGCTTATTCCTGTTTTTATGCTTATATTTGTTAACAGTTAATTGTATTCATATGCATATGCTCATTAAATTTTAGTCATTGGACGTTTTTACAAACAAAACAGAAAAAGTAAAAACAAAAAGTTTGAGTTTTGAAATATGTATTTTTATTGATAGTTTTGCCCATAAATAGGCAGTTTTTGTACAAAGAAACCCAAATCCTAGTAAGAGGAAATTGTCTTGAAATGAAAAGAATACAAGGTGAAAACAAAATATTAGCCATGTGAGAATAATTTCGTCGGGTTTCAACCCTGCTATTGCCCCTATGTCTTTAAGCATCTCATCCCTCGCTGTCGGAAGAAAGTGATTGAATTAATCTGTACCGTTTGAACTATGACATTGGTAATAAAGCTTGATGTAAGTGATCCAACGGAACATAGTCATACGCTTTAATCCCTAACTTTTTCTGGACCTCCCTTTCGGGTTTTCAGTCCACCGGGATACCCTTTTTTCCCAAGCCACCTTTTCATGTTTTTGACTTGCCGGGTGTACAATATTTTATATACATCCCTAATTTTTTTCCCGAACCTTTTAGTTCGCCGAGATGCCCTTATTGTTTCCTAGGCCAGTCGACCTAGCGGGTTGTTTTCATGCGTGGTATCTTTTGACTAAGTCTGCATTTACAGGGTGTGGGAAATCTTCACCATCCATGGTGGTAAGTATCATAGCACCGCCAGAAAATATCTTCTTGACTACAAATGGCCCTTCATAGGTGGGAGTCCATTTTCCCCTGGTATCACCTTGTGGTAGAATGATGCACTTTATTATCAGGTCACCAGCCTGATATACTTGATGCTTGATTTTCTTATTGAATGCCTTAATCATATGCTTCTGATACATCTGACTGTGACAGACATCCACAAGCCACTTTTCGTCAATCAGATTCAACTGGTCTAGCTTGGTCTGAATCCACTCATCTTCATCTAAGTCTTCATCTTTCATAATTCTCAGAGAGGGAATCTGAACTTAGACAGATAGGACAACTTGCATACCATAGACTATAGAGAATGAGGTTTCCCTAGTTGATATTCGAGCTGAGGTGCAATAGCCATGGAGAGCAAATGGTAACATCTCGTGCCAGTCTTTGTAGGTCACAACCATCTTTTGCATGATCTTCTTTATGTTCTTATTGGCGGCTTCCACTGCACCATTCATCTTTGGTTGATATGGAGAAGAGTTGTGGTGTTTGATCTTGAACTGCGTGCAGAGTTCAGCGATCATGGTGTTGTTGAGATTTGTACCATTGTCCGTGATGATTCTCTCAAAGATTCCATACGAACATATAAGGTTGTGCTTTATAAAATGGGCAACCACATTCTTAGTAAAAGAGGTGAACGAGGCTGCTTCAACCCATCTGGTAAAGTAATCAATTGCGACGAGAATGAAGCGATGTCCGTTAGAAGCAGTAGCCTTGATTTATCCAATCATATCAATGCCCCACATTGCGAATGGCCAAGGAGCAGTCATGAAGTTCAAAGGTACCGAAGGCACATGAA
Organism: Vicia faba; assembly: GCA_948472305.1. Lineage (NCBI taxonomy): Eukaryota > Viridiplantae > Streptophyta > Magnoliopsida > Fabales > Fabaceae > Vicia > Vicia faba. The sequence goes on along the minus strand of OX451740.1, from coordinate 133,403,484 downwards.
CTTTATCAGTGTAGATCTGGCACTTGTGACAAGTTCTCGAGTGGTGGTGACAGTCAGTTTCCATAATCGACCAATAGTAACCAACTCTTAAAATCTTTTTAGCCATAGTATGTCCACTGGAGTGAGCACCAAAGACACCTTCGTGCATATCTTGCATAATTTCCCCTTATTCCTTCTTGTCCATACAATGAAGCAAAGATGAATCATGATTACGCTTGTATATAATTTCATTGCTCAAGAAGAACTTAGCCGAGAACCTCCATAGGAATTTCTTATCATTGATCGATGTTCCTTTAGGGTATTCTTGAGCTTCAAGGTACCTTTTCACTTCATAAACCAAGGTTTTTCCTTTACTCCATCAATGTCAATTTCATAGCAGTGTGCCGGTTAATCGAATATTTCAATGGTAATTATGGGAGCCTCATTGTCCCATATGACCTTGAACATGGATGACATGGTAGCAATGTGTCCACTAACTGATTCTCTTCTCTTGGTATATGCTCAAAATTAATCTCTTCAAAATACAGAATCAAGGTTAACACATATTATTGGTAAGGGATAAGATTCGAATGCTTCGTATCCCATTCTCCCTTGACCTGACTGATCACCAGGGATGAGTCTCTGTATACGCTTAAGTACTTGATTCTTAAGTCAATAGCAACTTTAAGGCCCATGATGCACGCTTCATATTCAGCCATATTTTGGTGTAGTTAAAGCAAAGTCTGGAAGTGAAGGGCGTGTGAAAACCCTGAGGAGAGATAACTACAACACTGGTTCTATTACCAAGTGCGTTGGAAGCTCCATCAAAAACCATAATCCATCGGGATCTTGGTCCAAGTCCTTCATACAGTCTAGGCTCTTCACAATCTATTACTAGTATAATGTTATCGTCCAGGAATTAAAAATTCATAGACTGATAGTCGTCTACAACTTGATGTGACAAATCATCTTCCAGTACACTTCCTTTGATTTCTTTTTTAGTGGTGTACTGAATATCGTATTCTGTTAAGACCATTTTCCATCAGGCTATTCTTCCGGAGAGAGCTGGCTTCTCGAATATGTACTTGATGGGATCTATTTTAGAGATAAACAAGGTAGTATGGGTCAACATATACTGTCTTAGTCGGCGAGCAGCCCATGCAAAAGCGTATCAAGTTTTCTCGAGCAGTGAATATCTTGTTTCACAGTCAGTAAGCTTTTTGTTAAGGTAGTATATTGCATGCTCTGTTCGACCAGACACGTCATGTTGCCCCAGTACACACCCCATTGAATTCTCTACCACTATTAGGTATATGATTAGAGATCTTCCTTCAACTGGTGACATCAAAATCAGAGGTTCCTGTAGGTACTGCTTGATTTTATCAAAGGCTATTTGACATTCGTTGTTCCATATTGCTACTTGATCTTTCTTCAACAGCTTGAAGATTGGCTCGTAAGTAGCAGTCAAATGGGAAATGAATCGGGAAATGTAATTCAATTGTCCTAAGAAACCTCTGACTTCCTTCTCTGTACGGGGAGCCGACATTTCTTGGATAGATTTTACCTTTGTAGGATCAAATTCAATACCTTTACCGCTGGCGACGAAACCCAAGAGTTTATCGGATCTCACCCCAAAGGTGCACTTATTCAAGTTTAACCTTAACTTATACTTCCTCAGTCTTTCAAACGATTTATGAAGATGATCAAGATTCTCTTCTTCTGTCTGTGACCTTTCTATCATGTCGCCGACATAGACCTCTATCTCGTGATGAATCATGTTATTAAATAAATCTACCATGGCACGCTGATAAGTTTCCCCGACATTCTTCAACCCAAAAGGCATGACCTTGTAACAGAAAATTTCCCATTGTGTGATGAAGGTAGTTTTCTCTATGTCTTTAGGCGCCATCTTGATTTGATTATAACCTGAGAAAACTTCCATGAAAGAGAATACCTTGTTCTGAGCGGTGTTGTCGACCAAAACATCAATATGTGGAAGCGGGAAGTCATCTTTGGGGCTCACCCTGTTCAGATCTCGGTAGTCTAAACACATTCGCACCTTGCCATATTTCTTTGGCACCGGAACAACATTAGCAACCCATTGAGGATATGTTATCACTGGCAAGGAACCTGCGTTGAATTGTTTCATAACCTCAGCCTTGATCTTTTTTGACATTTTAGGACACATGCGACGAACCTTCTGCTTTAACGGACCACAACCCTCTTTCATCGGCAGATCGTGAACCATAATATCGGTATCAATTCCTTGCATATCTTTGTATGACCAAGCAAAGATTTCAACATATTCATGCAACCTCTGGATTAACCTGTTCTTGACACACTCTCTAAGTTAGCGCCTATCTTGACCTCTTTTTTGTCTGTCTCGTTACCCAAATTTACAACTTCGACCGGCTCTTCGTGTGGTTGGATATCCTTTTCTTCTTGTATTAAGAGTCTGGAAAGTTCTCCAGGTATTTCACAATCTTCCTCGCCTTCGTCCTCGGCTTGGTAGATCATATTTTCAAAGTCATAAGCGACAATAGCAGGATCGTTATCAACGAGATCCATAGTGGATGTAGATCTGCAATGTAGTGTGCGGGTGTGTGTAAGAACACATAGCTATTTGAAAATGCAATAAGATAAAAGAAAAACAGGAATCACAAAATTTGTATGCAAAACGTCCAATGTTTTTATTTAATGAACAATGTTTATCAATTATCAACCCTTAACAAACGAACCATTGTGCCCCGGGTAAGACACAAGGTTTAAAGTCATTATTTTAAAAGAAATTACATAATCAAACTTCTCAAAGCAATAAAATAGAAATAGTCATTACTCCTGACTAAAGGAGGTAGGGAAAATGTCATTTGCATTCCAATTGTCGAGTCTGTCACCAATGGTAGGGAATATCCAGCTGTCGAAATCATAATCACCGTCAGCGTCTTCTATAGCAATGATCCCATTGTTGCTGATATGAAACGAAGGTCTTCTAGCTCGAGCATGACAAACAGTCCTTTGACCCTCTGCAGTAAAGCTCAAATCAAACTTGTCAGATTTGTAAGGGATATCAGAAAGCTGACTCCAAATAGTACAACCACCTTCTTCTATAGTTGCTTTGGCATCTTTTAAAGAAGCCATCTTGTGCGGAGTCCTGGTGGTCTTTGGAATGGCAGAAGCATATTTAATAGAAGCAGGGGAAATCACTTCAAAGGTCTGACAAGGAGTCTCGATAAATTCTACGTCCATCTCCATGTACCAGAATGAATTCAGATGGTTGACCATGTATTCCTCTTCTCCGCAGACAGTAACAACCTTGCCTTTCACATGATACTTAATTTCTGGTGCAAGGTGGAGGTGATGGCACCTGCCCCATGGATCCAAGGGTGTCCCTATAGACAAGAATAAGCTGGTCGGATGTCTATTACATAGAATTTGGACTCAAATACTTGTGAACCCACTTTAATTGGGAGGTCCACTTATCCATGCACCATTCTTATGGACCCATCAAAGGCTCGAACTATGATATTACTGGGTTTCAGCATAACCCTTCACAATCTAGTCGGTCAAGAGCGCCTTTTTGGCAGGACATTCAGAGAAGAGCCAGTATCTATTAACACATGAGCCAACATAGTGCCCCTGCATTCAATAGAGACATACATGGCCCTATTATGATTTCTACCCTCTGGAGTTAGGTCAGCATCGGAGAAGCCTAATCCATTATCAATTGTTAAACTCTCCACGTAACTTCCAAATTGATCAGCCGAAATTTCTTGCGACACATGAGCAGTCTTCAAGAATTTTACTAAAGCCCGCGCATGGGCTTCAGAACACAGTAGTAAAGATAACATGGAAATTTTAGACGGGGTCTTCCCCAACTGTTCAATAATTTTATAATCGCTTCTGCGAATGATATTTAAAACCTCTTCCAACTCATGTTCAGAGGTGTCCTTGATTGTGGTTTCTTTTGGTGCCTCTGTCCGGGCAGGCTCTATCATTGGCTCTTTACCCTGAGCCTCAACAATTGTCATGGTAATTGTGACTTGAACAGGTGGAGAGATTTTCGGGGAGAAAATCCTTCCGCTCCTAGTAATTTTGTTGGTCCCTGCAATATTGTCAACATTGGAATCAACCTCTTCATCATCTTCATCAGACAACTCTTGTTTAATACAGTGGTAGTAGACGTCAGACCCATAATTCCATGGAATAGCATTTTCTGAGGAATATGGGATGGGTCCATGTGTTGTAATGATCAAAGGAGCAGCTTTTGGATTGGTGGTAATCCTTATAGGACCCTTGGAAGTGATCCTGAAAGGAGTACCAGATACGACTGACAAATCTTGGCACAAATTATCAATAGACGGGACTTTTTCAATCAAAATAACATGTTCATTCATCAGGCGTTGAACACCTTCCTTCAGTAGCCCGCAGCCACTGGGTTGGACTGCACATCAATAACATTCTTCAACATAACCCAGAAATAAACCGACTTGTAACAAATTCTTTTTTATTGTTGAGAGAGGAGTAACAACATCACCTACAGTGGTAACATACAGAATTTCTTCAATAGCACTAATTCCTTTGTCATGCTTCGACATTGTTGCAGTAATCACGTTTGGAGTTTCTGGAGGATCAAACTCAATTTCTTTGGCATCAATCAAATCTTGGATTTTAATTTTCAAATCCCAACAGCTATTTGTGTCATGTATGGGACTGATAGGCGTATCTCACATTAAGATTGTACCGAGGAGAGGCGGTATTGGGATTCTGAGGAGGAGCTTTCAATGTTATCAGCTTTGCCTTCAACAGGTGTTGCAATTCCTGGGACAATGGCATGTTGATCTTAGTAAATTGTCTCCTAGGTGCATCTGGCCTACACTGATCGCTTTGTTGTTAATGTTATGTTGGTGAGGGATTGGAGATTAGTACAGCTCCCACGAATTGGTTTCGGTTACTGCTAACACGACCCTTCTGGCCATAAACAACATTGGTCTCTTTCTTATTATTGAATGTCTTCTTCACAACACTAGAAGATACAACCGTTGGAATCTTTCCGCTCTGATACCACTTTCAACTTGTTACCCAGTCAGAATTAGCTCAGTAAAGCTAGATGAAGAAATCCCAATCAGATGATTAAAGAATGGGCCTGTCAGAGTGCCCATGAGCATATCCATCAATTCTCGGTCAGACAAGAGAGGTTGGACCCTTCCAGATAAATCTTTCCATTTCTGGACATACTCCTTGAACCCTTCATTCGTGCCCATGGACATGTTTTGCAATTGTACACGAGTCGGTGCAAGGTAAGCATTATATTGATACTTCTTGTAAAAAGAATCAGCCAAGTCCTCCCATGTGTGAATGTTGGTTCCTTCCAGCTGATAGAACCATTCAAGTTGAGTGTCGGACATACTTTCTTGAAAGAAATGGACCTATAATTTCCTGTCAGCAGTCTGAAGTTGAATCTTTCGAACATACGACCTCAAATGGAGTTTAGGATAAGAGACCCCATCATATTTAGCAAAGACGAGGACCTTAAATTTATGTGGGATGACCACCCCAAGACCAGACCTAGTTCTCTAAAATCTAATCCAGACACCTTCTGGATTTCCATAGCCTTGAGTCTTTCTTCCAACTGCTTGTACTTGTTATCCGCAGGAGGGTACTGTTCGTTGAAGTAGTCTTCATCTTCATGAATAATATAAGAACTATGGTTATTCCATCCTTCAGCCCTAAAACTTCTACCGTCTTCCTCTTTATTGTTGTCTTCATCAGAGGAGATATCATTCACTTGAACCAGTTGAGTAGGACCTTTGAATCTTCTCCCCATATTGAGGAAAGAAACTGGCTTTCTAGTCTTCTTCTACTTGGCGAGAAGCGCCATTAGATCTTTGTGTCCCTGTGTCAGACTCAGAAGATGTTAGAACAATGTTTGAATCTAGTACCCTATATTTAAGTTTTGATGATAACAAAGTGAAAAGATACAGTATTTATATGTTTCATGTTTGAACTATATGCTGCCTAAAAATACTATGCTCTGACTTGCAGATATGCTGATTAAAATAAGCAAGATCACTTATTCAGCATCAGAACTTGATTTGATACACCAGCATCAGAAGTTGCTGAATCAGAACGTGAAGATCAGATGATCAACTCACGTACACGCTGAAGCTTGATGAACAGAACTGCGCGTAAAACACTCTGATACAGAATCAATAGTTCATCAGCAGCGAAGCAGAATCAGAATGAGCCAAGCCAGAACGTGCATTGAAGAAGCAACGGTACTGTGCATTGAACGCTAATCAATTCCAACGGCTTCATTCCAGACAAGATCTGCTCAAAAAGGAAAGCTTGTTATTAGCATTGAATCAAGAATATTTGCATCAACGTTCATCTTCTCAAGTGCTATATAAACAAAGCTTCGAAGATTATCATGGCTAATGCTTCCAAACTCTCTACACGCACAAAGCTGAACAATAATCTTCATCTACCAGTTTTGCTAAACCAACAAACTCTGATACTCCATTAGTGTTTAGCATTCTAAGTTTCTAAGCTTAATTTGTGTATACATCACAGTTGTGATATAGTTTTGTAGAAAACATTTACACACATTATTTTATACCTTTGTAAGAAAGTGTTGCCTTGACAAACCGGATTGTGGTTTGAATCAAGAAGGCTTTAGCAGTTGTTAAAGCAGATTTGTATTCAGTTGAATATAGTGAATTAAGACCTCGTTGGAGAGAGGCGAAATCACCTTGACGGGTGGACTGGAGTAGTTTGAGATCAAACGAACCAGGATAAAAATATCTTGTCAATTGCTTTAAGTTTCCAGTTTTACAATTCAACCCCCCCTTCTTGTGTTTTTCACCCCTTCAATTGGCATCAGAGCGCCTGGTTCTGAGCTAAAACACCTAACCGTGTCAGTACAAGATCCAGCGTCAGAAAAACACAATGGCAGGAAACAACTCTCATTTCAGCAATGACAACAATGAGGATAGAGACAGATTCAGCGGCAAACCTCCAGTCTTTGATGGAGAAAACTTTGATTACTGGAAAGACAGAATTGAAAGCTTCTTTCTAGCACATGATGCTGATCTGTGGGATATGGTGACAGATGAATACACGCACCCTGTTAATGCAACTGGTCAGAAGATTGATAGAAAATCAATGACTGATCAACAAAAGCGTGATTTCAAGAATCACCATAAGGCCAGAACCATCCTCCTCAGTGCCATCTCATATACTGAGTATGAGAAGATCTCCAACAGAGACACAGCTAAGAACATCTTTGATTCTCTCAGAATGACGCATGAGGGCAACGTTCAAGTCAAAGAAACAAAAGCTCTGGCGCTCATTCAGAAGTATGAGGCGTTTAAAATGGAAGAATCTGAATCCATTAAAACTATGTTCTCTAGATTCCAGATTCTGGTAGCTGGTCTCAAAGTTCTGGACAAAGGATACTCTACTGCTGACCATGTCAAGAAGATAATCAGAAGTTTACCCAAGCAGTGGAGGCCTATGGTTACTGCTCTGAAGCTAGCGAAGGATCTCAACAAAATCACTCTGGAGGAACTTATAAGCTCCCTCAGAAGTCATGAGATAGAGCTAGAAGCTGATGAGCCTCAGAAGCAAGGTAAGCCTATAGCTTTAAAATCTAACAGAAAATCTGAATCTAAAGTTTTGCAGGCAGTTGAAGAAACATCTGATGGATCCTCATCAGAAGAAGACGAACTTTACCTTCTCTCCAGAAGAGTAAATCAACTGTGGAAGCAAAGACAAAGGAAGTTCAGGAATCCCAGAAGATCTGATCAGAACGAGTCTTCTTCCAGATACAGAAGGACAGATTCTTCCTCTGGATACAGAAGATCTGAAGGCTCCTCCGGTAGCAAGAAGCCAAACACAAAAGACATCATCTGCTACGAGTGCAATGAGCAAGGACACTACAAGAGTGACTTCCCAAAGCTTCAGAGGGAAAAGCCCAAAAAGAAGTTTGGAAGAGAAAAGAAGAAAAGTCTCATGGCCACATGGGATGACTCTGACTCGTCTGAAGCTGACTCAGAATCAGATGATGAAAGGGCGAACATAGCACTCATGGCTAGCATTCCAGATGACAGTGAAGCTTCTGACTCAGACTCAGAATCAGACACAGAAGAGGTATTCCCTAACTTCGCTGTTAATTTTACAAAGGCTGAACTTGCTGAAAGCCTCAATGAAATTCTGGAACGTTATCAGCAGATTAGAGCTAAATTCAGAGACCTGAAAAGGACTCTTGAATCTGACTCTAATAAGTCTGAGAGTCTCAAATTGGAAAACTCTGAGCTGAGAGATAAAATTTTAAAATTAGAAAACTCTTTATAAAACTCTCAGAAGGTACCAATTTCTGAAACTCCCAGCAACGCTGATGAGATCATCAAGGAGTATGATCATAGTTTCCAGAAGTTCCTTGCTAAAAGCATAGATAGAAGCAGAATGGCTTCAATGATCTATGGAGTTAGCAGAAACGGCAGGAAAGGAATAGGATACCTAGGTAAGGTTCCTACACCTAAAAATGTCATGGATTTAACCATTAAACACACACCTTTAAATTCACACTTTGTGTATGGTCACACACATGACATCAAATATACTAGTAGTAATCACTTTGTGAAACCAAAATTCAACCAGAGTTTTGGTAAAACTAACAAGTCAGGACCCAAGAAGATCTGGGTACCTAAGGATAAAATAATACATGTTGCAGATATCTTTAGCAGCAAGTCAGAAACACCAGTCATGGTACCTGGACTCTGGCTGCTCACGACACATGACGGGAAGAAGGCATATGTTCCAAAGCCTGGAACTTAAGCCTGGAGGCCACGTTGGCTTTGGAGGCAATCAGAGGGGAAAGATTATTGGCTCTGGAACTGTAGGTAACGGAAATCTTCCCTCTATTAATAATGTTCTGCTAGTTGATGGATTGATGCATAACCTGTTATCCATAAGTCAATTAAGTGATAACGGTTATGATATAATCTTTAATCAAAAATCATGTAAAGCTGTTAGTCAGAAAGATGGGACTATCCTATTTAATGGAAAGAGGAAAAACAACATTTACAAAATCAAACTTTCTGAACTAAAGAGTCAGAACGTAAAATGTCTTCTGTCTGTTAACAACGAGCAGTGGATCTGGCACAGAAGATTGGGGCATGTTAGTATGAGAAGAATATCTCAGATTAACAAACTCAATCTGGTCAGAGGACTTCCAAATTTGAAGTTCAATTCAGATGCTCTGTGTGAAGCATGTCAGAAAGGCAAATTTGCAAAACCATCTTTTAAATCCAAAAATGTTGTTTCTACCTCTAAGCCATTAGAACTTCTGCACATTGACTTATTTGGACCAGTTAAGACTGCTTCTGTCAGTGGCAAGAAGTATGGGTTAGTAATCGTAGATGACTATAGCAGATGGACATGGGTAAAGTTCTTAAGACACAAGGACGAGTCACACTCTGTGTTTGTTACCTTCTGTAACCAAGTTCAGAACGAAAAAGATCTTAGAATCGTTAAAGTCAGAAGTGATCATGGTGGAGAATTTGAAAATAAAGATTTTGAGTCATTCTTTAATGACAAAGGCATTCTGCATGATTTCTCTTGTCCTAGAACTCCCCAACAAAATGGAGTTGTAGAACGAAAGAACAGAACATTGCAAGAAATGGCCAGAACCATGATCAACGAGACAAACGTTGCTAAGACCTTCTGGGCAGAGGCAATAAACACAGCGTGCTACATTCAGAATAGAATCTCAATAAGACCTATTCTGGAAAAGACTCCATATGAATTGTGGAAGAACAGAAAGCCCAACATTTCGTATTTTCATCCATTTGGATGTACGTGCTATATGTTAAATACTAAGAATTATTTGAACAAGTTTGATTCTAAGGCACAGAAGTGTATTATGTTAGGATACTCTGAACGCTCAAGAGGGTACAGAGTATACAATACAGAAACACAGATTGTGGAAGAATCAATCAGTGTTCGTTTTGATGACAAGCTTGACTCTGAAAAGTCAAAGCAGAATGAAAATCTTGCAGGTATAGAAATTGAATTTGCAGGTTCTGAAGACAAGTCATCAGAAGCTCTCAACACAGACATTCCTTCAACGTCTGAAAGAAGCAATGCTAGAAATCCTACAACTGCTGCTGATCAACCTCAGAAGAGAGTACCCAGAAGCAGTTTGGATCACCCAGAAGAGACTGTTCTAGGAAGAAAGGAAGATCCAATCAGAACAAGAGCAAGCTTCAGAAACTCTGAAGAAACTCTCATGGGACTTGTGTCTCTGATTGAGCCTTCTTCTATTGATGAAGCACTTCTGGACAATGACTGGATTCTGGCAATGCAAGAAGAGCTGAATCAATTCACCAGAAACGACGTATGGGATCTCGTTCCCAGACCAAAAGGATTCAACGTCATTGGAACAAGATGGGTGTTCAGAAACAAGCTTAATGAACAAGGTGAAGTCGTCAGAAACAAGGCACGACTGGTTGCACAAGGTTATAGTCAGCAAGAGGGGATAGACTATACAGAAACCTTTGCCCCAGTCGCCAGGTTAGAATCTATCAGACTTTTAATTTCATTTGCTGTTAATAGAGGCATCACTCTGTATCAGATGGATGTCAAAAGTGCATTCTTAAATGGTTATATAGAAGAAGAAGTTTATGTTCACCAACCCCCAGGTTTTGAAAATACAAAACATCCAGAACATGTTTTCAAACTGAAAAAGTCACTGTATGGTCTGAAACAAGCTCCCAGAGCTTGGTATGAAAGGCTAAGTAACTTTCTGCTTGAAAATGAATTCACCAGAGGGAAAGTGGACACTACTCTATTCTGTAAAACAGTTAAGAGTGACATTTTAGTCTGTCAAATTTATGTTGATGATATTATTTTTGGTTCTACTAATCCTTCTCTTGGAAGAAAATTTGCTAAGTGTATGCAGGCAGAATTTGAGATGAGCCTCATGGGGGAACTGAAGTTCTTTCTAGGAATTCAGATTAATCAAACTCCAGAGGGAACTTACATTCATCAGAGCAAATACACCAGAGATCTTCTGAAGAAATTTAACCTCTCATAATGTAAGCCATCAAAGATTCCAATGCATCCCACGTGCATTCTGGAAAGAGAAGAGGTAAGCAAAAGCGTAGAACAGAAAGTCTACAGAGGTATGATTGGTTCTCTCCTTTATCTGACTGCTTCAAGACCTGATATTTTATTCAACGTATGTATTTGTGCTAGATTCCAATCAGATCCTAGAGAATCTCACTTAACAGCTGTTAAGAGAATTTTCAAGTATCTGAAAGGTACTACTAATCTGGGTTTGTTTTATAGAAAATCTAGTGATTACAGCTTAGTAGGCTATTGTGATGCTGATTTTGCTGGAGACAGAGTGGAACGTAAAAGTACTTCTGGAAGCTGCCAGTTTCTGGGAGAAAATCTGATCTCGTGGTCCAGCAAAAGGCAATCAACAATTGCTTTGTCAACAGCAGAAGCTGAGTACATAGCAGCAGCAGGATGTAGCACACAAATGCTCTGGATGAAAAGTCAGCTTGAAGACTTCCAGATTTTGAGAGTAACATTCCTATTCTTTGTGATAATACTTCTGCTATTTGCTTAAGTAAGAATCCTATTTTACATTCTAGAGCTAAGCATATAGAAATAAAACATCATTTCATTAGGGACTATATTCAGAAAGGTATTTTAAACTTGAAATTTATAGATACAGACCATCAATGGGCTGATATCTTTACTAAACCCCTTTCAGAAGATAGGTTTAATTTCATTCTGAAACATCTCAGCATGAAAGTATGCCCAGAATGAAAATGTTTTAATTCCATGTATTTATCTTCAGAATGTAATTATATTACTGTGAACTTCTGATCAATCTTCTTTCAGAAAGATAGAACATGCAGATTGTATCAGATGCAAGTCTAAAGATCTGAGAGTCTAATCTCAAATACAGACGTGCTGACCACTACATCAAACAAGTGTCATCCAATCATCAGCAAATCCCTGAAGCAGAACGCGTGCACGCTTCTGAGAAAGGAAAGCGCTGATTGGGTGCATTGAGACACATGTCTGGTAACCGTTTTTAAGTATCTTTCTCAAATCCCCCAAAATCAGCAAGCATTTAATGCAGAGTAATCACGCTTGTTAATGGCAATCATTTTTTTTTCTCTCTCTTAAAAACGTTTAATTTTTCAAAATAATTTTTGAAAACCTTATTTAAGCACATTATTCTTCATTCTTATTCTTTACGCTTTCTCATAATCTCTGAAACTTTTTCTGCATATTTCTGAGTTTATCTCCTTCAAAACCTTTTTCTCTCAAATCATTCTAAAATCTTTGTTGTGTGAGAACAATGGCATCCTCCAGCATTTCTGCAGGGAATCAGAAGAAAGAAACTTCTGAGCAATATCAGGTGCCTACCAGAACTCTTCTCACACCGGTAAAGAATCTTGAGGTTCTCTCTGAGTTAATCATCGATTTCGAAAGTTTGAAGGAAAATGGATTTGACCTAACTGAAGAGATTAGGGCTCAAAAGTGGGAGAGGTATTTCGATAGGTTGGTTGGACCAACTTTCCCAGAGCTTGTCAAGGAATTTTGGATTCACGCCAAGATTCATAAACATCTAGTCATCTCTTCTGTCATGGGAAAGAAGATAATAATTTCTGAAGACCTCATTGCTAGGTTAATTGGTCAAAGTGGTGGTGGAGTCCGTTGTGTGGACATGGCTGATAGATGCCCTGATATAGGTGTGGTAGCCAACTGCATCTTCACTCTTGGCTTTCCCAGCAGCAAAATTAAGGATCTGAAGGATCACTGCAGAGTATGGGCCAAGATTGTTCTGGGCTGTTTCAATCACAGGAAGCCAACAAGCTCTCCTGATTATATAAACGTGGATCAGCAATTTCTGATCTACTTTATTGATTAGAGGGTGAAGATCAATCTGGCACACTTCCTGTTCAACCATCTGAAGACTAGCGTCAAAGAGACTAGAGAAGAAGAAAGGACCAAAAGGGACTGGATACCGTTTGGAAGGCTCATATCAGATATTCTAACAGAGAATAATCTGATAGATTATCTGAGCGAAGCTAAAGTGCTGGGCACTATGGAACCAACTGTTGGAAAACCGCTGAACGCTAAGAACCTGAAAAAGATGAAGCTGATAGAAAATATCAGGAAGGAACCCAGAGCTTCTTCAACTGCTGACATCTCCAGAAGAAGAGTGCCTCTGAGTAATTTCCCAAGATTTTCTGAAATGGAATCCCAACCTGATATGTTTCTCAAGTATCCAGATTCATACAAGGAAGAAGATGCAGGTTCAAAGCTGAAGATCAAAGATCTGAGTCAAGTCCAACCTGAAGTGACTCAGAAGAAGACAAAGAAGAGGAAAGCAGAAGGATCATCTCATCAGACTCCAAAGAAACGAGGTAATTCATCTGCTGCCCCTATTTCAATTTCATCTACTATTCCAACATCTGCTGCCCCTCCTAAAACTTCTCACAGAATATCAATCCCAATCCCTACTATTGATGAAACCATACCAGAAGACCCTTCTGAGGCCTTACTACTCAGAAGACCCAGAATCAAAATTACCAAACAACCAATTGTTTCAACTACACCAGCACTTGATAGAGTGCTAGCTGATATTGAGCGTGAACATGCTCCTGCTCAACCAATTTCTGAACCACCAAATATTCCTCCTCCACAACCAGAACCACAACCTGAACCAGAAATACAACCAGAACCAGAATCAGAACCACAACAACAACCACATACAGAAGAACCTCTGATCCCTGAGCAATCAGAGATTCCACCTCCTCAACCAGAAAATAATCCACCTTCACCACAAACAGAGTTTCACCGCTATGAAACCCCTTCTCCACATCATTCTGATCCCCACTCACCTCAACCTTCACCGCTGGCAATCCAGTTGCCATGTGGAACCACTATTGTCAGGCCCCAGTTGCCATCATCAGAGGAATCAACACCTCCAAAAACTCCAACCACTCCAATAGAAATATCCTCTGACTCTGATAACCCTCCTCCAAAACAAACAACCTCTGAAAACCAATCCGCTGAAAACCCCAGCAGAACTTTCATTGACTTAACAAGTCTTGAACGTCTTGCTGATCTTAGACACAAAATTGCCATACCCAAACCAAAGCAACCAGATGTTGGCTCTGGTATCTTGAATTTTGAAACAGGTATGCTGCAATGGATTGCTTCTTTGAAGCAAGTCTGTCCGGGGATGATCGACCCAGCTGCTTCTGATCAGCTCTGGTCACAGTTCAGAGTATGGGTTCGTGCTGAAGCCCTCCAGCTGCAGGACGTCAACTATGAGCAGGCTCAACAGAACTTTAGCAAGCTGCTGAAGGAAGTTGAGAGTCAGCTGCCTCAAGAAGTTGTGCTCCCTCTGGACAGTGAATCCTGGTCTGAGAAAGAGCAAGATGCACAGGTGCAACCATCAGAAGAAAACAAGACCCTTCAGGAAGAAAATCCAGCAGAAGATGTAGCTGAAAGTTCTGAGAAGCTTCCTCCTGCTGAAAGTTCTCAAGCTGCCTTGGACAGGCAGGCTCTGGAAGAATTAAGGCTGAATGACTTGCGTCTACAGCAGCGGATGGAAGAGAGTGATCAGAAGATGGAAGCAAGAATGAATGTACAGGACAGCAAGATTGACACTGTTGTCAATATGGTTCAGAAGCAGAATGAAACTTCTGAAAAGATTCAAGCAATGCTGGAAAGCCTGTTCTCACGCATGCCCCCACAACCTTAAAATTTTTTTTCATGCATGACATTCTCTATGTTTTCTTCATTTTCTGATGTATTGTTTTGACTATGTTTTGTAACGCTATTTTGCTCTGATCATGAACTATTTTTATATATAATTTGTTTTTCTGATCTTAAGTGTTTTTACACATCACCAGCACTTTTTGATTGCTGACAAAAAGGGGGAGAACAAGAATGATATTTAAAATCAATAACGGCTAACTAGACAGAAATTCTCAAACATTCTAACTCTATTACTTGAAATGTTTTTCTGTTTTGTTTTTAAGTCTACAGGCACAAGGAAGCTCATGAAGACTAGAAGCTAGATGCTCTGATCAAAATGTAGAAGCTCATGTTGCTCTGATCAAATATGAAGTTCTGATATATGAAGCTCTGATCGTCCTAACACTCTGATCCGAAGCAAAGCTCTGACAGGAAAAGCTCTGAAGCTCTGCTCTCTGATAAGTCAAAGACTCTTATTCTGATGTTCAAAGATAGAAAAAGATCTGATCCTGAAGAACACGCATATCAAAGGGAAGTAACAAACTCAGGGGGAGTATCTCTTAACTCTGATTTCTCTTTACTTCTTAACTCTGAAACATCTCCTAGATACCTTTTCACGTTATTTCTTATTTAAAATATCTAGTTTTTGTCATCATCAAAAAGGGGGAGATTGTTAGAACAATGTTTGAATCTAGTACCCTATATTTAAGTTTTGATGATAACAAAGTGAAAAGATACAGTATTTATATGTTTCATGTTTGAACTATATGCTGCCTAAAAATACTATGCTCTGACTTGCAGATATGCTGATTAAAATAAGCAAGATCACTTATTCAGCATCAGAACTTGATTTGATACACCAGCATCAGAAGTTGCTGAATCAGAACGTGAAGATCAGATGATCAACTCACGTACACACTGAAGCTTGATGAACAGAACTGCGCGTAAAACACTCTGATACAGAATCAATAGTTCATCAGCAGCGAAGCAGAATCAGAATGAGCCAAGCCAGAACGTGCATTGAAGAAGCAACGGTACTGTGCATTGAACGCTAATCAATTCCAACGGCTTCATTCCAGACAAGATCTGCTCAAAAAGGAAAGCTTGTTATTAGCATTGAATCAAGAATATTTGCATCAACGTTCATCTTCTCAAGTGCTATATAAACAAAGCTTCGAAGATTATCATGGCTAATGCTTCCAAACTCTCTACACGCACAAAGCTGAACAATAATCTTCATCTACCAGTTTTGCTAAACCAACAAACTCTGATACTCCATTAGTGTTTAGCATTCTAAGTTTCTAAGCTTAATTTGTGTATACATCACAGTTGTGATATAGTTTTGTAGAAAACATTTACACACATTATTTTATACCTTTGTAAGAAAGTGTTGCCTTGACAAACCGGATTGTGGTTTGAATCAAGAAGGCTTTAGCAGTTGTTAAAGCAGATTTGTATTCAGTTGAATATAGTGAATTAAGACCTCGTTGGAGAGAGGCGAAATCACCTTGACGGGTGGACTGGAGTAGTTTGAGATCAAACGAACCAGGATAAAAATATCTTGTCAATTGCTTTAAGTTTCCAGTTTTACAATTCAACCCCCCCTTCTTGTGTTTTTCACCCCTTCAGAAGAGTCTCTTGAAATTGTGCATGTTGAGCTTGGAGTTCCTTAACGGTCTGTTCAAGAGCCATCTTATACTGAAATAAACAGTAAGTAGATGATAAAACCTGTATGAAAAATATGTTATGTAATGATGCATGATATGTAAATGCAATGTTTTCAAGGACCTTATGGGATTTAAATTCATTACTCAAAAGGAAATAGAAACAAAGATTTCATTAGTAAATTCAAAATTACAATTTCCTCTTAGGCTTATAATGAAAAGCAAAAGGGTCTCAAAGAGACAACAATATGAACTTCTAAAACCTAAAACTTAATTCTACCACAGACGCTTCTTCTTTGTGTTGATATATGCATTAAGGCTTTGCTCCTCGTGAAGTTGCTTTGTCAGCTCCAACACTCTCTTCTCGCTAGCATAAAAATGAGTCTCAAAGGTGTCCCTTTCTTCTTTTAGTTGAATCCAAGACTTATGTAGCTCTTCAAGGTTAGTAGGCATATCTGGATGAAGAATGGTATAAGGAATATCCCCCCTCAACAACAGGCTCCACAATTACTGGTAAGACAGCGGGATATAGCATCATAAGGTTTTGAGCACGAGATCGTACCCATCTGATGTAGGGATCCAAAGGGATGGAATTATTTTGTCCTAAATTATTTCTATCAATCTTGTTTACCATGCCCTAAGCATGTATAAACCTTTGACGATAACCTTGAAAATAGTTCTCGTAATCGAATATAATACCCTGGATAAGCATGTCATGAGGACCGTCTCTTCGAGCCTAACCAAATTGGTGTAAAGCTAGAGAAGGGTTGTAGGTAATACCTCCCCTAATGCCAAGAAGTGGAACATTAGGGAATTCCCCGCGGTCAATGATAGTAACATCTTCCAGAGATCGGGAACACCAAAATATATCTGAGTGAGACAGAGAGACATCATCCTTTGAGACAACCTCAAACCTTGTTCATTCTTCAATATTGATCGGGGAAGGTGCAAAATAAACCACCTGGATAGCAAATGTATGCAACACATAAGAGTCCCTCGCTTCCTCATAGTACGAGTGTAAAGAGAATGCAAAATATCTCCAAGCAAAGTAGGCACAGGGTTATGAGTGAGGAAAATTTTGATAGCATTCACATATATGAGTTGGTCTGGATTAGGGAATAACACCAAACCATAGATCAACAAATCTAAGATTCCGTCGAAAGCCCAAAAACTCATAGCATCTATAAACAGCTGAGGCTTCTCTAACATAAATTTAGCAAGAAAACCCTTGACTCCACTTCTTGTTTCCCAGTTAGCTATAATGTCAGATTGCTTTAGATGTAAGGCTGCTGCAATTTCTTCTGGTTGCAGATCTTTCTCTAAACTGGTGAAAGGTGTTTGATCAAGAACATGTATTCCTAGTAGCTTAGAGAACTCTTCCATTATGGGTACCAGTTGATAATCTGGAAAGGTGAAACAGTGAAGTGCGAGATTAAATAACTAGAATAAAACACTCATCGTGTCTTCTTAAAAACCCGAGGTAACCAAATTGAGTAGATAACCATGCCTCTTGGTGAATCGAGAGCTTTCAGGAACTTTTGAGACTAACTCCTTAAGTTGAGAAGGTATCTTCATAAAACTGATCCGGATAGTATTTCTACGAGCATAGGTCATAACCTATAACAAAGAAATGAAGATAAATCCCTAGGTCCTCGAAACTCTTTGTGAAAATGATATGTGTAATGATGTCATGATGTTATGATGTCATGTCTGAACAATTTTAATCAAATACAAACAAGACACACAAGATCTTAGGTTCAGGCTTGTATGGAGTTTACAGGTAAGTATCCTCTTTGAGTTTAGTTGGCTCAATCTGTCCTAAAAGAAGTAATCGGGTTCTAGGAATCTCAATATCACTGATCTTTCTCTCAAGCACTGTTTCAGCTCAAGCATCTGATTTGCGGCCGAAATATCCCGAGAGTCTAATCTCAATGAGTGTAGTATTGAGTATCAACCAACATCAGTCTGCACCAAAGCCAACCATCTCACTAATTTTTAATGGCTAAGTTGTGTCAACTAAGGTTCTAAGGTCAGTTAGTGCTTATGACACCATGCGACAACCCAATATTCTCCTTAACTGACTCCAGGGACACCAGCACCAACCAATGTGTCGCACTAACATAGCCATCACTTCAACCATATCGGTCTACACCGTATAGTTTCCACGATCTATAGCTACTTACCTAAAATTCCCCAGATCCGGGTATAGGATCCATACAGTAAATAAACTTAAACAACCCTTTAAAAGTAAAGCATGAAAGTCAAACAATGAAAGCATTTAAATGTGAACTATCTCTAAGGTAACCTCGCTTTTGTTATCCCCAACAGAGTCTCCAGTTCTGTAATACGATGGGAGAAATGAGTTTTGGGTTTTGCGTTTTATTACAAATGTTGCGGATAGCAAGAGTCGCCATCGACTTTTCTTTTATCCAATAAAGGAAAGGGTGAAAAGAACATGCAAGACCTTTTGTAAATTTATCTGAGTAAGAGGGGTAGGTTATGAAAAGGGAAGGTGTTATAACCCTTTTCATCCATAGTTATCTACGGGCTCTTAATCGCTAGCTCACTTTGTTTTGAAAATTCTTTGTGTTCGTGTATTTGAAAAATATTTAGAAATTCCAGTAGTAAGGCAACTTTGTAATGATTCACGAGAATGCGTACAAAGTGTTTGTTTGAAAATATTTTTGAAAGAAAGTGTTATTTTTGAAAGTGTGAGGTGTGAAAATTGTTTTAGTTTATGAGCAAGCGATTATGAGCGATCTACCTACTAAAAAGGTCTTTGTTATTTTCCTCCTCCTTTAGATAGTGTTGCCCTACTATTAGTTAGTAGGAAGCCCTATTGCTGAATGTGAGGGATAGGCGCGGGTTGTCATACAATCATAGAAGGAAACTTAAAGGACGCTTTAGCAATTTTCACAAGGGACTA
Organism: Vicia faba; assembly: GCA_948472305.1. Lineage (NCBI taxonomy): Eukaryota > Viridiplantae > Streptophyta > Magnoliopsida > Fabales > Fabaceae > Vicia > Vicia faba. The sequence continues at coordinate 133,384,122 of OX451740.1, read as the reverse complement.
AGATCGTTTACCGAAGGAAGCACCGAAGGGTCATCGAGGGACTACAATATTTTTAATCGAGGGTCTTTACTAAAGCATCCCACGTTCGAGGGACGTGACTATTTTATCTGAAGGAAATAAGCGAGGTCACCCTAGAGGTGCGTGTGTAAATAGTGTTTTGATTTCAGTTAATTTGTCTTAATTAGGGTTATCTAGCGCTTTGTTTTAAATCTTTCCATACACGCCTAATTACTATGCAGTGATAAGTAAAAACGGTAAAGTGCGAAAATAAAATTCTACACTATTACAATGCTTCGATAATAGATTACAAATTTATGAATGGGGATGACATAAGAAATAAAAACCTAATCTATAATTAAATAACACAATACAAGTCCAAAATATTAAATAATTATTTGAGTTAAAACTCTTTTCATTTGATAAAATTAATTAGTAATTTAATTAATAATATCAAACAAAAATTATTTTAAAACTAATAATTATTTAAGACAATATTAATCTATTTACAAAGTTAACTATAATACTAAAATAAATTAATAAACAAAACAAAAAAAAAACAAATCATCTGTAAAAGAAATAAAAAGAAATAGAGAATGTTTAGAAATGGGCCTGAAAACAGCAATCTAGGGGGTGCATAAATTAAGTTGTCAAAAAGCTCAAATAAAGGGCACCCTGAAATCCAGTGTGGCAGGCTAGCAAGGGTGCATCATGGGCATACAAATCTGGTTCGCTGGATGGTGACATGATAATGATCTGATGGTGAGGGAGTCTGTAGGCGCGTCATAAGGACAATGGAGCAGCATGCATGATATTGGTGAGGTGGAGGAATAGGGGTGGTGACAATTGTCACCACCAAATTAGGCTGAATTAATAATTGTTAACAAATAAAACAAATAAAATTAAACAAGTAAATTCATTTTAACAAAAAATAAACTTCCCTCTTCTCTTAACACTCTCCCGTTCTCTCTCCTTCTTAACAAAACAGAAACATTTTAAGCCCACCAGTGCAAGATCTGGCATGACGGTTGAGCAAGAACATGGCGGCGATGATGAAGAACATCACGATGACGCCATGAGGCCTCACGGCGGTGCCGTCGTACAAGTATCTGATCCTAATTTTTTTACATTATCTGATTCCTTATCTTCTCCTATTTACTAATATGTGATTTATTTTTACATAAACCAAATGGTTAGCTCTAGATCTAGAAGGGGAATCTCAAAACCCTAAGTGCTCATATGTGTGAATAAATGATGATTATGATGCATAAATGCTAAATAGAAAGAAAAACGAAAAGAAAAAGAGAGAGACGGAGGCCACGAGATTCGGATTCGTGAGCTTTCAACCTTTTGATGATTCTCTCGGTAATATCTTTCTGGCTATGCTTGAATCTTCTTCTCTCTCTCTGTAAATCACTTTCTGAAGGGTTTTTGAGAATCTGGAAAGTGGTGAACGTTAGGATTTCTTTGTTTGATGGCTTGCTGAGATATTGAATCGTGAACGATTTTTCTTTGTGAAGTGTTTTCTATCTGATTTCTTTTTGGTTTGTGAATCTGGAAAAGGATGAACAATTAGGGTTTGGGATTGGATACGTGTGCAGCTTTTGCATTTTTTCTAATATGAATAGTATTCCTCCCTAATCTTTGTGCAATTGATGCTTATATACTAATATTACTCTAGGGTTTTTCTATTGATAGAATCAATGATTGAGATAGCATGTCTGTCAAAATTTCATTCCCGTATTGGGCTTCTGACTTTCTGTTGTGTTATTTTTCTGATATTTGTTTCTGTTTGTGGCCTCTGTTAAAATTTTGTTACTGCAACCTTGTTTTTGTACTTGATTTCGCTGAGCTATGATATTTTACTGCTTTTTTTTACTGTGAACCAAATGAACCCCCCTTTTGTGTGTTTGTTTGAGGTCTGAAGTAGGATAATTGGGTATGTGATTAACATTGTACTTCTAATTTTTCTGTTGTGAGACAAATGCAATATGAGGCTTTTGTTGGGTTGGACTTGTGATTTCTGCTATGCTTGCTGCTTGGGTTGAAACGTGAACTATGTTGCATCTGTTATTGGGCTTAGCATTGGATTTGGTATCTTTGATAAGCTTGCATATTTTTGTTACATGAACTGTGATGCTGACTTTGCTAAGTTTTAACGTTCTTTTGTGAACCAAAAATAACTTTTTTTGTGATTTGAAAATGGTTGAGTAGGCCTATGATATAATTCTGATTTTGCTATGAGGCCTTGGTTTCTTGAACATGATTCAAAAAATGATCCCTATATTCTTTTGATTCCTTCACATATCCCTAATGATGAAATCATGAAACACTTGTAAATTTCTTTTTTCTTTCTTGTTCAAATTTGATTGTTTTCTAATCATTCCCTTGTTTTTTTTCATGTGATTGAGTAAAATGATGGTGATGAGGGAGCAAGGAGGAAACCATGGCGTGAATTTTGACGAGAAGCTTGAAGTTTGGGAGTGAACTTTTTTGTTTGTGAAACTTGTTTGGATTTGTTTAGCAGGCTTGAATGGAACATCTTGGCTTACATTTCAGCAGCAAGTTGTTTATTCAGCAGATTGGTGAATTGGTGCAAGGCTGTTCTACTTGTGAGCATAGCTTGTCTCAAGATAAATAGAAGAGAATGTCCTGAAAAGCTTGAAGAATGGAAATATACATGAAAACTAGGGTTTTGGAATTTCAGTTGTCATGTACAAACACTTATAGCTTCCTTTTGAATTTCTTGTGCATTTGTATGGATTCAAATTTGAAATTGAATGACTTTGTAATTTGTTTTGAATTCCAACGATAAACTTAACTTCAAAGCACTCTTTTATTTCCAATTGTAATTTTCACATTCCAAGTCTTTTCCTTGATTTTTCTATATATAATAAGCCATGAACCTTGAATGAAATTTGTATGAACAGAAACTTGAATGATAATCTTGTATCACTTGAATTTTTGATGGATGAATTATGAGTGATGTTGAATGAATGTGATGAACCTTGCTTGCCACTCGAATGAACTTGAACTTTTGAATGAATATGCCTTGCAATTTAAAGATCTTTGGATGAAATTTGGATGAATGATTAATGTATTTTGAATGACAAATTCTATTTGACATAAACGACTTTTGACAAGAAAACTTGAATCAAGAGGGACTTTATATGATTATGAATGATTTGTCTTCGAATGATATGTCCTTGTAACTTGAATGTCAAATTGAACTTTAATGATATTATTTGGATGCACCTTCAGATCATCTTTGACTCAATGAAACACCCAACTTCAAATGTTCCCAACACAAGTAATTCGCTTTACAAGTATTTGAAAGAATAATGGCGTCTTAAATTTCAAGAACCTTGTATATCAAGAAACAAACAATTGAGAAAAAGCAAGATTTGATCATAACAAATCCCTTGTTTTATGTCTTGCATCATGCTTTGCGTCCAATCACCACAACATTAATGCCTTGACTTTGAATTTGGAAATAATATTTGGATCATAGAAGAACATCTCTAATGAACCTCAATTGATGATCGAAGGTGTACTGAGTTAAAATTCAGAATGATAATGTTTTTTTCGAGATTCTGCAGTTTTTAATTCTCTGATGAAACGGAGAATCAATGCGATATATGGGGGCCTAGAAAGCATGGGTAGCCTAAAGCGATTGAAAACCCTAGGAGCATGAGGGGATATTTTTGATTGAAATGATAGGGAAAATATTGGGGTACAACATTTCCACATGTAACGCCCGTAATTTAATTAATTATTTAATTAAATTATTTTTGCATTATTTGTGAAGTTGTGTTATGATGATAGATGTTGTGTTATTATTATTTGAATTAATTTATTCGATTAAGTTGTAGAATAGTATTAGAATAGAAATATTATTTGATATGGGCTTATTTTAGTGATTAGAAGTAGTAGGAAGGGGGGGTGTAGGATTTAAAGCCCATTAAGACATAATGAGAATTATAAAGTTATGATATTAGTTATTAAGAAATATTAAGTAAAAAGGAATAAGGGTTGGAAGAGAGAAAGAGAATGTGAAAGTTGCAGAAAAGAAGGAAAAGAGCAAAACGGAATTCAACCGGAAAACTGTAGCAACCTTTAATCCAAGGTAAGGGTGGGGTTCTGAATCTATAATAAGGTTTATGATGAGTAGTATATGGGATTGGATTTCGAAGAAATTGTTTTGTTTGTGATTGATATGTATGTATTGATGTTTGATGAGAAATTAATGATTTAGAGATGAATAATGTTGACCTAATGATGTATAATTGATGTAGAAACATAGGATTATTATAATTGATGATTACCTATGATTAGAGGAGGTTTTTAGGGCCTAAGGCAGGGAAATCATAGTGAAAACACATTGAAATCGCGGAATAAATTCATTGCAGATCAGTATGAGTCGACCTCAAAGGCCATGCGTCGACACATGCACGGCTTAAGACTCAGGATGAGTCGATACGAAAGGATCGTGCATTGACACATGCAGTGTTTCAGACTCAGTATGAGTCGACACAAGAGGTTACTCGTCGACTCTTGCAAGACTCAAAACCCAGTATGCGTCGACTCATGCAGTCCAATTTTTGACATATTCTTTCAAAGGCTGTAACTTGAGTTTTCGGACTCCGTTTGAGGTGTCGTTTGAAGCGTTGGATAGATAACACGATGAAATTCATTCTTAAGGATTAACATGAAGGATAAAAATAATAATCCTAGTACCCAAATTAGATAGAGTTAGCTTCCCGCGTTAATCGCTATGATGATTTTGTGAAGTATGATGAGGATAAGACGATCTTAGATTATTGCTTGGTTCATAATAGTAAGGTTAATAATAATAATGGTATAGTATTACAGTATAATAATATGTAGAGGTTTGGTAATTAGAGATAAGCATTATATGATTAATTAATTATGGGCATTATCATGTTGTAGGCTTATGGCCAACGTTGAGGGATTGTCGATCTGTCATTGTATTGTTGTTATGGCTGAGTTGCTGTGGAATTACGTTGATGAATTATGTTGATGAATGATGTTGAGATGCCTCTAATAATTGGCAGCTTTTATGTTGTAGGCTTCTGGCCAACGATGATTCGTGATTGAGATGTTGTTAGTTGTGGTTGTTGTTACTACATTCATGATTGTGTCTCATACATTGCATATCAAGATGGAGCTGATGCTCGTTAAGATGGCCTGTATTGGTGAATATTAAGATGAAGGCTTATTCCTTGTTGATGCCTCTATTTATTGGCAATTATTTTGAGATGGGAGTTCTGCTCCAATGGTACCACATGAGTTTGCATAGTATTGAGTCGCATTATATGATTGTATAAGGAAGTTGTGTATTGATGCGGTAAATGTTGTATATTGTTGGTGTTCCCTTGCGATTATTGTTGTTTATAAGAAGTGAAGTGGTCATATCATGTGATCTGATTTAATATATTATTTATCATACATTTTATTATATTGTTAGATATCTCACCCCTTCTATTTGAGTCTTACCCTTACGTTGGTAACATACAGGTAATCCAGAGTGAAGGCAATATACCTTCAGTAGTTCGAGTCGGTGTCATTGCTCTGATACGTAACACTCGGGGGGGATGAACACTTGTTGCTTTTAGTTATTATTATTCCAGTTGTTGAACTTTAATTTGATTATTTCAAAGTATGTGTTATTTTAAAGTTGTTGTAATGTTGGAAAAGGATGTTATTATGATTCCGCTGCATAGTTGTTCAAGTTGATTAATTAAGAGATTAATTTATTTTGTGGTTGGTTCATCCGAAGTTTTAAAAGTGTTATGTTTCCATATTGAATGCAATGGTTTTAAAGTTGAATTTGTGGAATCCTGATTCAGTTGTATGAATTTTATAACTATGATTTACATTTATAATTGACGGATAGAATTGGGGTGTTACAAAGTTGGTATCAGAGAAAAGTTGGTTCATCTGACCAAGTTGTTGAGTCGTAGGTTGTCTAACAATCGAGTATTGTTAATTTGAGTTCTAACTGTTGTTTATGTTATAGTCATAAGTTGAGATGGCTGGAAGAAATGATGTTGCACTTGCTGCTACTTTAGAAGCAATGGTGTATGCTGTAGCGGTAGAAATGTTAAGACTAAGTCATTGGATTGACTAGACTTGTACAAATCAAAATAAAAATTGCCACCGCGCTTTATTGTTTCCAAAGGAATGGGAAAATAGCGAGTTACCCAAAAGAGGGGGAAAGATTCCAGGTAAGGGGGTTGGTTATGGAAAGGGAAGGTATTAACACCCTAAACATCTACGGTACTCCACGGGAACCTCTTTGAAAAATATGTATATTTTGGCTATAAAATGTTGTATGTAAAATAGATGGTGGAGGTGAGAAAAGAAATATATTTTTCATGATTTTTTCACCCGTCGCGGTTGCGAACCTTTAGTGCCTACGTACCACCTTCCGTGCAAAAGGGGATCAGGGTACTCGTAGTTCACCTTTTAAAAATTTTAAAACACAAGTGTGTTGGTTAATTTTATGAGATAAGACATCATCGTCATTGTTCGTGTGGAGAACGTACTTACTACCCACAATTATGATAAAGGAGAATTTGCATCATCTCAAAGTGGAGGATATGGCTTGGATTTTAAAAATCAACAAAATCTCACTCAACACCCATGTGGAAAATATATCTCTTCACTACGTTTGCATCACTACAAGGATTGACAAGAGTATAATCTTTTGAGAAAAGTTTTAAAATAAAAATCCAAAGTGGCAAAATGGTTTGAAATGAGATTGATTGACTTTTAGTCTTCTCATAAAAAAAAAGGATGTCAAAGTATTATTAAGTTGATTTAAGTTTATTCATGAAAATGTTTTGAAAATGCATGGACCTAAGTCCATGTTTATTATGAAAATGGTTCAAGTTTCAAAACAAGAAGAGTTTTCAAAAGGGAAAAGAAGGTTTTTGAAATTAAAGAAGATGGGAAGAGATGAAGAGACTATCCTAAAGCATAAGGTAAAAGCTAGGGATAAGAACCATCTAAAAAATAAGAAGCCAATACTTGACATTATGAGTCAAGATAGAATTCCCATTCTTTGGATTGAAACCAAGCAAGCAAAGATACTAGACCTCTTGAGAGAACCAAACTTCAAGTGTATTAAGTCTTCACAAAAATTGGGCAGAGTAACGGTTGTATACGGGTGAATTCCATATTACACACAAAGTATGTAATCACAATAACCCGCACACAAAACAAACAAACAACCAAATGTCTTGAGGTAAACCTTAAGAACTCCAGACAAAATATCAATTAAGGTCACAAGGTCTCCAACATAGGCCAAGGTCTCTAATCCTAAGTCCAAGAAGTCCAATACTCTATAATGCCAAGGATAGTAACCAAATAGTCCAAATATCATTAAAGTTTTTTATGGTTTATGTTGATTATTAAGTATCTTCAAAAAGATAAGAAAATCTCAAGTGAGCAAAATAAAAAATGACATAAAAGTAAATGCTCAAGTGAGCAAAGATGAAAATAGCATAAAAGTAAATGCTCAACTGAGCAAAATAAAAATGGCATGAAATGTAAATGCTTAAAGTAAATGGTACATAAAGCATAAAAATAAAAGCATAAAGTAAAGAGCATAAAATAAAGTCAATTGTTAGAAATTAGTGGTTAGTTAGATGACCATCTTGAAACTTGCATTTGGAACTCATTAGAGGATTGGTAGAACCAAAGCCTCCACACAACAAGTTGCATTCGCTTTTTTTCAAGTATATCATCCATTTAATAAATTCTCGAGGCAACATTTAATGATCAACTATGTTTAAGTGATCAGCGTTGACCAAAATTAATGAAGATCCATTAGAGGATTGGTAGAACCAAAGCTTCCACACAATGAATCTCAAGCTTATTGGATCAAAGAGATCAAATTAACATACTTGGGCTTGCAAACATAGGTTTGGGCCACGAATGATCATTTATTCGAATCGGGACAAAGTTTAGCGCTAGGTTAAGAAATCGTAAGTGAACTTACGTAGAAGTCACACCTATTTTGAGCCCGGTCAATAGCAATCTATGTACTTCATGTTTGGATAAATGATATAGAGATCATCACCCCTTAACATGTAGCACATTTAAAAAAGAAAGGGATGAGATGAAGAGGGAGGAGAATGATAAGCTAACTTGGATCACTACCTCAAATTTCTTTCATCTTTAAATTTAATCACTTATCTAGATGGATTAAAGCACTAAACTTATCATTAATCCAAAGCACCAAAAATGAATTAAATAATTCACTCTTTGGTAGATTTGAATTGATGAACATTTATCCAACTTCATTTACATCACAAATTCCATTGAATTTAAAGAGAAATTGGATATTTGAAATTGCAATTCAAACCAACAATCAAAAGGAGTGAGTAGAAAAACATTTATGGATCAAAACAGCCCCAAACAAGGCAAAAAATGCATTTTATTTTTTTGCAAATCGATCGCACTATAGTGCAAATCGATTGCACTATAGTGCAAATTGATTTACACGGTGCAATTTTTAAAAATCAGCGCGAAATTCATTTAGTGCAATCGATTGCACTGTTACAGCAATCGATTGCACGTTGTTACAGACAACAAAACAACATTTTAAAATGCCAAATTCTTGTTCAAACTTTCCATCAAATACCTTATGATCATGGATCCAATTGAGCATGAAAGTTACATCAAATTATGAGAAAATAGAACCATTAGAATCACAAAATAATGCTCAATGAATCAAACCCATTGATCAACAAGAGATCACATTGTGAAAGATGAATAATCCAACTTACCAAAGGTAGATCTAGAGAATTATCAAAACAACTTCAAGAATTTTCTTCAATCCAACCACAAGAATCAATTGCCCAAGCTTGGATGTAGATAATTGATAAAGAAAAAGTGTTTGGATGAAGGTTTAGCTCAAAGGTTAGTAAGCTTCAATGCAAAGCTTACTAACTTTTTTGAAAATGGAGCTTTGAGTGAATTTGGTAGATGGAGAGAATTGAGAGATTTTTTAGCAAGGTGGATTTGGCTATCAAAAGCTTCAAATTTGGATGAAATGAGGGCTCTATTTATAGAGTTTAGGATTGGGATTAGTGGTAATTTGGTAATTGATTCTTGGAGCCAAAATTTGAATTAATGATAATTTTTTCAAAAATTAGAGCCAAAATTTGAATTAATGAATATTTTTAAAAATGCAAGATTGACACCAAAATTTGAATTAATGATATATCTTTCATAAAATGAAGAAAAATTGGAGCCAAAATTTAACAAGTTTAAAATTACTAATTTTTTCAAATTTTCACTATGTGCAAATCGATTGCACTATATTGCAAATCGATTTGCACAGTGTATTTTTTCAAAAATTGCACAAAAAATGACCAGAAATCGATTGCATCAGTGACAAAAAATGAATTTTTGTTAATTATTTTTTTCTTTGCAAATAGAGATTTTAGGAAAATAATACCAGAAATCCTTATTTATCAGATGCTTTAACTTGGTACCTACAAAACACAAATATGCAAAGACAAAAACAAATATTTTTTGTATTTTGATTAGAAGTTAGTCAACAACACATATACAAAATACACAACTAAGGTGCTTGGATTTTCCTCAAGACAAAACTTAAATATAGGAGATAGAAAAAGAGGAATAACCAACCCTAATATGATCTTGTTGCATTGTGAGGGTATGATATGATAGGGGACTCTTAGGGGGGGGAATTGAGGTATAATACATGCAATGGAGAATTAGTCGAATGTTGATAGGAATGTTGGATCCCGTAGTTTAGCGACTTTCCAGAGGGAGAATCCGCCTACGTTCCAGGGAAAGCATGATCTGGATGGAACATTGGATTGAATGAAAGAAATTGAGAGAATCTTCTGCGTGATGGACTGCACTCCAGTGCAGAAGGTTCGATATGCTACTCATATACTAGTAGTCGAAGTTGGTGACTGGTGGACAGAGACGTGTCAGAGGTTGAAAGTTGTAGGTGAAAATGTCACTTGGGCTATGTTCCGTACGAAATTTCTGAGGAAGTATTTTCCTGAAGATGTTCGTGGTAAGAAGGAGATTGAGTTCCTTGAGCTTAAGCAAGGGAATATGTTAGTTGTTGAGTATGCTGCAAAGTTTTCTAAGTTGGCTAAGTTTTATCCGCACTACGGCGAGGCAAATGCTGAGTTTTTAAAGTGCATCAAGTTTGAGAACGGGTTACGTCCAGAGATCAAGAAGGCAGTTAGATACCAAAAGATCTGTGTCTTTGCCGATCTTATTGATAGTTGCAGGATTTATGAAGAGGATAATAATGCTCGTTACAAGATTATCAGTGAGAAGAGGGGTAAGCACCAACATAATCATGGTAAGCCTTATGATGCCCCAGCTGGTAAAGGTAAACAGAAAGCTGCTCAGGGCCAGAAGACTAGTGGGGGAGATGCTCCTGCTGTTGTGGTTTGTTTCAAATGTGGAAAACTTGGGAATAAGAGTAATGTGTGTACTGCTGAGGTAAAAAGGTGTTTCTGTTGTGGTAAGTGTTGTACCCCAAAATTTGCCCTCCCATATTCTTCAAGAATTGCAAAGAGCATGCTTCAAAATCTCCCAAGGGTTGCACAGTCCAATGGCCTCCTAACAGTCAAAAATCAGGGTTTTGGTTCATACAAAGAAATTGAAGTTTCCAAGGGTCCAAACAAGTCCCACATGCCTAAAAACATTGTCAAGTATCCTCATGCTAAGTTTCAAGACTTACAGCACAAAATTGCACGGTCAAAAACCCTAATTGCCCAACAGTCAACTGTAGGGGTAAAATGGTCATTTGACAGTCAAAAGTTCAAATTTTTGGTCAACATCTTATTTTGAAGCCACAAACATCATTTGATCAATGCTTGATCATGATTCTCAAAGTATGGCTCAAAAAGTCTCAAGATGCAAAAGTTTCCATATTTGGACAGTTGAAAAAGTCAACGGTAACTTGACCAGGACATAACTTCCACATGGTTCATCAGAAAAATTCCATCCAAAGCTCATTTTGAAGAGAAAGACATTTCCTACAACTCCTCTTCACACTTCAAGTCCAAGAAATGCTCTCACAAAAAGTTATCAATTTCAACATTATAGGTCATTTTCAAAAGTCAACAAAAAGGGACTTTAAGTCAAAGACCATAACTTGAGATTGGTAAATCCAAATGACATGGGACCAAAGGCATTGGTTAGAGGACTTCAAGACCTTTCCAAAATGTCCAAGAACATGATCAAAGCTAAAAAAGTGAGCAAGATATGCCTTGTGGAAGTTGGGAAATTTTTGGGAATTTTGAAAAGTCAACTTTACTTCAAATGCCTCAAAATTGCTAATGGGCCCCATTTTCTTCCAAGAATCATTATCCAAAGGCTATGCACGACCATTTGACCCAAAGGGGATTTATTTCATCACTTTTTATTATTTATTTGAATTTTTATCAACATTAATTCATTTAATTAAATAAAATATGAAAAAAATACTAAACCAATGTGTTTGAATCTTTTTATGCAGTATAATCACTCATGATTCACTCAAGATTCGTGCACACCCAATTTGGAAAGGTTTGGCCATGATTGGCATCAAAAACACATGGAAATGATTTGAAAATATTCCATTAAAGATCAAATATTTGATTCATGAAAACATTGATCTCTTGGCTCAAATTTCTACCCTAATCCATTAGCATACTTAAGCTGATCATAACCCTAGTCACAAGAACCTTGAAGCTGCGCCCAAACCTAAGAACAAACTTGGCATTTTTTGTGAAAAAATTGAAAACTGAAAACGCACTTAGAGTTGGTTTCAAGGCAAGATAACTATTCCAATAGCTTGCCAAGGTCATCTGGGATCTATTCCAATCAAAACCACAACCTCTAACGCAAAGAATTGGTAACATGAAGCAGTCTTGTTCTCAATATTTTTTATATTCGTGTTTCAATTTATACGCATCATTATTGCATTTTTCTTGTTGATTTGTACTAATTCAATCATTCTGAAGCTAACCATGCCATTCAATTATGTTTTCGTGCCCTATACATGAATCTACCATGGAAGCTTTCTAGGTTTTCAAAGCTCTTAAATTGGGGACTTTTGCATATGGTAAAATCAGACCATAAGACTTATACCATTGAAATCGTGACGTTCCAAGGAATCTAAAACATCCATCGCGCCTTTTTTATATTTGTTTAATTCCTATTCGCTATTTTTTGTATTTCAGATTGTGGGGGTTTAAAACCCCCACTATCTAGTTTGTTTTTCAGGCAAAAATGAAGAACAAGTGGGGAAGACGATGCATGGAGGAAAGCCATTGGTGGATTCAAACATTGGCGCCTTTTGTTGATTATCCAGCATAACGTTTTTTCTCTCTCTTATTATTCATTGCCCATTAAGCATACAACCAAACGCGCTGGTTCAGTTGGTGGGCAACGTGGACAATAGGTATTGGGACCTGGGTTCGATTCCCAGGTCCCCCATATTTCTCAATGAATTTTGTTTTAATCTGATTCCATGCAGTGTACGCCCAGGGGTTCACCATACACCCACTACCAAAGCGTGCCAAATGTCCTGGAAGATGAATCTGAAGGTCAGGATGGGAGGTCCAGGGAATACCCCAGTCAACGCCCATGCACGTGGCCAGAAAAGTCAAAAGAGGCCTCCAATAAATGGGCCAGATTGCTGGACAATACCTCCAAAATTGGGGTCAACACCCCCCATTGGTCTACCCTTTTTATTTTCTTTCTTTTCATTTTTTTATTTTTTGTTTTATTTATTTTTCACCAAAATTAATTTCTATAAAAAATAACAAAAAATCAGAAAGACAAAAAATATAAATATATTTTATTTAAATGTTTTTTATAAATAAATTCTATTAATTAATTTAGTTTTTAATTCTAGGTTCAATTTTAATGTTTTTTTAATAAACTAAAAAATGTAGAATTAGGGTTTTAAATACTTTTTTCTTTTTTCTTTTCTTTTACCATTATTAATAATTAATTATTTATTTTGTAAATAAATTGCCATGTAAATAATTAGGTTAAAATTAGGGTACAAACTTAAACTTTTTTTTAATAAATTAAAAATAGTTTAGAATTAGGTTTTAATTCCATTAATTCTCATTAAACTCAATAAATGTAAAAACTCCAAAAATTCTTTCTTTTATTTTCTTTTAATCAATTTCATGATTCCAATTTAATTTCCTTAAAAGGGTCCAACGCCCTCGCATTTGATCACAATTCTATTTCGCGCGCTTATTTTATTTCCTTTTTATAAATTTCATGTAATTCTCCCAAAGCTATGTAATAGATTAATTAGACATTTATCTTTCCGCATTTTTATTTTATTTCAAATCGGGTCTTGGATTAATTTGGCGATGTAGACCCGCGCCTTTGTAATAGCGTAGGACTTTTAATTCCGCATCTTTTAACTGTTAATAATTTGCATGAAAGAATGAATGCCAAAATAAAAGCAACGCGTAGACCACCAATGCATGAACAAGACAAAAATATCTGAAAACGGCACACAAATCACACACCACCCCTAGGGTACGCCTCACTGTTGCCTTACCCCTCGAAAGGTGGTCGTCGAGTAGAGGATGTTTTAGTAAGTCCTCATGTCCATGAACATGGCATGAGGGCAGCTTCTAAGGTGTCTTCCTATTGCTCCAGTGATCACCATGTCCCGAACCCTCGAATTGACCCGAACACCTCCAATGGTGGTGCTCCCTACCTCTCAATGGTGGGATGGCACTACTTCAAGGACATTTACACAGACGAATTCCTTAGGGTAGGTAGACGACTCTAGATACTTGCTCTAATTTCAAAACAAAATCAAAACTCTTTTCACACCGACACTTTCAAAAAGCTTTCAAAAGCAACTTTTCAAACACTCTTGAGGACTGATACAAGAGTCGAACTGAAATTTTCAAAGAAACTTTTTAAACCCACAGTTGAAAAGCAAACAAACAATTTTGAAAAAACAAATGAGCAAGTATCTAAGAGCCCATGGATAACCATGGATAGAAAGGGTGCTAACACCTTCCCTTTCTATAAATCTACCTCCCAAACCGAGAGCAATCTCTATAAGGAATTTTTCTGTGCTTTTGTCCTTTCCATTTGGAGAAAATAAAAGACGGTGGCGACTCTTGCTTCCGCGACATTTCGCGAACCAGCGTTAAACAGTCAGTTCCAGATCCACCGATCACAGAACTGGCGACTCTGCTGGGGATCAATTATAAAGTGAGATGTACCTTAGGATAGTTCCTAACTGTGTTTTCAATTGTATTGACTTGCTTGCTTTAAATTGTGGGTTGCATGGGAGTTACATAGATCCTAACCCGGATCTGGGGATACCCTGTTTAGGTAGCATAAGCTGTGAGGGACCTGTCCGGCGTAGACCGACACGGGTGAAGCAGTGGCTACGTTGGTGTGGCACCTTGGTCTGTACCGATATCCCTTGTGTTGCAACGAGGAGAATATGGGTCTTCTGAGGAGTCATTAAGCACCAACAGACCTTAGAACCTTAAATGACCCAACTTGGCCATTAGAACAGTAGCAGTATGCTACGCCCGTTGAGGATAACCTCTCGTGATGGTTCTGGATGCAAGAAAAGATTGCGATGCTGGAGTTATGACCGATTGAGGGTAGTCAATGATATTGGGATCCTCTAAGAACCCGGTTACTTTTGATAGGACAGGTATGAACCAACAAACTGAAAGAGGGTAATACCTAGACCTCATGCTGGCCTAAACTTTAAGGGCTTGTTTTGTGTGACTTGTGTGCCTTTACATGTGTGCTTTTGTAAATATTTGTGGTGTGCTTTATCATAACATCATAACATCATGAGCATTGCATGCATCCTGCATAAGGACTGACCATTTCAAAGACAAGAGGGTTTCACCTTTGCTCTGTTTTGTAGGACATCATGATGCCTGTGCGAAGGAATACTATCCGGTTCAACTTTGTTCACCCACCTGAGTTGCTTGAAGAGTTGGTTAGCATAATTCCAAATACCACTTCCTTCATCCAGAGGCATGGTTCTCTTCTCAGTTTAGTCACTGCAAAGCGGGATCAACAGTTGATGAGTGTCCTGACCCAGTTCTATGACTCTCTGTACCAGTGCTTCACCTTTCAAGACTTCCAGCTGGTCCCCACCCTGGAAGAGTTCTCTGATTTGCTTGGTGTCCATATCTTGGATCAGACTCCCTACACTGGTTGGGAAAAGACCCTCGGGCTTGAGGAGGTTGCTGCAGCTCTTCCTTTGACCCATCAAGAAGTAATGGACAACTGGGTGACTAGAAGCGGAGTTAAGGGTTTCTTGGCCAAGTTTCTGATTGGTAAAGCTAACAGTTTCTGGAATGACTTGGACTTCAGGGCATATGAAGACATCCTAGCTCTCTTAATCTATGGGCTAGTCTTGTTTCCTAATCCTGACAACTTCATCAATGTCACTGCCATAAGGATCTTCATGTCTCAGAACCCTGTGCCCACTCTCTTGGGTGACGTCCTGCAACAACTTTATGCTCGTATTGCCCGAAGACGAGGAACTCTATGGTGTTGTATCCCTTTGTTGGTAAGGTGGTTTGTTTCGCACCTCCCTAAGTTCGTACTGAAGAACCAAGAAGGAAGAGGTTGGGCTTATAGGTTAATGTCTCTCACTGACAAGGACATCATTTGGACTTTCAGAGGTTTGGATGAGATAGCTGTTATTGATCGTTGCAGAGAATACCCTAATGTTCCGTTGATTGGTACTCAAGGAGGAATCTCTTACAATCCATGTCTAGCGCTCCGTCAGTTTGGAAGAGCCAGAAGAGTAGGGCCTCATGAGATGTTGGTGCCTCACATTAGTTTTGAGTTTCAGGTGGATAATGATGAGCTGCGTCGTAGGTTCATCAAGGCTTGGGACAGAGTTCATAAAGATGACCCACAAGAGCTGGGGCCAAAGACTTCTCTACCTATGGAAGCCTACTACAAATGGGTTCGCATCCGTGCTCAGGAATTAGGTATGCCATACGAAGCTGTCAGACCCATCATTCTTGAATATCCTGACAAAGATGGGGCTCCTCCAACTGTCCTCCCTCCTCAGATACCTACTGATTATGAGACATTAAAGAGGTCTTGGTCGCAACTGCGAGAAGAACGGGATTCTTATCGGGAAAAGTTCAACGAGCAGGAGTTGAAGATCCAGAAGCTGACAAAGCAGTTGGAGAATGAGCGAGCTCTGAATGACTACATCTGTACTGAGAAGAGGAGACCCTGGGATCAATAAGGAGCTCTGGATGTTCTTTTACAGTTTTATTTCCCTTTTCAGTATTTCCCTTTTATGTAACGCCTAAGGGCAACTTGTTGAACAATTTAAGTTTCAAAGTTGAATCTAATGAAGTGTGTTCCTTTTTGTTTACAAAGTTGATTCCCGATTGTCTTTGAAAACATAACTCATACGCATTCCATTCATCATGTGCATAGCAGGTTTTCTTCTTTTCAGGTTGCTTACTGTTCTTCGCTGTTTATTTCAGCATCATGAATCTTGACTCATCATCAACCGAGATGTCTATCAAGGCTCTTCAGGCGCAGAACGCGTAATTTCAGGAACTAATCATGGGTTTGGCTCAAGGCCAAGAAGAGCTGAAGGCTTTACTCCTGAAGAAGGAGAAGAAGAAGAAGAAGAGAATTGTTCTTTTCAATTCGGGCCGAAGGTTTGGCAACACTCTGCAGAATGAAGAGGCTGGTTCTTCTATAGGCAAGAGCAGTCCCCAAGGGGGAAAAGGTCCTAGTCCGGTAGTCTCTGACAATGAGACTGACTTTAATGAGGAACAGTATCCTCCTGCTGAAGACCGGTATAAGCAGTTGGAAGACAGACTGAATGCTATGGAGATTCAACAAGTGCCTGGGCTGGATTTCGGAGACTTGGGCTTATCTACTAGTGTGATCATCCCTCACAAGTTTAAGGCACCATCTTTCACCAAGTATGACGGGGCGTCTTGTCCCAAGCTACACTTCAGATCTTATATGCGGAAGATTCAACCGTACTCAGTGGACAAGAATTTGTGGATCCACTTCTTCCAGGAGAGTCTTTCAGGGACTCATCTCGAATGGTTCTATCAGCTGGATGGGACCAAGGTTCGTAACTGGGAGGAGTTGGCTACTGCTTTTTATAAGCAGTATCAATATAATGCCGACCTTGCTCCTACACGTACCCAACTCCAGGGTATGTCGCTAGGATCAAGCGAAGGTTTCAAAGAGTATGCACAGAAGTGGAGGGATCTGGCTGGCAGGGTGTAGCCTCCGTTAACTAACCAGGAGTTAGTAGACATGTTCTTGGGGACCCTATCTGGGCCATTTTTCAATCATCTTATCGGTAACTCATCTGCAGGGTTTACTGATCTTATCCTGACTGGAGAGAGGATAGAGGCTGGAATGAAGTCCGGCAAAATTCAGAAGGGTGCATCGTCAAATTCAGAGAAGAAGCCCTTTAAGAAGGAGGCCAGTGCTGTATATGGGTCTAGAAGACAAGAGAAACCTGAGCGCCGCCAGTCTGTCAACGCGGTGATGATTGCTAAACCTGATGCCACTCCTCGTCAAACCAATCCTCAAAGGGCTGAAAGACCCAGAAGAGAGTTTACCCGTCTAAGCATGACCTTATCGCAAATCTTGCTGCAGTTGCTATCCACCAATTTGGTGACTGTTAGAGAGGCCCCGAAGGTTGTAAACATCGCTTCTCCCAAGTACAATCCAAATGCCCGCTGTGCTTATCACTCCGATAGCCCGGGGCATTCCACTGATGACTGTTGGGCATTGAGGAATAAGGTGCAAGACCTTATTGACGCAAAGGAGATACAATTTGAAGCGCCTGAGAGGCCAAATGTGATGACTTCTCCTATGCCCCAGCATGGAGTGAATGCTGTTGATGAAGATGTATATGCCGTTTCTGTGAATGATGTAGCTACTCCCTTGATGACTGTTAAGAGGAACCTTCTGCTGGCCGGTTTATTTCCGGGTTGTAGTGAAGGTTGCCTTTTCTGTGTTGTTTCCCTTTCTGGTTGTCCTTTGCTGAAGTTGGGCATCCAAAGCCTGATGGACAGCAAAGAGATTCTGTTCAAGAAGACTGTTGTTCGGTTTGTTCCAGTGGAAGAAGTTTCTGTTGTTACAATCTTTAATAATCCGATCAAGGCTCTCCCAAGGAAGCCGGTTCAAATCATGACTGTCGCACCCATTGTTATTACTCTTCCGGGGCCTCTCCCCTATGAATCTGATAAGGCTGTCCCCTGGCACTATGGGGCAGACGTGTATGTACATGGAATCAAGCAAGAGTTCAACACTGGTACCAGCGTCAGCAATATCACTGGTCCAGCCAAAGTTACCCGCAGTGGCAGGCTCTTCTCGCCTGACATTGCGCCACCCGCTATTCGAAGACCCCTCACTATAACACCTGCAAGTGTATCTGTTCCCGTTTCTGATCAAGTTGTGTCCCCTGCTGCCGAGTCATCTAATGCTCGGGGCAAAGGGATTGAAGATGAGCCTGCCCGGATGGAGGCACCAAAATCGGTGAATGCTGAGGCCTCCCAACAAGAGATGGAGGAAATTCTGAAGATAATCAAGAAGAGTGACTTTAATATTGTTGAACAGTTGGGGCATACCCCCTCCAAAATCTTTATGCTCTCCTTACTACTGTGCTCAGAGGCCCATGCTAAGGCCTTGATTTCATTTCTCAAGACGGCCCATGTGCCACAGGAGACATCTGATGTCCAGTTTACTGATTGCGTAGCCAATTTGACAGCCGACAATGGTTTGGGTTTCTCGGATGTTGACCTTAGTGCTAAGGGAAAGGATCACAATGACGCCCTGCATGTCTCTATTGAATGCAGGGGCACTACTCTTGCGCACGTGTTGGTAGACACTGGTTCCTCCCTGAATGTGCTACCCAAAAAGGCCTTAGACCGGTTGGATTGTGAGGGCCTGGAGCTGAAACCTAGCAATATCATCATCAGAGCCTTTGACGGTTCTAAGAGGATGGTTCATGGAGAGGTAGACATTCCTATTCGTGTGGGTTCTCAAGTATTCGACTCTACTTTCTATGTGATGGATATTCGTCCATTGTATTCTTGTCTACTGGGTCGACCTTGGATCCACAAAGCTGGGGCAATGACCTCTACTCTACACCAGAAGCTCAAGTACCCCGTCAGAGGGAAAATTGTCACTGTGCAGGGAGAGGAGGAGTATATGGTGAGCCATTTGAATTCCTTCAGGTATATTGAGATGGACGGGGAGTTTATTGAAACCCCCTTTCAGCATTTCGAAGAGGTACCTCCAACATTGGCAGCAGCGGAAGCAGTGGTCGAAGAGGATGTTCCTTTGAAGATGGCTTCCTTGAAGGATGCCCGGGCTGTGATCAAGAAAGGTGAATGTGCTAACTGGGGCAGGCTCCCTGATTTTACACCTAAAACTGACAAGTTTGGACTGGGTTTTACTGCAGAGGGTCAGAAGGCTGTGCGCAAGGCAAAGACCAGAAGACCTCCTGTGCTCATTACCAATCCAGGAGTGAATGCTGTTGGGGACGAAGATGAAGTGGAAGAGTCAGAGTTTGAAAGTTGGATCTACCCGACGACTGATGGTGGATTGACCAATTGGACTGCTAAGGATCATACTCCTGTTACTTTTGTTACGCAGTAATAAACTCCTTTGTTTTGTTATTTGCAATAAACAATGATTTGAAACTCTATGGCCCGGTGTCTTACCCGGGGCACCGTGGCTTCATTTGTGAGGGTATATTAATTGTCATTTCATATATCATGAATAAAGACCTTGGACGTTTTCTCGCATTTCAAATCTTATGCTCCTTTTCTTTCTTTCCTTTCTTTACATATTGCAAAACAGTTGTATTTACACACACTCACTCGTACAGGTTTCAATCCACCCTGGATCTCACTGGTAACGACTCTGCTACTGCCAGTTATGACTTTGAAAATCCGATCAACTTAGCCGAAGACGAAGGTGAAGATGATTGTGAAGTGCCTGACGAGCTTGCAAGACTGTTACTCCAGGAAGAGAGGGCAATTCAACCACATGAAGAGCCAGTGGAAACGATAAATCTGGGTACTAATACAGACAGAAAGGAGGTAAAGATTGGTGCCAACCTAGAGCTCAGCGTGAAGCAACGGTTGACTCAGATGCTACATGATTATATGGAGATCTTTGCCTGGTCCTACGAAGACATGCCCGGGTTGGATACCGACATTGTGGTCCATCACTTGCCTACCAAGGAAGACTGCCCTCCGGTCAAGCAAAAGGTCCGCCGTATGCGTCCAGAGATGTCTGAGAAGATCAAAGTCGAGGTTATGAAACAGTTTGACGTCGGGTTTCTTGCAGTGACTTCTTACCCTCAGTGGGTTGCTAATGTGGTGCCGGTACCTAAGAAAGATGGGAAAGTCAGAATGTGTGTTGACTACAGGGATCTGAACAGGGCCAACCCCAAGGATGACTTCCCTCTACCTCACATTGATGTCCTGGTTGACAATACTTCTCATCATAAGGTGTTCTCTTTCATGGATGGTTTTTTAGGTTACAATCAGATCAAGATGGCACCTGAAGACATGGAAAAGACTACCTTTGTTACTCAGTGGGGCACCTTCTGCTACAAGGTCATGCCATTTGGATTGAAAAATGCTGGGGCAACCTACCAACGTGCCATGGTTGCTCTATTTCATGACATGATCCATCATGAGATAGAAGTGTATGTTGACGACATGATCGCAAGGTCCCAGACTGAGGAAGAACACCTAGATCATCTACAAAAATTGTTTGACCGACTAAAGTTGTACAAGCTGAGGTTGAACCCGAACAAGTGCACCTTCAGGGTAAGATCTGGAAAGTTGCTAGGCTTCGTTGTAAGTGATAAGGGCATTCAAGTGGAACCTGCCAAGGTTAAAGCCATTCAAGAGATGCCAGTTCCTAAGACAGAGAAAGAGGTCAGAGGCTTTCTAGGACGCCTGAATTACATTGCTCGATTCATCTCACACCTAACTGCTACCTGTGAGCCAATCTTCAAGCTGCTGAAGAAAGATCAGGTAGTACGTTGGAATGATGAATGTCAGGCCGCTTTTGATAGAATCAAGGAGTATCTCCAAGAACCACCCGTTCTTATGCCACCGGTTGAAGGGAGACCTCTGATACTATACCTGATAGTACTTGACAACTCAATGGGGTGTGTGCTGGGGCAGCATGACGAGTCTGGCCGAAAAGAGCATGCCATTTATTACCTTAGCAAAAAGTTTACCGACTGTGAGACCCGATACTCACTGCTCAAGAAAACTTGTTGTGCTTTGGTATGGGTTGCTCGCCGGCTGAGACAGTATATGCTGACTCACACTACCTTGTTGATCTCAAAGATGGATCTTATAAAGTACATATTTGAAAAGCCTGCTCTGTCTGGGAGAATAGCAAGATGGCAAATGATCTTGACAGAATACGACATTCAGTACACGACCCAGAAAGCCATCAAGGGAAGTATATTGGCAGACCACTTGGCACATCAGGCAGTAGACGACTATCAGTCAATGAACTTCGAGTTTCCAGACGAGAGCATCATGATAGTGACTGATTGTGAAGTACCTGGAACGAATGAAGGACCTGAGGAAGGATCCCGATGGTCTATGCACTTTGACGGAGCCTCCAATGCTTTGGGTAACGGCATCGGTGCTGTGATCATATCACCGCAAGGCACTCATACTCCACTCACTGCCCGACTATGTTTCAACTGCACCAACAACATGGTGGAGTATGAGGCATGCATCATGGGTCTCCAAGCTGCGATCGACTTAAGGATCAAGTTTCTGAGTGTCTTCGGAGATTCCGCTCTCGTGATCAATCAGATCAAAGGAGAGTGGGATACGAAACATCTGAATCTTATTCCTTACAGAGAATGTGTGTTGACCTTGATCCCCCACTTCACAGAGATAACTTTTGAACATTTCCCAAGAGAGGAGAATCAGCTGGCGGATGCGTTAGCTATGATGTCTTTCATGTTCAAGGTCAAATGGGACAATGAGGCTCCCCAGGTCACTATCTGGAAACTGGACGAACCGGCATACTGTTGTGATCTCGAGACTGAATTGGTGACTGAGAAGCCTTGGTACCATGAGGTGAAGAGATATTTGGAAGCTCAGGAATACCCTGAAGGTGCGTCTGTCAAAGATAAGATGTTTCTGAGAAGGTTCGCAGCGAAGTTCTTCCTTAGCAACGGCATCCTGTACAAGCGAAACCATGATTCGACCTTACTGCGTTGTGTGGACAAGACAGAAGCAGAAAGGATTATGGAAGAGCTACATGAAGGGACCTTCGGAACACATTCCAGTGGACACACTATGGCAAAGAAAATCCTTCGGGCAGGGTATTTCTGGTCCACAATGGAAGCCGACTGTTACCAGCACTCTCGGACATGCCATAAATGCCAGATATATGCAGACAAGGTGCACGTTCCTCCAGTTCCTCTAAATGTTCTAACTGCGCCTTGGCCGTTTGCAATGTGGGGGATAGATATGATCGGCGAGATTAAACCTACGGCATCCAACGGATATCGCTTCATCCTGGTAGCGATTGATTACTTCACAAAGTGGGTTAAAGCAGCTTCCTACGCTACGGTAACCAAGACTGTTGTGGCACGGTTCATTCGGCATAATCTGATCTGTCGATACGGCGTCCCAGAAAGGATCATTACAGACAACGGTACCAATCTTAATAACAAGATGATCACTGAGCTCTGCGAGCAGTTTAATATACAGCACCACAATTCTTCTCCTTACAGACCGAAGATGAATGGGGCTGTAGAAGCAGCGAATAAAAACATTAAGAAAATTGTGCAGAAGATGACAGTGACTTATAAAGATTGGCACGAGATGTTACCGTTCGCTCTACATGGGTACCGTACCTCAGCCAGGACGTCAACCGGAGCAACTCCCTTCTCCTTGGTCTACGGTATGGAGGCAATCTTACCGATCGAAGTGCAGATACCCTCTCTCCAGATAATGAAGGATGCAGATCTAAACGAAGATGATTGGATCCAGACACGACTTGATCAGCTAAACTTAATTGACGAAAAAAGTTTCGCTGCTATCTGTCATGGTCAGACGTATCAGAAACGGATGATCAGGGCATTTAACAAAAAGGTCAGACCACAAGAATATCGAGTTGGGGATCTGGTAATCAAGCGTATCATCCTTCCTCAGAGTGATCCAAGAGGAAAATGGACCCCTATGTACGAAGGGCCATTTGTGGTAAAACATGTGTTCTCAGGAGGAGCCATGATTCTAACCAACATGGATGGTGACGACCTTCCTCACCCCGCCAATGCAGACATAGTAAAAAGATACTACGCATAAAAAAGACCCGCTAGGTTGACATACCTAGGCAAAAATTAGGGCTTCCCGACAAACCAAAAGGTTTCGGGCAAAATGAAGGGATGAAATGAAAAAATTTGTACACCCGGAAAGTCGAAAACCTGAAAAGGCAGCTTGGGCAAAAATGGGTATCCCGGTGGACTGAAAACCCGAAAGGGCGGTCCAGGAAAAAGTTAGGGATAAAGCGTAATACTATGTCTCATTGGATCACTTTGCATCCAGAATCCGGTATCAACATCAAGTTCAGACGGCAGCGATCAATCAGCTTCATCTTCATCTAGGTCATCAAGTGATGAGATGCTCGAAGATATAAAGGCGATAGCAGAGTTGGAACCCAGTAGGATTATTCTATTCACATAGCTGTTTTATTTTCCTTTGTACAAATTTGTATAAACTCTTTTGTTCGGCGGCGTTCTCTTACTAGGACGTCAGCCTCTTGTACATAAACGCCTATTTTACAGGCAAATTCAAAAAAAAAATCAATAAAAAGATCACTTTTCAGTTAAAACTGCCTTTTGTTTTTTCCTTTTTCTGTTTTGTTTTGCGAAGAACGTCCAAGGTTCAATTTGTGATATATGCATTGACAATGATTTGCTAACTCATGAATATTTGCATACGAAACAAAAGGATTAATTACAGGTAACATTAGAAACAGGGGCAATAAAGAGTGGTCTAAGCAATCTAATTGTTCTGTCCTCCAAGGTACCAAGGTAGGTTCGGCTGAAGAACATAACCAGATATCTTAATTCCCCAGAGAGTGCGTCAGCAAGTCAATGCACTCTCCCCAAGCAAAGTTACAATCAACCTTAAGGAAGTTGGGTATCCTCCAGCAGATCTCAACATTCCCCAGCACATCATACAGACATTCTTAGCAAGTATCGCCGGCAGTCTTGACCTAAAGATTGTTCCCCGGCGGTATATCAAACATGCAATGGAGTCACTTCCCCAGTAGTTCAAATTTCCCCAGGAGAGTCCAATCCAGTTCCCTAGGAAAGTTGGAATCCATCTCCCCAAGCAGTAAGCTTATCCCCAGTAGATTCTGGAAGCTTATCCTCGCAGAGCATGAACGCGTCTCCCGGCTTTATTCAAAGAGTTATTTCCCTATCATGATATAACTGGGTTATCCTCAGCCAAAAGCCATGAGAAGATCGTCCTCGGCAAAGTCTTCTTATCCCCAGCGAAGTCTACTAGCACTTCCAACATAACAATGGTATCCCCAGCGAAGTTACCATCAACATTTCAGCAAAGTGCCTCTCTCCCCACAGAGTATTGTTTCCCAGCAAGATCGCTAGAGTACTTTTCTCCCCGCAGAGTAATCCATTTTCCAAGTTTATTCCCCAACGGAGTTATTTTCTCCTACCGGTATTCTTGCAACTATCATCCCCAGCGGAAACGACGAAGCATTGTTCTCCAACATCAGCCCAGGAGTGACTTCCCGGCACCCGTCAAGGATTTATTTTCCTAAGACGAAAAGATACATTCATAAACATCACATTGTTATACATCATGATACATGCATCATACAATATCATGTGTTGAAAAATATTATTGCTTGATCCATATCATGCATTACATATGACTGACCTTTACCTTTCAGGAAAAGATTCAGTTAAGTTCTCAGCTAGATTCCAAGACCTAGTCTGGTTCAGTTAAATCGACCCTAAGATTTTCCTGTTTCTTATCCAGTCAAAGGCCTTCTCTGGTTCAGTCAGATCGACCCTAAGATCTCCCTGTTTCTTATCCAGTTGAAGATTCCAAGACCTAGTCTGGTTCAGTTAAATCGACCCTAAGATTTTCCTGTTTCTTATCCAGTCAAAGGCCTTCTCTGGTTCAGTCAGATCGACCCTAAGATCTCCCTGTTTCTTATCCAGTTGAAGATTCCAAGACCTTGCTTGGTTCAGTTAAATCGACCCTAAGATTTTCCTGTTTCTTATCCAGTCAAAGGCCTTCTCTGGTTCAGTCAGATCGACCCTAAGATCTCCCTGTTTCTTATCCAGTTGAAGATTCCAAGACCTTGCTTGGTTCAGTTAAGTCGACCCTAAGATTTTTCTTGATTCTTATCCAATCAAAGGCCTTCTCTAGTCCAGTTAAATCGATCCCTAAAGATTTTCCTGATGAAGACTCAGTAGAAGACATCCAAGATTCTCTCAGCGTTACTGTTGAGGTTGAAGTCGCCCAAGATTCTCTCAGCGTTACTGTTGAGGTTGAAGTCGCCCAAGATTCTCTCAGCGTTACTGTTCAGGTTGAAGTCGCCCAAGATTCTCTCAGCGTTACTGTTGAGGTTGAAGTCGCCCAAGATTCTCTCAGCGTTACTGTTGAGGTTGAAGTCGCCCAAGATTCTCTCAGCGTTACTGTTGAGGTTGAAGTCGCCCAAGATTCTCTCAGCGTTACTGTTGAGGTTAAAGTCGCCCAAGATTCTCTCAGCGTTACTGTTGAGGTTGAAGTCGCCCAAGATTCTCTCAGCATTACTGTTGAGGTTGAAGTCGCCCAAGATTCTCTCAGCGTTACTGTTGAGGTTGAAGTCGCCCAAGATTCTCTCAGCGTTACTGTTGAGGGTGAAGTCGCCCAAGATTCTCTCAGCGTTACTGTTGAGGATCGCCCCAAGATTCTCTCAGCGTTCCTGTTGAGGTAGTAATCGTCCAAGGTTCTCTCAGCGTTCCTGTTGAGGTAGTAATAGTCCAAGGTTCTCTCACCGTCCCGCTGAGGTAGTAACCATCCCTGATTCGCTCATCACCGTTTGAAGCTCCAGATTCAACTCCTGTAACCAGTCAGGGCACATCTACATAAGAGCTTGAAGACCAACTCCTGTAACAGGTTAGGTAATCATCTTACTTTTTCAGGTACGCAAGTTCTCGCTAAGGAATCTCTTACGCGACCGACACCCAGATGACATCTATAAGCCCATCCACCTATCCATCACCTCTTAGCATGGCATCTATAAGCCCATCCACCTATCCACTAATCTTCAAATGGCATCTGTAAGCCCATTCCCACCATTACGCTACTATGTGAGCGCAAATTTCTGGGCACTCTAGTGTTCAATCATCTTCTACCTTCGAACTACGAAAGGCACGCCAGCCAATCTACATCCTCAGGTCCAAGAAGATTGAATAGGGGCAACTGTTGTACCCCAAAATTTTCCCTCCCATATTCTTCAAGAATTGCAAAGAGCATGCTTCAAAATCTCCCAAGGGTTGCACAGTCCAATGGCCTCCTAACAGTCAAAAATTAGGGTTTTGGTTCTGACAAATAAATTGAAGTTTCCAAGGGTCCAAACAAGTCCCACATGCCTAAAAACATTGTCAAGTATCCTCATGCTAAGTTTCAAGACTTACAACACAAAATTGCACAGTCAAAAACCCTAATTGCCCAACAGTCAACTGTAGGGGTAAAATGGTCATTTGACAGTAAAAAATTCAAATTTTTGGTCAACATCTTATTTTGAAGCCACAAACATCATTTGATCAATGCTTGATCATGATTCTCAAAGTATGGCTCAAAAAGTCTCAAGATGCAAAAGTTTCCATATTAGGACAGTTGAAAAAGTCAACTGTAACTTGACCAGGACATAACTTCCACATGGTTCATCAGAAAAATTCCATCCAAAGCCCATTTTGAAGAGAAAGACATTTCCTACAACTCCTCTTCACACTTCAAGTCCAAGAAATGCTCTCACAAAAAGTTATCAATTTCAACATTAGAGGTCATTTTCAAAAGTCAACAAAAAGGGACTTTAAGTCAAAGACCATAACTTGAGATTGGTAAATCAAAATGACATGGGACCAAAGGCATTGGTTAGAGGACTTCAAGACCTTTCCAAAATGTCCAAGAACATGATCAAAGCTAAAATATTGAGCAAGATATTCCTTGTGGAAGTTGGGAAATTTTTGGGAATTTTGAAAAGTCAACTTTACTTCAAATGCCTCAAAATTGCTAATGGGCCACATTTTCTTCCAAGAATCATTATCCAAAGGCTATGCACGACCATTTGACCCAAAGGGGATTTATTTCATCACTTTTTATTATTTATTTGAATTTTTATCAACATTAATTCATTTAATTAAATAAAATATGAAAAAAATACTAAACCAATGTGTTTGAATCTTTTTATGCAGTATAATCACTCATGATTCACTCAAGATTCGTGCACACCCAATTTGGAAAGGTTTGGCCATGATTGGTATCAAAAACACATGGAAAAGATTTGAAAATATTCCATTAAAGATCAAATATTTGATTCATCAAAACATTGATCTCTTGGCTCAAATTTCTACCCTAATCCATTGGCATACTTAAGCTGATCATAACCCTAGTCACAAGAACCTTGAAGCTGCGCCCAAACCTAAGAACAAACTTGGCATTTTTTGTGAAAAAATTGAAAACTGAAAACGCACTTAGAGTTGGTTTCAAGGCAAGATAAGTATTCCAATAGCTTGCCAAGGTCATCTGGGATCTATTCCAATCAAAACCACAACCTCTAACGCAAAGAATTGGTAACACGAAGCAGTCCTGTTCTCAATATTTTTTATATTCGTGTTTCAATTTATACGCATCATTATTGCATTTTTCTTGTTGATTTGTACTAATTCAATCATTCTGAAGCTAACCATGCCATTCAATTAAGTTTTCGTGCCCTATACATGAATCTACCATGGAAGCTTTCTAGGTTTTCAAAGCTCTTAAATTGGGGACTTTTGCATATGGTAAAATCAGACCATAAGACTTATACCATTGAAATCGTGACGTTCCAAGGAATCTAAAACATCCATCGCGCCTTTTTTATATTTGTTTAATTCCTATTCGCTATTTTTTGTATTTCAGATTATGGGGGTTTAAAACCCCCGCTATCTAGTTTGTTTTTCAGGCAAAAATGAAGAACAAGTGGGGAAGACGATGCGTGGAGGAAAGCCATTGGTGGATTCAAACATTGGCGCCTTTTGTTGATTATCCAGCATAACGTTTTTTCTCTATCTTATTATTCATTGCCCATTAAGCATACAACCAAACGCGCTGGTTCAATTGGTGGGCAACGTGGACAATAGGTATTGGGACCTGGCTTCGATTCTTAGGTCCCCCATATTTCTCAATGAATTTTGTTTTAACCTGATTCCATGCAGTGTACGCCCAGGGGTTCACCATACACCCACTACCAAAGCGTGCCAAATGTCCTGGAAGATGAATCTGAAGGTCAGGATGGGAGGTCTAGGGAATACCCCAGTTAACGCCCATGCACGTGGCCAGAAAAGTCAAAAGAGGCCTCCAATAAATGGGCCAGATTGCTGGACAATACCTCCAAAATTGGGGTCAACACCCCCCATTGGTCTGCCCTTTTTATTTTCTTTCTTTTCATTTTTTTATTTTTTGTTTTATTTATTTTTCACGAAAATTAATTTCTATAAAAAATAACAAAAAATCAGAAAGACAAAAAATATAAATATATTTTATTTAAATGTTTTTTATAAATAAATTCTATTAATTAATTTAGTTTTTAATTCTAGGTTCAATTTTAATGTTTTTTTTAATAAACTAAAAAATGTAGAATTAGGGTTTTAAATACTTTTATCTTTTTTCTTTTCTTTTACCATTATTAATAATTAATTATTTATTTTGTAAATAAATTGCCATGTAAATAATTAGGTTAAAATTAGGGTACAAACTTAAACATTTTTTTTAATAAATTAAAAATAGTTTAGAATTAGGTTTTAATTCCATTAATTCTCATTAAACTCCATAAATGTAAAAACTCCAAAAATTCTTTCTTTTATTTTCTTTTAATCAATTTCATGATTCCAATTTAATTTCCTTAAAAGGGTCCAACGCCCTCGCATTCGATCACAATTATATTTCGCGCGCTTATTTTATTTCCTTTTTATAAATTTCATGTAATTCTCCCAAAGCTATGTAATAGATTAATTAGACATTTATCTTTCCGCATTTTTATTTTATTTCAAATCGGGTCTTGGATTAATTTGGCGATGTAGACCCGCGCCTTTGTAATAGCGTAGGATATTTAATTTCGCATCTTTTAACTGTTAATAATTTGCATGAAAGAATGAATGCCAAAATAAAAGCAACGCGTAGACCACCAATGCATGAACAAGACAAAAATATCTGAAAACGACACACAAATCACACACCACCCCTAGGGCACGCCTCACTGTTGCCTTGCCCCTCGAAAGGTGGTCGTCGAGTAGAGGATGTTTTAGTAAGTCCTCATGTCCATGAACATGGCATGAGGGCAGCTTCTAAGGTATCTTCCTATTGCTCCGGTGGTCACCATGTCCCGAACCCTCGAATTGACCCGAACACCTCCAATGGTGGTGCTCCCTACCTCTCAATGGTGGGATGGCACTACTTCAAGGACATTTACACAGACGAATTCCTTAGGGTAGGTAGACGACTCTAGATACTTGCTCTAATTTCAAAACAAAATCAAAACTCTTTCACACCGAAACTTTCAAAAAGCTTTCGAAAGCAACTTTTCAAACACTCTTGAGGACTGATACAAGAGTCGAACTGAAATTTTCAAAGAAACTTTTTAAACCCACAGTTGAAAAGCAAACAAACAATTTTGAAAACACAAATGAGCAAGTATCTAAGAGCCCATGGATAACCATGGATAGAAAGGGTGCTAACACCTTTCCTTTCTATAAATCTACCTCCCGAACCGAGAGCAATCTCTATAAGGAATTTTTCTGTGCTTTTGTCCTTTCCATTTGGAGAAAATAAAAGACGATGGTGACTCTTGCTTCCGTGACATTTCGCGAACCAGCGTTAAACAGTCAGTTCCAGATCCACCGGTCACAGTAAGACTGAACATGTTATATCTGAGTGCAAGCATAAGGAGGTGATTTGTTTCAATTGTGGTGAAGAAGGTCACATTGGTAGTCAGTGTCAGAAACAAAAGAGGGCGTAGACAAGTGGTAAAGTGTTTGCTTTGGTTGAGGATCAGACGACTACTAAGGACATACTCATCAGAGGTACATGTTTCATTAATAGTACTCTTTTAATTACTATTATTGATACTGGTGCTACTCATTGCTTTATTGCTGCTGATTGTGTTGAAAGATTGGGTCTTATGTTATCTTCTTTGAATGGTGTGGTGGTCATCGATACTCCAACCAAGGGGTCGGTGACTACTTATTTTGTGTGTTTAAGGTGTCCTTTGTCAATTTTCGATAGAGACTTTGCTGTTGATTTGGTTTGTTTGCCTTTAAGAGGGTTGGATGTGATTTTGGGTATGAATTGGTTAGAGCATAACTATGTTCATATTAACTGTTATAACAAGTCAGTGAGGTTTTCTACTCCGGAAGAAAAGGTTGATAGTTTGTTGTCTGCTAGACAGTTGCGACAATTGATGCAAGAAGAAGAACATATGTTCTCATTGATGGCATCACTATCTGTCGAGACTCAAGCTATAATTGAGTAATTGCATGTGGTGCGTGAATTTCCTGAAGTTTTCACTGTGGGAAGCTCTAGTGTTGTTAGTAAAGAAGAAAGATAGAAGTATGAGGCTTTGTGTTGATTATAGACAGTTGAATAAAGTAACGATTAAGAACAAGTATTCGCTTCCAAGAATATATGACTTAATGGACCAATTAGTGGATGCTCGTGTGTTCAGTAAGATTGATTTGAGGTCGGGTTACCATCAGATTAAAGTGAAGGATGAAGATATCCAGAAGACGGCTTTCAGAATGTGTTATGGACATTATGAGTATTCGGTGATGCCTTTTGGTTTTACTAATACGCTAGGAGTATTCATGGAATACATGAACCGTATAATTCATACTTATTTGGATCGGTTTATAGTGGTGTTCATTGATGACATTTTGACTTACTCTAAGTCAGAAGAAGAGCATGCAGAACACTTAAGAGTAGTATTGCATGTTTTGACAAAGAAGAAGTTGTATGAAAAGTTGTTTATGCGTGAGTTCTGGTTAAAGGAGGTTAGTTTTCTTGGTCATGTGATCTCAGGTAGTGGCATTACTATAGATCCATCGAAGGTTGATGTTGTATTTCAATGGGAAACTCCGAAGTCAGCTACTGAGATTAGAAGCTTTTTGGGATTAGCTGGTTACTATAGGAGGTTTATCTAAGGTTTTTCTAAGTTGGAACTTTCATTGACTAAGTTGACTTGTAAAGGTAGAGCTTTTGTGTGGGTTGTTCAGTGCGAAGAAAGTTTTACAAAATTGAAGAATAGATTGACATCGGCTCCGATTTTGACGTTGCCTAATCCAGGAGAACCTTTTGTGGTATATTATGATGCTTCTAAGATGAGTTTAGGAGGTGTTCTTATGAAGAATGATAAGGTAGTTGCTTATGCATCAAGGCAGTTGAGGACTGATAAGAAGAACTATCCTACGTATGATTTAGATTTGAAGTGTTTAGTGACCATAAGAGCTTAAAGTATTTATTTGACCAGAAGGAGTTGAATATGAGGCAACGGAGATGGTTGGAATTGTTAAAGGATTATGATTTCGGTTTGAATTATCATCCAAGAAAAGCGAATGTGGTAGCTGATGCGTTGAGTTGAAAGACTTTACATATATCGGCAATGATGGTTAAAGAGTTTGAATTAATTGAACAGTTCAGGGATATGAGCTTAATTTGCAAGGTGACACCACGAAGTGTTACGTTAGGTATGTTGAAGATTAATAATGAATTTCTAGACAGTATCAGAGAAGCTTAGAAGTTGGATGTGAAACTGGTAGATTTGATGGTTAGGGTCGATCAGTCTGAGAATAATGATTTTAAGCTAGATGCGGAAGGTGTGTTGAGATTCTGTAATCAGATTTGTATTCCTAATGATGCGGAGATGAAGAAAGTGATAATTAAAGAGAGTCATAGAAGTAAGTTAAGTATTCATCCAAGAGCGACAGAGATGTATCAAGATTTGAAAGGTTTGTTTTGGTGGCCTGGGATGAAGAGTTATGTGGCTCGGTTTATGTATGCATGTTTGACTTGTCAGAAGTCAAAAGTTGAAAATCAGAAGCCTGCAGGGTTAATGCAATCGTTAGAAATTCCAGAATGGAAATGGGATAGCATTTCGATGGACTTTGTGACGGGGTTACCTAATACTTTAAGAGGACATGATTCAATTTGGGTGATTGTTGATAGGCTTACAAAGTCGACTCATTTTATTCTTATTAACATCAACTTTCCAGTGTCGAAGTTGGCAGAGATTTACACTAGTGTAATTGTGAATCTGAATGGTGTTCCTTTGTGTATTATTTCAGATAGAGATCTGAGGTTTACTTCTTATTTTTGGAAGAGCTTGCAAGAAGCGTTGGTTTCTAAGTTGAGGTTGATTTCGGCGTATCATCCTTAGATGGATGGTCGGACAGAAAGGACTATTCAATCGTTAGAAGATTTGTTAAGGGTATGTGTTCTTGAGCAGGGGGTTCGTGGGATACTTACCTTTTATTGATAAAGTTTACTTTTAATAACAGTTACCATTCTAGTATTGGGATGACACCTTTTGAAGCGTTGTATGGTCGAATATGTAGAACTCCTTTATGTTGGCATGAATCTGGAGAAAGTGTAGGACTTGGGCCAGAACTTGTTCGTGAGACTACTGAGAAGGTGAAGTTGATTAGAGAAAAGATGAAAGCTTCCCAAAGTAGACAGAAGAGTTATCATGACAAGCAAAGGAAAGATTTAGAATTTCAAGCGGGTGACCATGTGTTTTTGAGAGTTACACTTGTGACTGGTGTTGGACGAGCGTTGAAGTCTAAGAAGCTCACTTCTCGTTTTATTGGTCCATATCAGATTTCAGAGAGAGTTGGGAATGTTGCTTATAGAGTGGCCTTACCACCTAATCTTTCAAAATTGCATGATGTGTTTCATGTGTCACAACTCTGAAAGTATATTTCAGATCCATCTCGTGTGATTCATATGGATGATGTGCAGGTACGGGATAAACTTACTATGGAGACGATGTCTGTACGAATCGCGAATCGTGAAATAAAGACTCTGAGGGGCAAAGAGATTGTTTTGGTGAAAGTGGTTTGGCTAGGAGCTGCCGGAGAAAGCATGACTTGGGAGTTGGAAAGCAAGATGCGGGACTCCTATCCTGAGTTGTTTGATTAAGGTAAATTTTCGAGGATGAAAATATTCTAAGTGGGGGAGAGTTGTAACGCCCATAATTTAATTAATTATTTAATTAAATTATTTTTGTATTATTTGCAAAGTTGTGTTATGATGATAGATGTTGTATTGTAATTATTTGAATTAATTTATTCGATTAAGTTGTAGAATAATATTAGAATAACAATATTATTTGATGTGGTCTTATTTTAGTGATTAGAAGTAGTAGGAAGGGGGTGTAGGAGTTAAAGTCCATTAATACATAATGAGAATTAAAGGGTTATGCTATTAGTTATTGAGAAATAGTAAGGAAAAAGGAATAAGGGTTGGAAGAGAGAAAGAGAACGTGAAAGTTGCAGAAAAGAAGGAAAAGAGAAAAACGGAATTCAACCGGAAAATTGTAGAGAAACCTTCAATCCAAGGTAAGTGTGGGGTTATGACTCTATAATAGGGTTTATGATGAGTAGTATATGGGATTGGATTTGGATGAAATTGTTTTGTTTGTGATTGATATGTATGCATTGATGTTTGATGAGAAATCAATGATTTAGAGATGAATAATGATGCCCTAATGATGTATAATTGATGTAGAAACATATGATTATTATAATTGATGATTACCTATGACTAGAGGATGTTTTTAGGGCCTAAGGTAGGGAAATTGCAGTGAAAACACAGTGAAATCATGGAATAAATTAATTGCAGATCAGTATGAGTCGACCTCAAGGGCCATGCGTCGACACGTGCAAGACTTAAGACTCGGGATGAGTCAATAAGAAAGGATCATGCATTGACACATTCAGTGTTTCAGACTTAGTATGAGTCGACACAAGAGGTTACGCATCGACTCATGCAAGACTCAAAACCCAATACGCGTCGACTCATGCAGTCCAATTTTTGACAGATTCTTCCAAAGGCTGTAACTTGAGTTTCCGGACTCCGTTTGAGGTGTCGTTTAAAGCGTTGGAGAGTTAATGCGATGAAATTACATTTTAAGGATTAAAATGAAGGATAAAAATAATAATCCTAGTACCCAAATTAGGATAGAGTTAGCTTCCTGCGTTAATGGCTATGATGATTTTGTGAAGTATGATGAGGATAAGACGATCTTAGATTATTACTTGGTTCATGATAGTAAGATTAATAATAATAATGATGTAGTATTACAATATAATAATATGTAGAGGTTTTGTAATTAGATATAAGC
The DNA here is from genome assembly GCA_948472305.1 of Vicia faba. NCBI lineage: Eukaryota > Viridiplantae > Streptophyta > Magnoliopsida > Fabales > Fabaceae > Vicia > Vicia faba. Next base: position 133,349,412 of record OX451740.1, on the reverse strand, counting down.
ATTACATGATTAATTAATTATGGGCATTATATTGTTGTAGGCCTATGGCCAACGTTGAGGGATTGTCGATCTATCGTTGTATTGTTGTTATGGCTGAGTTGTTATGGAATTACGTTGATGAATTATGTTGATGAATTATGTTGATGAATTATGTTGATGAATGATGTTGATATACCTCTAATAATTGACAGCTATTAAGTTGTAGGCTTCTGGCCAATGATGATTCGTGATTGATATGTTGTTAGTTGTGGTTGTTGTTACTACATTCATGATTGTGTATCATACATTCCATATCAAGATGGAGTTGATGCTCGTTTAGATGGCCTGTATCGGCGAATATTAAGATGAAGGATTATACCTTGTTGATGCCTCTATTTATTGGAAATTATTTTGAGATAGGAGTACTTCTCCAATGGTACCACATGCATTGGCATAGTATTGAGTCACATTATATGATTGCATAAGGAAGTTGTGTATTGATGCGGTAAATGTTGTATATTGTTGGTGTTCCCTTGCGATTATTGTTGTTTATAAGAAGTGAAGTGGTGATATCATGTGATATGATTTAATATATTATTTATCATACGTTTTATTATATTGTTAGATATCTCACCCCTTCTGTTTGAATGTTACCCTTACGTTGGTAACGTGCAGGTAATCCAGAGTGAAGGCGGTATACCTTCAGTAGTTCAAGTCGGTGTCATTGCTCTGATACGTAACTCTCGGGAGGATGAACGCTTGTTGCTTTTAGTAATTGTTATTCTAGTTGTTGAAATTTAATTTGATTGTTGTTAAGTATGTGTTATTTTGAAGTTGCTGTAATGTTGGACAAGGATGTTATTATGATTCCGCTACGTAGTTGTTCAAGTTGTTTAATTAAGAGATTAATTTATTTTGTGGTTGGTTCATCCGAAGTTTTAAAAGTGTTATGTATCCATGTTGAATGCAATGGTTTTTAAGTTGAATTTGTGGCATCCTGATTCAGTTGTATGAATTTTATAACTCTGATTTATATTTATAATTGCCAGGTAGAAATGGGGTGTTACACCATACACCTTTTACCGCCAGATTATGCTTTGACTATACCAACAATATGGCTGAATACGAAGCATGCATCATGGGTATTAAAGATTCTAATGTTCTGAGAATCAATTTCTTGAGAATATATGGAGACTCATCCTAGGTAATCAGTCAGATTAAGGGAGAATGAGATACTAAGCATCTGAATCTCATTCCGTACCGAGAGCATGTGTTGACCATAACTCCGTATTTCGAGGAGATCACTTTTAAGCACATCCCACGAGAAGAGAATCAGTTGGAAGACGCGTCACATACCATGTTGTATATGTTCAAAGTCATATGGGATAACGAGGTTCCCAGAATTACCGTTGAAAGGCTAGACGAACTTGCACACTGCTACGAAATTGACACTGATGGTGTAGAAGAGAAACCTTGGTTTCATGAATTAAAAATATATCTTGAGGCTAAAGAGTATCCTGAAGTGGAAACTATCAATGACAAGAAGTTCCTACGAAGGCTCTCAGCTAAATTCTTCCTGAGCAACGAAATTATGTACAGGCGCAACCATGAATCGACTCTACTTCGTTGTATGGACAAGAAAGAGGCTGAGAAGATTATGGAAGATATGAACAAAGGTATCTTTGGTACTCATTCTAGTGGATATACGATGGCTAAGAAGATTCTGAGAGCGGGTTACTATTGGTCGACTATGGAAACTGACTGTCATCACCACTCAAAAACTTGTCACAAGTGCTAGATCTATGCTGACAAAGTACATGTGCCTCCAGTACCTCTGAGTGTTTTGACTTCTCCTTGGCCATTTTCAATGTGGGGCATTGATATGATTGGTGAGATCAAACCTACTTCTTCCAACGGACATCGCTTCATCCTCGTCGCCATTGATTACTTCATAAAGTGGGTTGATGCAGCCTCGTTTGCCTTCGTTACTATGAATGTGGTTCCTAGGTTTATTAAGCATAACCTTATTTGTCGGTATGGCATTCCCGAAAGGATTATCACATATAATGGTACCAATCTCAACAACATTATAATCACATAACTCTACACGCAGTTCAAGATCAAGAACCACAACTCTTCTCCGTATCGACCAAAGATGAATGACTAATGGAAGCCGCCAATAAGAAAATTAAGAAGATTGTGCACAAAATGGTTATGACCTACAAATACTAGCACAGGATGTTACCATTCGCTCTTCATGGCTATCGCACTTCATCCCGAACATCAACTAGGGAAACCTCATTCTCCCTGGTCTATGGTATAAAGGCCGTATTACCTGTCGAAGTTCAGATTCCTTCCTTAAGAATTATTAAAGATGCAGACTTGAACGAAAACAAGTGGATTCAGACTAGGCTAGATCAGTTGAATTTAATTGATGAGAAGAGGCTTGCGGATGTATGTCATAGTCAGATGTATCAAAAGTGTATGATTAAATCCTTCAATAAGAAAATGAAGCATGGGGTATATAAGGTTGGTGATTTGGTAATAAAATGCATCACCCTACCACAAGGTGATCCCAATGGCAAATGAACTCCTACTTACAAAGGGACATTTATAATCAATTAGGTATTTTCGGGCGGTGCAATGATACTTACCATCATAGATGGTGAGGATCTCCCACACCTTGTGAATGAGGACATAGTTAAAAGATACTACGAATGAAAACGACCCGCTAGGTTGACGGGCTTAGGAAAGTAAGGGCATCTCGGCGAACCAAAAGGGTTCGGGCAAAAAACTAGGGATATATATATATATATATATATATATATATATATATATATATATATATATATATATATATATATATATATATATATATATATATATATATATATATATATATATAAGATTGTACACCCGACAAGTCGAAAACATGAAAAGGCGGCTTGGGCAAAAAAGGGTATCCCAATGGACTAAAAACCCGAAAGGGCTATTATAATACGGTGGAAGAACCTACTGTTATACTGTTTTTGCATTTTTTATTCACAAATGTTGCGGTAAGCAAGAGTCGCCATCGACTTTTCTTTTATCCAACAAAGGAAAGGGTGAAAAAAACAGAAAAATACCTTTTAAGATTATTTCTGAGTAAGGGAGGTAGATTATGGAAAGGGAAGGTGTTAGCACCCTTTCCATCCGTATTTATCTACGGGCTATTAGATGCTAGCTCATTTGAAATACCTTGTGTTTGTGTGTTTGAAAAAATTATTTTGAAAAGATGTCTTGGTACGGTGAACTTTGTAATGTTTCTCGTATTGTTGAGAACGTATACAAAGTATCTTTGAAAATATTTTTGGAGAAAAAAGTGTATGTGTGGAAAAAAAAATTCTTTGAGAAAGCATCTAAGAACTACCTACCTACTCGAAAAGGTTTGTTCTTTTCTTATTTTCCTTTAGGCAGTGCTATCCTACTATTAGTGAGTTGGTAGCCCCGTCATTGGATGTTTGAGGGACAATCGAGGATCATCGTACGATCACAAAGGCAACTAGTAAGATATCTTAGTAATTACCCTAGGTTTTTAAGATCATTTTACCGAGGCAATATCGAAAGGGTCATCGAGGGACTTATGATCTCTTAAACCAAAGGGTAGCCACTAAAATCTCTTACATTCAATAATTGTGACTGTTTTATTCTGAAGGCAACCGAAGTGGGAGTACTCTAGAGGTGCGCATGTGCGAGTGCGTTGTGTTTCAGTTATTTATCTTTAATGTTAGGTTTTCTAACGTTTTGTTTTTAATTCTTGTCATGCAATCCTATTAACATACATCTAACAGTATATGTACGGAAAAATTCGGAAATTAAAGCTAAACTATTACAAGGCTTCGGGGTGGGGGAAGTACAAGCCACATGGGGAATAAAAAGTGAAAAATTCCTAAGTTAGCTATTACAACCCATATGCAATTACGTGATATTTATAAAAAAATAATATGAATAAATAAATAGGCGCGCGGAGGAGAAAGAAATAGACATGTAAGGAACCCTAAGATCTAAGCAATACAAAAAGATGTTTTTGTTTTTTTTTGTTTCAGAAGAAAATATTTAAATTAAAATAAGAAAATCCCTAAGTCTAATTAGAAAAATGATTAATAAAAAATTAACTTAATTACAAGAAACTAATTCTAATATTTTTGGATTTTTATTGGAAAAAAGACTTGAAATCAATAAACCTAATTCTAATTGATTTTAAAATAATCAAAAATAATTAAATTTATTTATTTATTTATTTATAAAAATTAAATTAAATTAAGAAAACTAAAATCTAATTTTTTTTATTTTTTTTGATTTTATGATTATATGATCAAAAAAGGTTAAAAGAAAAATTAGTTAAAATAAATAAAAGAGAAATAGGAAAATGGGCCTGTTGTTCAAAGAAAATGGGGGTGAGATTTGAAACTCGTTAGGCCCAAATGAGGCTGAGCCCAACAACTATGCTGGATTTGGTGCGCATCATTGTTGGAGATCTATCGTGGGGATGCGCTCTGGGAAGGCTGGATCCACTTGTCTTAGAATCCAAAGGCTCAGACGTGAGGTGCATGGTATGTATGTGAGTCTGCTTAATACCTGATCTGCAAGAATAATTCGAAAAAATAATATGCAAGAGACAGGGATTGAACCCCTGCCCTTGCATACACACACAAAGCCTTAACACATATACACTCAACCGTTGGAATGGCCTTACATCCGGGAGCATATCCAAATCAATAATAAATATAATGTAAACAAGTTAAATTGCTGAGTTGTCAAACGCACGTGTTCCAGTGGGGTCCAAATATTTTGAATAAACCAATCAAAACATCCCGCTGAGCCACGCCAGCCTTTGACCTGGGTCCGGTAAGTCCAAACACTGGAGCCGGTGGTTTCCACTGTGTTATCTGGCGGGATCCCCTGCAAAACACGATGAAATAAAAGCAAAACAAAGCAGATCGACTTAAAAAAGTTTCCTAATTATGAATATGGCCTCTAAATTTGTTAAAGCTTCGTGTATTATATGATTCGAATGCAAAACCTTAGCGATGATCAAACATTGGAATGTGCATTTCTGGCGTTAAGACATGCGGCCATTTAGTCATGCCTTAAACTCCATTATGAGTATACTTGTATCATCAAAAAGGATTAAATGCTCCTACAACTAAAGATTCAAAAATATGAAAATTCCTTACCATCGGTGGATTGGATAGGCCATTCTAGGGAGTTTCAGGTCTTGTGATGAACATGGATGAATCAGTTTAGAGTTCCTTGGACATATCACGAGTATGTTTTAGTTCCAAAATGTTAGGCCCAATAACTTAAAATCACAAATTTGCTCAATTGAGATTTCATGCATTCCTTGAAAATTGCCTAACTTGTGCACCTTATAACTTGCTCAATTTTCATCTTTTGAAGATGATCTTTGATTTTTTGGAAATAACAAGATGTCTTCTACAATCTCTATGTTGACCATTTTTGCATTTCTAGAATTTATCTTGATGTATCTTGCCTTGACAAAAAATGCCTTTTTGTTGACTTTCAAAAACACATGTAATGTATTGGCTCATATCTTTTCAATGATGCATTTTTTGAACTTAAGTACAAAAGAAAAGTTGTAGGGAATTGAATTTTCTTCACAATGAGCTTTGGTTGGGGCAAAATGGATAAAGCATGTGAAAGTTATGTCTGGTTAAAGTTCAGTTGTCTTTCTCTAGAAAAACTTAATTTAGAAAATTTTTATTCTTGATGATTTGAGACCATTCCTTGAGGAATCATGATCAACCCTTGATAAAATGATGGATATCACTTCAAAATATTTATGTTGACCAAAAATCTTGAAGTTTGACTGTATATTGACTACAATTGACTTTTGACCTAATATAGTTGATTTCCAGTCATCTGAGCAATTGACTGAGCAAACTTGTAATGTAAGGCATGGAAATTGGTATGAGCATTCTTGACGACATATTAGGAACCATGGAAATCACTTGAATTCTTTGAAACCTAAATTTCTTTGTGAAAAGTGAAACCCTAGTTGAAAGTCCATCGTTTAGGAGGATAATTTGTCTGGTCAATTCTTGGTCAACCTTGAGCACTTGAGGACTTCTAGGGGTATGTTTTGAATAAAATGAGAGGGAAAATTTTGGAGTACAACAACTGCCCCTGTTCAATCGTCTTAAACCTGAGGACTTTAGATTGGCTTGTCTACCTTTTGTGATCTGAAGGTGGAAGATGATTGAATACTAAAGTGCCTATAAATTTTCGCTTGCCAGTGCACAGAGTAACGTTGTTAGCTGATAGTATGCTTGAATGGGCTTAGAAGATTCCATTCAGAGAGATTACCGAGAGTCATAAGAGATGGGCTTATAGATTCCGTCTGAAGTAAACATTGACTGCAAACTAGAAGAAGTATTAGAATAAACCTACGGTTGGTTTAATCTGAGCCAGAAGAGGTTTATGTCTGACTTCAACTGGAAGAAGTATTAGAATAAATCATTGGTCGTTCTAATCAGAGCTAGAAAAGGTCTCTGCTTCTTTAACTGGAAGGAGTATTAAAATAAATCATTGGTCGATTTAATCTGAGCCAGAAAAAGATCTACTGGAAGATGCAACAGAATAAATCATTGGTTGATTTAATCTGAGCCAACATATATTTATGCTTATTTTTATCTGGAAAAAGTATCAGAATAAATATTTGGTTGATTTATCTGAGCCAGAAGATGTCTACGACTGTCTTCAACTAGAAGAAGTATCAGAATAAATCATTGGTCGATTTAATCTCAGCCAAAAGAGGTCTTTGTTGTCTTTTACTGGAGGAAGTATCATAATAAAGCATTGGTCGATTTAAATTGAGCCAGAAAAAGATCTACTGGAAGATGTATCAGAATAAATCATTGGTCGATTTAATCTGAACCCAACAAATATTTATGTTTATTTTTATCTGGAAGAAGTATCAGAATTAATCATTGCTTTATTTATCTGAGCCAAAAGATGTCTGCGGGTGTCTTCAATTGGAAGAAGTATCAGAATAAATCATTGGTCGATTTAATCTGAGCCACAAGAGGTCTCTGTTGTCTTTTACTGGAGGAAGTATCAGAATAAATCATTGGTCGATTTAAACTGAGCCAGAAAAAGATCTACTGGAAGATGTGTCAGAATAAATCATTGGTTGATTTAATCTGAGCCCATCAGATATTTATGTTTATTTTTATCTGGAAGAAGTATCGGAATAAATCATTGGTTGATTTAACTGAGCAAGAAGATGTCTACGACCGCCTTCAACTGGAAGAAGCATCATAATAAATCATTGGTCGATTTAATCTGAGCCAGAAGAGGTCTCTGATGTCTTTTACTAGCGGAAGTATCAAAATAAATCATTGTTCGATTTAAACTGATCCAGAAAAAGATCTATTGGAAGATGTATCAGAATAAGTCATTGGTCGATTTAATCTGAGCCAGCAAATATTTATGCTTATTTTTATCTGGAAGAAGTATCAGAATAAAGATTTGGTTTATTTATCTGATCCAGAAGATGTCTACGACTGTCTTCAACTGGAAGAAATATCAGAATAAATCATTGGTCGATTTAATCTGAGACAGAAGAGGTCTCTGTAGTCTTTTACTGGAGGAAGTATCAGAATAAACCATTGGTCAATTTAAACTAAGCCAGAAAAAGATATACTGGAAGATGTATCAGAATAAATCATTGGTCAATTTAATCTGAGCCCAGCAGATATTTATGTTTATTTTTATCTAGAAGAATTATCAGAATAAACCTACGGAAGATGTATCTGATCCAGAAGATGTATACGACCGTCTTCATTTGGAAGAAGTATCAGAATAAATCATTGGTCGATTTAATCTGAGCCAGAAAAAGATCTACTGGAAGATGTATTAGAATAAAGCATTGGTCAATTTAATCTGAGCACAAAAAATATTTATATTTATTTTTATCTGGAAGAAGTATCATAATAAATCATTGGTTGATTTATCTGAGCCAAAAGATTTCTACGACCGTCTTCAACTGGAAGAAGTATCAGAATAAATCATTGGTCGATTTAATCTGAGCCAGAAGAGGTCTTTGTTGTCTTTTACTGGAGGAAGTATCATAATAAATCATTGGTTGATTTAAACTGAGCCAAAAAAAGATCTATTGGATGATGTATCATAATAAATCATTGGTAGATTTAATCTGAGCCAGTAGATATTTATGCTTATTTTTATCTGGAAGAAGTATCAGAATAAATCTTTGGTTGATTTATCTGAGCCAGAAGAATGTCTGCTGGGAGAAGTATTAGAATAAAACCTTTATTTGATTTATTCAAATCCAGAAGACGTTGTTTCTGATAAGACTGCCTGATCCTACCAATAATTGATGATGTTGGTCTTTTTGATATATCTTTTCCTGAAAAGATAAAGAATTAGTTGTATGTAATGTCATGATGTATGCAATGCATTGCGGAATGATGTTCTCAAAATAAATGAGATTGTGTTATATGTATATTCTATGACGTTTGTAAATGATGTATGAATGTGAGCATATCAGTTGCTCCTTGTAGTGTCGTTGAACTGGGGAAAATAAATCCCTGACTGCTGCTGGAGAAAAGTGTTATGTTGGAAGATTTTACCAACTTGGAGAAATAAGTTCCGCTGGGGGATGATCTTCCGTAGCTAGAGAAATAAACTCTACTAGGGAAAGAAGTTTCATAAACTGCTTGGGGATTTAATGAAAATATGTTGGGGAATCCAAGAGGTCCATAGACCATGCTAGGGAAGTCTCTAAGATGCTAGAGAAATGATTGATCCTTTTTATCGAGGAATGTATCTTTGTTGACGATGAATTTTGTGAAGATAGTCCCTTATGGGTGATTGCTCTATGGGGATTTACATATGACTTTTCGACATTGTCCCAACTCTTAGAACCTTTAGTAACTATCTTTCTGTTTTTATGCATATATTTGTAAAAGGTAATCATATTCAAATGCATATGATCAATAATCACTGGACGTTTTCGCAAACAAAACAGAAAAATAAAAACAAATAGTTTTGAACTTTGAAAGAGGTGATCTTGTATTAATTTGAGAGAGTCTTCCTATAAAAGGCATTTTTGGACGAGGAAACAGACATACTAATAAGAGGAATGTCATCATAAATAATGATAAATATAAAACTTGGTACATAAAAGGGAAAAATAGCTATGTGAAATAATCCCATTGGGTTTCAATTCTGCTATTGCCTTTATATCGTTGAGCGTATCATCTCTTTGCTGCTTGGCAGAAGCTGAATGGATTGATACGTACCATTCGAACTTGTCATTTTGATAATGAAGCCTGGTTGTAAGGTGATCCAACGGGAGATAGTCATACGCTTTTAATCCCTAATTTTTTCCTCGACCTCCCTTTCAGGTTTTCAGTCCTTCGGGATACCCTTTTTTAGCCAAGTCACCTTTTCATGTTTTCGACTTTCCCGGTGTACAGATTTTTCATATATATATATATATATATATATATATATATATATATATATATATATATATATATATATATATATATATATATCCCCAATTTTTGCCCGAACCCTTTTGGTTCGCCGGGATGCCCTTATTTCTACCTAGGTCAGTCAACCTAGCGGGTCTCTTTTCATGCGTAGTATCTTTTAACTATGTCCGCATTTATAGAGTGCGGAAGGTTGTCATCATCCATAGTGGTTAATATCATGGCTCCACCAAAACATATACTCTTGATCAGAAATGGTCCTTCGTATGTTGGAGTCCACTTGCCCCTGGGATCACCTTGTGGCAGGATGATGCGCTTGATTACTAGGTCACCAACCTGATATACTTGATGTCTGACCTTCTTGTTAAAAGCTTTGATCATACGTTTTTGGTACATCTGACCATGATAAACAGGCGCGAGCCTCTTCTCGTAAATCAGGTTTAATTGGTCAAGTCGAGTCTGAATCAATTCGTCTTCGTCTAGACCTGCGTCCTTCATGATTCTCAGGGAAGGGATCTGGACTTCGACGGGTAAAACAACTCACATACCGTATACGAGAGAAAAAGGGGTTGCCCCTGTTGATGTGCGCACCGAGGTATAATAACCATGAAGAGCAAAGGGTAACGTCTCGTGCCAGTCTTTATATGTTACCTTAATTTTCTGTATAATCTTCTTTATATTCTTATTGGCGGCCTCCATAGCGCCATTCATCTCCGGCCGGTAAGGAGAAGAGTCATGATGCTGGATCTTAAATTGCATAAAGAGCTCAGTGATCATAGTATTATTGAGGTTGGTACCATTATCTATGATGATTATTTCTAGGATACCATACCGACAGATAAGATTATGTCTGATGAATCGAGCCACTACGTTCTTAGTAATAGAAGCGAATGAGGCAGCCTCTACCCACTTCGTGAAGTAATCAATGTTGACAAGGATGAAACAGTGTCCATTGGAAGCGGTGGGTATAATCTCTACAATCATATCAATGCCCCACATTGCAAATGGCCAAGGAGCAATCAAGACATTTAACGGAACCAGAGGCACATGTACTTTGTCAGCATAGATTTGGCATTTGTGACAAGTTCCGGAGTGATGATGATAATCTACTTCCATAGTGGACCAATCGTATCCTGCTCGCAGGATCTTTTTAGCCATTGTATGCCCACTAGAATGGGTGCCAAAGGTACCTTCGTGCATATCCTCCATGATTTTCTCTACTTCTCTCTTGTCCCCACACCGTAGTAAAGTGGAATCATGGTTGTGCTTGTATAGAATTCTGTTACTCAGGAAGAACTTGGAAGAGAACCTTCTTAGAAATTTCTTGTCATTGATGGACGCCCCCTTAGGTTATTATTGTGCTTTGAGATGCCTTTTCACCTCGTGGAACCAAGGATTTTCTTCTACTCCCTCAGCATCAATCTCATAACAGTGGGTTGGTTCATCTAATCTTTCGATTGTGATCTGAAGGGCTTCGTTATCCCATCTGACTTTAAACATGGATGACATGGTAGCTAGCACGTCCGCTAACTGATTTTCTTCTCATGGAACATGTTCAAAGGAAATCTCTTCAAAATATGGAATCAAAGTCAACACATGCTCTCGGTAAGGGATGGGATTAGGATGCTTCGTGTCCCATTCTCCCTTAATCTAACTAATCACCAAGGCTGAGTCTCCGTATACCTATAAGAACTTGATCCTCATGTCAATAGAAGCCTTGATACCTATAATACATGCCTCATGTTCGGCCATATTGTTGGTACAGTTAAAGCATAGTCTGGCGGTGAACGGTGTATGGCAGCCTTCTAGGGAGATAATCACAACACTAATGCCATTACCGAGTGCGTTGGAAGCACCTTCAAAGATCATAGTCCATCGGGATCCTTTTTCAGGTCCTTCATCTGGTCAAGGTTCTTCGCAGTCAGTTACTAGCATAATGTTCTCGTCTGGGAACTCAAAATTCATTGATTTGTAATCATCAACAGTCTGATGAGCCAAATGATCAGCTAGTACACTCCCTTTGATTACTTTTTGGGTAGTGTACTAAATGTCGTATTCGGTCTGGACCATTTTCCATGTTGCTATTCTTCCAGAGAGAGTGGGCTTCTCGAATATGTATTTGATAGGATCCATTTTAGATATCAATAAGGTAGTGTGAGTAAACATATATTATCTTAGTCGGCGAGCAGCCCATGCCAAGGCGCATCAAGTTTTCTCGAGCAGTGAGTATCTTGTTTCACAGTCGGTAAACTTTTTTCTAAGGTACATTATTGCATGCTCTTTTCGACCAGACTCATCATGTTTCCCCAGCACACACCCCATTAAATTCTCTAATACTATTAAGTACATGATCAGAGGTCTTCCTTCAACTAGCGGCATCAAAATTGGAGGTTCTTGAAGATACTCCTTGATTCTGTCAAAGGTTGTATGGAAATTGTCATTCCACTTTACTACTTGATCTTTCTTCGGTAATTTGAAGATTGGTTCACAAGTAGCGGTTAGGTGGGAAACGAATACGGAAATGTAGTTTAGACGTCCCAAGAAACCTCTAACCTCCTTCTCAGTGCGGGGAATTGGAATTTCTTGTATGGATTTAACCTTTGCAGGTTCTATTTCAATACCTTTGCCACTGACAACGAAACCTAAGAGCTTACCAGATCTTACTACAAAGGTGCATTTGTTCGGGTTCAGTCTTAACTTGTACTTCTTCAGCCTTTCAAATAGTTTTTGTAGGTGATCGAGGCGATCTTCTTCAGTCTAAGACCTGGCTATCATGCCGTCTACTTAGACCTTTATCTCGTGATGGATCATATTGTGAAACAAATCTACCATAGCACGCTGATAGGTTTCTCCGACGTTCTTCAACCCAAATGGCATAACTTTGTAACAGAAGGTGCCCCACTATGTAATGAAAGTAGTCTTCTCTATGTCTTCAAGTGCCATTTTGATCTGATTATAACCGGAGAAATCGTCCTTGATGGAGAATACCTTATGTTGTACGGTGTTGTCAACCAGAACATTAATATGGGGAAGTGGAAAGTCATCCTAGGGGCTCGCCCTATTTAAATCTCTGCAGTCCACACACATACGCACTTTACTGTCCTTCTTAGGTACTGGTACCACGTTTGCAACTCATTGTGGATAAGAAGTAACAACTAATAATCCAACATTGAACTGTTTCATGACTTCAGACTTGATCTTTTCTGACATCTCAGGACGCATACGACGAACCTTTTGCTTTACTGGAGGACGATCTTCTTTCATTGGCAGACGATAAACCACGATATCAATATCCAACCCCGACATGTCTTTGTATGACAAGGAAAAGATCTAAACATAGTCACGTAACATCTGAATTAACCGTTCTTTAACACCATTCTCCAAGTTGGCACCTATCTTAACTTCCTTTTTATTCTCTTCAGTACACAAGTTTACTGTCTCGACTGGCTCTTCATGGGGCTGTATTGATCTTTCCTCTTGCTGTAATAGTCTAGAAAGTTCTCCTGGTACTTCACAATCTTCCTCACCTTCGTCCTAGGCTTCGTCGATCGGATTTTCAAAGTCATAACTGGAAATAGAAGAACTGTTATCAATGGGATCCAGGGTGGATGTAGATCTGCAATTTGACATGTGGGTGTGTGTAAGAACACATAGCTATTTTGACAAAATAAAGTAAAAGAAAAACAGAGAGCGTAAAATTTGAATGAAAAATGTCCAGTGATTTATTAATTACATATGAAAATGACATGTGATAACCCTCACAAATAGACCATTATTCCTCGGGTAAGACACGAGGTTTTAGAGTTTAAATTGTTCAAAAATTACATATCCTCAAAAATAGAAAAACAATTACTCCTGGATAAAAGAAATAGGCACAAAGTCTCTAGCTTTCCAATTATTGAGTCCATCGTTGATAATAGGGAAGATCCAATTGTCCAGGTCACAGTCACTGTCAGCATCTTCCACGGTGTTGACTCCATGGTTGCTGATGGGTAGTGGTGGTCCTCTAGCACGAGCACGACGAACAATTTTTTGATCTCCTGAAGTGAAACCCAAACCAAATTTGTCATACTTGTAGGGGATGTCACGAAGTTGGCCCCAATAGTAGACCCACATTCTTTAATTATAGCCTTAACATCTTTTAGAGAAACCATTTTCAGTGGAGGTTTGGTAATCTTTGGAACAACAGCAGCAGCTTTGGTAAGAGCGATCATCTGAGGAATCTCTTCAAAATTCTGACAGGGGGTATCAATGAACTTGTTATCCATCTCGACATATCTGAAAGAGTTCAAGTGGATTACCATATTATCTTCTTCTCCACAGACTGTAACAATCTTTCCATTAACTGGATATTTTAACATCTGATGCAAATGGAAGTGACGGCGCCGACCCCATGAATCCAAGGGCGCCCTAGTAAGCAAGAGTAAGACGGGAAAATGTCCATCACGTAGAAGGTGGAGTCAACTTTAATCGGGATATCTACCTCCCCATGTACCTTTCTTTTGGAATCATCAAAAGCCCTCACCACAATATTGTTGGGTTTCATTGTAAGTCCTTCGCAATTCAATCTGTCTAATGAACCTTTGGGTAGAACATTCAGAGATGAACCAGTGTCCACCAATACATGAGCTAGAGTAATGGCCCTGCATTCAATAGAGACATGCAGGGCAACATTATGTTTTCTTCCCTTACGAGTCAAATCAGCATCAGAGAAACCTAGTCCGTTGTCGGTAATCAGACTAGCAACACAATTCTCAAATTGGTCAGCAGAAGTCTCTTGTGGAACATAAGAAGACTTTAGGAACTTCACCAAAGCTTTAGCATGGGCTTCAGAGCATAATAACAAGTCTAGCATTGAAATTTTTGAGGGGGTCTTCCCCAATTGTTCCACAACATTGTAGTCACTTTTCTGTATAATTTTTAAAATTTCCTCCATTCCTTGCTTGGAGGCCTCAGGAATGGCTTCTTTAGGTGCCTCCGTCCAGACAGGCTTAACCAATACTTCTTTTCCTTGAGTCTCACCTGACTCAGTAGCAGGAATAACAACAGGAGTAGAAACAGGAGTAATAACAGGAGTATTAGCAGGAATAACAAAAGGAGTGGCAATAGTTTTTGGAGAGATTTTAGGAGAGAAAATCCTCATGCTTCTAGTAATTTTACTGGTCCCAACAATGTTGTCAATGTTAGGATCAGTATCTTCAGTGACTTCATTCTTGATGGCCAATAGGTCTTGCTTGACGCCATGATAATAAATTCCAGCTCCATAATTCCAAGGAACGACTTTGTTAGAGGAATATGGTATGAGCCCTGGAGAGGTAATGATCAAGGGAGATATTTTAGGGCTGTCAGTAATCCTTATAGGCCTTTTAGAGGATACCCTTGTAGGATTATTGGAGATGGTAATAATTGATACATCTTCACACAAACTTTTTTCAGAGGGAACCTTCTCAAAGAGGATATCTCGATCGTCTATCAAACGCTGAACACCTATCTTCAACAACAAACAACCATTGGGCAGAGACACACACAGGTGGAAACCTTCACCATAGCCCAAAAATAAATCGGCTCATAAGAGATTCTTCTTAACAATTGGAAGAGGAATAGTTAATTCACCCACGGAAGAAATAAATAGAACATCATTAACAACATTGATACCCCTGTCATGCTTGGGAATTGGTGCAGTTATTACATTGGGAGTTT
This sequence comes from Vicia faba, assembly GCA_948472305.1. Taxonomy (NCBI): domain Eukaryota; kingdom Viridiplantae; phylum Streptophyta; class Magnoliopsida; order Fabales; family Fabaceae; genus Vicia; species Vicia faba. The sequence continues at coordinate 133,334,215 of OX451740.1, read as the reverse complement.
CAGGAGCGTCAAATTTAATCTCCTTTGCATCAATGAGGTCTTGAACTTTATTCTTCAACACCCAACAATCATTCGTATCATGCCTCGGGATATTGGAATGGTAAGCGCATCGCGCATTTGGATTGTAGTGGGGAGAGGAAGTGTTTGGGTTTTGGGGAGGATCCTTCAGAGTGACCAGGTCATCCTTCAACAAATTCTACATTGCCTGAGACAAAGGCATGTTGATTCTAGTGAATTGTCTTCTAGGCACATCCTACCTATGCTGATTATTTTGTCGTTGAGCTGGTGCATGGTTGGAGATCATTACAGCACCTACCGTTGGTCGGCGTTCATCTTTACCATGATTTCTTTGACCATATGCAGCACTAACTTCCTTCTTTCCACTGAACGACTTCCTCGTAGTACTTGAAGAAGCAGCCCCTTGGATTTTACCACTCTTGATACCAGCTTCCACTTATTCTCCTGTCAGTATCATCTCAGTGAATCCGGCTGAAGAGCTTCCAATCAAATGGTTGAAAACTGGGTCTGTCAGAGTACCCAAGAACATGTCCACCAACTCCCTATCTGCCAGGGGAGGCTGGACTCTATCGGCAAGATCCCTCCACTTTTGGGAATAATCTTTGAAACCCTCACTAGAACCCATAGACATGCTTTGGAGTTGTGTACGGGTTGGAGCGAGGTCAGAATTGTATTGATACTGCTTGTAAAAAGCAGCGGGTAAATCTTCCAAATTGAGGATATTGGTTCCTTCCATCTGATAGAACCACTCTAACTGCGTCCCCGATAAACTCTCCTGAAAGAAATGAACCCATAACTTCTTATCCATCGTATGGGGTTGGATCTTCCTAACATAAGACTTCAAATGCAACTTGGGACTGGAAACTCCGTTGTACTTTGCAAAGGAGGAAACTTTGAACTTTTGTGGGATAACCACTCCCGAGACCAACCCTAGCTCTTCAAAGTCCAAACCAGGTACCCTCTGAATCTCCATAACATTGAGACAATCCTCCAACTGTTTATACTTGTCATAAGCAGGAGGATATTGTTCTTCATCATAGTCTGCTTCCTCTTCATCAGTCCCTGGGATGTTATCTTCTTCTTTTGTCTTCTTGTCATCCTCTTCCCGATTATCCCCCTCATTTGAAGGAGTTGCGAATTCTAGAGCTCGCTTGGCTGGTCCTCTGAATCTTCTTCCCATATTTAGGAAGCCAACTGGTTTTTTTGCCTTCTTTGTTTTCTCTTTAAGAATGAGAGATTTTAGATCTTCTTGTCCTTTATCCAGAGCCAGGAACATCTATTGGAATTGAGCGTTCTGAGCTTGAAGATCCTTAACCGTTTGTTCAAGAGCCATTTCTTTTTGCTGAAATAAATAGCGAAAAGATAAGAAACGTATCTTGAAATACCTGCTTATGTGATGATATGCATGATATGCTTATGCAATGTTTTCAAGGACCTTGTAGGATTTAAACTCTTTTAAATGAAACAGAAACAAAGACTTTTTATTAGTAAGTTCAAATGAAATCAAAGTTTACAAAGAAATAACAATTAAACTTCTAAAGCTTCTAGGTTTCCCATGGACGCTTCCTTTTCGTGCTGATATAGGAATTACGACTCTGCTCCTCGTGAAGTTGCTTCGTCAGTTCTAACACTTTCTTCTCACTGGACTAGAATTGGATCTCAAAGGTGTCCTGTTCTTCCTTGAGTTGGATCCAAGACCTTTACAATTCTTCGAAGTTTGTTGGCATATCGAGATGAAGAATGATGCGAGACTCGTCCCCTTAAACAATAGGCTCTAAGATCACTGGGAAGATGGTAGTATATGGCATCATAAGACTTTGAGCACGAGCTCGCACCCATTTGAGGTAAGGTCCCAAAGGGATGGAGTTCTTGTGCCCTAAAGTCTTACTACCAGTCTTCTTAACCATACCCCAAGCACGGATGAACCTCTGACGATAACCTTACAGATCATTTGAATAGTTAAACATAATACCCTGGATGGGCATATCAGGAGGACCATCTCTCAGTGCGTAACCAAACTTACGTAGGGCTAAAGAAGGGTTGTAGGTGATGCCTCCTCTAATTCCAAGGAGTGGCACATTAGGAAATTCTCCACAGCGATCAATAAAAGAGATGTCTTCTTGAAAACGAGAACACCAATAAATATCAAAGTGAGAGGGAGACATTAACCTTTGATTCCACCTTAAGCCTAACTCATTCTTCATTGTTGATCGAGGAAGGTGCGAAATAAACCACCTATAGATAAAAAGCATACAACACATAAGAGTTCCTCGCTTCTTTATAGTACGAGTATGAAGTGAATGCAGAATATCCCCGAGTAATGTAGGTACTGGATTGTGAGTAAGGAAGATGTTGATGGCATTGACATCTATAAGTTGGTCTGAATTAGGGAATAAAACCAACCATAGATTAAGAGGGCCAAGATATCTTCAAAAGCATGATAACTCATGGCTTCTAGGAATACATGAGCTTTCTCCTTCAGAAACTTTGCAAGAAGACCTTTAACTCCACTTCTTCTTTCCCAACTGAATTCAATGTCAGATGGCTTCAAATGCAAGGCTATGGAAAAATTCTCAGAAGTTGGATCTTGTTCTAAACCGGTGAAAGGTATCTGCTCCAATATAAGCAAACCACGTAGCTTAGAGAATTCTTCCAACGTGAGCACCAACTGATAGTCTGGAAATGTGAAGTAATGGTGCTTAGGATCAAAGAACTGGAATAGGACGCTCATTAAACCTTCGTCAAAACCGGTAGTAACCAAATTGAGCAAGTGTCCATATATTTTGTTGAATGGTGAGATTTCAGGAACTTTTAATACCAAATACCTAAGCTTGGAAGGAATTTCTACGAAGTTAATCCGGATGGTTTTTCTGCGAGCGGAATCCATAACCTACAAAAAAGAGAAGAGATAAATCCCCAGGTCCTTGAAATGGTTAGTATGAATGATATGTTATGATGTTCATGATGTTATGATTATGCTTTAAAATAGAGATAGCAAACACAAGCAAGTCACACAAAGACCTTAGGTTTAAAGGCTTCCATGAGGTTTTAAAGGTAAGTACCCTCTTTAAGTTTCAGTTGGCTCAACTTGTCCTAGTAATAGTAATCGGGTTCTAAGGAGTCTCATATCATTGACCTTTCTCTCAAGCATTGTTTTAGCTCAAGCACCAAAGTATTGTGGCCAAAATATCCCGAAAGTTCAATCTCAATGAGTGTTGTATCGAGTATCAACCAATCTTCGGTAGGAACCAAACTCGGCAATCTCACTACTTTCTAATTGCTAGGATGAGTCAATTAAAGGTTCTAAAGGTCAATTAGTGCTTAATGACACTATGAGGAAGCCTAATGTTATCCTTGACTAACTCAAGGAACATTAGTACAAGCCAGAGTATCACGCTAACGTAGCCATCACTTCATCTGTATCGGTCTACGCTGTACAACCTCCCTGATTTATTGCTACTTACCTAAAAAGGTGCCCCAGATCTGGGTATAGGATCTTTAACAATAACCCCAGTAAACCCTTTAAAAATAAAGCAGACAAAGAAAACAAGGAAAGCAATTTAAAATGATCTAACTCTAAGGTAACCCCACTTTTTTATAATTCTCCAGCAGAGTCGCCAGTTCTATAATATGGTGGCAGAACCGACTGTTATACTGGTTTTGAAATTTTTATTTGCAAATGTTACGGTAAGAAAGAGTCACCATCTACTTTTCTTTTATCCAACAAAGGAAAGGGTGAAAAGAACAGAAAAAAACCTTTCGAGATTATTTCTGAGTAAGGGGGGTAGATTATGGAAAGGGAAGGTGTTAGCACCCTTTCCAATCGTAGTTATCTACGGGCTCTTAGATGCTAGCTCATTTGAAAATACCTTGTGTTTGTGTGTTTGGAAAAATTATTTTGAAAAAACGCCTTGGTACGAAGAACTTTGTAATGTTTCTCGTATTGTTGAGAACATATACAAAGTGTGTTTGAAAATATTTTTGGAGAAAAGAGTGTATGTGTGGAAAATTATTTTATTTGAGAAAGCATCTAAGAACTATCTACCTACCCGAAAAGGTTTATTATTTTCTTCTTTTCCTTTAGAAAGTTATATCCTACTATTAATGAGATGGTAGCCCCATCATTGGATGTTTGAGGGACAATCGAGGGTCATCGTATGGTCACAAAGGAAACTAGTAAGATATCTTAGTAATTACCCTAGGATTTTAAGATCATTTTACTGAGGCAATGTCGAAAGGGTCATCGAGAGAATTATGATATCTTAAACCAAAGGGTAGCCACTAAAATATCTTACATTCGAGAATTGTGACTATTTTATTCTGAAGGAAACCGAAGTGGGAGTACTCTAGAGGTGCGCATGTGCGAGTGCATTGTGTTTCAGTTATTTATATTTGATGTTAGGTTTGCTAACGTTTTGTTTTTAATTCTTGTCATGCAATCTTATAAACATACATCTAACAATATATGTACGGAAAAATATGGAAATTAAAGCTACGCTATTACAAAGCTTCGGGGTGGGTGAAGTACAAGCCAACATGGGGAATAAAAAGTGAAAAATTCCTAAGTTAAGCTATTACAACCCATATGCAATTACATAATATTTATAAAAAATAATACGAATAAATAAATAGGTGCGCGGAGGAGAAAGAAATAGACATGTAAAGAACCCTAAGATCTAAGCAATACAATAAGATGTTTTTATTTTTTTTGTTGTTTCAGAAGAAAATATTTAAATTAAAATAAGAAAATCCCTAAGTCTAATTAGAAAAATGATTAATAAAAAATTAACTTAATTACAAGAAACTAATTCTAATATTTTTGGATTTTTATTGGAAAAAAGACTTGAAATCAATAAACCTAATTCTAATTGATTTTAAAATAATCAAAAATAATTAAATTAATTAATTATTAATTATAAAGATTTAATTAAATTAAGAAAACTAAAATCTATTTTTTGTGATTTTTTCTGGTTTTATGATTATATGATAAAAAAAGGTTAAAAGAAAAATTAATTAAAACAAATAAAAGAGAAAGAGGAAAATGGGCCTGCAGTTCAAAGCAAATGGGGAGGTGAGATTTGAAACTCGTTAGGCCCAACTGAGGCTGAGCCCAACAACTATGCTGGTTTTGGTGCCCATCATTGTTGGAGATCTATGGTGGGGATGCACTCTGGGAAGGCTAGATCCACTTGTCTTAGAATCCAAAGGCTCAGACGAGAGGTGCATGGTATGTATGTGAGTATGCTTAACACCTGATCTGCAAGAATAATTAGAAAAAATAATATGCAAGAGGCAGGGATCGAACCCCTGCCCTTGCACACACACAATGCCTTAACACATACGCACTGAACCATTGGGACGACCTTACATCCGGGAGTATATCCCAATCAATAATAATATGATGTAAACAAGCTAAATTGTTGAGTTGTCAAACGTGCACGTTCCAGTGGAGTCCAAATATTTTGAATAAACCAATCAAAACATCTCGTTGAGCCATGCCAGCCTTTGACTTGGGTCTGGTAAGTCCAACCACCGGATTTGGTGGTTTCCACCGTCTTCTCTGGTGGGATCCCCTACAAAACACGATGAAATAAAAGCAAAATAAAGCAGATCGACTTAAAAAAGTCTCCCGATTATGAATATGGCTTCTAAATTCGTTAAAGCTTCGTGTATTATTGGATTCGAACGCAAAACCCCAACGACGATCAAACATGGCAATGTGCATTTCAGAAGTTAAAAATGACATGCGACCGTTCGGTCATGCCCTAAACTCCATGATGAGTATGCTTGTATCATCAAAAAGGATTAAATTCTCCTACAGCTAAAGACTTAAAAATATGAAAACTCCTTACCACCTGTGGATTTGGATAGGACGTTCTAGGACGTTTCAGGTCTTGTGATGAACAAGGATGAGTCCTGATAGTCTCAGGAACATGTTGTGTTTCCTGTTTTTGACTGAGGAAGGCTAGAAATTTGGTTTTGAGTTTTTTACAAATTTGGACAATTTTGTGCAATTTTGGTATGGCTTGCTTAGGAAACTTGTATGTGACTTTTGCTTGCAATCTTGCTCTGTATTTATAGAGGAGTGTAATGGTGAACAAACATGGTATGAATCAGCCATTAACCATGGCTTTGAAAGAAAAATCAAAAGATTTGAAAAATTGCCATTTTGATAATTTTCTTGCCATTATTGAAATATAATGAACCTAGACATGTTATGGTTTGTGTCTTGCATGAATTTGGGTCTTAAGTAATTCGTCCAAGCCCAACAAGCTTCATCCCATTAAGTTTTCATTTTAATTGATTTAATTCACATTTAAATGAATAACAAAATTCAAGTAAATCAAAATGAAATCAAAATAATGCATGAATCGGCTTAGAGGTCCTTGGACATATCATGAGTATGTTTTAATTCCAAAAAGTTAGGCCCAATAACTTAAAATCACACAAATTTGCTCAATTGAGATTTCATGCATTCCTTGAAAATTACCCAAATTGTGAACCTCATAACTTGCTCAATTTTCATCTTTTGAAGATGAACTTGGATTTTTTGGAAATCCCAAGATTTCTTATACAATCTCTATGTTAACCATTTTTGCATTTAGAGAATTTAACTTGACGTATCTTGCCTTGAAAAAAAATGCCTTTTTGTTGACTTTCAAAAAGACCTGTAATGTTTTGGCTCATATCTTTCCAATGATGCATTTTTTGAACTTGAGGAAAAATGAAAAGTTGTAGGGAATTGAATTTTCTTAATAATGTGCTTTGGTTGGGGGGAAATGGATGAAGCATGTGAAAGTTATGCCTGGTCAAAGTTCAGTTGACTTTCTTCAAAAACCCTAATTTAGCAATTTTTTATTCTTGATGATTTGAGAGCATTCCTTAAGGAATCATGATCAACCCTTGATAAAATGATGGATATATCTTCAAAATGTTGATGTTGACCAAAAATATTGAAATGTGACTGTATATTGACTACAGTTGACTTATGACCTAATATAGTTGATTTCCAGTCATCTGAGAAATTGACTGAGCAAACTTGTAATGTAAGGCATGAAAATTGGCATGATCATTTTTGAAGACATATTAGGAACCATGGAAATCACTTGAAGTCTTTGAAACCCAAATTTCTTTATGAAAAGTGAAACCCTAGTTGAAAGTCCATAGCTTATGAAGAGAATTTGTCTAGTCAATTCTTGGACAACCTTGAGCACTTGAGGACCTCTAGGGGTATGTTTTGAATAAAATGAGAGGGAAAATTTTAGGGTACAATAGCGGTCAAGGAAAAAATTAGGGATTAAAGCGTATTACTATGTCCCGTTGGATCAGTCAGAGCCAGCTTTATTACCAACGTCAAGATCAAATGGTACAATCAATTCAATCAACTTCTTCCGACAAGTGAGGGATGAGATGCTCGAAGACATATGGGAAATAGCAGAGTTGGAACCCGACGATATCATTTACACATAGCTATATATTTTGTGTTCATTTTGTACTCTCTTCCTTTTTTATGACGATTTCCTTTTACTATGATTTATGTCTCCTTGTACAACGATAGCCTGTTTATGGGAAAAATATCAATATAAACACAATTTAAAAGTTTAAATTATGTTTTAATTTTTCTGTTTTGTTTGCAAAAACGTCCAATTACTAAATTAAATGAACATATGCACATGAACATATTACTGCTAACAAAATATGCATAAAAACAGGAATAAGTATTCACTCAAGACTTTAGGAGTCAGGATAATGTTCAAGTCATCCATAAATCCTCACAGAGTAATCTCCAGTAAAGTTGCCCCACAGAAAAATTTCCATAATATAATCCCCCGCGGAATCAGCTTCACAAGCTCATCTTTAAAGACATATTCCATGCAATCCTGAAATAGTCTAGTCGTACTCACCAGCAGAACCTCCTAGCGGACAAAAGAGTATAATATTTTCCCCAGCAATATCGCCAACCTACGGAGTTCAATCTTTACTAGATTATGATAGCGGCACATTTCATAGGAATTCTCTTCTCCATCCGGATTTAAATCCCTCAGCAGAACATATTTCTCAACAGAGTGTTTCTCCAGCAGGGTTTATTTCCCCAACAGGGTTTATTTCCCCAACATGGTTTATTTCCCCAACATGGTTTATTTCCCCAACAGGGTTTATTTCCCCAACAGGGTTTATTTCCAAGCGGAATTCAGTCTCCCCAGCTTAAGTTTATCCCTCTCACTACTGTAAATCACTGGTAAAACTTCTCTCTCCAACAAAGGGTAGTCTAGACCACTATCCCTAGAGATTTGCTATGAAATCAGAAATCGGACTACATATCAGCTAATATTATCCTCCCCAGACGAGTTAGCATCCATCAAACAACACCTCAAAAGGTTATTCATCTCTTTTATCCCCAGTCATGGTATATAAGAATTATATTCCCCAGTTGAGCTATGAGCGGCCAATATTCTTGAACTCTTCTCCCCAAGCAGAAATCAAATTTCCCATCAGAGATTCCTTAAACAGCAAGTAGGAATCCCTAGCAGATTGAAGATTCATATTTGTCATCTCCAGCAACAATCAGGGATTTATTTTACCTATAAAATTTTTTATATGAAGCCACCTGTACACTTCAACGACATCTCACATTCATGCATCATTTATTATAATATATGCATACGAAACATATTAGCACATTCACATTTATTTGGAGAGCATCATTACGCAATGCACTACATACATCATTGCATTGCATAAATACTAACTCTACCTTTTTAGGTAAATTTCACAAATAGACGAACATTATCAACAATTTTCTAACAGGTCACAGAATAATTCCTAAAAAGGACGGGGTGACTATCTACATGATCATATAATTCCCCTTAGAGACTAAATCTGACTGGTAGCTACTTAAACATTTTCTCCAGAGAGTTGTTCTGAAAGATATCTCTTCTAGATGAAGTCGGGTGTAGACATCTTCTAGTTCAGATGAAGTCAAGCATGGATTTCCTTTTGATACTCTTTTTGGAAAAGGTCAGACATAGAAATTTTCCGGTACCTCTTCTAGATGAAGTCGGGAGTAGACATCTTCTAGTTTAGATGAAATCAAGCGTAGATTTCCTTCTGATACTCTTTTTGGAAAAGTCAGGCGTAGACTTATTCCAATACCTTTTATAGTTGAATTTATAGCTCAGATGAAATCAAGCGTAGATCTATTCTAAAACTCTTTTGGACGAAGTCGAGCCTAGACTCATTCCAAACGTATCTCCTAGACAAATTCAAGTGTAGACTCATTCTAGTCCATCATTTGGATAAAATCAAATGTAGATTCACTCTGATATTCTTTTGGACAAAGTCGGACGTAGACTCATTCCAGTTACATCTTCTACGACAAAGTCAGGCGTTGACTTATTCTGATATTCTTATCAACGGTTACTCTGGATGGCATCTATAAGGCCATCTCCAACGACTCTCCTTCACTCCTCCAAATGGAATCTTTAATCCCATTCCAGGTATAATGAACCAACTTCATGCACAGGCGAGTGCAAATTTTTGGGCACTTAAGTGTTTAATCATCTCCTACCTTTAAGTCACGAATAGCGGACATGGCAATCTAGCTCTACAGGTTTAAGAAGATTGAACAGGGACAGCTGTTGTACCCCTAAAATTTCCCTATTATTTTTCTTCAAGACAGTCTCATGAGGTCCTCATTTACTCAAGTTGGCTCAAGAATTGATCAGACAAATTCTCCTTCTAAGCAATGGGTCCACAACTAAGGTTTGGTATTTCTCAAGAAAGATTTGGTTTTCAAGGTCTAAATTGTTTTCATGGTTCTCCATAGGTCTTCAATAATTATCATGTCAATTTTCAAGCCTTGCATCACAAGTTTGCTCAGTCAATTGCTCATATGACTGAAAATAAACTGTATTGGGTAAAAAGCCAACTATTGTCAACATACAGTCAAACTTCAAGATTTTTGGTTAAAATCAACATTTAGAAGTGATATTCATCATTTGATCAATGTTTGATCATGATTCCTCAAGAAAAGCCCTCAAATCATCAAAAGTCAAAAGTTTTCAAATTAGGGATTCCTTATGAGAAGTCAACTGAACTTTGACCAAGCATAACTTTCACATGCTTCATCAGCTTTTCCCCAACCAAAGCCCATTTTGAAGGTAATTCAATTATCTACAATTTGTCTCTTTAAGCTCAAGTCCAAAAAATGCATCATTTGAGAGATATAAGCCTACGTTACAGGTTATTTCAAAAGTCAATAAAAAGACACTTTTTGTCAAGGCAACTTACATTAAGATAAAGTCTTCAAAAGCAAAACTGACCAACATAGAGGTTGTATATTACATCTTGATATTTCCAAAAAGTCCAAGATCACCTTCAAAAGATAAAAATTAAGTGAGTTATGACTATTTCAAGTTTGGAAATTTTGAGCAAATGCAGGAAGTTTAATTTGAGCAAGCTTGATATTTTGGGCTATTGGGCCATTATTTTGAGGTTCAAACGTGTGTTATACTCTTCACACATCTTAGAATTCATTCACACACCCTTTGGATTTGTTTTATTTTAATTATTTTAATAATTTTTTATTTAATTCATTAATAATATAAAATAAAATAAGATAAAATTATATCTTACTACAAGGGTCCAAGCTCAATTGTTTTTGCCCTAAATATCTTACTAAAGGGAGTGGGTTCTATCCGGCCTTTTGACATTCTTTTGTTTAATTTTTCCAAACTGACATGCAGGTTTAGAATATCTTGTTTTGTTCCTATTTCTAAACACCAACACAATGCAACTTAGTTGGTAGGCATGCACACTGGAGAGGCAGGGGGCGTGGGTTCAACACCCACCCCCAACATTCTTTTTTCTCCCTTTGTTTTACTAACATTATTTTCTATTTTTACCCTAACCCTAATTTTTTAATAAACGCTAATTATTTTTTATCAACATTAAAACAAATTAGGTTTATTTTCTTTCTCATAAATTAATTTTTAGTTTTTATTTATTAAATTAATTAGGATAATTAGTTTCGATTGATTTAATTACCTAACTTTTTTTCGATTATTAAAATAAACCTAGATCTTAGGGTTTGCTCAATTTAAACACTTACCCTTTTTTAATCAATTATGTTTTAGTTTAAATCATCAATTATTTTTCATCAAACAATTTCTCCGTTTCTTTTCCTTTTAACTGCTTCGCGCGCTTTATTATTTTTGCATTAGTTTTTCACAATTATGTAATTGCTACAGAATGTAATAGTTTAACTAGGGTTTTATTTGCTTTATGTTTCCCCCAGTTTTATGGTTTGTACCCCTTCCCCTAATCCTTGTAATAGTTTAGGTTTACTTTCCGCACTTTTAATTTCTGCTTTTGTTGCTTTCCTTATTACTGCTAGTAATTAGGGTTTGTTTTGGAAAGACTAAAAACAATATAGAAAACCCTAATCACCAGATTAAAATAACTGAACTGAATCACTATCCACACACTCACCTATAGGGTAACCTCACTCGTTACCTCAGAAAACAGTCATGTCCCTCGAACATGGGGACACTTTAGCAAAGTCCATCCGATACAAAAGATCATAGTCCCTCGATGACCCTTTGATGCTGCCTTCGATAAACGACCTTAGTCCCTTATGATAAAATTGCTAAATCATCCTTACAAGTTGCTTTAATGACTGTATGATGACCCGCACCTATCCCTTCACATCCAACGATAGGGCTCCCTACTAACTAATGGTAGGATAGAACTATCTAAGGAGGAGGAAAATAATACAAAAGTCTTTTTGAGTAGGTAGATAGCTCGTAATCGCTTGCTTACAAAAACATCTCTTTTACACAAAACACTTTTTTGAAATATTTTCAAAACAAACACTTTGTATGCGTTCTCAACTGATACGAGAATCATTACAAAGTTGCCGCACTTAGGCCTTTTCAAAATATTTTCAAACATACATAACACAAAGCATTTTCAAACAAAGTGAGCTAGAGATTAAGAGCCCATAGATAAATACGGATCAAAAGGGTGCTAACACCTTCCCTTTTCATAACCTACCCCTCAAACTCAGAAAATTCTCGAAGGTCTTTCCTGTTCTTTTCACCCTTTCCTTATTGGATAAAAGAAAAGTCAATGGCGACTCTTGCTATCTGCAACATTTGCGATAAAATGCAAAAACAAGTCAGCTCTCCCATCGTATTTTAGTTAATACACATCAAGGTCATATGAGGTGGTAGCAGTATCATTATCGATGAGTTTAGATATGGATATGCATATTTTATCATGTTTTAGTTCATTTTAGAATGTGAAATTGTAAATTAAGTATGAAAAAAGGCATTGTCATTTTGAAAATAAAAGAGAAATGCAAGAGAAAGACACAAATCTTATTGAATGAAAAATATAACTTTTATTAATTGAAAATATTGTTTGAAAATATTGTTTGAAAATAAATGGGGGCCCTTATAAGCTACCCCTATGCCTCGCCCAGGACATAGGATCTTTTTAAAACATAAAAATTACTATGGAAAGAAAAAGATCTCTAGAATCTCCACAACTGTCCAATTCTTGAGCTCTTCGCCTGTAGCACATTCACGGGTGAAGTTGGATGCTTCTTTGTTGTTGGTTTTGTTGGATATAATTGACACTTGTCCATCATGCTCTACTCCTTTGCTAACGAAGGTCTCCTGGATGGGAGGAAATTTCCCTTCACCTTTCTAAATAGCCTTTGACGGTTTATATCCCTAACCAAAACAATGTTTCTTCTCAGGTATCTCCACAAGCTTGCCTCAACCTTTAGATGTTCGATCTCCCACAACTATTTGTTAGTATCTCCATGAAGTCATGGTAGTTCCTGATTTCTTGATTTTCTCCACCAGTAGGGTGACCACTATAGTGACTTTTAGGAATTGGAAAGGTGTTGCCACACAATCTTCTTCCACACTTATGTATCTGTAGGACTCCAAGTGACTTACAAATATATCTTTTTCTCCATCGATCACTACTAGTTTTCCTTCAACGAGGAACTTCAATTTTTGATGCAGGGTTGAGGTGACAATCCCCCGCTGCATGGATCAAAGGTCGCCCGAGTAGGCAAGTGTATGCTAATTCTATCGCCATTACCTGAAAGGTAATATAGAAAGTATGTAGGCCGATCTTGACTGGAAGATCCACTTCTCCAAATAATGTGCTTTATGGACCATTAAATGTTTTAACCACCATAGAACTTGGCCTTATAACTATGCCATCCATTGTGAGCTTCATCAAGCTGGCCTTTGGTAGTATGTTCAGGGAAGAACCAGTATCAATGAGTATTCTAGATAGACTAGTGGTCCTGCATTGGATCAAAATATGCAATTCCTTGTTATGGGCTCTACCTTGTGGAGGTAACTCACTGTTATTGAAGCCTAGCTGTGATCCTAGCGTTAGATTGGCCATGACTCCATTAAATTAGTTTACTGTAATCTCCTTTGTAACATGAGCATAACTTACAATCTTCATCAGAGAATCTCGGTGTGCCCTTTGAATTAATTAGTAATGAGAGTATTGAAATCTTGGTCGGGGTTTAGTGTAGTTGATCCACCACCACATAGTAACTTTTCTTGATTATTTTTAAGAACTCATCAACCTCTTGGTCGATAAAATTTTCACTCTGAAGTTCCTGCTCCTGACTAGTTTTAGCCGCAACTTTTCCTTTATCCTTAGCCACAGTGTTATCGTTCTTTTGTTGTTCTGGACCATATATCTGACCACTGCGGGTCATGCCCCATGTTCCTTCTATATTTCTAATTATAGGACCTTGACTTATTGACGACTCACACTCTTGTTTTAACCCATTGACATAGAAAATAGTATCTTAATTCCATGGTACAGCTTTACCACTTTCGTAGGGAACGGGATATGGTCTTTTGATTACCATCGTACTCTTCGGAGGCACTAGTATCTTCAGAGTTTGACCTTGGCATGGTATCGTTATTGGTATTTTTGTCGTGCTTGTCTCTCCACAAGGAATTACAAGAGTTTTCTTGACAAAACTCGGCCCTTGGCAAGGAATCACCAATGACCTCCTTGTATTCCCATTAATTGCAACTACATATTCTTCTTCAGGATATCGCCTGTATTGGACTATCCCGTGATCCACCAATGTTTGCAAAGTCTTCTCGAAAGTGTTTTTATGTTCCAATAGAAAACCATGTTCCAACAAATGTTCCTTCAGGATGTCTATTGGAGCTTTTACTCACTTGGCTGCTCCACGGTCAGTGACTATCTGAATTGCATTCACATTCGGACCACCATGTTGAGGCATGGGGTTTGTCTTGATATTAGGTTTATCAAAAGTGATATCTTGGGAGTCTAATAGGTCTTGGACCTTATGTCTGAAGGCCCAACGTTTCTCTATAGTATTCCCGAGAGAATTAGCATTATATCCATACCTTGCATTTGCATCAAACTTTGGAGGGAATGCCCAATCGGAGGAGTTAATGGATTTATCTCAACCATGGATGCCTTGTATAAGTGTTACAATAGTTGAATGTGTTACATAGGGAGAGGATCAAATCTTCTCGGATGCCTTTCAAACCTGTTTGGTTGTTTTTCTCGTGGGATCACCAATGGTTGTTGTACCTTCTAATGAGCGACAACAACATTCGTTTCTCCTTCCTTCTTTTTTGAGAAGTTAGGAACATGCTTATTTTGGTTTTAAGGAGTACCAGATATCCTTTGTATCTTTCCTCTTATCAAACCAACTTCAATTTGTTCGCCAATGATCACTAAATCGGAGAAACCTGGGGAGAAGCTGCCTACCATCTTCTCGTAATATAACCTTTGCAGAGTAGTCATGAACATGTCTACTAATTCTATGTCAAGGAGTGGTGGTTGTACACGAGATGCCATTTCTCTTCACCGTTGAGCATTACTCTTTGAAGGACTCATCCTTATTTTGAGACAAGTTTTGAAGTTGCATGTGGTTAGGAGCCATATCCAAGTTGTATTTGTATTGCCTTAGGAAGGAGTTAGTGAGGTCAGCCCATGATCAGATATGTGCTCGTCCCAACTGCATATACTGTTAGAACAAAGTTTGAATATACTACCCTAAGTTTAAGTTTTGATGATAAAAAAATGAAAGGATATATTAATTATGTGATTCATGTAAGAACTATTTGCTACCTAAAATATTACCTTCTGTTTTGCAGAAACTCTGATAGGCATCAGGAAAAGTACATCTTAATCAGCATCAGAATATTGATTATCAACGTCAGCATCAGAAGATGCTATATCAGAATACCAGAATCAGAAGAATAATTCACGTGCATACTGAAGCTTGATGAACAGAATTGCGCTCAACACTCTGATAAAGACAACAACAGTTCATCAGCACTTAAGTAGACTCAGAATGAGCCAAGCCAGAACACGCCTTAAGTAGCAACGGTATTGTGCATTCAAAGCGAATTATTACCAACGGCATCATTCCAGACAAGATCTTCTTAATAAGGAAAGTTTGTTATTGGCATTGAATCAAGATTATTGCTCCAACGTTCAACAATCTCAGTGCTATATAAACAAGATAATGAAGATTGAATTGGCTAATGCTCTACATCATATTACACGCCTAAAAGCTAATCATCAACTTCCTTATCTCAGTTTGCTAAACGCTTCACAATTCCTCACTCAGTATTTTAGCAATCTACTATTATAAGCTTAAGTTGTGTAATATCACAGTTGTGATAAACAGTTTTGTAGAAAACATTCACACACCTAGATTTATCTTCTTTGTAAGAAAGTGTTTCCTTGACAAACCGAGTTGTGGTTTGCATCAAGAAGGCTTTAGCAGTTGTTAAAGCAGATTGTAATATTCAATTGAATATAGTGGATTAAGACCTCGTTGGAGAGAGGCGAAATCACCTTGACGGGTGGACTGGAGTAGTTTGAGATCAAACGAACCAGGATAAAAATATCGTGTTCATTGCAATTGACTTTCAGTTTTACAATTCAACCCCCCCCCCCCCCTTCTTGTGTTTTTCACTTCTTCAATTGGCATCAGAGCACCTGGTTCTGAGCTAAAACACTTAACCGTGTCAGTACAAGATCCAGCGTCAGAAAACACAATGGCAGGAAATTATTCTCACACCAACAATGACAACCATGAGGACAGAGACAGGTTCAGCGGGAAACCTCCAGTCTTTGATGGAGAAAACGTTGATTACTGGAAAGACAGAATTGAAAGCTTCTTTCTGGCACATGATGCTGATCTGTGGGATATGGTGACAGATGGATACACGCACCCTGTGAATGCAAGCGGTCAGAAGATTGATAGGAAAACAATGTCTGACCAACAAAAGCGTGACTTCAAGAATCACCACAAGGCCAGAACCATCCTTCTCAGCGCCATCTCATATGCTGAATATGAAAAGATCTCCAACAAAGACACAGCAAAGAACATGTTTGACTCACTCAGAATGACGCATGAGGGCAACGTTCAGGTCAAAGAAACTAAAGCTCTGGCGCTCATTCAGAAGTATGAGGCATTCAAAATGGAAGAAAGTGAATCCATTGAAACAATGTTCTCAAGATTCTAGATTCTGGTAGCTGGTCTCAAGGTTCTAGACAAAGGTTACTCTACTGCTGATCATGTCAAGAAAATCATCAGAAGCTTACCCAAGAAGTGGAGGCCAATGGTTACAGCTCTGAAGCTAGCAAAAGATCTCAACAAAATTTATCTGGAGGAACTTATTAGCTCCCTCAGAAGTCATGAGATAGAGCTAGAAGCTAATGAACCCCAGAAGCAAGGTAAGCCTTTAGGATTAAAATCTAACAAAAAATCTGAGTCTAAAGTTTTGCAGGCAGTTGAAGAAACATCTGATGGATCCTCATCAGAAGAAGACGAACTCTCCCTCCTCTCCAGAAGAGTGAATCAACTGTGGAAGCAGAGGCAAAGGAAGTTCAGGAATCCCAGAAGATCTGATCAGAACGAGTCTTCTTCCAGATACAGAAGGACAGATTCTTCTTCTAGATACAAGATCTGAAGGCTCCTCAAGTAGCAAAAAGCCAAACACCAAGGACATCATCTGCTATTAGTGCAATGAGCAAGGACACTATAAGAGTGATTGCCCAAAGCTTCAGAGGGAAAAGCCCAAAAAGAAGTTTGGAAGAGAAAAGAAGAAAAGTCTCATGGCTACATGGGATGACTCTGACTCGTCTGAAGTTGACTCAGAATCAGATGATGAGAGAGCCAACATAGCTCTCATGGCCAACATTTCAGAAGATAGTGAAGCTTCTGAATCAGACTCAGAATCAGATACTGAAGAGGTATTTCCTAACTTTGCTGTTAATTTTACCAAGGCTGAACTTGCTGAAAGCCTTAATGAAATTCTGGAAAGGTATCATCAAATTAGAGTTAAATTCAAAGACCTGAAAAGGAATCTTGAATCTGACTCTAATAAGACTGAGAGTCTTAAATTGGAGAATTCTGAGCTGAGAAATAAGATTTCAAAATTAGAAAATACTTTACAAAACTCTCAGAAGGAACCAATTTCTGAAACTCCCAGCAACGCTGATGAGATCATCAAGGAGTATGATCACAGTTTCCAGAAGTTCCTCGCTAAAAGCATAGATAGAAGCAAAATGGCTTCAATGATCTATGGAGTTAGCAGAAACGGCAGGAAGGGAATAGGATACCAAGGTAAGGTTCCTACACCAAAGAATGTCATGGATTTAACCATTAAACACACTCCTATGAATTCACATTTTGTGTATGGTCACACACATGATATTAAATACACTAGCAGTAAGTACTCTGTGAAACCAAAATTCAACCAGAGTTTTGGTAAATCTAACAAATCAGGACCCAAGAAAATCTGGGTACCTAAGGATAAAATAATACATGTTGCAGATATCTTTAGCAGCAAGTCAGAAACACCAGTCATGGTACCTGGACTCTGGCTGCTCGCGACACATGACGGGAAGAAGGCATATGTTCCAAAGCCTGGAACTTAAGCCTGGAGGCCACGTTGGCTTTGGAGGCAATCAGAGGGGAAAGATCATTGGCTCTGGAACTATAGGTAATGGAAATCTTCCCTCTATTAATAATGTTCTGCTAGTAGATGGATTAATGCATAATCTGTTATCCATAAGTCAATTAATTGATAACGGTTATGATATAATCTTTAATCAAAAATCATGTAAAGTTGTTAATCAGAAAGATGGGACTATCCTGTTTAATGGAAAGAGGAAAAACAACATTTACAAAATCAAACTTTCTGAACTAAAAAGTCAGAATGTAAAGTGTCTTCTGTCTGTTAACAACGAGCAGTGGATCTGGCACAGAAGATTGGGGCATGTTAGTATGAGAAGAATATCTCAGACTAACAAACTCAATCTGGTCAGAGGACTTCCTAACTTGAAGTTCAATTCAAATGCTCTGTGTGAAGCATGTCAGAAAGGCAAGTTTGCAAAACCTTCTTTTAAATCTAAAAATGTTGTTTCTACCTCTAAGCCATTAGAACTTCTGCACATTGACTTATTTGGACCAGTTAAAACTGCTTCAGTCAGTGGCAAGAAGTATGGGTTAGTAATCGTAGATGACTATAGCAGATGGACATGGGTAAAGTTCTTAAGACACAAGGACGAGTCACACTCTGTGTTTGTTACCTTCTGTAACCAAGTTCAGAATGAAAAGGATCTTAGAATCGTTAAAGT
Source organism: Vicia faba (assembly GCA_948472305.1). Lineage (NCBI taxonomy): Eukaryota > Viridiplantae > Streptophyta > Magnoliopsida > Fabales > Fabaceae > Vicia > Vicia faba. The sequence goes on along the minus strand of OX451740.1, from coordinate 133,315,510 downwards.
CAGAAGTGATCATGGTGGAGAGTTTGAAAACAAAGATTTTGAGTCATTCTTTAATGACAGAGGCATTCTGCATGATTTCTCTTGTCATAGAATTCCCCAACAAAATGGAGTTGTAGAACGAAAGAACAGAACATTGCAAGAAATGGCCAGAACCATGATCAATGAGACAAACGTTGCTAAGATCTTCTGGGCAGAGGCAATAAACACAGCGTGCTACATTCAGAATAGAATCTCAATAAGACCTATTCTGGAAAAGACTCCATACGAATTGTGGAAGAACAGAAAGCCCAACATTTCATATTTTCATCCATTTGGATGTACCTGTTTTATGTTGAATACAAAGAATTATTTGAACAAGTTTGACTCTAAAGCACAGAAGTGTATTATGTTAGGATACACTGAATGCTCAAGAGGGTACAGAGTATACAATACTGAAACACAGATTGTGGAAGAATCAATCAATGTTCGTTTTGATGATAAGCTTGACTCTGAAAAGTCAAAGCAGAATGAAGTGTTTGTAGGTATGGAAATTGAATTTACAGGATCTGAACACAAGTCATCAGAAGCTCTCAACACATACACTCCTTCAACGTCTGAAAGGAGCACTGCTAGCAATCCTACAACAGCTGCTGATCAACCTCAGAAGAGATTACCCAGAAGCAGCTTGGATCACCCAGAAGAGACTATCTTAGGAAGAAAGGAAGATCCAATCAGAACAAGAGCAAGCTTCAGAAACTCTGAAGAAACCCTCATGGGACTTGTGTCTCTGATTGAACCCTCTTCCATTGATGAAGCACTTCTGGACAATGACTGGATTCTGGCAATGCAAGAAGAGCTGAATCAATTCACCAGAAATGACGTATGGGATCTCGTTCCCAGACCAAAAGGATTCAACGTCATAGGAACAAGATGGGTGTTCAGAAACAAGCTAAATGAACAAGGTGAAGTCATCAGAAACACGGCACGATTGGTAGCACAAGGTTATAGTCAGCAAGAGGGGATAGACTATATAGAAACCTTTGCCCCAGTCACCAGGTTAGAATCTATCAGACTTTTAATTTCATTTGCTGTTAATAGAGGCATCACTCTGTATCAGATGGATGTCAAGAGTGCATTCTTAAATGGTTATATAGAAGAAGAGGTTTATGTGCACCAACCCCCTGGTTTTGAAAATACAAAACATCCAGAATATGTGTTCAAACTAAAGAAGTCACTATATGGTCTGAAACAAGCTCCACGAGCTTGGTATGAAACACTAAGTAACTTTCTGTTAGAAAATGAATTCACCAGAGGGAAGGTGGACACTACCTTATTCTGTAAATTAGTTAAGAATGACATCTTAGTCTGTCAAATTTATGTTGATGATATTATTTTTGGTTCTACTAATCCTTCTCTTGGAAGAAAATTTGCTAAGTGTATGCAGGCAGAATTTGAGATGAGCCTCATGGGGGAACTGAAATTCTTTCTAGGAATTCAGATCAATCAAACTCCAGAGGGAACTTACATTCATCAGAGCAAATACATCAGAGATCTTCTGAAGAAATTTGACCTCTCAGAATGTAAGCCATCAAAGATTCCAATGCATCCCACGTGCATTCTGGAAAGAGAAGAGGTAAGCAAAAATGTAGAACAGAAAGTCTACAGAGGTATGATTGGTTCTCTCCTTTATCTGACAGCTTCAAGACCTGATATATTATTCAGCGTATGTATTTGTGCTAGATTCCAATCAGATCCTAGAGAATCTAACTTAACAGTTGTTAAGCGAATTTTCAAGTATCTGAAAGGTACTACTAATCTGGGTTTGTTTTATAGAAAATCTAGTGATTACAGTTTAGTAGGCTAATGTGATGCTGACTTTGCTGGAGACAGAGTAGAGCGTAAAAGTACTTCTGGAAGCTGCCAGTTTCTGGGAGAAAATCTGATCTCTTGGTCCAGCAAAAGGCAATCAACAATTGCGCTATCAACAGCAGAAGCTGAGTACATAGCAGCAGCAGGATGTAGCACACAAATGCTCTGGATGAAAAGTCAGCTTGAAGACTTCCAGATCTTTGAGAGTAACATTCCTATACTCTGTGACAATACTTCTGCTATTTGCTTAAGTAAGAATCCCATTTTACATTCTAGAGCTAAGCATATAGAAATAAAACATCACTTCATTAGGGACTATATTTAGAAAGGGATTTTGAACTTAAAATTTATAGATACAGACCATCAATGGGCTGATATCTTCACTAAACCCCTTTCTGAAGATAGGTTCAATTTCATTCTGAAACATCTCAGCATGAAAATCTGCCCAGAGTGAAAATGTTTTAATTCCATATATTTATCTTCAGAATGTATTTGTTTTACTGTGAACTTCTGATCAATCTCTTTTCAGAAAGATAGAACATGCAGATTGTATCAGATGCTAGTCTTAAAGATCTGAGAGTTTAAGCTCAAGGATAGACGTGCTGATCACTAAATCAAACAAGTGTCATCCAATCATCAGCATATCTCTGAAGCAGAACACGCGTGCACGCTTCTGAGAAGGCAAAACGCCGATTAGGTGCATTGAGACACATGTCTGGTAACCGTTTCAAGTATCTTTCTCAAATCCCCCAAAATCAGCAAGCATTAATTGAAAGTAATCATGTTTTTAAAACGTAATCATTCCTCTTTATTGAAACCGTTTACACTTTCAAAATATTCTGAAGCCTATTTAAGCACGTTAACTTCTCACTTTAATCTTTTACAGTTTCTCATTATCTCTCAAATATTCTCTGCATTTTTCCGTGTTCATCTCTTTCAAACCCATTTTCTCAGTTTTTCTCAAAATCCCTAAGTGTGAACATGGCAACCTCCAGCAGTGCTTCTGCAAGTTCTCAGAAGAAAGCATCCTCTGAACAGTATCAAGTTCCATTCAGAACACTCCTCACTCCAGTGAAGAATCTTGAAGTGTTATCTGAACTGATTATTGATTTTGGCAGTCTGAAGGAGAATGGCTTTGACTTGACAGAAGAAGTTAGGGCACAGAAATGGGAAAGGTATTTTGACAGGTTGGTTGGACCAACATTTCCAATGTTAGTCAAGGAGTTCTGGATTCACGCAACTGCTTCAACGCATCAAGTCACCTCCTACATAATGGGCAAGAAGATTGTGATCATGGAGGATCACATAGCAAGGTTAATTGGTTACAGTGGCGGTGGCGTCCGCTGTATTGATATGGCTGAAAGATGTGCTGACGTGGGCGTCATAGCAGAAAGGATTTTTACCCTTGGGTTGCCCAGCAGCAAAATCAGAGATCTCAAGGATCACCAGAGTTTGGGCGAAGATCATTCTGGGGTGTTTTAATCATAGGAAGCCAACTAGTTCCCCTGATTACATAAATATAGATCAGCAGTTTCTGATCTATTTTATCAATCAGGAGGTAAAAATAAACTTGGCTCATCTTCTGTTTAATCACCTCAGAATAAGCGTGAAGGAAACCAGGGAAGAAGAAAGAACCAAGAGGGATTGGATACCCTTTGGAAGGTTAATATCAGATATTCTGACTGAGAATAGGCTGATAGAGCACCTGATTGAAGCTCAAGAGTTAAGCACCATTGAACCAACTGTTGGCAAGCCTCTGAACGCGAAGAATCTGAAGAAAATGAAGTTAATAGAGAATATCAAAAAGGAACCCAGCGTTACTCCTATTGCTGATATCACCAGCAGAAGAGTTCCATTGAGTGACTTTCCTCTATTTTCTGAGATAGAATCTAAACCAGTGGTGGTTCTCAGATATTTGGACGCGTGCAAGGCTGATGGTACAGATCCTAAGCTGAATATCAAAGATCTGCACCAACCTGAAACAGAAGTTACACTGAAGAAGACGAAGAAAAGGAAGGCCCCTTCAGAAGGAACATCCCAGCAGACACCCAAGAAAAGAGGTAATTTATCTGCTGCTTCTGTTTTAAATTCTTCTACTATTCCAACATCAATCCCAACTCCAACCTCTCATAGAATCTCAATCCCCATCCCAACAATAGATGAAACCGAACCAGAAGATGACCCTTCTGAGGCACTACAACTCAGAAGACCCCGCACCAAACATCCCAAACCAACAATTTCAACAACATCAGCAATTGACAAAGTTCTGTCTGACATTGATCAACATGCTTCTGATCACCCCACCAATAATCCAAACTCTGAACCACAAATTGCTCACTCTCCTCAACCAGAACAACCTCTCTCACCCATTCCAGAAGAACCACATATCCCTGAACAACCAGAAATTCCAACAACTTCTCCACAACCAGCAATTCCTTCTCCCTCTCCTCAACCAGAAATTCATCCACCATCACCTCAACCTGAGTTTCATCACTCTGAAACTCCAACTCCTCCTCCTTCTGAACCTCATTCTCCTCAATCCTCTGAACCACAACCTCTGGCAATACAGCTGCCATGTGGAACAACGATCACAATGGCCCAGCTGTCATCCTCGCCTGAAACCACAGCACCAAATACTCCCAAAACCCCAAACAGTCCAATCATAATTTTTTATTCTCCCACTCCATCTCCTAAACAAACAGCTCCCAAGCAAACCACAGAAGACCCCAGCAGGACCTTCATAGATTTAACAATCCTTGACCGTCTTGCTGATCTGAAAAATAAAATAGCCATTCCAAAACAAAAACAACCAGATGTTGGCTCTGGTATTATGAATTTTGAAATAGGTTTGCAGCAGTGGATTGCTTCTCTGAAGCAAGTCTGTCTTGGAATGATTGACCCAGCTGCCTCTGACCAGCTCTGGTCATAATTCAGAATTTGGGTACGTGCTGAAGCTCTAAAATTGCAAGACATCAACTATGAGCAAGCACAGCAGAATTTCAGCAAGCTTCTGAATGAAATTGGAAGTCAGCTGCTGAAAGAAGACGTGCTCCTTCTGGACAGTGAGCCATGGTCTGAGAAGCGTCCAGCTTCAAAGGTGCAGCCAGAAGAAGATCAGACTATTCAAGCTGAAGCCAGTCAAGCTGAAGATGTTGCAGAAAGCTCTCAGAAGCTCCCTGCCTCTGATGTTTCTCAAGCTGCCTTGGACAGGCAGACTCTGGAAGAGCTGAAGCTGAATGACATTCGTCTGCAGCAAAGGATGGATGAAAATTACAAGAAGATGAAAGAAAGGATGGATGTGCAGGATAGCAAGATAGATACAGTTGTCAGCATGGTGCACAAGCAGAATGAGACTGCTGATCAGATCAAAGCCATGCTGGAGAACCTGTTCACACGCCTTCCTCCCCAACCTTAGATTTTCATTCATGCCACTTTCATGTTTTCTTTGCTTATCTGTTGTACTGCTTTGTCTGTTTTGAACATTTTAATATGACAAGTTTTTATGATCTAAATGTTTTAGCACATCACTTACACTTTTTGATTGCTGACAAAAAGGGGGAGAACAAGAATGATATTTTTCAATAAACGGAGTACTAAGACACAAAATCTCAAACATTCTAACTCTGATATACTTGAATATGTTTTCTGTTTTTGCTTAAGTCTACAGGTACAAGAATGCTCTCTAACATTCTGAAGACTAAAGCTCTGATACTCTGACCCAAAGCAAAGCTCTGACTCTGATCTGAAGCTCTGCTCTGACATTCTGATCTAAAGCTTCTGATAGTCAAAACTCTGATATTCTGATGGTCAAAGAAAGGCAATAAAGATCTGATCCTGAAGAACTCTTGGAATTAAAAAGGGAAGTAATAAATTCAGGGGGAGTATCTATCAACTCTGATATCTCTTTATCCCTTATCTTTGATAACCTCTTACTCTGATACATCTTATCATTTAGTTATCTCTGATACTCTTTAACGTTATTTTCAATTAAAAATATCTAGTTCTTGTCATCATCAAAAAGGGGGAGATTGTTAGAACAAAGTTTGAATCTACTACCCTAAGTTTAAGTTTTGATGATAACAAAATGAAAGGATATATTAATTATGTGATTCATGTAAGAACTATTTGCTACCTAAAATATTACCTTTTGTTTTGCAGAAACTCTGATAGGCATCAGCAAAAGTACATCTTAATCAGCATCAGAATATTGATTATCAACGTCAGCATCAGAAGATGCTATATCAGAATACCAGAATCAGAAGAATAATTCACGTGCATACTGAAGCTTGATGAACAGAACTGCGCTCAACACTCTGATAAAGACAACAACAGTTCATCAGCACTTAAGCAGAGTCAGAATGAGCCAAGCCAGAACACGCCTTAAGTAGCAACGGTACTGTGCATTCAAAGCGAATTATTACCAACGGCATCATTCCAGACAAGATCTGCTTAATAAGGAAAGTTTGTTATTGGCATTGAATCAAGATTATTGCTCCAACGTTCAACAATCTCAGTGCTATATAAACAAGACAATGAAGATTGAATTGGCTAATGCTCTACATCATATTACACGCCTAAAAGCTAATCATCAACTTCCTTCTCTCAGTTTGCTAAACGCTTCACAATTCCTCACTCAGTATTTTAGCAATCTACTATTATAAGCTTAAGTTGTGTAATATCACAGTTGTGATAAACAGTTTTGTAGAAAACATTCACACACCTAGATTTATCTTCTTTGTAAGAAAGTGTTTCCTTGACAAACCGAGTTGTGGTTTGCATCAAGAAGGCTTTAGCAGTTGTTAAAGCAGATTGTAATATTCAGTTGAATATAGTGGATTAAGACCTCGTTGGAGAGAGGCGAAATCACCTTGACGGGTGGACTGGAGTAGTTTGAGATCAAACGAACCAGGATAAAAATATCGTGTTCATTGCAATTGACTTTCAGTTTTACAATTCAACCCCCCCCCCCCCCCCCCCCCTCTTGTGTTTTTCACTTCTTCATATACTAATCTAGAGATTCCCCACTCAGGCTGTCTTGGAAGAAGTGGATCATTAGCTTCTGATCTTGAGCATATGCATGCATTTTCCTACAAAACATGTGCAAATGGTTCCTTGGGCATGTGAGTCACTTATATTTTCTAAAGTCGGGTGGGTACTTTGAATTTGGGAGGAATCACTACATTTGGAACTAGACCTATTTCTAGAGTGTCGATGTCAAAAGCATCATAACCTTCTACTGCCTTCGGTCTTTCCTCAATGGCTTTGAACTGATTGACCGCCACGGGATCTTCAAAAACATTGGTATTTAGTGCCTTTTATTGAGGCATTTGAGTTATACCCTTTAAGTCATGGTCCCTATATTCTAGGTTCAAATAGTTATCCATGTTGGGAGGATTGTTGACTGGAATCTGCAAAGTGTGGGATGTCCCCACCTTCAGAGGAGGTGGAATAAAACCTTCAGTGTGAGCCTGATTAGTCTCTTTTTGAGCACCTGTTAACTTCAAGGGACCGGATTCTCGTTCATGTCTTGGTTGGTGACCGCTCGATGCACCAATGGTTTGGGCTACTTCTTCAAATACTACCTTAGGAATATCGTCTTGCCTTGCTATGATGTTCTTCAAGGCGACTGGGACATGACTCATATCTCCCTTCATTGAGTCGATACTTCCTTTTACTTGTTCTGAATCTTCTTGAAAGACTGATTGGTTTTGCTCGAGTTGCTCCATTACTCTCTACTGATGAGTTCTGGTTTGATATGGGGTCGGAATGGCAGTGCATGTTTACTAATGATTTAACTAGAGATGTTATGAAAACAATGAGTTTTTTGTATGAGGTATGAAATGCGATGCTCGTAGTTAGATGAATGTGTATGAATATGCTAAGGTTTTATTTTATGTCTTGTCCACTTGATATTCCCTTTTATTTTGTCTTGTCCACTAGATGAAGTACTTTTTTTTACTTGATATTCCCTTTTATTTTTCTTTCCAAGGTACACGAATAAAATACTGAAACAAAGTACTTTTTATTGAATAAACCATAATCCTTGAAAATGGAAACACAACTCATACGGAAGAAAATACTGAAGGGAAATACTGAATCAAAACAAATGTCAAATACTGAAAGAAATATCAAAAGAAACTAAAATCTCCTAAGGACGCTTGCAAATTTCTACCCTAAAACCATCAACCATCTCCCTACAAAGCTTTTTCAACGTCCTTCGAAAGAGAGACCATCATAACTTTTGCATCTCTTAAGCTTCTAGGAATGTCACAAATGAGATTGTTTTCTAAGAAGGCAAGCTTAGTATGCTTGCCTTTGTACCTCAGATAATCCTTGTAAAGTGTCGGAATTATGACCTTGTTATCTTCTCCCGCTTGAGCAATCTTTGTATATTGTTCTTCCTAATACATCTTTTCATCCCTAATATCCTTATAAAGTTCCCTTTGAATGAGGAAATCTTTTCGGAGGCCTTATAACTCTTGACAGACTTGGTTATACTCCTCTGCTTTTCAAGAGAGAAGTCTTTCTACTCTCATCTTCATAAGGCGTTCCCTCTCCTCTGAATCTTGGCTTTCTTGGAGACGTGTAATAAGGTTTTGGATCTACTCCCCTTGATCTTAAGAACCTTCATCCAACCCTTGGATTTGGATTTCAGAACTTCTTCCATCTCGCTCTTGCCTTGCAATGCTTTATCATACCATCTCTTTAGTCTTCCAATTTCCCTAACCGCATCATCTAAGCGTTATTATGGGAATCAAGATTAAAGGTAGCACTTAGCAACCCTTCAGTTGAACGCTTTCATTTAAGCCTTTCCTTATCCACTATTTCACGGTCTTTTTGAATCTGTTGGTCTTTCATCTCGAGTTCTTGTTACAATTGATTCTTTTAATAGGAAAGGTCATAAAGGTAATGCTTTAAGCCCTCCTTTTCTCTTTGGTCTTGCTCAAGGGAATTTATTAGCTCTTTTACTTCTTCTACTGATATTGGTAAGGATCTGGAATGTCTGGCTTGTATGAAGGATCAATGTCGAATGATAGCTTATTGATTCTGACTCTATCCAAAACCCACATAGTATATGGCTCTCTTGCCATAACATTTTTCCTACCAAATTCAGCCCCTTTCTTGTGAACATTCCCCAAGCTTGTATGACTTTCTGGAGTAGCTCGGGATTGCTCCTACCCATATCATGAAGGACTAATTGTTGAAGTTGCTCGTCGTAAGGGTTATCTTTTAAAGGGTACTCAAGTTGATGCAAAGTCAAAGTGGGGTTATAATTAATGCATCATCTCGTCCAATCAATGGAACATTTGGAAACTCTCCACAACCATAAACAATTTCCTCTATATTTAGCTTTCTAGCATACCATAAGACAAAATCAACACTAATAGCCCTTAATTTTTGAGCCCATTCATTCTTTATCAGATCCTTGACCATATAGCTTTCTTTGTAGAGATGAATAATTAGCCAAGAGTATTATAGAGGAATACAACAAAGTAGCACATCTTTCCCTTTATCATAATGTGTATGAAGGGAGTAATACACATCAACAAGAAACGCAAGAGTAAGATCAACATTTAATACTTTTACAGACCAAAACACATTAATGGCCACTGAATCTATATATTCCAAAATGTTTGGAAACAAAACCAAGCCAAACATTAGCAAATCTAAACAATCTCCACAAGCCTCCCATTCTTTCTTATCTGCAAAAGCAAGAGCTTTAGATTCTAAGTATTGTCTTTTGATACCTTAAATTTCCCTATCTTTCTTATAGTTCAGTAGTAGGTCAGTGAAGGGTATCCCTAACTCCTTAGCCAAATCTCAGACTTTGATGGTATTCCCAATTCCTATGTAAGCTTCATCCTTGATTTTGGAGAATCCCAAAATCCTATCAAACTCATCCTAAGTGGATGCTAACTAAAAGTTTTGAAAAGTAAAACACCTTAGAAGAGGGTCATAGAATTGAGCAAGGGCAGTAATGGCTTCCACTTGTACAATCATTTTGATCAGATCCATAATATCTCCATAGCAATGAACAAAACCTTTCACAACTTTCTCAGACACCTTTCCCCTAATCAGCTTCATTTTTTAATATCTGGCATTGCGACACTAGTAGCGGTAGAAATGTTGAGACTAAGCCATTGGATTGACTTGACTTGCACAGATCAAAATAAAAATCGTCACTGTGCTTTATTGTTTCTAAAGTAATGGGAAAAGAGAGAATAACCCAAAAAGAGAGGGAGAAAATCTAAGTTCGACGGTTGTTTATGCAAAGGGAAGGTATTAGCACCCTAAACATCTACAGTACTCCGTAGGAACCTCTTTGAAAATCTGTGTATTTTGGCTATAAATGTTGTATACAAAAATAGATGGTGGAGATGGGAAAAGAAGTATTTTTTACAATTTTTGCACCCGCCGCGGTTGTGAACCTTTAGTGCCTACATACCATATTTTGTGCAATAGGGGATCATGGTACTCGTAGTTCACCTTTAAATATTTTAAAACACATGTGTGTTGGTTAATTTTAAGAGATAAGACATCATCGTCTTATCCAAGTGGAAGAACATACTTACTACCCACGATTATGAGAAAGGAGCATTTGCATCATCTCAAAGTGGAGGATATAACTTGGACTTTAAAATCAAAAAAGCTTCACTCAACACCCAAGTGGAAAATATCTCACTTCACTACATATCGTAGAAGTATAGTAGCTCACATCACTACAAGGATTGACAAGAGTCTGATCTTTTAAGAAATGTTTTAAAATAAAGGCCAAAGTGGAAAAATAGTTTGAATAAGATTGGTTGACTTTTAGTCTTCTCACAAAAATTTCAAGGTATTATTAAGTTGATTAAAGTTTGATTAAGAAAATATTTTGAAAATGCATGCACCTAAGTCCAAGTTTATTGTGAAAGTGGTTCAAGTTTAAAACAAGAATAGTTTTTCAAAATGAGGGAGAAAATTTTTTAAATTAAAGAAGGTGGGAGGAGATGGAGAGACTATCCTAGAGCATAAGGTAAAAGCTAGGGAAAAGAACCGTCTAACCAACAAGAAGCCAACACTTGACATTATGAGTCAGTGTAGAATTCTCATTCTTTGTATTGAAACAAAATGAGCAAGGACAATATAACCTCTTGAGAATCAAACTTCAAGTGCATTAAGTCTTCACAAAAATTGGGCAGAGTAATGGCTGTATACAGATGAATTCCCAATCACAAACAAAACATATATCAGAATAACCTGCACACAAAGAAAACAAACAACCAAATGTCTTGGGGTAAACCCTAAGAACTCCAGACAATATTGCAATAAATGTCTCAAAGTCTCAAGGCAGGTCAAGGTCTCTAATCCTAAGTGCCAGAAGTCCATCACTCCATAATGCCAAGGATAGTAACCAAATAGTTCAAGTAACATTAAAGTTTTTTTATGGTTCAAGTTGATTATTAGGTATCTTCAAAAAGAAATTAAAAGCTCAAGTGAGCAAAATAAAAAATAACATAAAAGTAAATGCTCAAGTGAGCAAAGATAAAAATAGCATGAAATGCAAATGCTAAAATAAAATGTGGCATAAAGTATAGAAATAAAATAAAAGCATGAAATGAAATCAATTGTTAGAAATTAGAGGTTAGTTGAATGACCGTCTTGAAAATTGCATTTGAAAACTCATTAGAAGATTGATAAAATCAAAGCCTCTCAACAACAAGTTTCATTTGCTTTTTGTCAAGTATATCATTCATTTCAAAATCTCAAGGCAACAATAAATGATCAACGATGTTTAAGTGATTCAGTTTGACCAAAGCTTATGAAGATTCATTAGATGATTGATAAGACCAAAGCCTTCTAACAATGAATCTTAAGGTTATTGGATACAAGGTTTCAAGTTAAAATAGTTGGGATTGCAAACATGGGTTTGGGCCACATATGATCACTTCTCGAAACAGGACAAAATTTGACGCTATGTTAAGCAATTGTAAGTGGACTTATCTAGAAGTCACACCTATTTTGAGGCTGGTCAATAGCAATCTATGTGCCATATGGTTATAGAGATGATATGTAGATCATCCTCTAACAACATGTAGCACAATGATAAAGGGATAAGATGGAGAGGGAGGGGATAATAGTTGAATTAAAATTTTAATCAAACTATCATTAAAATCATTCATCCATTTTGATGGAGTTAAACTCAACACCCAAGATCCAAGGATGTTAATGAATCCATGATCAAAAGTAAAATAGTCAGAATGTATACAAAAAAATAGAAATGCATTTAATGAATAAAATAAAAAGAAAAATGATTTTTAAAATGTTTTTAAAATGAAAATAAAAGGCAAAATAGCAAACTATATTCAAAGTATCAAAGAAATATTAAAAGAGACCATAGAAAAATCAGTAATGACCTCAAATATTTTTTACAAAATTTTTGGTAATTTTTTAAATCAGAAAATTATTTTTAAACTAATTAAAATTACTCAAATAAGTAAAAACAAGATCAAAAATAGTAGAAGTCAAAATAAAATTCTAGAAAAATTGCAGAAGGTCAGAAATAAGGAAAATGATTTATATAAAAAAATCAAAGTTTAAAAAAGGTGAAAGAGTATTTTTAAAACAATTAAAATAAAGCAAACAAAACAAAAATTATGAAAAATATCAAACATTAAAATAAAAATATAAAAAAACATTCACAAAATCAGAAATAATTCCAAGTATTTTTGTATATTTTTTTCATAATTTTTGGATAAAAAATAAAAGAGTTATGAATTTTTAAAGAGAAAAGAAATTTTAAAAATAATTTTGTGAAATAAAACAAATCAGAAAAAACCACACGTGTTGGATCTTCCTCACTAATACACGCTGGAAAATCCAACGGATCTGAGGTGAGGGAGCATCATGGACCGAAGGCAGAGCGCGCGCATGTAACACAACAAAATCTAACCAATGAAAATAAAACAATTGGCCTATTGTCATTGGTTGAAGAACGACACGTAGGTCGTCTTCAACCTCCAACCTCTTGCAAATAGGGAAAATATCATATCTTTGAATCTGTAAATTTACGCATTCATAGTGGTACCATTAGATGCGTCTACTTGAGACGATCACAACCATATGATCGCAAAAATTTTATATAAAACATAGCATAGTCGATTTGGAAAAAAACAGAGATGTTTGAAACTGTTGAAATTGAAAATCAGAAGCATCAAATGCATTGTTTCACCAAAATTGAGTAAATAGCAAGCATTAGTGAACATCATAGACCATTCTAGTAATTTGAGTTAGAAGATTTGGTGCCTTAAACAATTTGAGTGAAGTCAGGTGAATTTTCTCTGTAAATGGACTTGGCTAGCACGATTCGGAGCACCTCAATGCTTGATTCTTCTTCTGTTAGCTTCAGGGAAGTTCAAGCATGAAAGATCAATGAAGAAATAGAATTGAAAAGTGGAGAAAATGGGAATTTTAAATCTCATAAAAGGGTGTTATGGAGGGAGTTTGACAGAGTGATTTTGGCTCTCTAAGCTTGCAAAAATGAGTGGAATAGAGTCTGTATTTATAGGAGAAATGAATGGGATCAAGGGGAGGGGTGGATGATGCAATATTCCTTGAGTTCGTGCACACCTGTGATCATGAAGAAAGTGTGATCACATGTGCATCAAAACTCAATCAAACGATGTGTTTTATCCTTCTAAATGATCTAGACATATTTGCTAATCAAGTTTAAGTAGAAAACGCGTGGAAAATTAATGATTAGGAGCTGTATTATGGATTTCAACTTCTGACTTGGAAGGAAAGATCAGTTTCAAGTGGTTGTTTTTGAATCCATGGTATTCATAGCTCAAGGGGTCTTAGGGCATGATTCTTGAAGCAATTGAAAGATAAGGTAACAAACTTTACAATATGCAAAGAATGATATCAAATGGATGCTTGAGCTAAAAGTTGTGATGTGTCAAAGTTGAGAAAAAGATGTTGACTTTTATACTTAGAAAAAATTTCAAGTTTTCTCTTCAAAAATGACCTATAATGTTTTGATTCCAAACAAGGCCTTCCTCCAAAATATTACTTTGATCAATGATGCTAGCTTGAAATGGACTTCCCAAAGAGCATTGTGAAACTTGAATCACTCAAAAATACCAAGTATTGAAAAAGTTATGGTCTTGCAAAATTGGTGAAAATTCATGAGACGACCTATAATATTTTGCATCTTTAGGGTATCTTCCATCCATTTTCATGCTTTGAACATAAAATAAGAGTTGAATTTCGCATCCTTAAGATCATTGTGGAAAAAGAATGGGCTCAAGGAGATAAATATTGGCCAGGTTATGATCTTTTGAAGTCACATAAGGGAATTTGATGGTCTATCTAGAGGACTTGTAATATTTCTTCATCATTAGGCGTCTTCCACATAAAATATTATTGAAACTCTTGAAGTGATTTATTGATAACCCTATAAATAGAATCATGTATTTGGAATCACTCAAAAATACCAAAATATGATCAAGATATATCCCTTAGAAGTTCAAAACCCTAGCTCCTAGAGCACCAAAATGCCTTGGAAACCCTTTTCAATTTTGACAAACTTTCTTGCACAAATACCTTTGTCATGTAAATAGAAGTTGTTTAGGATGATAATGAGAAACCATAGAAACCATAACCACTTCCAAATATTAAGAATTGAGAGAATTATGCACTTGTGATCAAGAAAACAAGAACTTGTCCAATTAGGTCAAACTTATTTAATCAACTCTTGCATCCTTTGACTTTCTTTGACAAATTAAGGCATGATGAATCATAGTAGCCCTTATTATGGTATCACTTCAAAGTATCTTTTATGATGAAGCTTGAATATCAATGAAATTTTATTGAAGAAGGCATGGAAATAAACTCATGAACCTATAGATCAACCCGATGAAATGTGTTGTGTTTTCACCTATACCATCAATTAGGGCAAACATTCATTGTACTTATTAGTTAAAAAATAATCAATACAAAACATATATGATCATAAAATACAATTCAAGGTACTTGGTGATTCCCCATGAGCAAACCCAAAGATAAGGAGAAGAACCAAACCCTGGTGTGATCTTGTTGTGATTGAGTTGATATGAGATGATATAGGAATCTTAGGGGGAAAAATTGGGGTACAACAGCTGCCCTTATGTAAGTGTCTTCTATCCAGAGATACAAAGGTTAAAAATCTTTGTGTCGACGAGATTGAAGATACTTAAATATAAAACAAACCCTATTTTTGGCCCTAAGATGCCATGCAATGTTTATGATTATGAATGCAAACGAATAGATCCAATGGTTACACAAGACACCCCTGGGGAAACAGAAAATAAAGGATCAAAAGAAAATTGGACCAGGAAAGTAAATTACTCGTGAATAGAAGACTCAACTCTATTGGGGTAAATCCCAAGGAGGAGACAAAGTAACATCAACTCGGACATTTAGGAGAGAGAAAAATAAAGGGTAACAGTGATCAACAGATAACCGCAAACTATCCACTCTCAGAGAAGATAGCAAAAAAAGGTAATGTTGACCCACTAGGGGAAAAGAAGTGGTAGGATAATACCAACAAACACCAATATTAGGGTAAGTCGCAAATGACCAGCATCAATACTTATGACTGGAAACATACAAACTTCTTTATAGAAAATTTTATCTCAACGATGAACTATCTCCCACAGTGAAGAGATTATCATCCATCGGAAAAAGATGTCAACAACGAACTATCTCCCATAATGACAAGACTACCATTTATTAGAGTAAACATCTCAACAACAAACTATCTCCCATAATGACGAGACTACCATTCATTGGAGTAAACATATCAACAACGAACTATCTCCCATAATGACGAGACTACCATTCATTGGAGTAAACATCTCAACAACAAACTATCTCCCATCATGACGAGACTACCATTCATTGTGTTAGAACATAGTTTGATTCTACAACCCTCGTAAGAGTTTTGATGATAACAAACACAAAGAACAAATATGCACTCTAAATTTATGTTCTATTATGTACAGAAGTTCTGACAGAAGTGGATCAGAATTTAAGCTACAAAGGTGCTCAAGCTGAGTAAGCATACTGCTATCAGAATGTTCTGAAGAATGAAGATCAGAATTTTCCCTAAAGAGAAAGATATCTTAATTCTGCACGGATGTCTAACGTGCAAACAGAACCTTATGAGTCTGACTTCCCAAGTTCTGAAGCAAAGCAGCAAGCAAGATTCCTTAAGTTCTGAAGCGTTACTTTTCCATCAAAGCAGTATCAATTACAACGGCTACAATCAGACAATGATCTTCATATTATGGAAAGTGCATTAAGTGCCAATTATCTTGCTTCCATTTGCACAGATTGCCACGCCTATTTAAATAAGCATCAAGGCTAAATCGTTCATGATTTACACAACTGCTTCATACAATCTCTCAACTCTGCAAAATTATATTCATACTATTCTCTAAAATTGTGTAATACATCACAAGGTTATGATACAGTTTTTGTAACGAAAAACAACTAGTACACAGATTATTTATTCTTTTGGATAGTGAATTTCCTTGAGATAAACCGGGTTGTGGTTGTACTCAAGAAGACTTTGGCAGTTGTTGAAGAAGAATTGTAATCAGTTTTTGATTAGTGAATTAATACCTCATTGGAGAGAGGCGAAATCACCTTGGCGGGTAGACTGGAGTAGTTTGAGATCAAGCAAACCAGGATAAAAATCATCGTGTCATTTGCTTTTGATTTTTAATTTTCAATTCAACCCCCCTTATTGTGTTTTTAACTTCTTCAGATTGGAGTAAACAAATATCAAACAACGAACTATCTCCCATAATGACGAGACTACCATTCATTGGAGTAAACATCTCAACAACGAACTATCTCCCATAATGATGAGACTACCAATCATTGGAGTAAACAAGTCTCAACAACGAACTATCTCCCATAATGACGAGACTACCATTCATTGGAGTAAATATCTCAACAACGAACTATCTCCCATAATAATGAGACTACCATTTATTGGAGTATACAAATCTCAACAATAAACTATCTCCCATAATGACGAGACTACCATTCATTGGAGTAAACATCTCAACAACGAACTATCTCCCATAATGACAAGACTACCATTCATTAGAGTAAACAAATCTCAACAATGAACTATCTCCCGTAATGATGAGACTACCATTCATTGGAGTAAACATCTCAACAACGAACTATCTCCCATAATGATGAGACTACCATTCATTAGAGTAAACAAACCTCAACAACAAACTATCTTCCATAATGACAAGACTACCATTCATTGGAGTAATCAAATGAATCTTCTCAGGGGACTAACAAACTTACTGGGGAAGTACATGCTGCTCAAATAAAGAGACCTGCTACTTACTGTTATGAGAAGGAATTGTAAAAAAAGACTTCCTGGAGGAATGCCAATATATTACTGTTGAGGACCTAAAGTCTTCACGTGCAAAATAAATGTGCATTCTCAAACCAGGGCTCAAAGCCTGCAGACATCAAAATAATAAAGTTACTGGGGACTACAGATTCAAACCAGAAATAAACCAGAATGAAACAGTCAACCGAGATAGCACCTGATGAGAAATAAACTCAAAAGGGGATCACATTCCACCCAGATAAAGAACTGAATAGAAAGGCTACAACTAAAAATATTCCACGAGGGATAACTCATTGGGGAAGTTGAAAGAACATACACTTTCTTCTTAAAGTTGACAATCTATTGGAGAGAGGGTAACACAACTCTGCAAATAGGGTAATATGCCACTAAAAAATTAACAAATACAAATGAGAGATGAATTTAATTGAGTTATGCATGATACATGTATGAATGTTATCATGTATATGTTGACGAAATTATCACACCATACTGGCGATAAACAGACAAAACCAAATTGGGTAAAGTTAATACTCGGCTAAATCACATCCAGAATGAAAATTCCCAAAAGACAGTAAGTACCAACTGAGGAAACAAATTCCTATTACATGGATTAACTTCACTAGGAAGAAACACATCCCGGAAGTAATCAAATCACACAGTAGAATCAGTGCAAATACAGGGATCTAACATCCTCCTCTGGGCTTCACAAAGGAACATCACACAGACTTCAATGGGGAAAACAAATGTTTTAACATCTAGATTTTCTCTGGATATTATAATATTGACTTTGTTAGGGCAGATGAAAACCACATTATTGAGATATCGACTGGGGATTCCGTGCTAACTTCATTAGGAAGTACAATACCACATCATTGAGGAGCCCAAAAATAAATTCTTCAATACCAAGAGTGATGTTTGCATGATCTTCCCTGGGGATAAATTATGAAAACACATGGGGATAACAACTTCCAGCCAGAAACAAAGTCTCAACTTCACTTGGGGATCTAAGAAATCAAACAATACAACAATAAATCAAAAAAGTTGACAATTGTTTCAACACTTCTAAGAAAAGATATTTCCCTTGCCTAGTTGCTTGGGAAAACAACAATAATGCCATTACTTCTAAGGAGAAGGGACTTCCTGTCATATGAGAGAAAACCTTACTGGGGAATCTGAGATAGAGACTTCAAACCATGCAAACTCGAAATCAAATCAAAATGGTCCAAGACTTGACTGGGGAAAACCGGATCACAAGCACAATATCGCACCTCACACGAATTGGTTTCATCACCATTTTTGTTTTTTTTTGTGTCACAAAATCAAAAGTAAAAGTAATTTGTAAATTCCTTTCAAAAACAATTTTGTTAAATATTTTTGCTTTGAAAATTACTATCAATAATAAATGGAGTCTTTGTAAGCAAAATAAAATAAAATTGCAAATAATTGGATAAAATCTCAAACTTTATTAATAGAATGGTGGTATGCGAATGGAAAGACCAGATACATGATTACAAAGTTTGGAAAATGGTAATATATATTGGAAAAGATACATTGAAATACAATGACCACTATTCTCCCTAAACACTTTGAATTCCTGAGCAACGACTTCCATTGAAATGTGGTGAGAATCCAAGATTATTGCTTCAATGACCAAGTCTTGTCTGATGCAGTTACTTACCAAGAAAATCCCTAACATTTGCTAAGTTTCCCTTACGGGTTTTCAACCTAGCGAGAAAATTTATTCTATTTATGTCTCTAATTTTTTCCTAGACCACCCTTTCGGGTTATTAGCCTACTGAGACGCTCTCTTTTGCCTAAGCCTCCCTTTCGGATTTCGACTTAGCGAGATGTTCTTTTATTTATTTATGTGAAGTATTTCTTGACTGCATAAGCATTCATATGATGTGGGAACTCTTCGCCATCCATAGTTTCAAGAATAAATGGACCGCCAGAGAAGGCTTTCTTGATAACATATGGGCCTTCAAAATTGGGAGTCCACTTGCCCTTAGAATCAGCATTAAAAGACATGATCTTCCGGAGCACGAGGTCTCCTTCTCTGAATTCACGAGGCTTAACCTTCTTATCAAAAGCTTTCTTCATTCTCTTTTGATATAACTGACCATGACACAAATTTGTCATTCTGTTTTCTTCAATCAAATTCAATTAGTCAAACTTGTTCTGGACCCATTCAGCCTCTGACAACTTGGTTTCCATCATCACACGTAAAGAGGGAATCTCAACCTCAACAGGGAGCAATGCTTCTATACCATACACAAGGGAGAACGGGGTTCCTCCTGTTGAATTGCGAACGGATGTTTGATAACCATGTAAAGTAAAAGGAAGCATTTCATGCCAATCTTTATAAGTAACAACCATTTTTTGGATGATCTTCTTGATATTTTTATTAGCAGCTTCAATATCCTAATTCATCTTTGGCTTGTAAGGAGATGAATTATGATGGACAATCTTGAATTCTTCACAAAGTTCCGTCATCATCTTATTATTCAGATTTGAGCCGTTATCGGTGATAATCCTGCTTGGGGCACCATATCGACATATAAGATTGTTCTTGATGAAATGCACTACCACTTGCTTAGTAACATTAGCATATGAAGCTGCTTCTACCCATTTGGTGAAGTAATCAATTGCTACCAAAATGAAACGGTGTACATTCAATGCCTTAGGTTCAATAATTCCAATCATGTCAATACCCCACATAGAGAAAGGCCACAAGGAAGAAATAACATTGAGAAGTGTCGGAGGCACATGAATTTTGTCAGCATAAAACATGGAATTTAATCTTCCTTGAAAATTTGTAACAGTCAGATTCCATCGCCAACCAATGGTAACCTGCCCTAAGCATCTTCTTTTCCATTGAATGTCCATTGGCATGGGTACCAAAGAAACCTTCATGGATTTCATGCATCAACATGTCTGCTTCGTGGCTATCCACGCACCTGAGTAAGACCATGTCATAATTTCTTTTGTATAGCACATCTTCACTGAGGAAAAAGCTACTAGCCAACCTTCTCAATGTCTTTCTATCTTTGTTCAACGCACCAGCCGGGTATTCCTGAGTCCGAAGAAAATGCTAGATATCATAATACCAAGGTTTTTCGTCTGACATTTCCTCTGTTGCAAACACATGAGTCGGTCTATCCAAATGTCGCACTGTGATACGAGGCACATCATTCCAAGTATTTACTTGATACATAGAAGCCAAAGTGGCCAAAGCATCCGCCATCTGATTTTCATCTCTGGGAATATGATGGAACTCAACTTTATTAAAGAATGGTAATAATCTTCTAGCACAATCTTTGTAGGGAATCATACCAGGGTGACGAGTATCCCATTATTCTTTAATCTGATTTATTACCAAAGCTGAATCGCCATACACATCTAGAATTTTGATTCTGAGATCAATGGCCTCCTCGAGACCCATGATACAAGCTTCATACTTGCCATATTATTGGTACAACCAAATTCCAGCCTTGCAGTAAAAGGAATATGTGACCCATGAGAAGTAATAATCACAACACCAATTTCTTTCCCATAAGCATTCACAGCTCCATCAAACATCATGCCCCTATGAGATTCAGGATCAGGACCTTCCCCAGGCAATGGTTCATCACAATCTTTTACCTTCAAAAACATCACATCCTCATCAGGGAAATCATATTTAACAGACTGATAATCATCAACCAGTTGGTGAGCAAAATAATCCGCCAACACATTGCTTTTTATAGCCTTCTGACTATGGTATTCAATATCATATTCAGACAACAACATCTCCCAAAGGAAAATTCTCCCAATAAGAGCAAGATTTTTAAAAATATACTTAATTGGATCCATTTTGGAAATCAACCAAGTAGTATGATTCAACATATATTTCCGCAATCGCTTTGTCGCCCATGCCAGAGCACAACATGTCTTTTCCAGCATAGAATGTTGTGACTCACAGTCAGTAAAATTCTTGCTGAGATAGTAAATGGCATATTCCTTCTTCCATGTTTCATCTTGTTGTCCTAAAATACAGCCCATGGAATTATCTAACACTGTCAGATACATGATCAATGGTCATCCTTCAACAGGCGAGAGCAAGATAGGAGGTTCAAGCAGATACTCTTTAATACTTTCAAATGCCTTTTGGCAATCATCTGTCCACACACAACCTTGATCTTTCTTTAAAACCTTAAAAATTGGCTCACACGTTGCGGTCATATGGGAGATAAATTTGGAAATGTAATTCAGACGCCAAGGAAGCCTCTAACTTGCTTTTCAGTTCTTGGTGTTGGCATTTCTTGAATTGCTTTGACTTTATCAGGGTCAACTTCAATCCCTTTTTGGCTGACAATGAAACCTAACAATTTCCCTGATCGAACATCGAAGGTACATTTATTTGAATTCAAGCAGAGACGATACTTCCTCAAAAGCTGAAACAACTTCAGCAAATCTTCTACATGCCCTTATTTATTATGGGACTTAGTAATTAAATCATCAACATATACCTCAATTTCCTTGTGCATCAGATCATGGAATAGGGTTGTCATAGCCCTCTAGTATGTTGCACCAACGTTCTTTAACCCGAAGGGCATCACTCTGTAACAGAATGTTCCCCAGGGTGTGATAAATGTTGTTTTTTCCATGTCCTCAAGAGACATTCTAATTTGATTATAATCGGAAAATCCTCCCATGAACGAGAATAATTTGAATTTTGCTGTACTATCGACCAACATATCAATATGTGGCAATAGAAAATCATCTTTTGGACTAGCTTTGTTTAGATCTCTATAATCTACGCACATGCAAACTTTTCCGTCATTATTTGGTACTGGGACAAAATTGGAAATCCATTGATGGTACAATGATGTCACAAGAAAATCGGCATTAATCTTCTTTGAAATTTCTTCTTTAATTTTAACTTCCATACCAGGGCGAGTTCTTTGCAATTTTTGCTTGATTGGCGGGCATTCTGGCTTTAGCAAAAAATGATGTTCCACAATACCCGTATCCAAACCAGGCATGTCTTGGTATGACCAAGCAAATATATTCACATATTCTCTCAACAATTCAATCAACCTACTCTTTATGTCAGGATGTAGCAATGCTCCAATCTTGACTTCTTTTGGATCTTCCTCTGAATCCAAATTAATCACTTTCAATGGCTCTTTATATGGCTGAATAGCACTTTCCTCGCGCTCAAGCAATTGTGAAACCTCTTCTGGAATCTCATCATATTCTTCTTCTTCGGCCCCATACACAGGATATTCAAAGTTGGGAGAGGGTGCAGGGTCATTGTATTCAATGGGTTTTTTAATTAATCTGCACATATGATTTATGATTGATTTTAGAAACTGTCACATATAGAAAGTGATTATGCATATTCAATTACAGTTATTATTTATTTTGAAAAGGTTTTGTTTATTACCATTTTTTAAGAAAAAGTAGAAAACAAAAGACACAAATTTGGAATCAAAGACAACTTCTATTATTGATTTTAAAGATCAAGGCAAACAGATTAGCCCATACAATATGAATATTTCACCTTGGGCGGAATGAAAGATTTTTGAAAAGATTAATAAAGAACAAATTACTTTGAAACATGAATGCAAGAGGGAACATCAATGGTGATCCAACTCTAGACTCTAACTCCATGCGTCACATAGTTCGGCATCTCTGGCTCTGCTTCATTTTCCACAATAGCATTAATCCCAGGAACAGTTGAATAAATATAACCCCTACTACGAAAGATATCCTGACCTTTGCCCAAAGCACACTTCAGCTTCATGTCCTTACCTTTATCATTCTTCACAGAAAATCCCATACCAGCTATATTCTTATTCAAAGGTGGATCAACAATCTGCCCCCATACTTTGCTACGACCATTACGCACAACCTACTGAGCATCTTTAAACGAAGATATAGAATTCTCATTTCCCCTTATATTATCAATGGATAAATCTTGGAACTGGGTTCCAACAACAGCTTCATCTGATTCCACTACACTGAAATAGGATAAATGAGATATTAATAATACATGTTCTCCATTTATGATGACCACCTTTCCTTCACGCACAAACTTCAAATTCTGGTGCAAAGTCGAAGTGACAGCCCCTGCCTCATCCACGATCGTCCCAGTAAACATCTATAAGCGGGCATAATATCTATAACCTGGAAATTAATCTGAAATAAATATGGGCCTATGTGAATAGGCAAATCTACTTCCCCGATGACAGACTTCTTTGATCCATCGAAAGCTTTCACAATTATGCCACTCGGGCGCATGTGAGCTCCTTGATACTTCAGCTTCATAAGCGTGATCCTCGGTATGACATTTAAAGAGGATCCATTGTCAATCAGCACATTTGACAATGAATCGTTCTTACAGTTCATGGATATATAGAGAGCCAAATTATGATTCCTTCCTTCATCGGGCAGCTCATCATCATAGAAACTCAGGTTATTACAGGATGTAATATTCCCTACCACACTACTGAATTGGTCTAAAGGCATATCACTTTCCATGAAAGCTTGATCCAATACTCTCATCAAAGATTCCCTGTAGGCACAAGAGTTCATTAGCAAGGCTATAATAGATATATTTGATGGAGTATGCAACAATTTATCTATGATCTTGTAGTCGCTCATCTTGATAATCTTCAATATATAATCCACATCTTTTTTCAGAGTAGTACCACTAGATTCCCCCGCTGCTTTCTTGGGTCTAGTACTTTCAATAACCTTTTTATCAGCATTAACATTCCCTCGAATGACAGGTGGGAAAACACGGCCACTGCGGGTCACTCGGATGGCTTCAACAATATTCTTGACATTATACAAGGGTTGGATGGGAACTTCCACACCAATCTCCAAGATTGTAGAATTGTACTGTATGGCACGGCCTTGTCTGATTCGTAAGGAATAGGACCCGGAAAGCAAATCACCACTGGAGAAATAGATAGCTTGTTATGATATTCAATCTCAATAGGGGCGGAAACACCGAAACAAGGAACAATAACATTCACTCCCTCTTCATAATACTTAGAAACCACAGAATCCTTGTTAGAAAATACATCTTCATCTGAGGAAAAGAATTAATCTGCAGAAGCATACTCATCATCTGACACAGTCTCATCAAAGTAATCTTTAATCACATTAATCCCAATGTAATCATCTCTATTGCCTGAAACTTTGATAGTACCATTGTCCAACAATAACTGAACACCCTTCCTCACCAAGGAACAACCACGAGAATCTCTGCAGTAGATCCAGCAAGACCCGTAATGGTGTTTTTCTTGACCGTCCATGTGACAGAAAGTAGCATGCAACTATACCAAATCATCATTCATATGACTCACATCAAAGATCCGGAATTCTTCGAGACATCCCAAGACCATATTCATATCTTCCTCGTACTCTACCCTAGGCCTGATTATGTGAATGAGACCTTCGTCCATCATTACCCTGAGATCAGCTTTTATCTTATCACACCCATGTATATTTGTACTGGAAATACCACAACCGACATGGTCATGCGTATAGTAACTAAAATCGCAGAGGTCAGCATTCATTTTTACCAAATCTCCTCTAACCAGGTTGATATCAAAAATACGGAAGTCCCCTGGGCAACCAACAACCATGTTTACAGCATTTTCTCCTTTGTGCTTTGGCAAAGGATTATCTTTCATGTTAGGGCCAACATCTTTAAAGGATAAAAGGCCAGATCTCACCATCTTTTGTACTTCAGATTTCAAAGGATAATAGTTCTCAACATTGTGCCCTAGTGCTCCCAAATGAAAAGCACATGTCTGGTCTTCCTTATAATACCAAGGAAAAGGTGATGGTATAGCAGGGGGTGGCCTGGTTTGAACCAACTTCTTCTGAATTAATGTCAGGAGTAACTCTGCATAGCTCATGGGAATATATTCAAAATCCACTCTCTTCTGATTTTGTCCCTGATTTCCCTGAGGGGATGGTCTTTGATAAGCAATTATGGTTGGAGTCACATTGACAACTGGAGTTACTGAAGCAACCTGTTTGTGGCGCTGATGATTTCTTCTAGGGGGATTAAACCTTATCTCTTGAATGATAGTATTTGTATCTCCTTCTTTCTTCTTTGCAAACCTGTATGATTGTTTCTTGGTACTACTTAAATTTCCACTTTTTATCAAACGGCCCTCTCTTACAGCTTCTTCCAAACAAACTCCCATACTCATTGTTTCGGTAAAATAACTTGGTGCACTCGCCACCATTCTTTCATAGTAGAAGGCACCTATAGTCTTTAGGAAAATCTTTGTCATCTCTTTCTCTTCCATTGGAGGGATCACATGGGCGGCTACTTCACGCCATCTTTGTGCATACTCCTTAAATTATTTCTTATCTTTCTGGACCATTGCCCTGAGTTGATCACAGCCAGGTGCCATGTCCATATTATACTTGTACTGTCTGATAAATGCTTCACCCAAGTTGTTGAAAGTATGAATGTTGACACTGTCCAAACTCATGTACCACTTTAACGCAACACCAGTCAAACTGTCTTGAAAAAAGTGGATCAACAGACGTTGATCATCGGTGTGAGTAGACATCCTTCTCACATACATCATAAGGTGAGCACCGGGACAAGTATTTCCCTTGTAATTCTAGAATTCTGGTACTTTGAACTTTGCAGGTATTTACATTTGGAACCAAACATAGGTCATTCACATTCTTCCCAAACAATTCTTTCCCTCTGAGGGCCTTCATCTCTTTCTACATCTTATCAAACTGATACCGAAGTCATCCATTTGATCATAGAAACCCAAGCTTTCCCTTATTGGAGGAATAGGATGATAAACTTCATCATTAACAAGTGGCACAACATTCACCGAAGGAGGTGCAGTATAGTGAATCTCATTTCTAGCAGCAGAATTAATATGCACCATAAGAGGTGCAAGAGTAGCAACAACTTGAACAAATGGAGCATCAAGATTAAAACCCTCTGGTATGAATTTTTCTGGCATTCCCCATGGATAACCATGAGGCATACGATTCAGAGCAACAGTAACTAGGGCAACATAAATGTGAGTTGATGGACCTTTAGAAGAAAATGGTGTTTGTTGAGGCTGAGAAAGTGGTGGCTGATTCTGAGAAGCCACCAATGGTTCCATCAAAGTAGTTAAATTAGCAATAGCAGCCTTCAGAGCAGTAACCTCGTCATGCAGCTCGCAATTTTCCTGTTCTAGATTCTCCATTTTCTTCTTGGAATTAGCTCGAGTATTATACTGGTGAGACAACTTGCTGAACGAAGTAGAGAAATTCAATAAGACACCTGGGTATGAAAAGAAATGCAAGAAACATGTACAGGATGATGCATGATATGCAATGCACATGATTTATTTTATTATTAATAATTCAAGGAACTCAAAGATTTATGAATAATTTGCAAATATAAAGCACTAACACATTTGAAATATTGAAAATATCATTATAATAACTTCAAAAATGGATTACAACTTTTTTAGTACAAGTTTCAACAATCCCCAATAAAAAAAGAAGATAGAATCTAAAACCCTAAGAAAGCAAAGCTGATGAAGATCACTCCACACACTGACGCTTTCCTGTGAATCTTGCGATCTGGGCCTTCAACTGCTTGTTCTTTTCTGCATACCTGTCAGCAACCACTTTCCAATCACTAGAGTTGTAAAGTGAATGACTAAGTCCTGACTAAGTTCTAGAGGAAAATAAATCCTCTTGCCTATTTATCATCTCTACAGCATAACTCTCGAGAATCTCAATCAAGTCATCTTTCTCCTTCAAGTCTGCTCGATAGGATATCTTTAAAGTCTGACACTTATTCTTCTAAGCTTCTTTCTTTTGCTGCATCTTGACTAGGGAAAGATGAAGCTCTTCAGCATCATCCAAAATGGGAGGAGTGGTATTCACAAACATATCAGTCATAGGTCCTTCTCGAGAATACGACATTTTCAACTGGATGGCCCTTGCTTGTACCCACTAAAGATAAGGCTCCAAAGAAACAACTCCTTTAGGTCCCAAGTCCTTTCTATTCATCCTGTGAATATGATGCAAAGCCTTTTCAATCTGCTCCTTAGCTTTCTTATGATTCTCTCCCTCTTTAAGAAAGAAACCACTCAGATGAATACTATTTGGCTTATCCCTCATCGGATATCCAAGCTGTCGTCGTGCAAGAACAAGACTGTAGTTAATTCCTCCCTTTGTACCCAGAAGAGGTACAATGGGAAAACTACCACAACTATCGACAATCTTTACTCATGGTAATCCTGGTAATACCAAACAATATCTGAATGAGTGAGGGCCATAATCTTTGGATCCCAACGAGGTTCCTTTCTGACATCCCAGAAAGCATCAGACTGAGGCAAGTGAGAAATAAACCACTGATACAACAAAAGCGTGCAACATATGATCATCCCTCCATGATAAGAACCCCAAAGATGAATGGAGTAATAAGCATCACCTAATAATGTAGGGACTTGATTCTCTATCAAAAAGATCCTGATGGCATTGATATCCACGAAGTTGCCGACGTTCAGAAATAAGAACAACCCATGGGCAAGTAGAGCAAAGATGGCCTCAAAAGCAACCGTACTCTTCATCCTAGCAAAGTAGTGAGCTTTCTCTAATAAAAATTGAGCGAGTAAGCCTCTGATTCCTCCTTTGGTAGTCATGTGGGCCTCAATCTCAGACTTTCCCAAATGAATCAAAGCAGTAATCTCATGAGATTTTGGCTCCCCCTCCAAATCGGTGAAAGGAACACAATCAGTAACAGGTAAACCCAGTAGATAAAAATACTCCTCTAATGTAGGCATCAACTAATAACCATGGAAAGTGAAACATCGATACACCGGATCATAGAACTAGACCAAAGTCGAGAGAATACCCTCCTTCATCCTAAGCTTCATGAGAGACACAATGGATTCATACTTCTTCTGAAAATCTACAGAACTCTCAATCTCGGGAATTAGACTAATCAAATCATCTATCTTGGGATTCTTGAAACTGTACTTCTGAGTCTTTCTTTTCCCAGAATCAATGGTCAAACGTACCTGAGATATTCACAAAGAGTCAACTTTAAGTCCCTTGAACCATGATGTCTTAAAAGATGCTTATGGGTGCATGAATACATGATGCAACAATCACACACAAGATTATAAACATGGGGGGTTCATAGGTTTGATGTCACGAGCATGGAGTCAAAGTGTGATACGGTGGCCAGAACCGGGACTTGTTTCCCTCTTTTTTAGGAAATTTCTGGTTTGCGTTTTGCGTTTGTGTTTGCAAAATGTCGCGGTAAGCAAGAGTCTCCACCGACTTTTATTTTATCCAACAGGAAAGGAAAAAAGCACAGAAAATTTCCTTTTTCGAGATATTTCTAAGTACGGGGGGTAGATTATAGGAAGGGAAGGTATTAGCACCCTTTCTGTCCGTAGTTATCTACGGGCTCTTAGGTACTTGCTCATCATTTTCAAAATTGTTTTCTTTGTGTTTGTGTGATTTGAAAAGCTTTTGTTTTGACTTCGATTTAACTCTTGCTTCTATCTTCAAGAGTGTAATGAAGTGTTTTTGAAAACTTTGCTTGTAAAGGAGTGTAAGTGTGAAAAAATTTGTTTTAGATTGAGCAAGTACTTAAGAGCTAATCTACCTACTCGAAAAAAGAATCGTTCTATGTTTGTTTCCTTTAGACAGCGCTATCCCACTATTAGTGAGTAGGTGGCGTCGTCGTTGGAGTATTGAGGGTCAATTCGAAAGGGACGTACGGTCACTAAAGCAATGTTAGGACGTCTTAGTAATAACTCTAATGTATTAGATCAATTATTCGAGGCAACAATTCCGAGGCAACTGCTCCGAGGCAACTTTTCCAAATCGGGACTTTGGTCTTTGTTTAGACAAAAGGACGACCACTAAAGCATCCTATACTCAATGACCGTTTACCGAAGGTAACCAAGTGGGAGTGTACCCTAGGATTGCGCATGTGCAAGTGATTCAATTTCAGATTTATTTATCTTTGCATATTTTAGGGTTATCTAACTGTTTTAAAGTTTTACATACATTCTTGTCATGCATCCCTAATATCATACATCTAACAGTTAATAGTTTGCGGAATTTAAAATGTGGAAATTAAACTACGCTATTACAAGGCTTCGGGTATTTACATAGCCAAAAACAAACCCTTTGAAAATAAAGCAATAAAAGTAAAGACCTAATTAACTATTACAACTTGTGAACAGTTACAATAATAGGATAAAAATAAAATAATAAAGCGCGCGATGAAAATTAGAACGAGTGCGAACTAGGGTTTTGACCCTTTTCAAACTTAATCAAAATAAAAATTGTTTTTGTTGTTTTTAATATCTTTTAAAGAAAAAAGAATTAGGTTTTAAATTAAATATACAAATTAATTAGCTAATTTAAATTAATTAATGAAAATAATTACATGGCCTATTTTGTGGTTTTTTGGTTATTTTTAAGAAGAGAAAATAAAATTAAATTTGGACAAAACCCTAATTTTCTAATTATTTTTAATTATTTACAAAAGGAATTAAAATTATCTAATATTAATAACCTAATTAAATTAATTTAATTTTTTGATAAAAAATAAAATCTAACCTAATTTGTGAAAAGTAATATTTTTATGATTTTTTTGATAAAAGAAAATAATTAATTGGTGTTAGTAAATAAAATAAATAAATAAATTAAAATAAAATATAAAAAGAAAAGGAATAGAAACTTGGGCCTGAAAGTAGTTTGGAGGGGGTGTAGATAGCATTTATGGGCCCAAGAAGAGTGAGGTCCACATTGACTTGCATGATCATGTGCTTTGTGTTGACTAGGCTTCATGATGCATCTTCAGATGATGGCCATCAGATTTGGCCATCTGGAGATCTAAGGGCTAGATCTTGAGAGTCTATGGTAGTCCCTTAGCTTGTAAACGCGTTGGATCATGAAAAGAAAAATAACATGGAGAAATTAGGGGACCTGGGATTTGAACCCAGGTCCTGAAGCTCTTTCCACGCCCTCACTACCACTGCACCACTTGTGTTTTGTTGTACATAAGATAAATATAAAATATAATATGGAAAACAACAAAACATTAAAACCCTGCACGCGGAAATTCAAATGATCCAATGGGGAGGCACCAACTGGTCATCTTCTTCCTTTCTCCGTGGGTAAAAGTCCCAGACTTTTACCTACGGACGTTTGTCTGTCGCTATAAATAGAGCTCGTCCCAAAATCTTCCATGAGCAATATAAATTACACCTAATACCTTGGTTGGATTCGTCTGGACCTGCTGAGTTCATTGGTGGCCCTTTCTTGGCCCAATTTTGCCTGTAAACAAAACTCCTAAATCGAAGCTACAAACCCTAGCCATGGTGAAATCTTGTACATGACATATAAATGAAATTAAACGATACAGAAAGCTTGCAAATGTTCTATGGATCAATAATATATGATTAATTCATGCTAACAATGTCTAAATCATGCAAACCAAATTCAAGAATACATGGATGTCGTGGATGACTTACAGCGTGATATGGGGCCTAGAAATGCTTGCTTTTGATTGCTTTTGCTTGCTGGGAATCCCAGGAAGCGATTGGGATAGCTAGAAGGCCTTGAGGATGCCTGGAAATAGGAATTCGTGTTTACACTTTTTCTTCTTTTTTCAAGTTTTGTTTCTGGTTCATACGCCTCTTTCTCTAGCCTCTTTTGGTCTGCATTCATTCTATATGTATTGAGGAGTGAATTAGGGTTAAAAACTTGGCCTCAATCTTCCTCTACCAATGCCCTTGATCTTGATTTGATTCACTTTGAATATCATTCCAAAAATAGCCTAATTAAATCTTTTTGTCCACACCATGCCTTCACACGAATTTGATTTGATGCTAGCTGGATATTAAGACCTGAATCATGTAAAAAATCTTGAGTTTTCAATATTTTGGATTTTATATGATTTGTTTTGATTTAAAATGATTTAATTCAAATAAAAATCAAAATAAATAATATAAATAAGATAATGACAAGTGGCAAGGGCTAGAGCTCGTGGACTATGTTGCCAACTCAAAACAAGTGAAAAAGATTGGGCCCATTTGGCAAAAATTGAAGTTTTAGGCATAGTTGACTTTTGGCAATTTTGCAAAATAGGTCAACTTCACCAATGCATAACTTCCTCAATTTTGACTCTTTGAAGGTGTTCTTAGACTTTTTAGAAATCTTGATATGTCCTATAAGCAACCATTTTGGTCTCATCTCAATTTGATATTCCATGCTCATGTATGAAGCTTTGACAAAAAATGTGTTTTTGTTGACTTTTCAAAATGACCTATAATGTCCAAATTCATAACTTCTTGTGAGTGCATATTTTGAACTTGGTAGATGAATATGGATTGTATAGAATGGCCTCCTCTTCAAAATGAGCTTTGGATGGGTCATTTCTCATAAAGTATGAGAAAGTTATGCTTGGTCAAAGTTGAGTTGACTTTTCCTACAAAACCCTAATTTAGCAACTTTTGAGCCTTGATGAATTATGAGCAATCCTTGATGAATCATGATCAACCCTTGATAAAATGATGAAATATAATTCAAAATTAGGATGTTGACCAAAAATCTTGAAGTTTGACTGTATGTAGGCCACAGTTGACTTTTGCCCTAGCACAGTCGATTTTTAGACCTTTGAGCAATTGACTGAGCAAATTTCCTCTGTAGGGCTTGAAACTTGACATGGATGATCTTGAGAACATAGTAGGACAATGTTGATCATTTGTTATCCCTTGGACTCAAGTATCTTGATGCAATATGAAACCCTAATTTGAGGTAGACTGCCTTAGGAGAGAACTTGTATGGTCAACCCTTGGACTACCTTGAGCAACTTGGGGATCTTTCTTGAAATGTTTTGAGAAATATGGGAGGGCAAATTTTGGGGTACAACACAAAGGTACTACCCACAAGTTATGGTCTAATAGTTTATCACCTGCCGAACAAGGTTCTAAGAGTTTCCTAGAGTCTACATCCTTCCTTCGGATATTACCAACGTCCTGATTGACCTAGTAATTAGTAATATTCTCAAGAAAAACTCATCTGAGCGTAGTATCACGTGATAACCATTTTCAGATTACTCCTTCATAGCTTCCGCACTACACCTAAAAGGCCAAGATGGGTTAAAGGTTCTACAGTCCTCAGTTTCAGCAGGCTCTTAGGTCAAAAGCAGCACGTCTTCTCGATTACTTGGTAAACGACACTACAATCAAAGAGGCCTCCACTGAGTGGGGGATCTCATGCCTCCTTTTTTGGGATTACTCTTTCAAAGTTAACATGACTATACCGCCCGTCTTATCTTAATTTTGCCCAAGTCCGGATAGAGGACTTATGAGAAATCACTAAGCACCCTAAAAACCAGGAAAATCCAGACAAACATATATACAACATATAACATATAAACAAAAATAGCACATACACAGATAAACAAAGATAGGCTCAACTCATTTAGGGATGTACCAGCAATAGGTCGATCTTTCCCCAGTGAAGTCGCCATTTTTTCTATAGCGGTATAAATATTGAGACTAAGCCATTGGATTGACTTGACTCGCACAGATCAAAATAAAAATCGCCACCGTGCATTATTATTTCCAAATGAATGGGAAAAGAGAGAATAACCCAAAAAGAGGGGGAGAAAATCTAAGTTCGGGGGTTGGTTATGCAAAGGGAAGGTAATAGCACCCTAAACATCTATGGTACTCCGCATGAACCTCTTTGAAAATCTGTATATTTTGGCTATAAATGTTGTATACAAAAATAGATGGTGGAGATGGGAAAAGAAGTATTTTTTAAAAATTTTGCACCTTCTGCGGTTGTGAACCTTTAGTGCCTACGTACCACCTTCCGTGCAATAGGGGATCAGGGTACTCGTAGTTCACCTTTAAAAATTTTAAAACACATGTGTGTTGGTTAATTTTAAGATACAAAAAATCACTGTCTTATCCGAGTGGAAGAACATACTTACTACCCACGATTATGAGAAAGGAGAATTTGTGTCATCTCAAAGTGGAGGATATAGCTTGGATTTTAAAATCAAAAAAGCTTCACTCAAAACTCAAGTGGAAAACATCTCACTTCACTACATATAATAGAAGTATAGTAGCTCGCATCACTACAAGGATTGACAAGAGTCTGATCTTTAGAGAAAATTTTTAAAATAAAGGCCAAAGTGGCAAAATAGTTTGAATGAGATTGATTAACTTTTAGTCTTCTCACAAAAATGTCAAGGTATTATTAAGTTGATTAAAGTTTAATTAAGAAAATATTTTGAAAATGCATGGAACTAAGTCCAAGTTTATTGTGAAAGCGGTTCAAGTTTAAAACAAGAATAGTTTTTCAAAAGGAGGGAGAAGATTTTTGAAATTAAAGAAGGTGGGAGGAGATGAAGAGACTACCCTAGAGCATAAGGTAAAAGCTAGGGAAAAGAACTGTCTAACCAATAAGAAGCCAACACTTGACATTATGAGTCAATGTAGAATTTCCATTATTTGGATTGAAACCAAATGAGAAAGGACAATATAACCTCTTGAGAATCAAACTTCAAGTTCATTAATTCTTCACAAAAAATTGGGCAGAGTAACGGCTGTATACAGATGAATTCTCAATCACAGACAAAGCATATATCAGAATAACCTGCACACAAAGAAAACAAACAACCCAATATCTTGGGGTAAACCCCAAGAACTCCAGACAATATTTCAATAAAAGTCTCAAAGTCTCAAGGCAGGTCAAGGTCTCTAATCCTAAGTCCCAGAAGTCCATCACTCCATAATGCCAAGGATAGTAACCAAATAGTCCAAGTAACGTTAAAGTTTTTTTATGGTTCAAGTTGATTATTAGGTATCTTCAAAAAGAAATGAAAAGCTCAAGTGAGCAAAATAAAAAATAACATAAAAGTAAATTCTCAAGTTAGCAAAGATGAAAATAACATGAAATGTAAATGCTAAAATAAAATGGGGCATAAAGTAAAGGTGTAAAATAAAAGCATGAAATGAAATAAATTGTTAGAAATTAGAGGTTAGTTGAATGACCATCTTGAAACTTGCATTTGAAAACAAATTAGAATATTGATAAAATCAAAGCTTCTCAACAACAAGTTTCATTTGTTTTTTGTCAAGTATATCATTCATTTCAAAATCTCAAGGCAACAATAAATGATCAACGATGTTTAAGTGATTCACTTTAACCAAAGCTTATGAAGATTCATTAGAGGAATGAGAAGACCAAAGCCTCCTACCAATGAATATTAAGGTTATTGGATCAAAGGTTTCAAGTTAACATACTTAGGCTTGCAAGCATGGGTTTGGGCCACAAATGACCACTTCTCGAATCGGGACAAAATTTAGCACTATGTTAAGCAATCGTAAGTGGACTTATGTAGAAGTCACACCTATTTTGAGGTCGTTCAATAGTAATCTATGTGTCATATGTTTGGAGAGATGATATGTAGATCATCCTCTAACAACATATAGCACAATGAGAAAGGGATAAGATGGAGAGGGAGGGGATAATAGTTGAATTAAAAATTTAATTAAACTATCATTAAAATTATTCATCCATTTTGATGGAGTTAAACTCAACACCCAAGATCCAATGATGTTAATGAAGTCCATGATCAAAAGTCAAATAGTCAGAATATATACAAAAAATAGAAATTCATTTAATGAATAAAATAAAAAGGAAAATGAATTTTAAAATATTTTTAAAATGAAAATAGGAAAAATACTCATTTTGGTCCTTTAATTATACCCTTGGATTCACATTGGTCCCTTAATTTTTTTTGTGTCATTTTGGTCCCTTAACTTTCAAAATGTTTCATTTCAGTCTTTTTTGTCTAATTAGCGACGGATTTAGCGACGGATTTCAATTTTTTTTCCGTCGCTAATTAGAGAAAAAGGACTGAAATGAAACTTTTTTAAAGTTAAGGGACCAAAATGACACGAAAAAAAGTTAAAGGACCAACATGAACTCAAGGGTATAGTTACGGGACCAAAATGAGTATTATGCCATGAAAATAAAAGGTAAAATAGAAAACTATATTCAAAGTATCAAAGAAAAATTAAAAGAAACCATAGAAAAATCACAAAGGACCTCAAATATTTTTTACAAAACTTTTGGTAATTTTTTAAATCAGAAAAATATTTTTAAACTAATTAAAATTACTCAAATAAGTAAAAAAAGATCAAAAATAGTAGAAGTCAAAATAAAATTCTAGAAAAATTTCAGAAGGTCAGAAATAAAGAAAATGATTTATATAAAAAAATCAAAGTTTAAAAAGGGTCAAAAAGTATTTTTAGAAAAATTAAAATAAAGCAAACAAATGAAAAATTATGAAACATATCAAACATTAAAAACAAAATATAAAAAAACATTCACAAAACCAGAAATAATTCAAAGTATTTTTGTATATCTTTTTCATGATTTTTGGATAAAAAATAAAAGAGTTGTGAATTTTTAATGATAAAAATAATTTTAAAAATAATTTTGCGAAATAAAACAAATCAGAAAAAACCACGTGCGTTGGATCTTCCTCACTAATACACGCTGGCAAATCCAACAGATCTAAGGTGAGGGAGCATCATAGACCCAAGGCAGAGCGCACGCATGTACCATAACAAAATCCAACCAATGAAAATAAAACAATTGGCCTATTGTCATTGGTTGAGGAACGACATGTAGGTCGTCTTCAACCTCTAGCCTCCTGTAATTAGGGAAAATCTCAAATCCTTGAATCTGTAAATTTACGCATTCATAGTGGTGCCATTATATGCGTCTACTTTAGACGATCACAACCATATGCTCGCAAAAATTTATATAAAACATAGCTTAGTTGATTTGGAAAAAACCATAGATGTTTGAAACTGTTGGAATCAAAAATCAGAAGCATCAAATGCATTGTTTCACCAAAATTGAGTTAATAGCAAGCATCAATGAACATCATAGACCATTCTAGTAATTTGAGATAGAAGATTTAGTGCCTTAAACTACCTGAACAAAGTCAGATGAAGTTGATCTGTAAATGGACTTGGCTAGCACGATTGCGGGCACCTCAAGGCTTGATTCTTCTTATGTTAGCTTCAGGGAAGTTCAAGGATAAAAGAAAAGATCAAGGAAGAAATTGAATTGAAAAGTGGAGAAAATGGGAATTCAAAATCTCATAAAAGGGTTGTGATGTGTCAAAGTTGAGAAAAAGATGCTGACTTTTATACTTCGAAAAATTTTTAAGTTTTCTCTTCAAAAATGACCTATAATGTTTTGATTCCAAATAAGGCCTTCCTACAAAATATTACTTTGATCAATGATTCTAGATTGAAATAGACTTCCCAAATAGAATTGTGAAACTTGAATCACTCAAAAATACCAAGTATTGAAAAAGTTATGGTCTTGCAAAATTGGTGAAAATTCATGAGATAACCTATAATCTTTTGCATCCTTAGGGAATCTTCCATCCGTTTTCAATCTTTGCACATAAAAGAAGAGTTGAATTTCACATTCTTAAGCTCTTCGTGAAAAAAGAATAGGATCAAGGAGATAAAAATTGGACAAGTTATGATCTTTTGAAGTCACATAAGGGAATTTGATGGCCTATCTAATGGACTTGTAATCTTTCTTCATCATTAGGAATCTTCCACATAAAATCTTCTGGAAACTCTTGAAGTTATATGTTGATAACCCTTTAAAGAGAACCATGTATTTGGAATAACTAAAATGTACCAAAAGATGATCAAGATATATCCCTTAGAAGTTCAAAACCCTAGCTCCTAGAGCACCAAAATGCCTTGGAAACTCATTTCAATTTTGACAACTTTTCTTGCACAAATACCTTTGTAATGTAAATAGAAGTTATTGAGTATGATAGTGAGAAACCATAGCAACCATAAACACTTACAAATATTAAGAATTGAGGTAATTATGCACATGTGATCAAGAAAACAAGAACTTATCCAATTAGGTCAAACTTCTTCAATTAACTCTTGCATCCTTTGACTTTCTTTGACAAATTGAGGCATGATGAATCATAGTAGCCCTTGTTATGGTATCACTTCAAAGTATATTTAATGATGAAGCTTGAATCTCAATGAAATTTTGTTAAATAAGGCATGGAAATAAACTCATGAACCTATAGATCAACATGATGAAATGTGTTGTGCTTTCGCCTATAGTATCAATTAGGATTCATTGTAATTATTAGTTAAAAGTTAATAAATACAAAACATATATGATCACAAAATACAAGTCAAGGTGCTTGGTGATTCCCCATGAGAAACCCCAAAGGTAAGGAAAAGAACAAAACCCTAGTGTGATCTTGTGTGATTGAGTTGATATGAGATGATAGAGGAATCTTAGGGGCAAAAACTGGGATACAACAACACTGATGCGAATGGTTGGTTTCTTACCTATATTCATTTTTATATGTTCACCAAAAACCTTTCTTTGTATTTTTTTTTTGCAAGGAAATCATATGGATAATACACAAAAAATGCAAAAATAATGAATATTTTTAAATGCAATATGTATGTATGTATGTATGGTGATTCAATTTAGTGGTGGGATTATAAGGGTATCCTTAGTGGGTAGGTTCATAGGTTCTTTCTATGAATATTCTACCCTCCCCATAAGGGAGGTTTCTTTAAGGGTATCATGGTAACACTAGAGGGAAAAGTCACAAGGGCCTCCCTTAAGTGGAGCCTCTTTGTAGACAGAGACTTTCATCACTTAGGTCATATAAGGTCTCACCATGAGATTTTATTTTTGGTTATACAAAGAGTCATTGATAAAATTCAAAGTCCTATATCCAAGAGAGGCTAGCCCTCCAATGATATTTCTAGGAATTTGACCGACTCTAGGCGAAGTCATTGCAAAAACTCATAGAGATGTTAACCCCCATTGGCCAATTGACAATCCTTCTTCTAAGATTTGATATTTTAATTAGCAAAGAAATCCCACCAATAATATGAATAATATGATATAACAATAAATAAATAGATAAATAAACAAATTATTAAACAAATATATAAACAAACAACATGCATAAATAGAAACCCCAAAACCTAGACCTATGATAAGGGATAAACTCTAACCCTAGGGTAGTGTCCCCAGATGAGTCGCCATCTATCTTAACCGGCAAAAAATAATGAGTCGCCACCACTACTTTTGTCCTAAGGACGGAAAAGAACGGGTAACCTTAAGTTTTTCAGAGTATCTAAATTCGTGAGTCGGTTAGATAAAGGAAAGGTGTTAGACACCCTTTATCTCCCTTGTTCTCAAGGGGCTCCTCTTGTAGGTTTCAGAGTAAATCAGTAATTTCTAATTAAATGTGTTGTTTCCATGTATTTAAGAAAATATTTAATTTTTTAGTTATGGGACTCGCATTGGTTTTAACCATGTGCCTACTTATCTCCTTGCGAAGATAACAGAGTCCATTTCGTAGTTTGTTAAGTGTTTGGTTAGTTTTTTATAGGATTACATAGAATTGCTTTCGAATTTATCCTTGAACCTTGTATGGATTTGAAAAGTTGTGTGAGCATAGACGTAGTTCGCAGTTAATTTTGAAAGTAATCATATTTAATCCTTTTCTTTCAAGAAAATATCTTGTAATTTTGTTAAATTAGTAGAAAAATAAAATTTCAAGTTGGTTAGATATTTTAAATGCATGAT
This sequence comes from Vicia faba, assembly GCA_948472305.1. Classification (NCBI taxonomy): domain Eukaryota; kingdom Viridiplantae; phylum Streptophyta; class Magnoliopsida; order Fabales; family Fabaceae; genus Vicia; species Vicia faba. Next base: position 133,276,557 of record OX451740.1, on the reverse strand, counting down.
GTAATTTTGAAAATATTTGAATGATATTGAAATTAGTAAAAAATGTTTTAATGGAATTAAATAAAATGGTTAGTAATTTTAGAAAAAAAGTAGTTAATAATTGTTATAGTGTTTATAAAAAATATATTAAATATTTATAATAATACAAAAAAGGTTATTTTAATGCAAAAAGGTGAAAATGATATAGAGAAAAAAATGATCAAAATAAATAAATAAATGTAATAAATTAATAAATTAATTAATAAAATAAAATAAATATATTAATAAAACATGAGGGTGTATTTTATTTAGACTTAGTAATTTAGGGGTGTGTGAATAATAAAGGGACAATCCCAGGATCAAGTTTGGAGCCCACACGCAGAGGAGGGGGGGGGGGGGGGGGGGGGGGGGGATTATGTTGGGGTAGTAAAATAGAAGGTGTAAATATCAAGGGCTTAGGCCCAAAACATTGTCAAAATTCGTTAGCCAAGGTGTGGGCGAGTGCAGAATGTTATGGTAGGCCCGAATGTTTGTGAGCGTTTGATCTTGATCAAAGTGTCTCCAGGAGTTAATCCTGGGACGTTGATCAAGAGTATAACAAATAGAGGGTCCAAATTTAGTGTTGAATATGAAGTACAGTGTAGCGCATGTATGAAGCCAACAGAGAGAGTATTTAAGAAAGTCCCTTTCACAATTGTTCATTTTTTTCTTTTCTCACTCTTTCTAACCATTCTCCCTGTCTCAATATACAAACCTTAGAGAGAGAAGCTAGATCTCTCTATCTTCTCTCTAGTATTTCCTCACCAGAAATTGTCACCACCACCCTAAGCCACCCTGAACCACTGTGTGTTTCCCAATTTCCGGTTGACATTCAATCGGAAAACTCAAATCTTCAACCACTTCCACCCAGATCCCATGAACCCTAGGAGGAGCCACCGTGGGCGGCCGTTGAGGCCACCGTGAGTGATGAAGGTTCGCCGGGAACCTCATCACCTTCCCATAAACCTGAAGAACCCTAAGTACAAACCTTAGAACCCTATGAATGTTTTGACCTAACCCTATGAACCCTTACCGAGAAACAACAATCTAGATGAACCCTAACACCTTTTACCCTAACCCTATGAGCCCTAGCCCAGAATAAGAACCCTAACCCCAATCGTGCTTGAATCCTAACCCTAAAAACCCAGAATTCCCTAAAATTTCCAGAATTACCCTAATCAAACCCCAATTCCAACACAATTAAATCATCAATCACAAAATTAAAATCCTCAGCTAAGTGTTATGGATTACCTCTCCTTGTAGTGATATTTCTCGTATAATTTTCCTCTTCTGATTTCTCCTTTCTTCCTCTTCTAATCTCCTTCTTTTCTATTTTCATGTATAGTGATGAAGGCTTAGCTCGAATGCTTGGGGTTTCGATGTGAAACTCTAAGTTACTCAGAAAGTTTGAGCTTTGGTGAAGGTGTGATGGATACGAGGCAACAAGCGAATCTCCAAGGGTTTTCTATTTTTTATTTTTCCTCAATCCATAACTTTAGGTTTAGAATTTATAGTGTTAGGGTTAAATTAATTTAGGAAATAGAATTAGTTTGATTTGCAGTTACAAATCAATCAACTTGTTGATTGATTCAATTAGTCCTTAGATTGAAGATTTGATTTAGAATTATGTTATATTTGTTTGTAAATTAGAAGAGAAAAAAAGGATTCATTATGATTCTATACTTGGACTGTATTTCGTATTATATTCATTTAATCAAATAAAAAGCATCTTCAATCAAATATTTGATTTGATTCACCTCACTGAATCTGGAATTTTGGGCTTTGCAAAACTTAAGGATGAAGACACCCAGATTTGGGCGCAGCTTGCAATTAGGCTTTCCAACCCCTATTGACTTAGTCAACAAAACAACAACTTTAAATAATAATAATAAAAATTAATAATTCAATAATAAAATTAAATAAATAATATGTAATAATAATAATAATAATAATAATAATAATGATAAAAATAATGATAAAAAATGAAATAATAATGTAATGATAATAGATAATAAGAATTAACTAAAAAGTAAATGAACAAAAATAATTGGAAAAAGTTGACTTCGGTCAACCCAACAAAAGACAATAATTTAAATAATCTATTTAAAACTAAACTCAACATGGGCCTCTTAAAGACTCATTGAGCCATTTGGTTAATTAAACTAATGAGCCCAAATTGATAAAATATTAAATAAACCCCCCCTCGAAAATTGAATTCTTATTAGAAAGATAATTAATTGTTAGTATAAAAATATAAAAATTACCATAAAACTAAACCAATAGTCCTAGCAAAAATGAAATTGACTATTTACACCAATGTAAGCAAATTTGGGGTATGTCAGGGACACATCAATCAAAGCACCACTAGAAATCAAGTCAAGATATTTCCTAAAATCAGAATAATCAAACTTGACTAGCTTATCCTTTAATCTATTCTCTAAGCCAGTAATCATCACAACTAGGTTACAATAAAAAGGTTTGACGGAGTCAAGACAATATTTTTTTTTCATATAAATAAATTTCAACAAGTTCGCATTAGCAAATTATTGTAAAAACGTAATCCTAAACTCAATCTCAGAAGTGGCATCAACATAGTACTCAGAGTCTACCATTTTATCCAAAAAAAATCTAGATAATGTTTTAGATTATCCTAAGGGAGAAGATGATTTACCTTACAACAAAGCACTTCAGCAGTTTGGATTCTGGTTGACTTATTCTTGAGTTTTCCATTTGGAGCATATTTTCTCGCTTGAACCTTTGACCTAGCCCTTTTTAACACTAGTGGAGAAGATAGGGAAATATGTGGTCTCTTTCCACGTTGCTTGTCAGACAGGTTTCTCTGGGGGTTTCTTGAAGGCATAACATGTGATGATGAGATAGGTAGATGATGAATGGGATGATGATGATGATTAAGTGATTAAAATTATGTTTATGGATGACAAAAAAATTGCTTAAAGGGTTTTTTGTTTTTTGTTTTTAGTTCGTAATTCAAATCATGTGTAAAAACTAATTTGAATCATTCAGTTTATTTATAAGTGATAAGCGTTATGATTTGAATCATGTTGAAAAACTAATTCGAATCAAATCTAGCAGTACCAAACCTCAAATGTTATTATTCGAATCATGGGTTTAGTTTTAAAAGTGATGCGTTCTGCAAGTGTACATAATATATCGGAGTAATAGAAAAGATTGTCGAACCACATAGATCTATATTTAATCAACCACTACATATTATTGCTATGTAAATCTAAGGGGATGGATCTTAATGGGAAGGAAAATTAAAACAAAAGTTAAAGAAATTTTGTTTAAAATATTTAGGCAAAATATCCATTTTGGTCCCTTAACTATACTCTTGGGTTCAGATTGGTTCCTTAATTTTTTTCGTGTCACTTTGGTACCTTAACTTCTAAAATGTTTCATTTTAGTCCTTTCTGTCAAATTAGAGACAAATTTAGCGACCGGTATCTAAGCTTTTCAGTCGCTAATTAGACAAAAAGACTAAATTAAACCATTTTAGAAGTTAAGGGACCAAAGTGACACGAAAAAAAAGTAAGGGACCAATCTGAACCCAAAGGTATAGTTAAGGAACCAAAATGAGTATTTTGCCAAATATTTGATAAAATTGAGACCAGAATGTGGCTCGCATCGATCAACAATACCCACAACTAAGTCATATTTATCAATTAAATCGGGATAATATTTTTTATCAATTAAAGAAATTAAATTAAATCAATTATTCGCTTTTGCATAACTGGAACCAAGTTTTATTCTAAAATTTATATTGTCGTTGTTGTGGTTTAGCTTGTTAAAGAGTAAAACAAAATCAATTAATTTTAATTAATTAAAAAGTTATTTTGGGTGAAAATAACTTTTATGTCTAACACCTGAGTTTAAGTTCCTAACCGCTTGTTGTTGCACGTACGTTTATGCCTTTAAACTCTATTTTTGAAAATAATTATTTTTACAATTTTAAATAAGTTTTGTTGTCGCATTTAAATTAATTAAAAATATGAATTTTCACTAAGTCAGATACAACTTCCTCTCTTTTGAAACGGAACCAATATCTCTAAAATAACATTTTCGCGATAGATGTTTTAGTTAAAAGCAGTGTAAAAATCAATCAAAAAATCCCAATTTTATTGATTATTTTCCGACATAGATATGAGTATCATCAAAACAACAATCCTCACATTCCAGATTGTAATAAACTATCTGGACAGATTCATCGCGTTAAAATAATAGCAGCCACCATAAATACACATAACATGCATCTTGAAGATAATAGAATAATACGTATGCATATACTAGTATTCAAGTGTAAAAACAAATAGTAACAAAAATAATCTTAAAATATTAAAACATACATGTAATACTACTAATTAATTATAGAGACATTAACATGAAGAATAGATAAACCAGAGATAATATGTATTAAAGAATTGTTGGAAATCCATCAAATTCTACGATGAATTTCTACCACAATGACAATTTAATTATGAGACAAACAAAGAAAAAGAAGACAAGACAAATATTTTCTGCAGAGTTTCTCTCTGCTCACAAACTGTGAAAACTTTATTATTCACTTTGCAACTGCAAAATACTATGAATGACTTGATTGACTTGCTTACAAAAATAGGGGTTACTCCCTATTTATAACCGAGCTTACACCCTAAGCCCAAAGCCCAAAATATCTTTTTGTTACTAAATCAAATGTAATTTATTCTAGACTTAAATCAAATCTATTTAAATCTAAAACAAATCAAATCTTTTCGACACATAGTTTTGACACATTGGATTACAATTTAACACACCACCTAATTCATTGTGTCTAAACTATCTATGTTCATCATGGCTTTTAGCTTTCTGAATACTTCGACTTGCACTCCCTTCGTCATGATGTCTGCAATCTGATTCTCAGTTCTGCAGTGTTCCAAATTCATCTTCTCATCTGCTACCTGCTCTCGAAGATAATGGAACCTCATTTCGATGTGCTTACTTCGATCATGGGCTATTGGGTTCTTCGCCAGATTAATAGCTGATATGCTGTCTATCTTCATGGTAATTGCTCCATGATTTTTCCCTGTTATCTCTTCGACCAAGTTCACCATCCAAGCTGCTTGACATGCACAAAGAGAAGCAGCTATGTATTCTGCTTCGCATGATGATAATGCCACTACTGGTTCCTTTCTTGAATTCCAAGCAACTGGTGCACCACCTAGCATAAACACATATCCTGATGTTGACTTTCGATCTTCAGCATCACTACACCAACTTGAATCAGTGTATCCCACTAACTTGCATTCTTTTCCTTTATCAACTGCAGGAAACAAAATGCCATAATCAAAACTTCCTTTGAGATACCTTAGTATCCTTTTCACTGCTGCTAGATGTGATACCTTTGGCTTCTGCATGAATCTACTTACCATACCTACACTATATGCTAAGTCAGGCCTTATATGACAAAGGTATCTCAATGATCCAATAAGTCTTCTGTGTTGAGTTGGATCAACATCATCTTCATCTGCATCTTTCGACAGTTGCAGTCTTGGTTCTGCAGGTGTCGAAGTTGAGTTGCATTCTTTGAGTTGCATTCTTCCATCTCAAACCTCTTGAGAATTTCTCCTGCATATCTTCTTTGATGCATCATCAAACCTCTACTGCTCTTGTAGAATTCGATACCAAGGAAATATGAAATCTCACCCAAATCAGACATGTCGAATTCCTTGCTGAGATCACCTTTGAAGTCTTCGATCTCACTTTTACAGCTACCTGTTATCAACAAGTCATCTACATAGAGACATAGTATAATCAATTTACTCTTGCTTCTTCTTACATATACTCCATGTTCAGTTGTGCACTTCACAAATTCCTTCTCCCTTAGAAAACTATCAATTTTCTTATTCCAAGCCCTTGGAGCTTGTTTCAGTCCATACAGGGCTTTATGTAGCCTGTACACCTTTCTTTCTTCGTCATGTTTCACAAACCCAACTGGTTGTTTAACATAGACTTCTTCATCTAAGGGTCCATTTAGGAATGCACACTTCACGTCTATCTGACATATGTGCCAACTATTTATTTCTGCTTGACCAACAACCAACCTGATTGTTTCGATCCTAGCAACAGGTGCAAAAACTTCATCGAAGTCTATTCCTTCTTTTTGTAGAAATCCTTTCGCCAAAAGTATTGCTTTATGTCAAGTTACTTCACCTTTTGAATTCGTTTTCACTTTGTATACCCACTTGACATCAATTGCCTTCTTGCCTTGAGGCAATTCGACAAGTGACCAAGTGTTGTTATCTTCGATAGACTTTACTTCTTCGTTCATTGCTTTCACCCACTTTGAATCCTTTAATGCTTTAGCTGCATTAACGGGTTCGACATCTGCATAGAAAGCATAATGTACCAGCTCACCTTCATTATCTATCACATCATTTGATGTAATCACACAATCTTGCAATCTTGCAGGCATGCGTCTTGTTCTTTGAGGCCTGCTTGTACTTGATATATCTGCTGGTTCCTCTTGTCGAACTTCTCTTTTGACTTGAGTTTCTGGCTCTTCAAGAAGGATTCCCACTGAATCTTCTTGATATTTTCAGTCCAATCCCATTCTTTAAACTCATCTATGATCACATCCCTGCTGATCATAATCTGCTTTTTCACTGGATCGAACAACTTGTAGCCTCCTGTCGAATGATATCCAACTAGAATCATTTGACTTGCCTTATCATCAAGTTTTCTTCTCAACTGATCTGGCACATGTCTATGTGCAATAGATCCAAATACCTTCTGATGACTCAATCTAGGCTTCACACCAGACCAACATTCTTCTGGAGTAATTCCTTCTAGCTTCTTTGTAGGACATCTGTTCAAAATGTATGTTGCAGTCGAAACAGCTTCATCCCAAAACCCTTTAGGTAAATTCTTGCCTTTCAACATACTTCTCACCATATTCATGATGGTTCAATTTTTCCTTTATGCAATTCCATTTTGTTGTGGAGTATAGGGTGGCACCACCTCATGCACAATCCCTTCCTTTTCACATAATATGTCGAAGTCTTACGACACATATTCTCCATAACCATCAGTTCTCGAAACTTTGAGTTTTCGACCACTTTGTCTTTCGACCATAGACTTAAACTTGGTAAATACTTTGATCACTTCACTTTTCTTCTTGATCAGGTAAGTCCATAGCTTTCGACTGAAATCATCTATGAATGTAACAAAGTATTTGTTACCTCCCATC